>OZ035830.1:20830219-22037401 GCA_964034765.1 Knipowitschia caucasica
TTTTTTCTTTTTTTTTTTTTTTTGGAGCTGAATAATTTCTATCCTTGTACTTATTTGGACCAATTCTTGCGAATATTGTATGTTTATTGCACAGTTTCAAGTCTCATGCAAAATATTTAATCTAAAAAATACAATCATACATTTGGACATCATGTGTTATTATGTACTCATCTCAACACATACCCGGGGCTAAAAAGTCAACACTACACCCAAATCATAACAGACCATAATGTACATGTTATAATATAATCTGGAAATCGCATAATTATATAAACTGGCATGACTTTGTGGTAAATATAACAAGGAACTGTGGTCAGGGTTAAGCTCTTGCCTTCTTCTTAAATCTTTCTCCGTGACACATTCATCTGTCATCACCAGCAATGCAGACGACTTTGTATATGAAAAGGCTTATTATAGATTTCAACATAGGCGTCTAAGTGTACGTGTGCATCTGTGTATACATAAAGTCCAGTCCGTTGTGGGTCAGGGAAGAGATGGCCGTCGTTTCCAAAGTAAACAGACAGTGAAATGGTCCAAGCGGCGTCTGCAGGTGTGTCATACAACATTACCGTCAGCAGCCACAGCAATTAGCACACGTGTGTTATTCAGGCCGTAAATCCAACCCAACTGTGAAAGAAGACATTTAGAATACAATTTAGATAATTATACATTTGCTCTTTTGAATACAAGGAAGCATTTATCAAGTGGTCAGTTTGCGGAGAGGGAAATGAGGAGACAAACCTTAAATGGTGAGTTAACCAGCTGAGCAGCAGATGTTTACAAGCCTGGAACATATAGGCGCACATCAGACCACGGAGGCAGCGGTTAACTGTCCGATTTAGTATGTGTAAAAGCAGTCTGCCAAAACCATTGATGGGCAATTTCACTCCACTGAGGTCGACTCCAAAGACTGAGTGTGAGACATTCATTCTCTGAACACAATTATAGTCAAATTACACATTGGCCTTTCTCGCTTTGCTTAAAATAATAACAATTTCCATAGAAGTTACATAATACGTCTTTCTTTTTGTGGATTTTGAGTTTGATCTGAGGGTTTGCTTTCTGTGGTCTATGGCAAAAGGATTGATTTCGGGTGCTAAAGCGCTTGCTAGCAATTAGGACATATCTGGGAGTCCTAGTGTTAAAAACTTATGAATGAATGAATAAAAAGTGTTTATCATTGTTTTCTATTAGTTAATACTAATTGTGTTTTAAAATGACCTATAGCGTCACATATCAGCCGGATGGGAAGAAGTTAAAGTCGACGGCCAATATTTCAGAAATATCAGCCTGAAATGTCGATTCATATTAGTGTTTAAAGGTTTTCTCTCAGTTTTCTCATAACGCAATCCTTAATTGATGTGCCAAATGAGTCGGCATGCCACACAGCCTCATGTGTCACTTCTTCAGAGATAAATTGTGCAAAGTGGTCATAAAGTAAATGAGAGGATTTTTAATAGCGGTTTTGAGTGGGTAACAGTCCGTGTGGATGGCTTGGATTTTTCTCATCACATTTTGCCACAGTGTCGTATCGCCGCCTCCCATCAGTGTCGGCCTCTGCCACGGGGTTGGCAGGCCCAGCGGTGCAGTGACAGTGATAATGACATTTAAGTGAGTGTTAATGAGCGCACAGTGGTGGACACACACCACGCCTCGCTGCCAGTTAAACCCAAACACTTGCTTTCTGTCAGAATTAATGCAGCAGAGGCACGGAAGGGGGGAAACCAGGACTAAAACCCTTTACGCACACGCACACATACTTCAACCCTTTATCAGCTCTCCATCTGTTTTATGCATGTTGAGAAGACCTGTGCATGTGAATGTAAGACCTCCATGTTGGCTCAAGGCATATGGAGATGGCTGTTTGTACAATCAGGCATTCTATCCAACGCACTATCCCTATTGGCAGCCTCTACAGGGACTTCTTATCTGCACTTTTGCAGTTCTGCTCAGAATTATTATAAAGTTCGCCTTGAGTGGATTCACAGAGCAGCCCTGTGTCTCGCAGATGTCCAGTTTGCTCCAGTTGCATTTTGATAGTTGGGTTTAACATGTGGACAATATATCAGCTGGACTTCCTCAATCTATTTGCTAACAGACTTTTCGTTCACCACTGCAGAGAAAGATGATGAATGTCAGTTTAGGCCGATAAAACACATCGTTGAGGTTCAGTTGTTACTCCTGTCCACTTATAATCTTGTTAAAAATGCAGTACCTAACTTTGAAACCACAATAAAAGAACGGAAAATGAAAAATGTAGTGAAATACATTTAAAGCTCTCAAAACAGTTTGGTTCCATCACTCACTTGTTTTCTTATACATATTTGGGCCTCTGCTACATCTTTAGATCAAGTTTCAGCCCTAGCTCAGCCATCAGCTCTCAGTTCTGTGAATTTTTTTTAATGTTTTCTAATGAGATAAAGATCTAAACAAGTCTTTCATGAAATACAAAAGTGATGTTTTCCAGCTTTAGAGAGCTTTTTGAGAGATGCCGTAAAGGGCCCAGAATGTGAATTGCAATGTGTACTTTGTGTGCAATTGGGGTGGTCTGGACTTTTAATATATATTGTTGAATCATTAATTAAATACAATCAAATTAATTAAACTTCGGCTGAGTCCTGGGTTTGGAGTCAGGAACAATTCGTGAGATAATCTGGTAATCTAGAGTTCTAATTTCTATTCATTGGCCTATCGGTCTGTGATGGGTTACAAACAACTGAAAAGCGGTAAATATGTATGGTGCCTCAAGCTGACAGACTATAGCATATCGAATGGCAGAAATAAATGAACTTTTAAACTATATTCTGATTTCTGTATTGGTACAGTATTTGCAATGTGGGATGCGCTATGGACAACTTCTGTATTTTTCCTCCATAGGATCTAAACGCAGTGAAATCTCTGATGTTATCCCCATCATTTCTCATTTTCGTCAGTGGGAAAATGCAATATAAATGTGGTTAGATAGGGAGCCGTCACTCTGAACGTGCTGTTTTTCTGTTCTGCGCTGTAAAGAGAATTTAAACTTCAGAGAGATGTATCCGCCTGGTTACACACGCAACCCCCAAACCGTCCTGTCTCTGGTTTAGGGGGCTGTAGATGATCATGTTGTGTTGAAGTTGTTGGGTGTTGTTTACAATGTATCAGGGATAAATCCAGACAGATTTGCCTGACGCACACCTTGTTCTGGCCTGGTGTTGCCCTACCCAGCCTGGTTCATCAGAGGCCTGCTTGGACCCTGTTTATTTACCCTGAGTGTTTTCTCATGTGCATGTGGTTTGCATTGTGTGATTTGAATCCCGGATAAGGATGGATGAGCTGGGAAGAGCGAGACATTGTCAAATCAAATAATATATTCTAACGTGATGAAAGAAGAGGGATAAACTTAACTAAAGCTTTAAGTGCAAAGGAATTTCTTGTCCTGTAGTTTTATGGTTATTCTGTCAGTTCAAATCTAGCTATTTCTTCACATGTCTTCATACACATTACACAATCCTTGAAGTCCCACACGTCCTATAATTGGTAATTACAAAACTACAAGCTTGGCATGCTTGACTGTTTGCGTTACGCCGATCCGTTTGAATAGCATTTGGCCAGTCGTGGAACTATGCAAACCCAACCAATATTTGCCCAAATTGGCTCTTAAAACCGGGAACTTGTTTATAACACACATCGGGCCAATAAGTAGACACCATAAAACGAGTTGTTGCCCGCCTTGCCAGAAACCGCTTGCTCGAAAAGATTGTCTAATGTCAGTTTCATTGGAAGACTCAGTTTTGTTCATGAAACTTAGGTGAAAAGGTTGCAACAATTTATGTAATTAAGAAACAGCTTGTTCTCTCACTGTGTTATTAGTCTGCTGCTACGCCAAGCTAACCACAGAAAACTGCACAAGAACTCAACATATTGATAACACATATGGACAGCCTGAAAACAAACTCAAGAGTACACAAGATTAAACTTTTGGCCTTTTTATAGAATTTTCCATGAGCCAAAAAAAAAGTCAAGAAATTGCCCGAAGAGTTATTTTGCTGAAATTGAGAAAGATTTCAACCAGCTGGGGACAAAAGCACATAGCAGACCTCCAGATAACACCGACGGATACGCGTGTACGAGGAAGAGGCTTTCTGTGGCACAGGATGTTACATTGATTTAACTGAAGTGGTCTGGTGACAATTTGTCTGGAACGATGATTAATTTAAACAACATTGCGCTGATTTCAATTTTCCCCATTAACGTCATGTCCTGGTCCGTTCTGTACTGCATCTAATGGGGCATAAGTACTCGGATGCTTATCGATTCGGGCACAATCTTTCTCCAAATCTGTGGATGCGTGCCGGCCGCGTCTACACAGGCACAGCGCGGCCACTGTATGCGTTATTGGAGAAGACAGTGGTAGCGTTTAGCGTCTAACGGGACAGGGGTTTTCTATAGTGGAAGCGGGGGTTACAGATAAGATCAGAGCAGGCCGAGCGCAGCTGGAAGCCCTCTCACATGACCTCCTTTTCTGCCTTTGTGACATTCATTTAAACCTCACCACGCTGTTCCTCTCCATCCCACATCTGTCCCTCAACATCTTCTCAACTTTAGCCTTCAGAGTTATTAGCGGTGCAGATGGTATCAAGATGCACAAAAAGGATAATCGTTTAGATATCAGCAATGTTGTAAGATCAAGGACTTGGCTCGGCATGAAGAGTGAATGATACAAGTGAATGATGCAATAATACAGCGTGCAATGCAAAGTCAATCATCAGCCATTGTGGCGAATTGCACAAATGTGGAGAGGTGGGCGTGGTCAGAAAGTTGCTCCGTGCAAAGCAATGTCGTGAGAGAGTTGCATCTTCAAACTTACCATACATTCTGGAGTATAAACCACTACTTTTATCAAGCAATTTGAATGCTGCTTATACTACACTTAATATATTTATACTATATATTTATTATTTTATGTGTTGAAAACATGTTTCCAAGTAAGAGTTGACCATCAGAATTGAAGAGTAGTTCACAGAGGTCCAATTCAATCAGTAATTTGTACTCACCCTTGTCACCCTTGCAATGTGTATTTGTTTGTTACCAAGCAGATGAACGAAACCAGTTAAAGAGTCCTGACTCATAATGTCTTACTTATAATATCAGTGAGTCACTTCTTATCGTAATAAGAAATAGTAGGTAAGTAATGTATATTTATATAGCGCATTTTACAGACCAAGCGCTTTACAATGTTCAGAGTTCAGATATTCTTCCAATCATTCCACACACGGTGATGACGGAAGCAATGAATGTTTTTGAACAACATTTTTCAATTTCCCCCGTGGGACAGTTGCAGCTTATAGTTCGGAAAGTACAATAACAAGTTTTAGATTGTCCAATAATCTTGATTTGACCCAACGTGAGTACTTGTGTTTGGGTTTCATCAGGTGCTCCGAAGTCCCCAAACCTGAAATAAACAACAATTGGATAAAATCTAGTTACCATAGTGACCAAGGTTTGATCAAGATCTGTAAACATCCTGCTCTAAAGTGCCAAACTGTTGTTGTGTCCTTAGGCAAGACACCCATAATACCTCTTTTGGCTGTTTTCTGCAGGGCAGCTGTGGCTCCAGTAGAACTTTACCACCTTGTATGGAGTCTATTTAAATTTTTCAGTTGCACAAAACGTTAGGTTTTATGAACAAAACATTATTGTTGGATTTGTTAAATTATAAATGTACTCAATCTCAGTCAGCTGCACATAAACGCTTTGTGGGCATCCATCCATCCATTTTCTACCCCTTAATCAATTTCTGGGTCGGGGGGATGGCGATCAGTGATGCCACCCAAGTCACATAGCACCAGCCCCTGCTTTGTGGGAAATATATTTAAATATCAAATTGCTTAGGGTTAGGGTTAGTTTTCATGGTGTTAAGAATAGATACCCCAACTACTGTATATGCCTGCAATTCAAAATAGTGGTGTATTAATGTGTTTTAATGTTATAAAGCCCATCACTTCTCATCTCCACAGATCTAGACTTCCTGCTAACAGTCATTGGAGCTATATAACGATAATGTTGACTCTCTTTTTAAAAGTTACCTCATGCTGGCGTCTTCTCACACTCATTGCATTATTCACGTGGTCCCTATCTGCAGTCCTAGACCTCCGCCCTGGGCTCCAGACCCCAGTAAAGCGGGGTCGCCCTTTATCATGTCGTCCTGGGTGTTTCTGCTGCTTCTCCTCTGCTCTTTGACCACCCTCATTAATACAGGCCCCTCTAAACCGCACCGGCATCTTTCATCTTCTCCCCGGGGTCGTGTCGCACACATGACAGTAGACCAGGCCTGGTTTGCTTTTTGTGTGAATTTACATGTGTCGTCTTGTTTAATAGGATCAAGTCTAAGCTAATAATGGGGAGCAGATGTAGTTTACTTGACTGATTTAGCACCATCTGCAATCAGTGGTGTCACTCAGGTCACCGGCCATTGATCAGCCATAACATTATGACCACTGACAGATGCAGTAAATTCCTTCATCTTTTTATCTACTGAGTAGAGTCAGAAAGTCGGACTCATGTCAGATGCAATTTCTCTAAAAGATATCATTAAAAAATCTACTTTTTTGAGCTTTTAATGAAGTAGCAATGTGGTTCCTCATCACTGACCTGGAGTTGTTTTTAGATTAATCCAAGCTATTAAAAGGAACTTCTGGCACAAACTTTGACAATTCTAGACTCAATCCTCCTCCTCTCTCTGATGCTGCCTGATGTTTCAATGGCTGTTCGCTGTTGGAAGTGTGCTTCATGTGCAAGAAGGTCGGAAACATGTCTCAATTGTATGTGTGTAACTAGATCTGTTGCGTCCTTCCATATTTAGTTGGGTGTCCTTCTGGTTAATGGGCAAGTTCTTATTATGTTTTGTTATTATGTTACTTTACTTTTCAAATTGGGAAGAGAGACAAAAACATTTCAATCGCAAATACCAGTCGGTCATCACTCAACCTGATTGGACAGATTAGTTTGAATCCTCGTTACTGGTCAAAGTATTCTCCACATGCAAATCTTACCAGTGATAGTTTGTTTTCCAAAAGGAGGGACTATTTGAAATACATAACTTACTAATGTTGTTAAAAATATGCATTATTTTAAAAATACATAATGTTCAAGGGGGATCTGATGGTGTCCATTATCAGCTAAAACTATCAACTGCTAATGGACGACTTTCAGTAGTGTAACTTTATTTTACTTTATTTTTATGTGATTTTTAAAATAATGGGAATGCTTGTGAAAACATTTAGCCTGAAGTGCAGTGGTCAGGTTGATGCCACCGCACCCCAGAAGTGACTCTGCAGCGGAGAAGCCAACAGAGCCTTGTCTTACAGCGCAGTACTTTTAGCTCTTTGCACTTGTTGACACAAAGACAGCTGTTGTGCGCCGCGGCGTTCTATTTTAGCCCTTCAGTTCACTTTGTCACTTTAACTAGAGCCATATTTGTAAATGTTGTGCATCGCTGACAGGGCTGTTAAAGCGGATCACGCGGACCACCTCACTGATAAGATCTTCAGATATTAATAACACGTAGGATTATCAGATATTATGATGCTAATGACTGGATTTCATCTGGCTTGTGCTTCACATTAGCAGCTCTAGGCTCCATAATAATTCTCTTTCTATAACTGGGCAACCTTTAACCTTGCGCGTCCGCCGCTGTGCCTCATAACTAAAGCAATAAAACAAAAATCTTCTATTAAAACGCCGTCCCCAATAGGATTTCTCAACTAGGACACACTTCAACCCATTGCCTTTTCTGTATATTCATGTATTGCAAGCCACGCTGTTCTTTCAAGCGTTCCATGGTTTCTAGTGGATTAAATTATGTTTTATCCGAAAGGAATCACATTGTGTCGAATGAGAATTGTGAGAGTTTCTTTTAAAATCAAAAACAAACTGTTGGCCTGTGTCCCCGTGGCTCTGAAGGGGGTGAAATATAAAACTGTAACTGTGGTCAGTGCAGTGTTGAAGCGTGACTCTGCTGCATGAGAACACACTCACAACTAACTCGAAAAATTACACGATGCACGGGTTTGTCCAGAATGTTTGACCCTGGAACTCACTGCACCAGTTTACAATGAGTGGTGATGATATCATGAATGTAACACCAGAACTCCCAGAGCAGTCAATTTGACGGCTTTTAGTTTTGGACGTGTAATTACTCCTCTCATGTCTTCATAACGTTGTGACTTTTTCTGTATCTTTACGTAGTTTATTTCTTTACAATTATTTTCTTTGAAATATGTGTTGTTCTATTTATCATGTGCTAGTTACCATAGCAACACTCTGTTTTCTGTAAGAAGTTAGCATGAGACTTTTTCGTTGCTGCCGTATTTCAGTTATAATGACCAGCACAAATTATATTTTATTTTCAAAACGTATAAATTACCTTTTTTTTATGAATCTGGTGAAAAACTAAAATTTTTCGGGGCAATTTCTCAGAATTTCCATTGGTTTGAATGAAAGTTAAATATCAAATTGCTTAGGGTTAGTCAAAATGACGGCTGTGGGAGTTCTAGATGTTTCAGAATTCCAGAGTCCTAGTGTTAAACAGTCATAGAGTCTAGATACACGCTAACATAGACTGAGCAATGATGGTTACATGTCTCTTACTAAACAGCTTATTAGATCCTGAGTCAGGTAACTTTCATGTTGACATCCACGATGCGCTTTTGGACAATTCGTACTATGCTAATATATTTATAATAAAACTGTGCAAGAGAAATAAATCACGTTTTCTGCCACCCCCTGACAAAGACAATAGAGGGCGCTGAGAGCAGCAGGTGGGTGAGGCTGGTAAGTGGCTATTGAGGGGGGTTTGTCAGAGAGCCCCTTCTCAAAGCAGATCAAATGACTCTGTCTTGATGATTGAAGTTGTGTCCCGTCTATCTGTCAGTCCTTCAGTGGCCCAGTGTTTACCACTCTGCCAAATGTCAATCACCATCCCTCCTGCCCCACATGCACTCTGCCCTGGCCCTCAGACCGTCCTGACCCCAGTTCACACTGGACTCTTTAGAATCACGGTGAAGATCGAATTGAAGTTATTTGCTTTTTCATTTGGCGATATGAGAAAATTGGACAAATAGACGGCTAAAATATCAGCCCAAGTCTTTCATCTACACCTGGAAAAGAACATGATTGAAACATTTATTCGGACAGTAAGATTAGATTGAATGTAAGTTTATAAATATTGGGGCCTGTATTTGTATCTTATCTCTATAAGGTGGATTAGTGACTGTACATAAGGCAAGTGCAAACATAGGAGATTCATGTTGGATTTTCTACTTTTGATTGTCTTCTACAACAACATTATCAATGTTTCTCTTTGAATTACATTTACTAAGAGGCTGGACATTCACATGGAAAGAGGTACCAAAGAAAAACAAGTTAATGCTGCTTGGGTTTCATAAGCAGAAATGACATCTTATTGTTGGTTCTTTGCCTTGAGATGTTGGTAATGAAAAGCAAGAACACAAGCATGTTTTGGTTTAATGTAGAGTGAAAAATCCTCAAATGTGAGTAAAATCCAAAATCCTGCCTGTTCCCATAAACAGTGTTCCTGCGTCGGATTAGAGCCCGTTAGGTGCAAGTGCGGTGCATGTGTGTCCAGGGCCTTTTCCCTCCGAGCTTCAGGAACGCATCAGCAACATGGACTTTGACTAAGATCCTGCATCTGGTCTTTGTAATGAACTGCAGTTGTTCCAGCATGGAGACTTTTACAAGACCGTGGAATATTTCTGATGAAATTAAAGGTGGGCTTTAAGCACTAATAGTTTTCAGCTTCATGGGATTTTTTTGTTTGTTTTACTTTTACAAATGTACAGTGTTGTAATGGGAAATCTATTTGTGTTTTCTAGAGCATGTGGCACCACACCCAAACAATTACACTTCTGTAAATGGAGACGGATTAAAATCACAAATTAAATTGGCCATAAAACCTTTTACCAGAAATTCATTAAGAAGCTAAATGCTATTCATATACTGGAATGTTTTAAAGGATTTTGACCCTAATCCAATTTTAAGAGACACATTTGTACCTCCAGCCCAATTCCTACCGCTTTTACAGATCTTTTATTTGACTGGTTCCAGCGGATTGGGACCGGAGCCAAAACCAACGCTGTCACTTTCAATTGACAGGACGTCCGTTGTCGCTGCGCTCTTTTGGGGCTGATTATTCCCTTTCACTATTTCAAGATGTTCTCAGTTCTGACGGCTAAAAAGGATTACTGTATATTGCTATAATGAGAAGTCTTTGTATAACTCACACCTGCAAAGCAGCTCGGCCTGTCGTTCTCATTATTTGGTACCAAAATAGCACCTTTTGGACGTGCAGCTCTCTTCTTTTCTGAATGCTCTCACAGATGTTTCGGTCATTGGCTACTTAAAAAGAGGTGCAGTAAAAGTCTATGGACCATTGTATAACATGATCCTAAGTGCCCCGTTAACCAAGTGCTGACCTTTGCTGATCCTTCCGACGTCTTGTCCACTTTAGTCTGGTCACTTTTGGGTGGACAGCAATTTGCACAATTCTTTCAACTCTTTGGTCACTATGTCTGGGTGATATTTAGTATATCAAAATACCGGTATAAATGTTTTAACTGTGTAAATACTGTAAGTACACTGCAGCTTGTTTTCATCTCGCTGTTGGAGGTTAGTGTAATGTTTTAGCTACAGCTAAACCGTTCTGGGCCCGTTCTCCTTCTCTACTCTCCTGAGACAAAGCGGGCTATAGGGGTCCTGCTGTAACTCAGAGCCACTTGGGGGATCTGCAGACTGCAGAGCACATACACATATTTCATTTTAAGTTTTCACACGGCCATCTGAGGAGGAGAGTGGATATATATTTTTACCATTTCACTTGGAGAGAATGTGGACACAAGCACCACATGGACCTAACAGGGACCACTCAGGGACTGGTTTATTGCAGAGATTAGATCATCTGCTTGTTGCTTTCATAGGACTGTGTTTTGGGCGGATACAAAGGCACTGTTTGCTTGATGGTGTTTAATGAGTTTGAACTCAGCAGCACAAGAAATCTTAGTTCTATTAGATACACATATTGAATAGTTTTGCTCATCTTCATATTGATGCAGTTATTTTACAGACCATGTTTTTTTTTTAATCTGGTGTGTCTTTTAAATTGCGTAATTTTGATATCAGTTCTTTTGGGGGTTTTTTTAGGGAACGAAAATAACGAAGAAGGGGATTGATAAATATGGGATAAAAAAGTCTTTATCAATTGATTCCCATACCACCCATCCCTAAGTATGTTGTCCTTTTTAGATTACGGTTAGCTGTATGCAGCATTCTTTTTCCAGTCACTTTGCCGTCTGTTGACCCAGGCTGACCCACACATCTAAGGAAGCCTCTCTTTTTCCATTCATTTCCTGACCACTGCCCAACGTGTTGCACCGTAGAGTAATGAGTGTCCACAAGTCCTTGTATTGTAAACCCTTTCCCCACCAATTATATCGGCTCACATGCCAGCAGAGCGGTGCATGCCACCTATTAAGACTGAAGTAGTCCTCTTCAGATTCCACTGAGCGCTTTTAATGAAGCTACACAATGTAAGGATTAGAGCCGCAGAGTTAAATTTAGGCTTTTTCATTTTGGAGAACTGTCAGCTACGAGCCATTGTGAATGGGAACTTACACCAATCAGGCATAGCATTGATAACGCTGAAACACACAGCTATAAATGTATCAATCAATCCATCTTTATTTGTAGAGCGTCTTTACGAGGCAACGCAAAGGGCTTCACAGTTCACATCAGGCCAAAATCACCATTAAAAACACAAATACACAGGTTTAAAAAAACAATGTAGTTACCAACTAGTGAAGGGATTAGACTGATGAGAAATTAGATCAATCTTACAAGTTTTGGAGTTCACGAAATGTTGTGTTCTAAAAAAAAGTATAAATGGATCTTATCCTTGTCAATGTTAAGGAACAAACTGTTTTTTTCTCATTTTTTACTCGTGTGGCCCTGGTCCATGAAAGGCTCCATAAGAAAACTTACTTATTTTCCATTTATAAGCCATTTCAATTTGACAAATGAGGATGAAAAAAATTGAGAATGTCTTCTCTGGTTCGGTTTTGTGTTGATGACATTTGGTAATAGTAGACAAGATTAGGCTTGAATCAAGGTTAGACAATGGACAAGAAAAGGGTGTGCTTTGGTTTAGCAACAGACTCAGATTACTTTTATTTGCCATTTGCAGTAAAATCACATTGGAAAACATTTGCAAAGGTCCCCAGTGTGCACAAGACAAGTACATGAAAAAAACAAGGTTAAAACGATTGACTGTGAAATCAATAAACTAAAACAGTTTCAATACAAAGGCAAGATCATTAAAGTGCTTTGTTTTAAACAGTTTGTGGACCTCGGTTTAAGGATTTATAAAGAACCTCCAGAACAGGCAGCTCACAGTCCTCTTTACTCCCAGTTAATGCTTGGATTCTTGGAAAAATGGAATGAGCTTCAAAACTGGGGTGACGTAAACCTTTGGGCCAGTTCAACAGACTATACGCAGTCACTCTAATATTAGCCTCCGATGGAAAGCTGTCATATTCCATGATCACAAACAATAATAGCCATCAGTGTAAAGGCAATGGGATCATGCATTGGTGGAAGATGCCACCATGTGATCAAGTATCATCTTTTCAAACCGAGAAGCAGATCAGGAGAGGATTTAGTTTTCCAAAGTAAAGATAGACAGCCTCATTTACAGATGGTGTGATTTTAAAGCACCTGGTGTTAATGGGATTTGGGGCCACCCTCCCGACAGCTGTGGTCGATAGATGTCTCGGACTTTAAGGACAGTTGAAGAGGAAGCGGTCGAGAAGCTGTAGGGGAAGATCGCACATCAACACATCTCGACGCAAGTGAGTGAGGCATCTGTGCTCCGGATACTATATCACCACCACTTATAGAGCCAGTGGGGCTTGAAGACCTCCATCAAGCTGTGTCCATCATATTGTGTTAAATAAATATTCGTTGAAGGTGGTCGCCACGTTTCACCGTGAATGTAATTCATGCGTTATTTCTCCATATAAGGTGCACTTGGTTTATGCTAATGCTATATCACTGCCTGCCAAAACCGCTCAAGCATAAATAAACCTAATGTACAGTGAAAAAGAATAGTTTTACCATCTCAAGTCTCATATACTGTATGTGCTCCGAAAACAATTTGATGCATTATGAGGTAATACAAGCTTTGATAAAGTTGTGAACTTTGGATCTTGAATTGAGGATATTTTGACTGTATTATGACCAGCAATTTATTTCTCATTCCGTGGTAGAATTGTCTACATAAAACAAATATCTTTAGCTCGTCCCATTGACAAACCTTGTTTTAAGATTGTTTAAGCCATTTTTGACTTTGCCATTTTTGATTTTTGGCTTAGTGGTCCGACTTTCGTTGTCAAGATCTTAAGTTCTCCTCGGCACTGATTACTACCAGCGGAGGTTCAGCTAGAAACAGTACAAACTCTTGTTTTTTTTTCGTTTTACGTACGAGAATATCCTCAGCCATATAGTCAAATGTTGGAGTCTCATGGTCAGTAGCCTCTCAGGGTGAAGGGTGGAAGTGGCTTGTTGAGACTAATTGATGTAAAATGACTCTCGCTAGTGGAGATTGTTTGGCTCTCGTGTAGTCCATGTGTTTGTGATCTGCAGGAGAACTGTCAGATCTTTGCTGTAGGAGATCAGAATGCCAAGCACCGCTGGGAATGCTGGGAATGCTGGATGGCCTTTCACAATGACCTGTTATATGCGTGTTGGTGGTTGTGTGCGATGTTCGTACTTACTAAATGGACTCTCATTATCGCTGTTCGGAATAGACTCATTACGTACAGCTCGTTTCATTTAAAACCATGTGACCTTTGATGTACATTACATTTTCCCAAAGAAAACAAACAATCTTTGTGATTAATCAATGTTTCAGGAACATTGACTTTGTGGAATGGAGCTCACATGTGAGTTCAAGCCAATAAAGTCAAAAATCTATTGTTCAGTTGTGTTTGGTTAAACCTCACTTCACAAATATGTTAAGCAGAAAAGCAGAGGCCGTTTGTTTATATAGTGTTAAAGTGGATATTCGTCACTGTGATAAGTCTGTTACCGATGCCAGTTGTGTGGAGAATCCGGGCCTTGTGGTTAGCATCTGTCATGCTCTTATCAGCGCTGCTGGGGGCCACGTTTCCTGATCGATCGGCCATCCCTGCTGAGTTGAAGCCCCCAATTTGTAAAAGAGACAAGGCATAAAAGGCCAATTTCAACACAGAGAAGTTGTCTGCTGTTTGTCACGCATAGATTACCAGTACGGATATCTGTCTTTCCAAAAACATATTTTACTTCCAGGACCACGACCTCCTGAAATACCTTTGCGATGCTGTGAAAAGAATAGCAATTTAGGTTATATTAAGTTGAGCTGGATACTGCAGAATACTTGTGTGTCGTTTGAACTGACTTTTTTGAGCTACTGTGTCCAAGTAATTCCCATTTTGGATCAATATATTTTCTTGTCTATTTCTGTTTACTGTCTTGTCTAATCATGATACTGAAATAACCCCAAAACAAATACTTGAGACTCCAGCTGGCATTTTAGAAGTTACAGAACTAATTTATTACTTAATTTCTAATCTTTGATGAAAATGTAATCCTCTTTCTCTGTTTGAAAGACAATGTTGACTCCTAATGTTGCATTTTATCCAAAATTGTGGTTGGTAGATGTAGGGATTATTCATTAGGTCAATGTCAATGTCAGCTTTAATTGTGTAGCACATTTACAACAACATCAGCGGCCCAAAGCGCTTCACATGCATAAAAGAAAAAAGAAAAGACAACAGCGTGTCTTCAGACTTTAAGATCCAATGAAGGAGCTGCTCTAATGTACAGGGGTAAACTATTCCACAGTTTGAGAGCAGCACCAGCAGAGGACCGGTGAGTTTTTTAGACGAGACCTGGGCATTTATTGATATCAGCCGGTCCTTCTGTGTGTGTTCGAGATGAGCTTTGGTCGCCCCACTTGTCCTGCGTGGTGTCATGTGTAACTCGACATTACAGAGCAGAAACAGCAGCATGTGACTCAAAGCAGTCGATCCATTATTGTCTTACTATTGCTAATCCTGCAGAGATGAAGGAAAGACACATTTGCATTTTCCGACGGGCAGATAAGTAGCTTTCAGTTTGATGGACAATGACCTGGGCCCCAACCACAGAGTTTAAAAGAGAAGCACCGTGCAGAAGAGGCTTGGCATAGTCCAGGCTTATTTTTATCCAACTCTTAAATGTATGTGTACGGAGACAGACAGCTATTCTTGTCTGGACACTCATCTGAGAGAGTGCTGGTTACGCACTGAGCTCAAGCTTCCAAAATTCTTGCTGTTTTTAATGCTCCAAAATAGTTAGAATCTGAATAGCTATGGAAGGAAAGGAATGCATGCTCAAGTTTGTATTTAACCACATATTTAACCTTGATAATACACTTTATTATCTTCAAATTTTTTGGTTGTTGTGGTGTCACTCATTCTTTGCTTTTTGGCTTGAGATTGTTGCAGTCTTTTCATGTGTTTCTACTGCAATGCATGCGTTTTGGTCCAAACTTTACACTATTTACAAATTGGCTAAATAGTGGAGTCTTTACGTTGAAATATAAATAATCTACTTTGTTCTTCACTTAAAGCTGGGACATATCTTTCCTATCACAACAAATTTAAAAATGCAATACAATTTTGGACCTCTGTGACATCTTTTGGTTAGCTTTTGCAGACTTAAAAGTTAAAAAGAATGAACCACCCTCACTCAGCTCTCAACCCAAAGTGTCAATAGTGACTCACAGGGCTTTTACCAGTCAGCAGAAGTAAATATTTTTTTCTCATGAGATGAATTTGTTCACAATCACAACTTCTACAAACTCTTTCTGATGGGACAAGCACACCAAAAAGTTGGTATGCCGGCTTTAACCCTTTACGGTTCACTCCTTGAAGAAAGTATTAGCATAAGTAAATTTAATGTAGGAGCATAACAACTATTATTTGTGTTTATTTATATATTTAGTTATTGTTTAACCTCCTAGTTTTTTTTAAATTATTATAAGTAAGTAAGTAATCCTTATTCATATAGCGCATTTTTTACAGACCAAAGTCACCCAAAGCACTTGATGCACTGGTGCTTTAAAGCCCAAACCAACACCATCCATTCACTCACTCATTACATTCTTACATATTGTGCATGTTTTTGTGCAAACCGGAGCTCCCGGAGGAAACCTACGCAGACTTGTGGAGGACATGTAAACTCCACTCAGAAAGGACCTATTCCAACTGAGATTCGAACCCAGGACCTCAACCACCTCTACCAAATGGTTGAGATGCAGCTTTATGGTAACAAGCCAAGTGATAGAGATGGCAGATTCAAGATAAGATAAGATAGACTTTACTGATCTGGTCACATATGGCATCACTTAGGATGAGCAAAAGTCAGGGAATGTGCAAACAGGGAATGTGCAAACATGTTGAACTTGAAGTGAAAAGATCAAGTTCCCATTTCAATCAAGGTCAATTTCAGTTCCAATCATTCTTCAAGTAGATACTCAAAAATGGACCCACCGAATAGTCGAGCAAACCGAGAAAGGGTTAACTGTATATGAATGTACAGTTTGCACGTGGAACATTGTGTGTGTGTTTCTGGAGTTGACTGATCGCTGGAGTGCCATAAGTGTGACTGCACTGTGGCCGCGGTGTGTGGGCCGTGTCCCGCTCCCGCTCTGCCCCGTGGCTCTGAACGCTCGGCTTCCCACCGGCCGTCGCACTGCACGCTCCAGTCACTTCCACACACTGTGAACCAAACTTCCATTTTATTTTGTTAGTCAAATAATCCTCGCTTCAAAATAGAACAATAATGATAATGGCTGTAATGAAAAACACATGGAATCGGGAGGAGAATCAGTGCAAATGAGTTCTGTCAGTCACTGTGTGTGGTTACTGTGAGTTTGATGCTGACAGGGAGTCTCCACTGTATTGCACAGACACATACAATCATATAATACAATACACCAACAGCCACTGTGGTTTTATGAATTCACAAACATTATTCAGGCCAGTGTCAACGCTCCCACTGTTCAGATTCCATTATAAAGCTGCTTCGGCCAAGAACGTCTCAGTGTTGTGTCGAGATCCCAAGGGTCAATCGTCAAAAATTTAACTTGTCTGAAGTAGTCATGAGATGGATGTCAAGTATGAGCACTTTTTTATGTTTTAAAACTGTGTGAACGGTAAATGGACTTGAGCTGGAGTTAAATTGCTGCGCCTTCATTGTGGCAAATACTATACACATAAAAATATATTGGCTTACGTGATTATAGTGATTAATAGAACATAGTGACTCGACTCGGAAATTCAGAGTTTGATCTGGATTGAGCAACATTCAGGCATTTTGCACCATACCCTAATTTTATTTCTTAAGATAGAAATGATTGCAATTCAAATGAAATAATTGGTCGTCTTGTACAATATCATTACGTGATTTATAAACTAAACAATTAAATAATGACCACCCTAAAATGTACGAGAAACACTATCCCACTCACACAATCATAGTCATACACCAAGTGACATTATCTGACCACACCATAATAAACAGCTGTAACTGGATACAAAGACCTGACGTTTGAAGGACTTATTATGGCCAACTAAATATCAATCAATCAAAACAATTTTATTCATAAAGCGCTTTTCCTACAAACAAACAAAAATCAACACAAAGTGCTTTACAAATACACAATTTTCTACCAGGAGTGCTTTGCCAGCTTGCAGTATTAATCACTAATGGGTCACATAAGATTGTTTATTTAGATAAGAGTTTTATAAATGAAAATATCATTGGAATGATTATTTATACCTGAACCCTTATCTTACAAAGTTTCAGTGACTTGAAATGGCTACAATCATAACGCTGAAACGCTGCGGAGCTGTCAAAGTTGCTTAGTGAAATCACATGTCGTGACGTTTCCGTTCACCACATTGACCTGAGTCTGGCGTTCTGTTTGTCAGATTGACTTTAAGCAGCCTCTCTCTGTATTCTTTCTTGCATTACTAGCTCACATTTCTGCACTGGGGGCTTTATAAGTTACAGAGGAGGGCCTTTCTGTGTGGAAAGCATTAACGTGTGCGGCCTGGCGTGTTGCAGGAGTGTGTTGGCGTGCCCGTCTGATGCCTATCACTCTGATTAGAAATGTCATTAGTTTCAGGTCTGGGCCAAACAAAACATGTTTTTATGTGAATTACATAACTGCACACTTTCCCTGTTTGCAGTTTGAGTTGTGTTTTGTCTCAAGCAAGTGAATCTCATGTTTTACATTTAGCTAAATTTCACTTTAAGCCGGTTTGATTGTTTACCTTGTGTTTTGTGTCTTGTAGCTTACAAGTGTGTGTTTGTACTTTCATGGCAGAGGAAATTACCTCTCCTGGTCTCGTCCAGATGGAACTTCAAATGCATCCCTGGTAAACGTGTTTTTTGGGGACTTTTAATAGTTGATTTATGGATGCAGATTGATTGTGACATCTTATTTGGTTTTGGGGCTCTTCCCACGCTCCAGGAAAGACTTCTTCACTGTCTTGTGTAAACTACTGCATGAATTAGTGTTCTCTAGTAACTTTCCTCATGGTAAAGGGGCAGCGAGTGACTCACTCTGTCCTCCATTGTTTAAATTGCACAGGCATTTACGTCTCTCTTATGGCAGAGGAAAGGGAGAGGAGTAACTTCTGTTTCTGTAAATATAAACCTAAAGGCCCAATCCAAAAATGGAAGACAGTGCGGATACCAGACTCCCACTATTCAGGAACTGGATGCGTTCAAAACGAAATGTCTTTTCCGTTCTGTGTTCTAGTTAACACCTCCTCCCCACTTGTATTTGATCATTGGAGCTGTGTCTTTAATGTTAGGGGCTGGTATGTGTTTGAAGCTGATGAGGAGTGCTGTCTGAAGTGTTAGGCCTTGCCCTCTCTGCAGCATCTCCTCCGCTCCTCCTCGTACACACAGAGCCCTGATGCCCCTGATGCCCTGCCACAACCTCAGCCTCCTCTCCCATGGCACCGTCTCCATATGTTTCCCTCCACATGCAGTTACAGAGCGTCCCACGAGGCCCAAAGGTGTGACCCCAAAATTGGCTCTTCTTTGGCTGGATGTCGGAGGGGGATGAATTGTGCTCATGGGAGCCGAGCCGTGATGAGCTGCTGCTTATAGTGAGACGTGGAGAGACTGACAGGACAGATGTGCGCCACTTCTCATAACCATCTCCTGCCCCACATCTGGCTCTGGGTCAATGCCACTCAACAAAGCGCGGGGCGTGGGGAACAGGTCTTCAATGTAGTCATAGGTAAAGCTTGGATCAAATTATAATATTCACTCCTTGAAGAAGAGTTTTGTTTTTGCAGTTTGATGGTAAAAGTGCCTAAAACCAAGTGAGATGCCCCAAAGAGGTATAGTTCAGTTCCAAGCTTAAAGTAGATGTATTGACTCAAAAGGTGATTTACCAAATGGTTGAGGAAACCATTAAAGGGTTTAAACATTTGATCGTTTACATACTGAGAGCTGATTGGTTGAGTGAGAGCTGGTCCTCTCTTTGTCTCAGAAAAAGCTGATCTAAAGTTTTGAAAGTTAGGAACCACAGTTACATTGATATTGTGGTTTCAAAGTTAGGTATCCCAGCTTTGCCTAAAAGTGTAGATATTAGTTTACACATAAACTCTGTTAAAAGTATTGAAATCATTCTATTATTAAAGTGAAATTATAAAAAATATTGAACTTTTTTACGGACGTACATTTTAAGTACTGCCTTTGAAACACTGAAACAATTGGGTCATACATGTAGAATTTATAAGGTTATCTGAACTTAGAAGCAAGGCTAACCACAACAGATTAATTCACTTCGATGCATGGCTAAGCACTTTAAACTTGTTTGTAATGTGTCTTCATCTGAAAAGGTAAGGAGTAGAAAGTCCCGAAATTTGGGTTGAAAAGTACGTAAGAAAAAAATTATTAAAAAAATATTTAGTTACGTAAAACAAATGGGTTAATTGTTGCCTCTAAACTAACAATAATTATGTTAATCAAAGACGTTTTATTTTGTTTGCTTGTTTTATTGCACGACTAATGTCCCTCTTTACACTGAGGTTAAGAGGGGGAGACGATGCTGTATCTTGACAAAACAAATGAACAAGAACTGCATCTCGTATCTAAACTATGCATGTGGTACTTAAGTCATGGGGTCAGACTGGATCCCTCTGGTGTCGTTTAGTTGAACTCAATTATTAGATTAGCCAAACCTAAACACGGAGCTGTCATTGCGAATACTCATGAATCAGGATTTGCGTCTCAGCTTTTTGTGCTTTAATTGGTGTCTATTTGTAAATACTGCTAATCGGCAACTTGTCCGATGCCCTGTGGCCCATGTGTGAAAGTGAAACCCCCCCATTCCTGGATCAACAGAAGCAAATTAACACATTTAATTGACAATAACAAAGCTAGAATATTGCAATGCATGAACCAGAAGCACTTGTATATGACATCGCATTTTCTCCTGAATTATACGAAGGCTCCAGATGTGCAATCCTTTGCCGAAACATGAGAGGAGTAAGCCAAACAACTGTGAAATGTATAGCGTTAATCTGCCCTGCATAAGCACATTAAGAAAAATACAGTCATGTGTTGGTGGTTTTCGTGAGTGTATAAGAGAGCTCAGGTGGACATCTGTTAGCGGTGACAGAGAAAAGTCCATTTTTAAGTCTAAGTACCGCCTCAGCTCCAGTCTGACTAATTGCTCCCCGACGTCCCATAAATTCCCTCTGAGCATTTTTTGCTAAATGAGGCTTTTGACAAAATCAAAATTTGGCTGAAGGTGCGTAAAATTGTTCATTTTTCTTTCGGTATTCGCAGTGATACTCTGGCCTAAGTTTTCAGAGCTCTCCTAATGGCAGCCAGCGGCACGGGACACAGTCTATTCGTGCTGACGGATGAATCTCACGCTGCGGTGGACGTTTTGATATTTGGTTCCCCTTTCTTAACCCCGAATCCATCTTCACTCATCCCACTGAGAGACCAAAGCCAACGAGGCCACAGGACCCGGGATGGGACAGGACGGGCTTCCTGGTGGGTGATAAGTGAAGGAGCAGGGCCGGAGTGGGCAGGGGAACAGCCTCACTCATGCCCCCCATAGGGTCAGGGGCCAGGTCTTAGGTCATTTGTGAGGGAGATGAAGAAGTTTGAGTTCTCCAAGGTAGGCCACAACACAGATGGGGACCAATTAGGTGCTGTCCAAGTCATGGGAAAGAACTCTGTTATGACTAGTAAAGACATTTGTTTGCAGTCTTTTTTCTGACTGAAGGGAATCATTGCTACTGGGAAAATAATAATAAAAGAGAGCCATTTGATAATGAGTAATTAATAAGATAAGATCTTCCTTTATTCGTCTCACAGTGGGGGAATTTCAGTAAGATAGTAAGGTGTATTTATTGACATAATTTAACCATGAAAGAACCGGTGAGATTTCAGATTTCAGAAACCCTAGTGCATGCATGTGAGGCTCTTTGATTACTTTTGGCTCTCCTGGCGTTAGGCAGTGTTGTACAA
This sequence comes from Knipowitschia caucasica, assembly GCA_964034765.1. Lineage (NCBI taxonomy): Eukaryota > Metazoa > Chordata > Actinopteri > Gobiiformes > Gobiidae > Knipowitschia > Knipowitschia caucasica. The sequence goes on from OZ035830.1 coordinate 20,851,865, forward strand.
TAACTTTTCCAAAGTGTTTGATGGGAGCTGTCAAGACAGGACACGAGAGCGAGAGAGAATGAAGAAGTGAAGAGTAAGCTTTTCAGGACTTAGTCACCTCTCTCTGTACGTTAGTCTACACTCATGCTGGTCACACGAGCTGCATAAAAGATAAATTATGATTGCTGAGCACTCTCTATTTTATTTTATTTTTTTGCAGTCACATTTAGAATCCACGTCCTTATCTTCCCCATTAGAGAACCAGACATTTGCGCCAGCAGCTGTTTGTGTCCACCCAATATTCCTTTAATTCAATAACGGCCTGAAAAAGGGTTCTACGAATGTCTTTGCTATGCTGTCATCACTTGTTCTAATTATCTCACAGTAAAATATGCATTCAAAAACTATTTGGCAGGAAGTGCTAAATGGACTTTAAAGATAAAGCTGATATGCACAGAGATTTCAGAGGAGCTCTAATTATTCACAGAGAGTGAACTCAGGTTTGCGGCTGATACCTGAGGACGCAGCTCTGGCCCTGGTTAGTCAGTCCTTAAATCATTTGAACCGGTTCATTGGTCGAGATATTGTCAGATAAAATGAATGAAGAAATGCCTTGGAAAATTAAAATGAACAAAACATTATGAACTAAATAGATGCATCAGCACAGTACAAAGTGTAATTTTGTTTAGTTTTAATCTTGTTTAATCAAAGTTATTGCCACAAAGCTCTATGAGTCCCCAAGTATAATATTCTACTATAGCGCAATAGTCTTAACTGCGTTTGTCATGGTCCAATAGAGGTCTGACTTCTAACCTGCCTATCTCAATATTGAAACCTCATGTCTCAGTAACATTTTCGACATTCCTCCTTTGACGTTTAATCTCCAGATGCTGGAGTGTTGAGCTGCTGTATATCTTCAGTGCTTTCGATATGTCCTGGTCACGAGGACAGGAAGTGTTGCATGTCCGTGTCGAAACATTTACCTTCAGGGCTTTGTCTCTTTTGTGGTTTTTGGCCGTTTTCAGTGAGAATCGTTTTGTGTAACTAAAGATGTTCATAATCCACTGTTGCTTTAGAAAGATAGTGGAGCAGAAACACATCCATCCAGACAAACCTCAATACTCGTCATTCTAAAAATGGCTAACAATAGAAATAAAGTGCACATTTTTCAGCTCAGATCAATCAGTCAAGATTTTTATTTTAACAGAACAGAATAACAGTGACAGTTTTGAAAAACGTTTGGATGAGGCAAATGGATTCAGAATTCAACAGCCGTTACACACGGAGACAAGACTGGATGATTTTGAAAAAAACAAAAACAAAAAAACAAGTCAAAAATAACGTTATCAAAGCAATACAGTAGAACAGGGGTCTCCAACCTGTAACTCGGGAGCAACCAGTAGCTCGCCATCCCCTTCCAGGTCGCTCCCCAAAGAATTTAGAAATGAACAAATAGAATAACAAAGAGGGCTGCACGATATATCGAAAAAATATCATTATCGCGATATTAGTACGTGCAATATCCATATAAAAATGCATTTCTTGTACACGCACTTTGACTTTATCTGCTGTGACAAATCTGTGACCTAGTGCCGCCACAATCTAGAGTGGAGCCTGCGCAGAAACAAAACAAGTGGACGATGAAGAGACAAATGCAGACGAATGCAGACTTTATCTCCAGAATTTGGGAATACTTCGGATTTACGAGACACAACCGATTATAGAAACAAGTTATTAGCAAGTCATGCCGAAAAATAGTCGCTACGTCGAACGGAAACACGACAGGCCATAAGAATGTTGAATCAATCTATCTGTTCTTACTGATGATTGTAGTGTTATACAGTACATCTGCAGAAGGTACACAAGGATTTCACTGCATGTAATCTGTATGGGACAATAATTAACTTCAAACTTTGGTAACACAAAACATGAACACAAAAGACAAAACGAGACACACACATACACTCTACGACAAGACACAGGCCCAAACACTCTCCGACCCCACAACTCTCTCACACCACTCGCTCCGTGCTGAAGGCATCGCTCTCTGTCCTCCATCCTTATGTTTTGTTGCTAAAAGTCTAATAACAAGTGACAATGGGGCAACATTTTCAACTTTGTGGCTCAACCAAAACCGGCAAAAATGTGTTTCCAGTCAGGAGCGAAAAGAGCATTTGACTTCATTTGAAACCTTTCATTTGGATATTATGTGATAAAACTTTACTGCCACCAGTGTTCAGAATGTCTCCTGACCTGTGGAGAGAGGCGTTTATTCCTGATCTACTGTTCAACAATGTGGCTGTGATTTAGGTCAGAAGTGCAGATAAATGAGTGCTTTACTGATGTATTCTACGTTTTTTTTTTTTTTTATATACTTTTATTGTGCCTTAGCATAGTACGTCTCAACACAATCAAAGCCAATTTCAAGTTCCATACTAGACTGACTTTTATTGTCTTTTCACTCATTGTGCCAAACAAGAAAAGTAAAATAGAATATAGTTAATAAATAATAATAATAATAATGATAATAATAATATTAATTAGAATATTAATAATAATAATTAGACTAATAATAATCATCATCATATTACTAATTAGAATAATAATAATAATAATGATAATAATCATAAAAATAAATGCATTAATAATCATAGTGATAAAAATACACCCTAACCCTAAACCCTATGATTCAGGTATTTTGTCAACCATCTACAGTCAGTGCAATACAGAGGAAAATTAAATAAAAAATAAAACAATCAATCAAAAATGAAAATAAGGAAAATACAATAAAAGAAAAAACACTCATGACACATTTTTTATATTATTTGTAAAATATTTCCAAGCCACAAACGCAATATATCGTACATTTGTACACATTTAGAACAGCGCTAACCATAAACGGACCTGATTGGCTGAGATGGGCTCCTGGCAGGACTCACTTCCTCTGTGCCCTTTGAAGTTGACAGTGGCTGTGGGGAGAGGTTGAGGCTGGAGCAGGACTGTGTAACTAAAACACATGGCATTACAATGTTTAGGACTGAATGTTTCCAGTGTCATTCAAGCAAATGACATGTTCAATATGGGCCAAAGTCATAAACAAACAAACTGTGCGTGGGAAAAACTGCCCCATCCAAAACTTGTAGCAGGTGAATGTGCTCATGTGCTCCTGCATGCTCCCTCTCTTCACTCTCTCTCGACCACACAAGGGTTTAAAGAAATATATGCCTGTTTGTATTACACTATCAAAGTAGAAATGCCTGGTATATTTGTTTTTATTAACTGTGAGAGATTGTGAGATTCTTCTTTAAAGAGGCGTGTTCTGTGGGTTTTGATTAGGTTTTTTGTAACTGTTAGTTCCACTGAGCATTACAACAATAAACCAAAATAACCTGGTTAAATGTGTGTTTTTTTAAATGTGTTTTTTGTGTGCATCAAACCAAGGTATGCTACTCAGGATGCACCGATACTGTTTACTGGTACCATTCGGCCATCAGATAACTTTTTTAGTTTTAACTTTTACTTGCACCAATTTTGTAATGAGTTTGAATTTGGAATCACAGCAGTTATAGGTTCCTTCACTGGTATTGGTTCATGTTGTGTATCAGCAGATATTACAGCAGTATCTAGATCAGTATCTGCAATGAAAAATCTGGATCAGAGAATCCTTAACTGTTTTAACTGAATAAGATCAAAACAGAACATACTTTTTCCTCTGAATTTTCAAGTGACAATAATGTGTTTTTCTTTTGAAGAATTGATGATGTCAGGGAGGCATTTAGGAAAGGCTCAGCTAATCTTAAGATGACCATCGCTCTTAACAAAGTGCTCCTTTTCATTGCCTTGTAAAACACTTCTGATGCGATCGTTAACATCGATGAGACGCACTAAATGGACACAAGGTTTATGGCACTATTACATCTGAAGCATTTGCATAATGTGAGCAGGACACGTTAGAGATAAGAATGCACTCTAACATGTTGTAGTAGCTCTAAGAGGACAGGGATGACTTTCACAAACTCGCTCTTTTAGGTATAAACACGATGTAACTTTTCTAGTTGAGGGTCTGCTTCTGTCTATGACAAATATGTTGATGTGATGTTCCGCACTAGTCATGGGGATACAAGTCACATTCAAGAAACAAGAAAGCCAAAAGTGTAGGAATTTTATTTTTTCAAGATGTTTCTTTTTTACCAATAAGCCGGGAATCAGAAATTCCAAAAGCAAAATGAAAGCCATCTTTGAAACGTCCGCATAAACATCTCCATGAAGACAAACAGTGGGCAAGACTTCTTTATGAAAAGCAACATGTACACCTATTATAGGTATGGGCCGACTGAACATTGTCTGAACCGGATTACACAGTTCAGTCTTAGTGTAGAAAAGTCTAAACAGGCCCAAAGCTTCCTGTACGGTTTTGTTTTCAAAACATGTCTTTGGGTCTACATTCCAAACTAACTCAACTAAGCACTGGACATTTAAAACAAATGGACGTTCTTGACAAATTACTGTGAACGTAATACCAATATCTGTCTTTTTATTTTGACTAGATAATATTTTCTGCTTTCTGGTCTCAACAAATGGTTTTCAAATCATTTTCAGAGTTGAATATTTTGGTTTAGGATCAAAACAAAAGACCATTTCCCAACGAGATGATGAAATGAGTTGATGATCTCAAAGCAGTACTTTGTTCTCAGGTTTGGTCAGCCCACCGGCCCAGCGCCTGTTAGTGGCTGCACTGATGAGTTTTAGCTTCACTCGTGGTACTCGTTAATGTACCTGAAGCCTGTTCCCACTTTCAACCACATCAGCCTGGGATAATGTCCAAGTCCTCTATTGTTTTCCCTGTTCTTGATTTTCTCATTAAATCAAGTGTGTTTGCCTGTGTGCCCTTGTGCCCAACATGCAATCCCCAGTTATACCGTCTGTTACGTGTCTAAAGTGTATGCATATTTATGAGTAGTTTAGATCTGGCAGGCGGTTTGGGAATATTTCACTCCCTATGGAATCCAATCATCTTTTACCCACGTACTGCATGGGTAAAAGCACATGCTTGTTGGTTTCTCTTATCAATGAGTTATATGATAAACACTTGTACAGGGAGGATGCTGAAGCTATTTCTAAAGACGTGTCTCCCACGTGTCTTCAGTTTGTTGGCACAAGACAAAATGAAAGGGAATAGATTGAAAGCCGAGACTTATTTCTTGGGTGTTATTTGAAGAGTAAAATATTTTTAAACAATCAAGATGGTCCAGGTCAAAGGGAGTACATTTTACAACTTGTAGCTAAAACAATTGAAGGCTCCTTGAAATGTGGTGGTGAAATTCCAAAATCTACAGCCAATTTGACTTATATTGAAGTGACCATGCAACATAACAGACTTCCTGGTGGCACAAAGGACTAATCCAGGCCTGGGGAAGGCATTAAGCATCTTTTTCTTCTCTGCGATGACTTCTCGACAGAAAAAAAATCCAACTAAACCAAGGTAAGAGAAGAAGAGTTGGGATTAAGACCCTTGGAAGCCTGCATTTTACAGCCTCCTGCCCCCTACTGTTTTTATTTCATTTCTGTCAACGTTGACGTCACACAAAATGCAGCGTTATCTCCCGTCGTCCCGTTGAATGGAATCGAATCTGGGCTTATCTTTGCTCATTTCCTGCCTCTCACACCTCACTGACCGGCCCTTAAACCCACACCGGAGCGCACTTTAGTGGTCAGAGGCAGAGGGATTAGGGAGCTGGCTGGGGTCACAGGAGCCTCAGTTCCTTGTTCCTAATGAATTTGGGTCAGTGCGCACAGAGCGGCAGTTTGTGACGCTGCAGTGACCCGGTGTGTTGAGTAGCTCTTAATCAGAGCGCTTACAGCAAGGGCAAAGGGCAGATAGCAGTGCAGGATTTTGATTGGACCCCTGGGAACAAGTCTGGCCTCGGGCGATGGAGGCGCAGAGTGGATCATTCGTTTTGGTTTGCGAACTTTTGCACTTCAGTATCTAACAGTGCTGAGTCGCAATTTACCAACTTGTTGAATGAGATATATACAAGAGAGCTGTATTTACAATCAGTCAGATGTTTCACGATTGCTCCACATCCAACACCTGAACATTTACGTCAGTGCCGTTTCATTTAAATCTCTTCTGTACTATTCAACTTCTTTATCCAGGTTCAGCTAATATGCAAAAGTTTATGTATTTCTCTTTTTTTGTTCAGCGCTTTGAGTTGCCTTGTGTATGAAATGTGCTCTACAAATAAACTTGCCTTGCCTTCTTCAATTCAACCTAAAATGTGAAACTACGGTATAAAAAAAACATGATACACAATATGACATATTCCAAGCCTTTGTTATTATGTTGATTATGGCTTAGTCCATTTTCAACACATTCACATTGCCTGAGATGTTTAATTTGAGGTTTTGAAAAGCTGTGAGCAAATTATCAACATTATTACAACAAAAAAAAGGCTTAATTCCGCCCACTCAGCAGCTGGATGGCTCAGTTGGTAGAGCGCAGGACTGCAACCTGGGAGACTTATTTATTTGCCATGCGAGTAAATTGCTTTGGCTCTCGGTGCAAACCAATTAAAAAGTGGAGAATAGAATAAATAATAAAACCAACTAGTCCCGCTCCTGACGGCGCTCCGCTTGATCTCCAGCCAAACATCTGCAGGCAAATGTGACTCACGGATCTCAGACATGCGGGGAAGTGTTTGTGGAGGGAGTGGGAAAGTCTTGAACCCTGTCATGGTCAAACTTGTTCAAAAAATAACCATCACTTCTTAGTTTTAGAGCCATCGTCAATCACACCTGTAAAGACAAAAATAGCTTCATACCTTTGACATTTTATTGACATTATTCGTTCAAAAGTGCAAAGGAGTTCCCCCACTGGCCATCACTATTGATTTGTGACCACAGCCTTCTTGTCACTGCGCTCGGGCCAAGATTAACACAGTGGTTTGCGAACAGAAACTACTGTAAATGCACCGCCCAAAGCAATGGGACACATTTGTGAGAAACCAGACCTTAAATCACATTCTGGAAGCTCTGACCTTTGAGTGTTTGGCATAAAAGCTTTGCCAGAAAAAAAAGTTGAGTTCAGGACAAAGTTAGAGCCATGCAATGTTTTTTTTAGCGTTTGGATAATGGAATATTAATGAAATATGATCTATCACAGTTGAGTTGTTGGATCAATGAAAAATGTTAGTAGCCGACTGTTGATTTTATTATTAAAATACTAATTAAAGGGGCATTATGTAGGATTTTATAACAACAACAACACACATTGTTTTAACAGCACATGTATGAGTAGTAGTAGTTTATTTATTCAGTCAATATGAATATTAGATCTTAGGTCACATGTTTACAAAGATAATAAAAGAACAAAATCGTTAATATGAGGATTTTTAGTGCATAATGCCTACTAGCTGAAAGAAGTTTAGGCTGAAGTAAAGTTATTATGCCTAAACCTGTACATACATGTTCCAACAACTCTTGGCTGTGTCTTTTGGCCGCTTCAGAAAAGACGTGTTCACGAAAATGTTACCCAGTGAACCTTTAACTATAATTTCTGATGAACTGCAGCGATTGGCTCCTGCCCAGGGACAGACAGACGCGAGACGACCAGTCACTCTCTCACACACAACATTCATTGTGGGTGTAGCTGTTGCATATTGCTTAAGAGAGACTGGTGTTGTGATTGGTTCATTCATATGCATGTATTTTATAGTTTTTGAGTTGTAAATTAAACAAAAGATATAAAGACTATTAAATTGAAAGCCATAAATTACAGTCAGAGAGAGTGTTGTCTCTGTGCGAGTGTTTCTGGTCCCTCACCATCTGTCACAGAGACACAGAGCGGCCACATCAGACCACTGAACATCCTGTTGTCTCTGCTCCAATCTATTTCAAATGGTTTTAATGCCCTCCTCTGTCTTCAAAGCTTGTTGGGACCCCCTTGAATCGTTATACTTTTTACTGATGGTCCCGAGCAGTGAAAGGTGAGGCGAAGGGCAGCATTTTTTTGTGTAGTAACTGTTTTTTCTCAGCATATCTGAATGAGACGGCGAGTCAGACTCAATCAGCTTCATCCTAAGCTTTAATTTAGCTGCTCATTTAGTGACAAATCAAATATTTGAACAGATTTTGACCAGTGCCAGTGTAGTAGATTAAGCAAAAGTGGTAATTGTAAATCTGTTGTCAACGTAGCAGAAAAGTAGTAGTAGTAGTAGTAGTAGTAGTAGTAGTAGTAGTAGTAGTAGTAGTAGTAGTAGTAGTAGTAGTAGTAGTAGTAGTAGTAGTAGTAGTAGTAGTAGTAGTAGTAGTAGTAGTAGTAGTAGTAGTAGTAGTAGTAGTAGTAGATTCAAGATTAATGTATTATGTCCCTGAGGAAATTAGTTTTGGAGTCACTGCTGCTACATTGAAAATACACATAAGACAGACATAAAACACAACACAGTAACACTAGTAGTACATAATTTTTATATTATGATTATTTATAGATCACATTTCACAACCCTCGATCACCCAATTACATTTTCCATTCCTTCCACACACTCATTATATTCAGACCTATCATACTGTACATGTTTTTAGTGATGAGGAAAACCGCAGCACCTGGAGGAAAACTATATAGACACGGGGAGAACCTGCAAACTCCACACAGAAAGCCCTGGAGATGAAACCCAGGAGCAGAGCTAACCACTGTGCCGCCCAGTAGTAGTTACTGTTTAATACTAGAAATTATTGTAAAATCATTCTTGACCTTTTTGTCGATTCACTGCTTACATCCTTCTCAATATTTACCTGCTTTAGTTTACTGTGTCCCTAAGTGTTCTCAGTGTAGATATAAATAGATGAAGTAAGTGGGAGAGAGGGGGGGTTGTGTACTTTGCCGAAAAGAAAAATGAAGGTTGTCGAAGTCAAGTGTTGTAAATGTCAGAGAGGTCCAGAGTGTGAGTTTGGAGTCACCTTTCCTCCCAGTCCATGTTAGAGGATAACTTTGGTTTGACCTGTATGTGATATAGACCAGTGCCATTATGTTTACGTTTACAAGGTCCATCGAAGTCAAAAGGCAGAATTTTAAGAGAATGTCAGAATGCAGCATCCGCCATGAAGTCGTCTTGGAAATACAGCAGGGTTGGAACATACTGTGTGGAACACTATATTATTATTATTATTATTAAAGTACTGGATACTAGAGCTGCACAATATTGGAAAAAAGCAGGATTTGTGATAGTGGTGTTAAGGACTATGATGACAATTTTGTTTTTGCATTGCGTGTTAAAATACATTGCCATTTCAGTCACATTCATACGTGCTGTAGGTTTAGCATGTATGAATGAGTTAATTTCAATATGGCTACAATTTACAAAGTGAGATAACTTAACCTGTTTTGTGTTTTCTACAGACAATCTTTGCCAAAGTCTCACATTGCGTTTGTAGCCAATGACAAAGCAGGACTTTCATGAGTGCGCATAAAATGTTTTCACTTAGTAATAAATAAAACTTAGCGCTCATCATTGCAGTATCGATATGGAACCTGCTATTATCGCCCTGACAATATTTTTCCAATATACCGTGCAGCCCTATACTGTTATGAGCTCTATACACAACTTAAACAGTTATTTTAGTATTTGGTCAATCGTTAACTGTTTTTTTAAAATTCTTTTTTACAGACTCCAACACATCTAAGTGTTTTCAGGAAATATTATCTATTAGAATGGCCTCCAGTGGCTTCACTTAAACGTATTCTGTGTCAGATGTAGATAAAAGTAGCATATAGGTGTTATAAATAACTTAATGGATCAATCAAAGGATTACAATTTCAGGATTCCAGTATATCCAAATAATTATTAGATGCAGCCCCATTTTCAATATCATTTTGTTGCCTATGACCAATTTAAAACTAAGATATTGAGTAAAATCCTTGGTGAAAGTCATGATGCATTGAAGACGCTGGTTTATTGTGCTCAACACTCTTCAGATTGAGACTGCCCTGGTTCTGTTTGTCTCATCTTTAAAACTGTTCCCACCAAACTGCTTTCTGCTGCTGTCAGACCTCATGTTCATGTATGCAGGAATGTAGCTGCCATGTTGTCCTAGCCCTGCGCATACATTTATCCACACACGCACATACTGTAAGACTCTCAGTGCTTTTCCCTCCACACACACTCGGGCACATGGGCTTCAGCGCTCTGTAATCAAAGCCAGACTTCATATTCTCCTCCTGGGAAACCATTGAAGTCATCATATGCCAACGGGAGATGCCACAGTTGAATTGCATCATAACATTGTCTGGGTCGTGTTTTCATTTGCAGCGCAGTAAAGTAAGAGTAGTACAATAAACTATAGAGCCTATTGCATCACTCCTGCCACGTCTGATGTCAATGTCGAGTCAATAAGTGACATTGGTCTGGGAGAATGCGTTGGCCTGCGTAGTGTGTCTGCAGTGAGGATGCTGCTGATGGGCTGGAACGTGTTGAGCGGCGTTTGGACCACTGTGGTGTGACTAGAGAGAGATTACCCAGCTTCCTCCTCTTCAATGGACTGTTAGTGTTGGGTCTTAGCATTGTCACGGCAGACGGACCACACTTTTGCAGCAACTGGGTTTCACCTTCTGACCTCTAACGCATGATTAGAGCTGGATGGTGGAAGTAAATCATCCAATTCAATTCATCACAACAGTAGTCATCTCGAAGGTCTTTACAAAACTGTTGAATTCGCCAACACAGTTTAGAGAAGCAAACAGTTCAAACACAAGAAATGCAATTATAAAAACACATTTTATTGAATGTCGAGTGTCTTGGATCATCAGCACTGTCCTTTGACCCTCTTGCATTGGAAAGGAATAACCCATGTAATAAAAAAAACAGTGGGAAAAACTGAGAACCGCATACACGCTATATGAATACTGAACAGTCTTAAAAAAGATACCGTTTTCCTGAAGTGAGCTGTCTTTATTTTGATTTTGTGCTGATGGGCTGTTTTGCAGCCGAGTGTGAAGCGGCTGGGATGAGAATCAGCGTGTCCAAATCGGAGGTCATGGTGCTCGACCGGAAAAAGGTGTCCTGCCCTCTCCAACTGGGTGGAGAGGTCCTTCCTCAAGTGGAAGAGTTCAAGTATCTTGGGGTCTTAAGAGAACAAAGGTAGTCTGAGGCACTCTGTTTTAGTGAAAAAATTAAAAGTCCTTTATTGGAGTGGACTGCCTACGCGTTTCGACCAACAGCGGTCTTCGTCAGGGCATAAATAATCACCAGCAGGTGAACCTCTTTTAAAAGCAAGGCTGTCACATGACAGGAAGAACATGTGACAGAAAATTAGACAGAACATTTTTGTGAAATAAAGATCACCAGTGTGACTCAATCATAGTGAAAAAACTATGTATAAATACATGGAGCTATACATTCAGACACATGTGCACAAAGCGCCACAGGAAAAGAAGAGCGAGCGAGCATATAGATGAAGGCACCAACTGTAAAACACTGATAAAACAGTGAAATGCCAGTTTATATTCTCATCAGTATACATTTTCAAACCGGATCACAAAACCACTGTCCATAACACATTATTCCAAACAACTACAAAAAACTACAAAAATGGGGTAAAGTCTAGTTCCTCATTTAGTCCAGGGTGATGCATAGCTCCAAGCGTATCTATCCAGTATGTCTCCCTCTGGAGCAGTTTTTTGAGTTTATCTCCTCCCCTGAGGTCCATTTTGATTGTCTCTATCTTGGGGTCTTGTTCACGAGTGAGGGAAGGATGGAGTGTGAGATTGACAGGCGGATTGGTGTAGTGTGCGGTCGCTGTATCGGACCGTTGTGGTAAAGAGGGAGCTGAGCCGAAAGGCAAAGCTCTCAATTTACCGGTCAATCTTCGTCCCCTCCCTCACCTATGGTCATGAGCTTTGGGTAATGACCAAAAGAACGAGATCGCGGATACAAGCGGTCGAAATGAGCTTCCTCCGCAGAGTGGCTGGGCGCTCCCTTAGAGATAGGGTGAGGAGCTCGGTTACACGGGAGGAGCTCGGAGTAGAGCCGCTGCTTTTCCACGTCGAGAGGAACCAGTTGAGGTGGCTCGGGCATTTGTTCCGGATGCCTCCTGGACGCCTCCCTGGGGAGGTGTTCCGGGCACGTCCCACCGGGAGGAGACCCCGGGGAAGACCTAGGACACGCTGGAGAGACTATGTCTCTCAGCTGGCCTGGGAACGCCTGGAGGAAGTGTGTGTGGATAGGGAAGTCTGGGCGTCTCTGCTTAGACTGCTGCCCCCGCGACCCGGCAACAGATGAAGCGGAAGAAAATGGATGGATGGATTTATGGCTGATGGGCTGGATTTGTCTAAGGAACAAGTGTGAAACATCTTGTAGCTTAGGTTTTTAGCTAAAATGGGAAATACAAGCAATTACATGGTGTAAGACAAAAACGGTAAATGTCTCAAATTAAGGGTGTAATATTGTTTTAACATACGAATTTGGTTCAAATCAAGATACATATTTCTCTATTCAAAACATTAAAATGTAATCTTATTTAAAACAATTTTTCAGTAAAAAAATTTAGGTTTCAAAGAAGTTCTTGCCTCACAGCAAGAAAGTCCTGGGTTAGGATCACAGACAGCACTGGGCCTCATGTACTATTGTCCTCAGAGAAGGACTCCGACAAAAGGGGCTCTACTTTTTCGTTCTACACTGAAGCCACCCGCAGCAATGAGACAGTGGTCAGCCCAGTTCTGTAGCAGTTGTTCAGACAGACAGTAGCAGGTGCGCTGCTATTAAAATGCATTTATAGACATACAGTATACATGGGTCTATAAAGATATATCCATCCCTAGATCAGAAAGGTTCATAGTCGGTGACGCGCGGACTTCCTCACGATCATATTTACACCATATCAACCTGACCTACAGAGCGGCCTATTCACCAATTGTTGGATATGTTTCTTACCAGCATTCTTCACACATACAAAACGATCTCATACGAAAGATCTTTTAAACATTAACAGTGTTTTATGGTTTTACCTTGTCCATAAACCATTTAATCTGAACATCCACAGCCTGCCATTGTGTCCAGTCCATTTGAAAAGAGCGGGTAAATCACTTTCTCCCTCCAGTTTCATTTTGAAGTCCTGTTTAAATTATAGTGGCATCTGCAGCCTACCCTTTTCATTCCTGTTTGAAAATAACATTTGAAGCATTACATTTGACCTTAATGGAATTTTTAGTTTCAAAAAGTTACAAGTCTATAACGCGATTGTTTTAAGCCCAAAAAGTGTTTGTTGTATATGACATTGTCAAATGTACTGTCTGAGCCTCGAAGTGTGCGGTCACTTGTGCGTTCCTTATGAGTTCATCTGGCCTGCAGCGTTGGATTTGAGATGAAAAGTCATTAATTTCCTATTAAATCATAATTATAAAAACTGCTGTTGAAAAGTTTCAATCCCTCCCGCCAGAGCATGTGTAACCTTTGCTCTGCTCTCAGATGAAAGAAAAGGTCTCATCCATGTTTTGGTTTGTTTTGTTATTTCAGGAGGCGTCAAAGCTGTATATGATCTCAGTCCAGTTCAGTTCATGAAGCTGGTGTGAAGTTTGAATCAGGCTCAGAGAGGACGGCCGTGCCAGAGCGGGCAGATGTGCGACCTCCACAACAGATACTCATACTTTAGACTGAGGATTTCTGTGGATAGAAAAAGAAATAGTTGAAACATTGGACACGCAGTTGCCAAGTCATTGACACCAACTTTCAGATTTATTTCAATACGCCACTTGGCCACAATTATAGTCACCCTAACAATTATTGAGTAATTTCACAATTATTGACGACATTGGACTGTACCAGAAACATAAAAGTAAAGTGGGTAAAGAGTGAATAGTGTGGATCAGCATGTTTCTTTCATAAGGTAAGATGATCTTTTATTGGCTCCAGGTGGAGAATTGTTCTTGGGCATCAGAAGCACAGATTCAGATCACATTCATAAACAATTACATACAGGATACACACGTCATTACAGAGAACCTCGACAAAAGAGATGAAGGCAGTGCACATATGCGTTGGCCAAACAAGTACACACAGAATCATTGTGGTTTTAAAACAATATCGGAAATGTGAGCATTATGACAACACTACTAATCAATAGCTCCAAAGTAGGGAGAAAAAGACAATAGATTCAATGGTCAATTGAACACAAAGCTTGGGAAAAGGGGGATGCCTGTGTGCTTCATCTGCCGCTCAGATGGGCCGCCCTGCTTGGCTTAGTGAACCGTCCCGGAGGCATCTAAAACCACTTGCGCTCAACACAAAGTTTCATCCCTCATTCCGTCACTAACAGGGTGTGTAATAAAATCAGTATGTTCCTCAAAGTCTATAGCTCCATTGGACTTTTCCTCATCACCCGTCTGTCGCCACCTGTTTCGACCATAACACCTTTTTGGATGTGCTAATAGGCAGTCGTCAAGGGTTTTGAATATAAGCTAGCTAGCTAGTAAAGTGATGGTTCCACAGTATATTTCAATTCCCTATTCCCATAAGTACAAGCGTATGCTTGAGTTACATTTTGTTGTTACATTGTTGAAAGATTACATACTTACCGTTGGAGGTTTTGCATTTTCATCCCTCCACACTTATGCCATCCACTTTATTTGTATAGCACATTCAAAAAAACACTGTTTCCAAAACAAAAATATAGTAACAGTGTATATACATTACATACAGTATATTTGAAAACCCTGTTGTGAGCCATGTTTGTTTTACCCTACTGATCATATGTTTTTGTCATTGAATGTATATGAACGGACAATGCTAACCTCTAGTCTTAGTCAGAGTGCCTTAGAAAAGTTTTTTTTCTGAGGCTCTCAATAAGAAACCACTTTATAAATACAGGTATCAACCATAATGATTTCATTCATGGGAGAAGCTCCAGCTTGCCTTGGCATCTGCCTCACATACAGTCTATGGTTGCGGCAAAAGTAATGTTATATAATTGTCTGCATAGACACTAAACTACACAATATTGCACAAAGAACGCTTTGAAAAGCTGGCATTCTTGCAGTGACTGTCCTGTCTTTCTGCAAATCTCATCTGTCACTTTGCTTTTGTGTCTATGGTGGTAGTTGGGAGATAAGAATGAACATGAGTAATGGATAAAAACCTTTTATTTCTCAGAGATTATGTCTTGCACATGAGAGCACATAAATGCATAAAGACATCTGTGAAGAACTTGACATACCGTCCATCAGGTATAGTGCATTTCAATAAAGCAAAAGTGAATTTATTATCATTCTTTGATCTTTTATGACTGTCAACGATTGGGCCCTGGCATAATTTATTCATTGGTGTCATTTGACATCCGCTAGATTTTCAAAATGATAAACGTTTTGTACTTTTGGCTGAAACGTGCCCAATACAAATTTTAATCGACCCCAGATGCAGCATGACACATATGAGCGTGCCCATTGGTTGATCGTTAGTCTCTCAGGCTCTGATTGGCCGGCCCAGAGATGCCATCTATGAGCTAATGCATTGGTATCTCACTATCTCCAGGATCTGCTGAGGCCCAGACCCCCCGTTGTGCTGTGAGCTTGGTGGCTGCAATTCAAACAGTCCACGCATTGTTGTTTTAGCCCTCTGGGGATAGGGAAGAGGCGATAAAGATCTCTTCGGGATTTGGACTGCTCCCTTTTGTGCTGTGGGCTTGTGTATGTCTGGTCCATAGAAAACCCACGGATCAGTAATAATGATGTTTGACCTGCAACACATGGGCGCAGAAAGTAGACTGTTATTTTTTACAGCCAATAGCCAAGAGAAACACATCATGGGGCTATGGCTGCCGTAAGTCAAAGTCCTACCTCACAATCAGAAGACAGAGTAAGTCCTCGCGCAGGAACACAAATCTGCACTGTTTTCATTAGAGAGAGACATTTATTAATGGACACTTTAATATGGACTCACTTTGGCCAAATGATCACTGCAAGCAGGAAGCTCCCGGGCTGCATTTTATTCTGTTTTTCATGAGAGTCATCTATTTACCATGTCAGAAAGAGGTTTTAGGATTTGTTCGTTCCTAAAGTTACAATCATGGAAACTAAATATGCCTAGGTGTGCTTTTGTCTATGTACAATGTAGGGCTGGAAAAAGTTATTGGATTAATTTAAAATGGTTGTCAACTGATTTAGTAATTGATTATTTGTTGTTTTAACCTCACGTAGATCTAAACATGCTGCAAAGACGTTTTAAGACTGCGATCATTCTAGAATGCAGAATTAAATGAAAAAGTGTTTTATTTTCAAACAAACAACTCAGTGTGTAACCAGTCATCTTTATGAAGATTATTCACTGACCTTTTTGGATCGAAAAAGCTAATCGATTAAAGTGTAGATACCCTTTAATTTTTCCCGGAGCTAAATTGGTCCATTTGACCCAGATGTTGATCCTCGGCTTGGTCAGGACCAGAGCAGTAAGAGTTTATGTTTTTTTTTTTTGAGGAAAGACAACTGGAGCATCCTTAGAAAGCCCACGCCGACACTGGGAGAACTTGCAAACTCCACTCAGAAAGACCCTGTTTCGACTGGGATTCAAACACAGGACCTTCTTGCAGAGAAAGAATAATCGGCAAGCTTGTCAACAATCAAGACAATTGTTATTTACAGCCATAGTACCATGTAACTGGAATTACATACAAGCTGAAGACTCTCCCATTGCACGTAAATACAAAAAAAAAAGACTGCAGATCACCACAAACTGTTTTCAATTAAGTAGATGTATTTTTCATGTCCAAAATAAAGTATAAAGAATGAAATATGTAGATGTTGGGGTACCGTAACAGAACTGAGTTGAAACATATACTTTTTTCAGTTTCATAATCCAAATATAATCCTGCAACGCTCAACTCACTATGGAATCAATTTGATAAAAGAATAATGCGTTTGAACCGGATGATTGATAAGGTTTTCCTGACGGCGCCCTGTGAATTGTCTAAAATAGTAGACATCGCCATGGTTGGGCACTGTGCCAGGCTTTGGATATGGCAATTTGGAGTAAGATTTAAAATGAGGCGGGGAAGGCTTGCCCTCTCTCTCCCTGGACACATGGACATATTGCTTTCCGCTGACCTTCATGTGCATCTGTGATTGAGTCTCCAGACTGCGCTCGGCCCAGAGGAAACACAACTCCATAAAGTATGCGGCCGTGTCAAATGAGGGACTTTATTCAGCTTACACAGTGTAGAGCACAGGAAGATCAGAGGAGCTGTGACTTTTACTGGATCAGGACCATGTGCCATAAACCTGGATCAATGCAACAGAGGATCCTCTTAAAACCGGCATCACATACAGGCTTGTCACCAATATTTCCTTATGTTCTGTTTTTGTCCGGCCTGTTTGCAAGCATGTGGCTTCCAGATAATCAGTAATGTGTAACTTTTCTCTTTTTACAAAAGCATCGATCTGGTTGGGGAAGGGAAAATGCCATTCATCACCGCGGATCTGCAGGGATTCATAACTGGGGTATAAAGATAGTGGCTTTGATGAGCAGCGCTGAACAGATGAAGAATATGGTGCATTCTAGAGGTTTAAATGCATATAATGTAATTAGGGCTGTAATTAACGATTGTCTTTAATAATCACTTTGTTGGACAATTTTTCTTTTGATTTATCAATGTTGCTCGAAACAAAGCTCCAGTGATGGAGAACATGCCTACAGAGAGATCACGTGTTTCACATTGTGTTGTTTGAATAATTATAGAATTATCTGAGTCATAAAACCTCTACTCATAATGTTAAAATCTATGAAAGGCTCAAAAAATTATGAATCGGTTGATAATTTGTTGGACATCTATTTCCATTAAGAATTTGTTAATCGATTCACTCTTAACAATATAAACTTGCCTCCTGAAAGAAATGAATATATGATATGTGCCACCTGCGTCTAAAAGCCAGATCCTGTCAAAATTTTGAAGCTCAGGAGGCCAGGGCCTGGTTAGTCCTGTGATGGGCGACCTCCGGGAACACCGCCCCACTGTGGCACTGAGCTGAATGGTCACTATTAAACACTGGGACCTGCACCAATAGATAACTGCAGGTACGACTTCTGGGTGAAAAGCCAGGGCCATGACCCCGCCGTGGTGGCACTGGGCGGCAGTGTTGTGTGAATGAGTGCGAGATCAGGACTTCTTCCAACCCATTCCTTAGGAGGAAATAGTTTACGTCTTCTGCAGCTTCTCATGAGACCTACCCTGCCCTCATAATCGTGAGAAAATGTGTCAGACCGGGAATACAAGTTAATGTGTTTATTATTTTATGTTTTAAACCAATTTGTTTGTAATAGCCAGTGGAGTTGGGTCCCCTCTCCAAAAGGTTCATGAGCATGTGCGCTGACAGGCTTGCAATACCACTCCTAGCCAGTGGGTGTGGACCCGGACGCCATACCCGGCTTTTGTATGGCGTCTTCGTGCCTCTCGAAAACCTCTTTACAGGATTTTCCAAAAGTCAATACTGAGGGAAGTTTTTTTTTGGACCAGTCTAGTTAAGCCTCTGTGGACTTCAGAAGGCACTCGTTAAATGAATGGGGCCGGTGCCGGCTAACGCATGTAAAAATTCACATTTTTCAAATTTTCCTGCCCATAATGAAAAAGCCCTTAGAAGCCAATAGTGGTGGCACATTAGTTTGAATGGCAGAGATAGGTGTAACTACGTCCGTTAATATTTACAGTCTATGGTAATAGCTTATGTGCATGCCCGTGTGTGTGTGTGTGTGTGTGCCTGTGCGTATGCACGGGTGTGTATCGTTATTTGGAAACAGTGAGATCACGGCAATTGTTGTAAATTCCTCAACACAGCATGGGTTCATGGCTCCCTTTCAGAAGAATAACTTTCTTTACTGTTCGTAAATCAGTCCGGACTTGGATCTGGGATGATTCAATACAATGCTGCCATAAATTGTCAAAGCACAGGGATGGGTTATCACTTATGCAGTCTATGCAACTTGTTATTTACAATGTGGTTGAACTTTCCGCAAAAACATCGTTTCATGTCCCATGTCAGCGTCATATTGGCAGTAAATTAAATCCTCATACTTGACTGACATCACACTGACATTATTTAAACTATATTGTAATTGCACATTCTGTGAGTAAAATAACATGAATACATCAGAGGAGTTGTATTTCTTGTTGTTAAAGTATGCATATTAGAGATTCAAATACAGTGACCACAAGTGCTGTATGTTATTTCAAGGGGCATTCTCATGATGTTTAGCTGTTTATTCAGTGCTTTGTATTGTAGGTTATATTTCCAACAAATGAAAAAGTAACAATAGTGCCGCTGAGCTCAAGTATTCAGCGGTGTGGCGGCTCTGGCCTTGCACTTTGACAGTTATAAGGTGAAGGTACTTGGTTTGGGGTTAAAAGGACAAATGGGTTTAAGCTGAGGCTGGGGCAAACGATGTGTTTTAGTGGCTGAGGCGGAATGAGGATCTGAGTGGAGCAGGACAAACGGCTGGTAGATGTGGGGGGTTGTTTTCATTGGAGAGCCCAGATTTTCGAATACAGATTGCTGTGTCAGTGGCTATGTAACTTACACTGCAATAATAGGCCTGGTTATGCATGCTCACACAGCCGCTGCTAACATTGGTTTTATTATAACTGCCTGTCAATAACTGTCAACTTTCTATTTTTTCTCTTTTTCATGTCTGATGATGGGGGCTTCATCTTTACAGGTATGTGGTTTGAATTTTCTTTCTCCAACCTCTCTTTTCCGTCGCATTTTTAGGCCTTTCACATTTGATTGCAAGTACTATGAATCATACCCTGAATTGCATACATAACATACATACAGCTCTCTACAATCATGATTTTTAAATGTATAATGTAATATATGGAAGTGTTTTTTCATCTCTGTTGTAGCTGTGGTTTAGTGCATTCCCTTTGTCACAGAACATCTATGATTCATTCATTCATTCATTTTCTGCCCCTTTATTATTCCATTTCTGGGTTGGGGGGGTGGCAATGAGAGCTGCGACCCAATGCTCATAGCACCAGTCCCTCGCTGATCCTCAGCAGGTGGGGGGTCCACAGGAAGATATGTGGTCAGCCCTGGTGTTTCAGAACAATTATTAGTCGTCATGTACATTTTGATGTGTCTAAATTTAGTTTTTCACTTTAATTGTATGGTATGGTGAGTGGACTGACTGGGAAAAAAAGCAATTTCTTACATTTTGAAGTAATGCTGTAGCATAGAATGTGGAATGTCCAAAAATTCAAGGGGTTTGAATACTTTCTGAATGCACCATAGTTTCTGCATTATTCCCTGACACTCTTTGGGGCAAATGCAGACGTCCCAGTGCCTTGTGTGTGGCCAGTCACTGACCTCCCATCCACAGCCCCAATTACATTTAAGTTCATACAGACAAAAGTGTAACGCTGAAAGTTGATGGTGCAGAAAGCATGAATCATGAAGACTTTAGTTACATGGCACCAAGTTTAAATTTAGCCCTAGACCGGAGTTTATTTTGCGCCGTTGCTGTGTAGCGTGTCACAAATTGTACCATGCCGTCCTTGAGGAACTATATAATTGGATATAGTTGTTAGTAAGGCCAGTGAGGCTTGACTTGAAAATTGCTGATGTTGCAAAAAGCGTGCGTTGGGAGGTTGGCCTGGCCTTCCCTCGCACTTCAAACAGACATGCATGCAGTACATCAACAAACCAGCACTATGCGCATGCAGCCACCATTGGATCCCCACCGTAGAATCCAAACAATCCGGACCAAGCAAACAGGACCCCCTCCTCGGGCCTAACGGATGCGTGCTGAGGGGGGGGGCACAGCTAGTCTTGCTCAAATGCTGCAAGAATGCCCAAAATAAATAACACGCAAGTCACATGGCTGCAGAGAGTGCGTGTGGTATGGTGGAAACAGGAATAATTTAGGTGTTTAAAGTCCATAGACCTGGCACAGACACATAACGCAGTCGTCAGTGTGAAGGAAAAGCCCCTGCAGTGATTTTGGACAGACGTAGATTTGGCACCGGTTTATAAAATGTACCCAGTTCTGTTTTTCATTTCTATCTTGTAATGTGTGCGAATTGACTGTAATAGATTGAAAGCAGTCCAAGTCTACAAATGTAAACTGTAACATGAGGAGGGGTAAAGAGTGGTTTAGTAATGCATAGGAAATGTAAGGTGGTCATTTGCTCCATCATCGCATGAAGAGAAACAGCTTTACTGATTATTGTCCAGAGCCGATTCACTTAGTATCTAGTTCATTCACAGAGGACTTGTGGTCATCACTGTTTATGGCAGACGAAAGGTTAAGGTGTATGGTGCTTTGAGGAACCAATGAGAAACCAATGAGGAAATTGACCCATTCATCAATGCCACTCGGGCCTCTGGCACAAGCAGCGGCTGCTCCAGTTCAGCGCTCGGTGACTCATCTCCAGATGTTGATGCTTGGTTTGGTCAAGACTGTGCTGGAAGATTTGACCTTTGTTAGGTGGTGGGGAGACACGCAGAGAAACATGCAAGCTCCACTCAGATCTCTACCCAGGCCGACTGAACCTTCTTGCTGTGAGGCATGTGTGCTACTCTCCCTGAGCCACCGTGCTACAGTCTACATTCTATATTTTCAGCCCTGAATAGTTGTGTTAATTCTTTGAGGAACCATTATACATCTAGCCCTGGAAACAAGTAACGCTTAAACAATAAGTTGCCTGTATTGATAATTTAATCACAGATAAGCAAAGCCACAGAGAAAATAAGAAAATAAACTATCGAAACCACAACTTTTATTCAGAGAATAACCCCCAGCCTCTCCCAGAGTCTCTTTGCTACAGTAGCTTCTAATGAGTGATTAAAGCCATGTTTAAAGCAGTGTAATGTGCATGGATAACCCGATTGTCCACACTTGACATTGTACACTGTCTGCTGGCAAACGCCTAAGAGGTTCTTAGATACTGAGAAGAACCAAAAAAGAAGGCCACATCTTAAAAGTAAGTTAGAAGTATAAACTTCATGTTATTAGATTTACCAGTAAAAGCTAATGCCACATTTTTGTGGAAACACAAAATCAAGTCATAATACAGTGCAGGTTCATGGAGTCATACATGGAGGATGTTAAGAGTTCAGACTGGTGGATAGTTTTACATCAAAATGTGGACTGACTTACTTTTGTTTCATAGGATTATAATAAATTACACTTGTTCTTGGCATAAAGTGAACTAATGTGATGTTAGGCCTTCTGACTTGTCTTTTTTTTATTTCAACTGCCTGTTGCTCTAATGGATTTAACTGTATTTCGAAGCCAACCTTTTTACCCCATGTTTAATATATTGTTCATAATCGAGTGGCTGTAGTTTCTTGGCACATAGTGATGCCTTTAAACAACTCCCAACACTTTGCATCAAGACAAATATTGTTGGAACTAAAGCCTCCCCTTCAAAATGCTTACTTAGTAATATAATAAGACATCTTTGGATTTTTTAAAGGTCCTATATCACGCTTTTCTTCATGTTTCACACTCAATCCTATACACATGTGTGATATTAATGTGTATGATACACCACACAACAATCAAAGCTTGTGAAATTAGAGCCATCTCTTGTATAGAGGTGACGTCACCTCGACTCAAACGAGCTGATCCAGAGAAGAGTCTGCTCCTCTGCCTGTGAGCCCGCCTCCCCCCGCCCCCAAGGTGACGTAGCATCACGCATCACCTGTACTTAGTAATTTCATACATAAGAATATTTTTTTTCCAACAATGACAATCCGTCACATCGAGCCCTATGTCCTCGATGCACAATCAGACCCTAGTTATTTAGTTTACAGAAGTATACAGTGAGTTAGCGTCACTACTTACAGATCGAGGGGGTCCGAGTTACGTCTTTTACCGTGGGAATAACGTGTTTCCACATCAGCTTTTGAGTAAGTCCAGTTCCATTGTCCCTGTAGTTCTGGAACAGTCTCAGTGAAGTGTCGCAGATGAACCGGTTTATAATAGATCCATGAGATGAACAGATGAAAAAAGTCGAGCCGCTTTCTTCCTCTTAGGGCCAAATAGTGTGTCACATATTTACACCCATAACACACTTCATTCAAGTTGATGTGATCCTAACACTTTTAGTCGCTGACAAAAGCATAAAAACAGCAGCTCTATGTGGTGTCCGCGAGACCAGACCACAGACGCTGGACTCGGGAGCCGGAGCCTGTGCGCTCTGATTCGCAGTTTCGATCCGTCAATCACCTCCCGCCAGCTTTTAATTTATTTTTATTTTTATTATTTTTGACAAAAAACAGCATACTAATTGTGTATTGTTTAAAAAACCATAACAAATATTGTTTAAAAACTATTTTAAATACAAAGCAAACGGGGTCATGCGCGTCATCAGTGTGGTTTTTGTCACTGAAGTGAACCCGAGCGTTTCTGTGCCTCACGCTGGGGAAGGAGACAGATTGCTCTCTTTCAAAAGATTGACAGAATCAATGAATAAACTACTGTGGGCTTGTGTATGAAGGCGAGTGGAGTTTGTGAGTGGAGCTGCGTGTTGCACTGTGTAAATCAGGTCGGTGGTGAGCTGTGCGTTTGATGGATGTGGAGCTAACTGCTAAGAGTCAGAATCACTCGGGCGGGGTCCGGTTCTCCGCTCCCCTCACACTCTTGGGCTCGATAAATCCCGGCTCACCAAAACCCATTGTCATCAACTTACACACATCCAATTCACCCGTACAATAGTTAGGGATTCAGGAAAAACCGCAGCAAAATCGCTAACAGGCCGTGAGACACTTACAGCCCATGTGTGTCAGATCTGCAGAAGCTATAGACCGAATACGGAAACTCCTTTTGACAAATATCAGACTGGACCGCGCTCTCGCAGCTGGTCAGGCTGGGTCATGCAGTCAGTGCGCCTGCGAACGACGTGCGTGCAACATAACTCAGTGAGAAAAGGAGCAGACCGTAAAGTGTAGAAGTGTTTATATCCATTTTAACACATGGATTTTGAACTGGGTCATTGTTTTAGAGGTGTCTGCTTAAACTTTAGGAGCTTCAAGTCCTTTGAGAGGGAGGTTGTGCAGGGAATTCAGAGCCTCAGGAGTAAACACTTATTCAACATATGTTTCATGCAATAGGCTCATTTCCACCGAGCAAAAACAGGTCTATCACCCAAATGCTCAGGCTTGCCTCTGTCTTCCACACTGAGCGACATGGGTTGGTGTATCAGAACAACCCTGCATTCAACCCGCCTGTTATCCTAGTCTTTCATTCTGACCATAGATAGATTATTATTGTAGCTACAGCTGCCATGGGGCACACTGACAGAAGCGAGGAAACCATTATGTGCCATCAGCCTCTCCGACCACCACTAGTCATTCATACACACAACAGACTCATTCTAGGCAATGTGGGTGAAGTGTCTTACCCAAGGACACAACAACAGTTTGACACTTTACAGCTGCATCCGCCCCACTGTGGCACCTGGTGTTCCCAGAGGTCTCCCATCACAGTACTAACCAGGCCCTGCCCTGCACCTCTTCAATGGTTTGACTGGATCTGGCTTTTGCGTGCAATATGCTTTACAAAGTTGTTCTTGTTAAACTCATGTTTGAAAAGGTTCATATTGCTCCACGTGGAGGACTTGCTTATCATAGTCCTGTGACTTTAGAAGTCTTGGTTGTGTAAGTTTGAAGTTTGTTTTGACCCTTTAAATTGACACGTGCCTGTCTTACCTGTGGTGAAAATCTGACACGAGTCCAAACAGCCCGCCAATCTTTCCCTCCGTTTTCCCGGGTCGACACAAGGGTCTACACTGCATATGAAAACGCTTATGATGTGTATTATTATCCTGTCATCTTTTTATCGCAGACCCTTAATACATATATTTGATTGTAATGCAAATAAACAGCATTTCAATTTTCCCTTATAGCTCTTAAGATGTCCTCAGAAGTGGTCCCAGCTGCTACAATAGCCAGTCTTCACCTGTTTTCTTTTTTACGGCAATAAATAGTGAAACCTACAGACAGCCGTCCACTTTTCAGTGATTGAGCCTCTGAAGTTATCATTCGTCTTAAACAAAAGTACACATGAAGGCAATGTGCATCTAAGAAGGAGTACTGGTGATGTATTATAGGTCTGTGTATCAGCATATGGCACTACAGTGGACACAGATACAGTACTGCTGCACTGATTTACAGTACTGCTGCACTGATATACAGTACTGCTGCACCGATATACAGTACTGCTGCACTGATTTACAGTACTGCTGCACTGATATACAGTACTGCTGCACCGATATACAGTACTGCTGCACTGATATACAGTACTGCTGCACTGATATACAGTACTGCTGCACTGATATACAGTACTGCTGCACTGATATACAGTACTGCTGCACTGATATACAGCACCTTGAAAAAGTATTCATACCCCATCACCTTTTCTACATTTTGTCTTGTTGTAACCACACATCTAAGGATATTTTCTTGGATTTCTTTGACTAAAATACTAACACAAAGTTACACTTGTGAAGGGAGACAAAAGATACTTGTGACCACTTGTGACGCGATACTTCCTCCCGCGATTTAATTATCGATATGCATTTGCATTTATATCGATTTTGAAAAAAAATTGGTATCAATGCTTATTTATATATGGCTACATTACGCATCTCCATTCCATTTATCATGAAATAAAGTGTATTTTTTCTTTTATTTATGCCATAAATTGGCATATTGTATGTTTCTGACCAATATATCGATAATCGTCATATTGTGATAAAATAGTTATCGTGATAATATCTTTATTGTGAGCTTTGTATCGTGTATTGTATCGTATCGTGAGGTACCCTTAGGCTCCCACCCCTACTTGTGACCTGCATAATTGCAATAATCAAATCCCCTGAATCAGCGTGACATCTATGGAGGGAGGGGTTGAATTCAAAGAGCAAAGTGATTGAAAAGAGTGAAATGCAGAAGTAAGCTCTGTTAGACACGCTCTTAACGATTGCAAAAGTCGCTGTCTCGCTGAAGATGAATCTCGCACTTGAACTGTTTAGTGTTTGTTTATGTGCGTGGGACTTTTATTAATGTATCAAACATCTGCTCTGTCACGTTGCATAAAGAGGTGCAGACATCACAAACTTAGAGAGGGTTGAGGCCAGGCAATGGAAAAAGGAGATGGGTCAGCACTTGAGGTGCACAGAGCTGAGGCCAGAGTCCATCCTGAGCCAGAGGATGTCAGAAACGCTGCTGTTTCTCTTCACATCTCAGTCCTGGGCTTTAGATGGATCCCACTTTGAGAATAGTGTTTCACAAGCTGCTCTGATGTATGTTTCTGGCAGAATATATCCCACTGGTATCGCTTTAGCTCAAAGTGTGATGTCTCAATTGCTCTTATCGATGCGCACATTTTAGTAATAGTAATATGTTTAATTTCATATACATGTGCAATGTGCAATACAGCAATTTCAGAATATCCACTGAATGTCATTTTATCTATTTATTATCCTGCCCTATATGTAGATAACGTTGCACTATTTATATCTATCTAGATAGATAGATAGATGTTTGAAATTGAAATTTCCCCCACTGTGGGACAAATAAAGGATTTTTTATCTTACACAATATACAAAATTCAAAAATATAAAGTTTGAAAAGGGATTGGGCGAGACAAACGCTTTTTGGCTCTAACTTTTTTTATTCAACACAAACAAAGAACACACACAAACAAAACGCAGGCCCAAACACTCTCTGACCATACACCTCTCCCCCATCACTCCCTCTGTGCTGAAGGCCTCACTCCCTTCCTTCCTCGTACTTCTTCAGCGCTCTCTTTTTGAAAAGCGTTTTAAACCGGTTTGAACATATTTTAGATCATCTTTTAAGTTGTTCTGAATGGTACAGTACCTTGATGCACTGACATTTATTTTATGGTAGTTCTACTTTTAAGCACAAATAGCTTATAGCAAATTTGCTTCCTCAAGTAATGCTTATGGAAAGGAAAACCATATCATTCATTTCCTCGCAAGTTGTTTTAGCTTGTCTTGAGTAGAATAGTTTTTTACTTTTATTGACAATAACATTTTATTATAAAGAAAATCTCACATTTTCAGAATCTGTGAAGAGCCTGTGTTTAATGAAAGCATTCTCTTTAAAAGCCTTTGATCCAGAGGAGATTTGGGGAGAAGCTGATCACTTGCCGTTTGCAGTCTGGCTGGTGGAGGAAATGGTGACCTTGAATCTCAGACTAGTAAACTGAACTCATGTGTCATTTCCTCTGTGTTGTTCCTTGTTATTAGTAGTTTAATTCCCAAAAGACCACGTTCTTTCTTACTTATCTTAAAGATTTACGGACCTCTTCTGCAGTCGGTACAGTTTGTTATATAACCCTAAATGAAGACATAAATCCTGGGCTCATTGGCTGGACCTTGATGGAGCACTGGTGTTCGATCCTGGGACAGACTTGATCCTGGAGTTGGATGTGAGCAGGAGGAGGGTGTCACTGATGGATGTGGGCTTCTGTCCCAGTGGAGCCAGGCTCTCTTGTAGGAGCATTGGCCACAGTTTGATCAGCATGTCGGGGTGACTCCTGTTCGGGCCAGGGGTCAGCTCCACTCTGCCCCCTCCCTGCAGGACTGGGAGACACCTGATCTGAGCAACTGTCAAGCATGGTTAAGTAAGTCCACACCGAGCTGCTCCAGGGGCAGAGGACGTTGTGTAGGCGAATGTGGAACTGAATATTGAGTTAGAAGAAAAATGCTTCACATTTTTGGTGGATTATCATAGGATCATTGAAGTAAAACTGGTGTTGTTGTGCTATAACCAAACAAAAAAATTGACACACAACCAACAGCAGTGGCCGCAGCAAAAGGCTTCTCTCACTGTGATGCCAAACCAGAATGTTTTTACAGATTTTTTGTTAAAACTACCAAAAGACCAGCCAACAAATCTGTCTGAGCCAAACAAATGCACTTATTTCTATGGTTGGTAACATTGTTTTTTTTTTTTTTTTTTTTTGGAAAGATGTGCCTGGAAACGGCTGAAAGTCCTGAGTAGCTCTAGGGCAGTTATTTTTTTGTTTAATCAATTTTAATTTTTCTTGCTTTTTTCTGCTTGAGATGTTGCTGCAGTACAGTGTTCATGGTTTTACACTGGTCCAGACCAGAGCGGAGAGGATTCATGGTCCGAGCCAAGCAGATCAGCCGAAAATCCACTGGAGGAATGCTCACTTTTTGAAAAATGCTAATGAAGCATTTAGCATTTTACTTTGGACCAGAGCAGAGAAAATGGTCCGAATCAGGCGGGTACTCCACCTTTTGACCTGTCCTGCTTCACCCAGAGGCTACTGCACCTCTGCTGCTGTGACCCATCCTGCTCCACCCAGAGGCTACTCCACCTCTGCTGGTGTGACCCGAGCTGCTCCACCCAGAGGCTACTGCACCTCTGCTGCTGTGACCCATCCTGCTCCACCCAGAGGCTACTCCACCTCTGCTGGTGTGACCCGACCTGCTCCACCCAGAGGCTACTCCACCTCTGCTGCTGTGACCCGTCCTGCTCCACCCAGAGGCTACTGCACCTCTGCTGCTGTGACCCGTCCTGCTCCACCCAGAGGCTACTCCACCTCTGCTGGTGTGACCCGACCTGCTCCACCCAGAGGCTACTCCACCTCTGCTGCTGTGACCCGTCCTGCTCCACCCAGAGCCCTAAAGGGCTGTTGCTGATTATTACTATTATTATGTTTTCAGAATGATCAATTTTATTTTTATTTTTGCTGCTACTGGACACCTGAATCTCTCCTACAGGGGATCAATAAAGGATCTATCTATCTATCTATCTATTTACAATTATATATGTATGGATGCTGGACGCCGTATCCTTGCTGTTTTCCGGAGTTTTGTATGTTAAATTTTGCTTTATTTTTTTACAGCATGCTTCTTATGTGCTGCATGTAAACAACATCATAAACAACATCCTAAAAACCGGCAGTATAACATGACAGTTTCCTTTGTTTAAAGTTAGAAGGGAATAGTTGTGGCTTGTGTGCACTGAAGTGATTAGTTTAGAGGACCACTGTAGTCTTTCTATAGCCCTCAGTCCTGCTCTTGCCCTTCAGTCCCACAACAAACTTGATATTGCCGCAATCATATTCAGCAGGTGTGTTTTCAGGTGGTTATAAAGGGTGTGGTGAGGGCTTTTACCATTAAACATATCGCTGCTACTTTGGGGATTTAGCTTATTGCACGTTATTTTTCAAACGTAACCCCGGCGACGAGGGACCAATGTATCCGTCTATCTCTCAAAACTGTATTTGCCAGGAAACAGTAGGAGACTGATGTAGTTTTGACAGATCCTGTTCAGTTCGGTGGAACAAAAATGAAGCTCTCACAACAATGAGAATACAATAGTGTTTACTGTTAGGCTATCTTCTGTGAGCGTGTATTTTGTTCAAACATCATGGCAGCCGTTTCATTTCAATGGATGCAGCATGAAATTAGGCCATATTTTAATGGGCTGTTATCATGGACAAAGAAGCAGAACTCATTTCAACACCAGATCAAAACTCATCCCCTGCAACTTCAAATAGGTTTTTAATGCTCTCCTTTATTGAGTCCCTCTGGAGGATGTTTGCCTCTTGCAGCACACAGATTTATTTTTTACGACATGTTTGACCGCTGCATCAATATTATAGTTTTGTAAATATAAAAATAACATTGATGTTGAGCTAACCTTATACGCCCTCACTCGGGCTTTCTCTTTTTGAACTGTGTTGAGATTGAATGGTCGCTGTTTTGAAGAGACGCAAACAAAGGAAGCAAACGAGAGGAGTATTGTATCTGTGTGTTTTCATGCTTGAGTTTGATCAGAAGCAGTTCGCGCGCACTCGCAGTGTTGGGTTGAAGAGCTGGTCCTGGATCACAGATGCGGAGGCTTTTCCTCTGTGACTCACATGTAAAAGTGTCATGTTTCTTCAGCTTCAATCAACAGTTAGTCAAGTCACGAGATGCATTGGTTGTATTACGTTCAATCCAGGCTCAGGTTGCTTATCTGGATAGGGTTAGGGTTTAATACTGTAAATGTTCTGTTGGATATGGTCAATATATATGTGTGGTCAACTGGGATGTGACAATATGGAGTTCTTCAATTTGATACCTGTGCAAATCCTATAATGCTTGAGTTTGGAACCTCAAGGATCACAGGAACACTTTAAACTATGACCTTGTGTTGTTTATGCACTAATACAATTTCAATGATCGCCATCTGCTGGCCGTTTGAAGATCCTGCACACAATTTAAGTCACACAGACTGTGTGTTCTATATTCGTTACGTGTTTTAACTGTTGATTCTCTGATCTGTGTTGGTGATTTCAATGGTTTTGTTAAGTCCTCTGAGATGACTTCTGATTTAGGGCTATACAAGAATAAATTGTATTGTATTCTATTGTATTGTATACAGAACACAATGAATATGAGAGCTTTTTCTTCATTTGACTTTTGTGAATATTAACAAATAAGAAACAGCACTTTGTCAAGATTTGGTTTTATTGAATTTAATTGTATCTGAAGGTTTATGGAAGCTAATATCAAGCTTATCTGTTTTTATATTGTATGCATTATATCGATTGCATATCATCAGATAAAGAGGCTCAATGTGGCTTTATTCTTCAGAGATAGATTTTATAGTATCAGTGCTGTTTTTTAATTTTTTAGTTTATGCATTTTGACTAATTGCTAGAACACAAAAACTCTGTAATTTTGATCAAAAACCCTGGGTTGCATCTTCCATGTGGCTTTCAACCTTTCCTTGCCTTTTCCCGAAGGTGTGTTCCGTGTACAGTCAGGGTGAGTCAGGTGAACAAAGTTATAAAACTCGCTTAAATCATCAAAGTTTCGGATATTGCACACATTGCTCTTCCCATTATAAAGCTATCCCCTTTCACTGTGGTGAAAATCCAACACGGGTCCAAACAACACGTCACACGTTCCCACAGTCGTTCCCGGTCCACACACCATTTCGGAAAAAACACAGGGCCGCAGTTTTGATGGATTCTTCTGAACGCTATCGCAAATCACACCATGACCGCGAGGCAATCTTTTTCTCAGGCATTTCAAGTCAAAAGAAAAGATCCCGCTATTTAGGCTGACATTTCAAGTTTGAATTGTTTGAAAACTCAAATTTATAGTATTTTTAGAAGTAGTATGGTTTTGAGAAAAGGGAAATTGGGATGTAAGGGTTTAAATAAATATGATACTATTTTGATATTCAGCCCGTATTCAAGGGAGCGTGCCAGCCCATGTTAACCGGAGGGAGTCATTGTGAGACGGGCCATTTGCGGTTTGGCAGTTTATGCGTCATTATCGGCATTATGCATTGTCATCTCCACACAAGCTCTTTGGGCATTTGGAGCCAGCCGACTGCAATCTTCATCTTAGATTTCCCTGCAGTTCTCGTCGTGCCCCTTGTCTCGTCTGGCAGCGCTACAGAGAAATTCCATTGTAAAATTATTCATCTTTGTTGTCGTTGTCGAACAAGCCACATAAAATGCGTTTGTGGTGGAAAGTTGACAGGTTTTTATCATGGGGGAGTAAATGAAAACGAGCTGTCAGGGCGCCTTAAGCTGCTAATGTCTCATCGCAGTACAAGCCTTAATGGAACCA
Organism: Knipowitschia caucasica; assembly: GCA_964034765.1. Taxonomy (NCBI): domain Eukaryota; kingdom Metazoa; phylum Chordata; class Actinopteri; order Gobiiformes; family Gobiidae; genus Knipowitschia; species Knipowitschia caucasica. The sequence continues at coordinate 20,883,449 of OZ035830.1, forward strand.
CCTCCCCACATAATAACACAAAATAATTACAGCTTTTGGATAGGGCTTGGCGACAGAGCATATCTACACGTATTGATCAAAAGGGGTTTTCAATGTTTTTCTTAAATAAATTACACAGATTTTTTTTCTCGTACGTTCAACAAGCATGAAATTAGAGATTTAAAGGAGACATATTATGCAAAATCTACTTTTTCGCTTCACTTCTTCAATACATGTTACAACATTGTTTCCTCCCTGGAGTTTTTTTTTTTCCACACTAATGTCATAAATATAAAAAATCTCCCTCTGGTGGTAGGATAGGGATAGGGCTGGCTGATAGCATTTTTTACCATTGATAAAGTCAATGTAACCATATAATTTCCACTGAAAATATTATTTCACAAAGAAGTAAATAGTCTCATTTTTATTTTAATGGCCAAAAAATAATGCTTAAATGTTCTTCTTTAAAACAGGTTTGTTACTCTTTTTCGGTTTCAGTTTCAGTGTTAGTTATTTTTCATGAATTGGACTGACCCACTTTTTAATGTATATTATGTAATTTTACACATTTTATTTGTGCTCGTCTCATCTTTTGATAATTCATTGTATTGTCCTGAGACAGTATTTGATTTTCACAGAACAACTGAACCCAACATTCTGAGGCTGGCGTCTTGATCAAACCCAGACCGTATCGCAGCACGAGTGTCATTCTAACTGCAATATTTAAGTGAAGACACAACACTTTTATTCCATTTGAGTGTCACGTTATTAAAAGTCACAACCTTTGTTTTGACATAGATCAGGCTGACCGCATCCCAGCAGACACCAGTCATTTATCTATCAGTCCATATTAACCTAACGCTTTTATCCACAGCTGCAGAGCACACACTGTCAGCTACGTTGATAGGAAACGTTCATTTCTCTCTCGCTCTGTCGTGTTTTCTTTCCTTTTCCGAGTCCGTCCCACGAGGGCAGAGTGGTGCTGATGAAAGAACCATGCTGGCGACAGGACCGTAGGCTTCTGCCCTCGACAGCTGGAGCTCCAATGTTTGTTTTTGTGTTGGTCTGTGGCTTTGAGCTGACACAGACGCAGGGGATCGCGGCATCACGGGGTCCGGTCCGACAGCATGAGAACCAGGCTAAGCATATGGAACACTTACGTAAAAGGAGGCTTCACATCTGGACGGCTGAGGAAACTGAAGATACTTGTAATTACACAATGGATAAATAATCCACTTATGTGTTTACAACAAGTAATTATCACAAGTTATTATTGTTACTAGTTATTTATTATGGCGTTTTATGGCCTGCAAGCTGCTTCTTGTTAGAGCAGCTGAAACAAGAAAAACAACGTCATTCTTAGCATCAGCACACAATTCATTTTCGAGAACACCTCTATCCCACACTTTTATTGTAGAGTTTTCATCGTCCTTTCTGAAAGAGGTGTAGCCTAACAAACCAAACAAATGTATACGTGCGATTCCAGCTTCAATTTGTCTTGATGGTACAATAACCAGCTCTGGGCAAACATCTTAAAACATTCCATCTGGATATTGTCTTTTTATTTTCTTCACAAAAACGTTGCCAACTTCGCCAAAGCATTAAAACAGCTTTCATGTATAGACAAAGCTGTAGTTTAGTGGTTGCGAGAGAGTCTGTTTTATAAGATGAAGATGTTTTAATGGCAGTACCAGATCTAAAGGCTGCCTCGTGGGTATGTATGTATACTAGCATGTCAAAAATCAGAACCAAAAGTATGCATGTTTGTTGTTGTGGGTCCCGGGGGCGAGAATACCACCGTCCCCTTGTAAAAGCACGATCATTGCTGCACCGGTGCACACTGGCAGCGCAGCGGGAGCTCTGTTAGCTTTAGAATGCTTTGTGCCTGTCCATCCTGGGGCATTTGGGCTGTTTGTTCCAGCGTCTGCCACTGGAGTGGAGGGCAGATTACTTTGTTGCCCTTTGAGCCGTGCTGTATTAACCTCTGGCCTGGCAGCGGCTCTGTGGTGGGGTAACAGGATGCAGCGTTTGGCCTCGGAGGGTCCAGACTCTTCTGTCCATCTGTGCTCAGGCTTCAAACTCCTGACTGGGCATCGGCGAAGCGCTTCATGGCCTTTGACCCTCTGGTGGAAAGCCCTCTCTACACATCCTCTGTTCGCCATCATGCGTTTCTGCGTTGGCTCAAGTTGATTTCACACGGCTGCAGGGGACAGAGGAGCGGGCCGTGAGAAATGACGATCAATGACAGACGAGATAGAGATTTAGATCTTACAGTGCTTTTAGAATGGATTCATTTGATACTCCATGCTCTTTTACCTCATTGCAATAACAAACATGAATACATCTTATCGAAGTACATTGTTTGTGAAAGACCAACACAAAGAAACAGACAAATGTGAAGTGACAGCAATATTATTGTGCCATATATAGTTCCAGATGATTGAGAAGTGATCTGTGAGTTGTTGAAAGCCTGGGAAACCTTGGTTTCACCGTACAAATACTTTTAACTGTTCCAAAACTTATCTGGTGGGTTCATTGGACTTCATGATACCATCTAGCGATTAATATTGTTGCAGCCCTTTCAGAGTACTTTTGTCAGCTAATGGTTAGCCTCATAAAAGAGACACGACTTAATGTGATGCAACGTAACATTCTTCTTGATAATGGATCTACTTTATTCAACCCACATATGGAACATACAACTTTTCAAAACACACACACATGCTATATGGATGTTTATTTATACATAATTTCTGAGAAATTTGTTTTAATCCTTCATTTTCTAAACAATGGACTTGATAGCCACATTTTTCTAGTTAACATTTATTTAACAATTATAACAATTGAGGCTGCACAATATTGGACGTTAGAGCGATATTCGATATGAGTGTTTAGTATTTCGATGACGATATTATTGCGATATTTTTGTCTGCATTGAAACACAAGAGACAAATAACAAAAAATAAGCACAACATTAATGACCTTCAAATGCATTTATTTATATACTTTTTTGTTTTTTGTTGTTATCGTTGAATGTTGATGTGTCTGTCTGTTTTGTTGTCTTTAATAAAGGAAAACAATATATCTATATATATTGGGCATCTTTTCGATGTGGATATTGCACGCACCAATATTTGCGATAACAATTTTTTTTCAATACATTGTGCTGCCCTATTAACAATTGTTAACAATATTATCCAATCCTAAAGCAGAATAAGTACATATTTTGGGTTGCCAGTTTTATAAGTGAAATCCAGCTGGTTTGGTCTCAAAGGGCATTGGCATCGTACATGTATTTGCAAGAGAAAAGCCTCTTTATTGATTGACTGCGGAACTTTCCGCAGTCAACCATTGGTTTTGTATTTCTTTATTCCGTCATTTTTTTTGACACGTTTCACAGCTTTCACATTTTCAACAATTTCCACAAGTTATACATCAAAACGTTCCACATGTTTGGGAGATTATTGCTATTACTTTTGGGACTTCAGCGATTTCCGGTTTTTCCGCAATCGGACAAAAATCTGCATTGAGAATTCTGCAATGCATTTTAATAGGCCCATGCATTTTAATAGGACTTCAGCTCTTTCAGACATTTCTACAGTTTCAATGATTCAACAGTTTCAAGGATTCAACAGTTTCAAGGATTTCAGCAGTTTCAAGATTTCAAGAGTTTCAAGGACTTCAACAGTTTCAAGGACTTCAGCAGTTTCAAGGACTTCAGCAGTTTCAAGGACTTCAGCAGTTTCAAGGACTTCAGTGTAATCATGCAACCTAATAGGGATTTTTCCATGTAAACCAGTATAATGCAACTTAATAGGGATTTTTCCATGTAAACCAGTATAATGCAACTTAATAGGGTTTTTTCATGTAAACCAGTATAATGCAACTTAATAGGGTTTTTTTTCATGTAAACCAGTATAATGCAACTTAATGGGGATTTTTCCATGTAAACCAGTATAATGCAACTTAATAGGGGTTTTTACATGTAAACCAGTATAATGCAACTTAATAGGGTTTTTTCCATGTAAACCAGTATAATGCAACTTAATAGGGTTTTTTCCATGTAAACCAGTACAATGCAACTTAATAGGGATTTTTCCATGTAAACCAGTATAATGCAACTTAATGGGGATTTTTCCATGTAAACCAGTATAATGCAACTTAATGGGGATTTTTCCATGTAAACCAGTATTATGCAACTTAATAGGGATTTTTCCATGTAAACCAGTATAATGCAACTTAATAGGGATTTTTCCATGTAAACCAGTATAATGCAACTTAATGGGGATTTTTCCATGTAAACCAGTATTATGCAACTTAATAGGGATTTTTCCATGTAAACCAGTATAATGCAACTTAATAGGGTTTTTTCATGTAAACCAGTATAATGCAACTTAATAGGGTTTTTACATGTAAACCAGTATAATGGAACTTAATAGGGGTTTTTACATGTAAACCAGTATAATGGAACTTAATAGGGGTTTTTACATGTAAACCAGTATAATGCAACTTAATAAGGATTTTTACATGTAAACCACTATAATGTAACCTAATAGGGTTTTTTACATGTAAACCAGTATAAAGCAACTTAATAGGGATGTGTACATGTAAACCAGTATAATGCAACCTAATAGGGATTTTTCCATGTAAACCAGTATAATGCAACTTAATAGGGATTTTTCCATGTAAACCAGTATAATGCAACTTAATAGGGATTTTTCCATGTAAACCAGTATAATGCAACTTAATAGGATTTTTCCATGTAAACCAGTATAATGCAACTTAATAGGGATTTTTCCATGTAAACCAGTATAATGCAACTTAATAGGGGTTTTTACATGTAAACCAGTATAATGCAACTTAATAGGGTTTTTTTCATGTAAACCAGTATAATGCAACTTAATAGGGATTTTTCCATGTAAACCAGTATAATGCAACTTAATAGGGGTTTTTACATGTAAACCAGTATAATGCAACTTAATAGGGTTTTTTTCATGTAAACCAGTATAATGCAACTTAATAGGGATTTTTCCATGTAAACCAGTACAATGCAACTTAATAGGGATTTTTCCATGTAAACCAGTATAATGCAACTTAATAGGGTTTTTTTCATGTAAACCAGTATAATGCAACTTAATAGGGATTTTTCCATGTAAACCAGTATAATGCAACTTAATAGGGTTTTTTACATGTAAACCAGTATAATGCAACTTAATGGGGATTTTTCCATGTAAACCAGTATTATGCAACTTAATAGGGATTTTTCCATGTAAACCAGTATAATGCAACTTAATAGGGATTTTTCCATGTAAACCAGTATAATGCAACTTAATGGGGTTTTTTTCATGTAAACCAGTATAATGCAACTTAATGGGGATTTTTCCATGTAAACCAGTATTATGCAACTTAATAGGGATTTTTCCATGTAAACCAGTATAATGCAACTTAATAGGGTTTTTTTCATGTAAACCAGTATAATGCAACTTAATAGGGTTTTTACATGTAAACCAGTATAATGGAACTTAATAGGGGTTTTTACATGTAAACCAGTATAATGCAACTTAATAAGGATTTTTACATGTAAACCACTATAATGTAACCTAATAGGGGTTTTTACATGTAAACCAGTATAAAGCAACTTAATAGGGATTTGTACATGTAAACCAGTATAATGCAACCTAATAGGGATTTTTCCATGTAAACCAGTATAATGCAACTTAATAGAGATTTTTCCATGTAAACCAGTATAATGCAACTTAATAGGGATTTTTCCATGTAAACCAGTATAATGCAACCTAATAGGGATTTTTCCATGTAAACCAGTATAATGCAACCTAATAGGGATTTTTCCATGTAAACCAGTATAATGCAACCTAATAGGTTGCATTATACCACCAGACCAAGACCCAAACGAAGACTCAGACCACCACCAGATAATGACCACAGACCAGGTTTCCTTAGTTACAGGAACCAAATTGTTTCAGCGGTGAGGGATTTTTCAGTTTCAAGGACACTTTCAATACATTCAGTAGTTTCAAGGATTTCAACTGTTTAAGAATTTAACCAGTTTCAAGGATATCAGGAGGTTCAAGGATTTCAGGAGTTTCCACACTTTCAACAGTTTCCAGGTTTAAAAAAGTTTCAAGGATTTCAGGAGTTTCAATGTTTCAACAGTTTCAAGGATTTCAGGAGTTTAAAGGTTTCAACAATTTCAAGGACTTCAGGAGTTTCAAATATCTATCAAGTATTTTAACAGTTTCAAGGCCTTTTAAAGGATTTCAAGGATTTTTTTTAGCAGATTTCCACATTAGATCTGTTCCGCAGTCAATCGCAATGGCTTCAGCCATTGCAAGTTTCTAGTTTCTTTTAACTTTGGACCTAATGAAAAAAGCCCAATCTTTTTTACCACAAACTAAAACCTTAAATATATATATATGGAGTTTGTTTGTTTGCGTTGTTGCGAAAGCTGGAGCCGTGCACATCATCTTTGGTTGTTCTAACGCTGGTTCTGTTGTTGTTCAGACAAATACACAATCATCCTTGTTCCGCGGTCTCTTGCGACGCCTGTGAAGTCCACTCTCAATCTCCAATGCAACTTGTTCATTACACTCTTTATTCGATCCAGTAATGGGACAGCAGAGCAAGCCGCACTTTTCGGCAGGGGAGACATCAGACCATTAAACACAGTCAGATCAAAGCTTCTTTCCAGATTCTGGGAAAATACATGTTTCAATGCAACTGGTTTTGTTTATCTGTGTTTTTTCCTTATTTACAGTTGGTTCAAAACAATGGGCTCAAATAGTCGCTGTCATTTTGCCATGTTTGATTTGTGTTCACTTTGCCTTCTGACATCCATCAATCAAACAATGCCTTTGAGTTTTCCACATTTCTGTCGGCACCAGTAACTCACTTCACTGGCATTTTTTATTACTGGTCGCTACAATTAATACATTATTTATTTCTCACGTTTTCCCACTGGGTTTTTTAAGAGTTTTTCCTTGTCGATGCAGGAGGGTCTTGTTGGACAGTTAGTGTCCAACAGAAAGGATTGGTGATGATCAGGACACTTTAGCATTCTACAACATGTATGGACATTTTCTTCTGTGTGTGCTTTATATTCTTCATGTGTTTTAACTGTTGATTCTCTGACCTGTGTTGGTGATTTCAATGGTTTTGTTAAGTCCTCTGAGATTACTTCTGTTGTGACCTAGGGCTATACAAGAATAAATTGTATTGTATTGTATTGTATTTATTTTATACGTTATTAGCTCCCGTCGAAAAACAAGTAGATCTGCACATATAATTGGTTATTGTTGAGAATATTGTTAATGTATTTACCTCTATTCCATAGAACATTTGTCATTCATTCATATTGTTAAAAAGAGGTAGTCTTGCACAGTTATTCCAATGTGGTTTTACTGCAAATGTCAAATGAATTCTTGAATCTGTGCATAATGCAAAAAGTTATTATTGGTTTTCATTATCAATACTATCCAGAAATAGTTAGTTACTTTTGATACTGTTTTCACCTCAAATTAATGAATAGTTTTATACAATAATACACTGCACAGTATCGCAGAAGTTTTCAGCAACACAACATGCATTAGTAATGGGATGTAGTCGATTTTTTTAAATGATAGAAAAACATTGGTGGGGAACTATGTCCAATAAAATCCAGCAGTCAATGGCACATTCTGCTCTCGGGGACATTGATTAAAGACATTCCCACCAATTTCATGGCGAGGAAGATAAAAAAGAGGCATCTGACATCTTCCTTGAGGACACATTCTAACAGGACACACATGTTTAAGAGAGTTCCATGGCTCAGTATTTGTGGAGTTTGTTGCTGGTTCTTTACCTTCAGTTAATTATTTTATATTCAACATTAAACCAGTAAAGTCTATTCCTTATCTCTTCAATGGTTTAATTCATGCTCTTCGTCTTCTTTAATGTTTAGACATCATCTGGAGTTTGACGATTAATCTGTGCCTCCTGCATGTGTAAAACCTGATCCTGTTAGACTTCAGAAGCTAAGCAGAGCAGGGCCTGGTTAGTCCTGGGATGGGAGACACTAGAGTTGCACAATGGGTGTCTTTAAGATGTGAAATACTGTTATGTATAAATCCTGTGTTGTTCATGCATTGACTTTACCATAACCATAACTTAACTTTACCACAAATACAATACAATCTTTGCGGAAGGATAATATCGCAATATATATCGTTATCGCAGTCCTTGACACAAGTATCGCATGTTGGACTTATTTCCAGTTTTGTGCATCGCTGCGAGACACTTGTATTCTGAGTCTGGTGTGTGTGTGAACGGTTGGTGGTGGTGATGGCACATACTCGTTTCTGTCAGTCTGCCCCAGAGCAGCTGTGGCTACAGTAGTAGTTTCTCGCCACTATACATGGAGTTAATGACTCATGTGAAGCAAGACCAAAATGCAGTATATAAATCTGACATATTTTTATTACTACATGTTATTTTTAAGTCCAATATTCTGGTGGTTTGTATTTTGCACAGCAGAGGATAAAGTGAAGTTTTTATTTTATTGGACAATAAAGTACATTCATACATAGACCGATGTGTCTCTGTTGTTAAATATCTTTTCAAGCCTCCTATTTCTTGCGTTTTACTTCTACATGCCATTGCCTTCTTACTTTAATGTATGTCAAAAATGCGTGTTGTCTTTTGTGCGTTTTTCTTTTCTTTTTCCAAGCTCACTGAAATCCTTACATCATTGTCTATTTTTTCCCAGCAGTTTATCTTGTTAGCTTTCAACTGTTTAAATTCATAAAGGACAGAGGAAAGGAGGATGTCCAAAAACAACAGACACGAATCCTGGAAGGCAGGCGCATTGGCCCGTGTTATCGCACACATGGTTTAAAGAAGACCCAGAGTTGATCTCAACGATAAACAGCTAACTTTTCCTGACAACTTCTATATTGAATAATAGGTGTGCCAAAAGAGGCCATGAATATTTATTGGTCATAAGAAGTTTCTGGTTTGTGTGAAGGGTTGGAGAAAACGTAGCCAAGAGATACAATTGTGGTATTTGTGCTGCAGCGATTGGCAGTAAGCCGGTGCAGATAGGGAAATGCCACTAAGATGTCTGGATTTAGTTTTCCCAGTAGAATTAGAGGAGATATCCCGCTTCAAAAGAGTTCTTATTCTCAAGACGACAAGCAGCAAACTGACTTCCATAGCTGTGGGGCTTTCTGTTAAGACAAGGTGCTTTTCATCTCACTCTGAGCTGGTAAACATAAAGGAAGTGTTGGTTTGACATAGACAGGATGGGGCACTTAAAGACCAGGGCTTCCCGCTTTCTAGGAAACTGTTTTAGGCCGAAGAACAGAAGAGGATTTCCCTTTGAATATCCCCATAACTAAACGGTTTTATTCTGGTTATGGTTAGTTACTTTATGTCTGATTTAAACTATTTACACTATTTTATTTCATTTATTTTAATTTTAAATCTTTACAGTAGTTGTCTCAGGGGACTTTACAACGTTCTTGATCGGCCAACAACAGATTTGATAATCAAACATGTCAAACACAGGAAATGCAATGTTAACAAACACATAGGAGCAATTGCTCCATAGGGAGCGTCATGACCGATGTCCACTTATGTCCATGAGTGTCCTCACATGTCCCGTGTCATCACTGTCCTTAGACCATCTTGTATCGGAAGGAATTATTTAATTTTTTAAACAGTGGGAAAAAATGTGAGAAAGCCCAGGGAGGCTGATATTAAGAGAGGTATCTGTTCCCATGGATGGAGATTATGTAGATGAAGGACTCAAGCTCAAGAACCAGGACTGAGGCTGTAGATCCAGGACTGAGGCTGTAGATCCAGGACTGAGGCTGTAGATCCAGGACTGAGGCTGTAGAACCAGGACTGAGGCTGTAGAACCAGGACTGAGGCTGTAGAACCAGGACTGAGGCTGTAGAACCAGGACTGAGGCTGTAGATCCAGTACTGAGGCTGTAGACCAGGATTGAGGCTGTAGATCCAGGACTGAGGCTGTAGATCCAGGACTGAGGCTGTAGATCCAGGACTGAGGCTGTAGATCGAATAACGCTTTTAATGGTTCTCCTGGTATAGTTTAAAATGTATCTAGAAATGCTCAAGTAATGTTGAATGTTGTCTTGTTTACGTAATCATTGTTAGTTTCGCTCCTAGTTTTAGTACTCAATACGTTTCAATTCTTTTGACAGGCCTAAAACATTTATGCTTAAAAATGCTTCATACTTATATACAGACAATATATTTTGCTCGTTCAACATCAACAACTGTTCAGTCCTGTGAGAGGATTGCTGTTAGGGCTGTACAAATACTCTTTAGCTTGCCCTGGGTCAACCTCCATCAGATTCAACACCCTCACGAAAATAAGAATGCAAAATAAAACACTAAAGATTGAATGTTTACTATGAAAACTTTCCTTTTTTGAGAATATCTTGTTTGCAGCCGCTAGAAGCCGTTGGACTTGTGCGTGATTTATTTACGCCTCGTTTCCCCAAACACATCTGATGCTGCTCTCGGATTTGTCAAAACTGTCAATAGTTTTAAACTCATGACCTCATCTGAAACATGGAGCCCCGACACATGGCTGAAAGACCTGTGCTCCACTCCTCTGATCCCAGAAGACCAATTACCTGCAGGTTAAACTCTTAGTTTAAAAAGTCACTAAAAGCATTTAATGAGCCACATAATCCCCAACATCAGAGCCGCTTCAGTTGAATTATGGGTACTTAGATGACGTCGTGTGTTTTCATCAATTCAGAAGCTGTTACCAACGTTTAGCTCCTTTCTGCTTCATTTGTCACATGTGATTGCAGCAACTGTTACACAGAATTACCTCAATTGAAAATGAATTGGACACTGTTTACCTGGAAGTCAGAGTTAATTTAAGAGATTCAGGAACAATATTGAAAGAGTCAACGTTTAGCTCAACATAGACACAATTGTATAAATGTCTCTTTTTAGTTGATATTACTGCTAAAGTCCATAATATCAATCAATCAACCAACTTTTATTTCTAGAGCGCCTTTCCTACAAAGCGCCTCACAACCCATATCACATCAGGCATTAATCATAAACATTAAAAACTACATAATCAGTTTAAAAATACGATTATAAACAAACATTAAGATCACACACAAAAAATAGCCTTTAGACTTCCAGGTATGTCCCTATGCACCTGTAATGAGTTGCTTCAATACAATATTAAGTCAGGCTTTCCTGAAGGTTGATGGATCCTGACACAGATGTGTGTTTCTTGACTTAATAAAATGTGCTTTGCAAGTGGAAAGGTGGAAATTGTAGTTTTGAAAAGGACATTGGCCTCCGTCGCTGCTCCCCTCTCCTCAGGTTACCAAAACCACATTTAGCAAAGTTTTCGCAGGTGGAACAAGCCCGGATCTATATGCCCTGAATAAACTACGACAGGCCTAAGTGTATGTAGGCAAATCTTTTTCAAATATACGCAGCGGTTGTTTTAAACTGCCCACGTATAGAACACCAGCGACGCAGCACTACAGACAGAACTACTATGAGCCAATGGGGATCACAGACTCCCACTCGCTCCCACTAAAAATAAACAGGACAGGGCAGCGAGGCTTGGAAACACACGAGAAACATTAAGAGTCAAAATGATGTCTCAGAAATCAACAAATCTGAATCCAGAGACGTCAATAAACAGATACATACAAGAGATGGGGTTTCTGTGTTTATCATTGAATGAGGAGGTTGTTTACCTGCGGAGCTGAAGGCTGCAGACTGTGTGTGGCTTTGCATAAATGTGCTGCAGGGACACTTGTTACAACTGTTGGTATGTATGTATAGGATTGAGATTATTGCGCTGTAGTGAAGCATACTGATATATACTGAATAGAGAGTGGAGCCTTATTCATGTTGTTGAAAAAATAAGCTGAGTTGGATGGAAGGACGTAAGAATGGGGGACACTCAGTTGAAAAAATATAAAATATTGGAGCACCCCTCGCAGAGATTGACTCACAAGGCGCTTCAGAAGTTAAAATGAGACACACACAAAAGCACAATAAAATACAATGAAATGCAATAAAGTAAAATATATTCCAAACAGGTAATAAAACAGTCATAAAAAGTGAGTATTTGAATGTGCGTTGAATGACTCTATGGATTCCAAGGGTCTCAGATCTCAGAGGGAGTGCATAGCTTTGGTGTCACAGACTCAAAAGCTTGGTCTCTCTGTGTTTTGTATTTAGTCCATGCATGGGGCAGTTAACAGGTGCTGATTGGCAGAGAGACCCATGACATGTTATTCAGAAGGTCAGACAGGAACCGAGCAGTGAAGCGCTCTTTAAGTTAATCCGATTCTGCCCAGGTAAGTGAAGGGTGGCAAGGACAGGGCTGATGTGGCAGTATTCTGTATCATTAAAGACAGTCCATTTGAAGAAAAGTGCAATACCATAATCAAGAGGTGACATAATAAAGGCATATAAAATCACTTCAGGTCTAGATGATGACACTGGGGGTCTAAGCTTTGATAATTTTCAGGGATGAAAGAAACAAGGTTTGAGACAAGGTTTAGACGTGCTGCTCGAAATTCCAAGTAAACCTCTGTGATTTGTTCCGCAGGAAAAGAGTATTTTAGTAAATCCAGCTTCTAAACTGTGTATGAAAAGTGATTGAGGGTGTAATTTTTTTGTGATCTAGCTCTATCTGCATGTGCTTTGTAAATCAGTTTGCCAATCATTTTTGCACTTACACAAACCCTTAGATGTTCCCCCAAATGTATTATTAGATGAGACTTGCTGTCCTGTCTAGACCTTCTTTAAATTAAAAATAAAAAATCTCCTTGTGTGGTAATATTTCTATACTCTATTGGCTGCATATAAATGGACAATGCAAACCTGTTAGCTTTATGTAGCCGTCATGACATCATCATAATAATCATACATGTCTTAAGGATGGAGGCCCAGATGCCAAATAGATCTATTCATTTTACATTGTTGTTGTGTGTTTCTGTGTAGCACAACAATAACCTCCCGCACTTTTACCCTTTAGGTTCCTATAATATTATCATAGTGCAGTTTCAGTCGTCCATTCGATCTATAAACTCAGACTGTAGTTAACTATGTCCAGATTTGGCTCCCACTTAAGTGGTTTTTTCAATGGCTCAGACTGAACCGCGGGTCATAATTAACCTGTGACGATGCACTGACCTGTGACAAATGTACTGCAAGACTACACCAGCACTGAAATGTTTAGGACAGTACAACTCAGTTTGGCTCTGTCCCACTTACTATACCTGCCCCAAGGCACAGAGGGACAAGTAGGAATAGAAGAGTGTACATGAGACCCCATTCTTAAATAAGCCCTGACTCCACAGCAAAGCTTTTTTCAGTTTTTTAAAGACTTACTACTCCTATGGTTTGGTTAGCTGTCAACACGTTCTAGCTCCATCAGAAACAAAGCAGCATCCATTTATCTCAGTCTAAAGCAGTTATCGCTGATGTGACATACCCCTGTCTTGTGTTGTGCTGTCGTGGGGCTAATTGCCTCAGATCAGGACGCCCCACCACAGGTATTCTCACAGAGTCTGGCCTGGTCTGAAGCATTAGCTCCACATTCCCGTGGTGTATATAATGGGGAACTCGATTAGAAGCTATTTGTGGCTGTGGCTTATAGTTCACCAGGTTCCTATATTTTCTTTAACATGTTGTTTTTGACTGTTACTTCCCATAATAGTCAAAAAGTTTGTAAAATGAATGTATTTCTCATTTAAAAACGGACCTGCTGAACGCACCACTGCCACTGCACCAGAACTGGAAAATACCTGTAGACCATAGATTTGAATATACTGTAGATTTGGCTGTTGGAGACCTCATCCAGAAAGAGAGTTGACCCCATTGCGTCGTGGCAGGGGAGCTTCCTTGTCCCAGATCTATAGAAAACAAACAAGCTAATGAGAACCAGAACTCCGACCCCTCTTCAACTCTGCTGCCCCTCGGACAAACAGGGCTGGACAAATGGCTTACAGTTACAGTGAGAAAACTGTCAGGGGTAAGACCTGCTGCACATGTGGCCCCAGTGAACTATGGGAAATGTGGTCAGTCTAATTGGGCTCCATAGCAACAGGCTGATTATTCCACTTAAGAGACAAGTGATTGTTTGTCTCCTTAAGCACGCATGGCACTTTTATAGTGCTGGATACAAGTTAATCAATTAGATCAGCCCTCAGCGAAGTGGAGAAAGCAAAACTTGTACATCTATTAAATACAAATGAATGTATCTAATTATATGACCCAATCCCATGCAAAATCTTTGTTTGGTTTTTGCCGAAACTCTTATTTGGAGTTTTCCTAATCACTTCTGTTGAAATACTTGAGATAAAAACATCAGTGAAAACATGTAAATCCAGCTATGTGTGACACTGTCAGTTGACCTTAAATTTTGCCCCAAAATCCCCAGGATAAACTTTGTCCTTTCCCACTTCCTGTCTGTCAGTGTCCACAAACAGATAAATCGTTGGCTCTAAATTAGCCCACGCGTGTAATGCACAGCATGTCCCCCCTCGACAAGGGCGACCCCTCTTCTCACCTGTCCATCCCGGGAGAGTTGTAAAGAAGGTGCAGCAGGACAGGTTTGCTCCAGCTCTGACCCGCTAAGCGCTAACAGGAGCAGACTGCAGAGTGATTTATGTGAGCGCTGTTCCCTTGTCCCTTGAACCCTCCGCTCAGTGTCAAGTTAAGTCTGCGAATTCTGTGTTTGCGTCCATATCTTTTTTCTGTCAGCACGCACAGGACGTCCTGACTGCAGCATCGGAGCCAGAGAGAGCAGGAAGCTCAATTCTGGTTTACATGAAAACACTTTACTCCAAACTTTTGAGTTTGGTGAATTCAGATTGGCCGGTGGTGGTGGGCCATGGTCGATCAAACCATCTCTGGAGCCACAGATTTGTATGATTATTGTGTATTTATCTTTTCTGCTGACATTCTAATGTGGTCTAATCTCAACTACAGAATTCTAAATCATAAAAAGGCTCCTGTCCTGCTTTGCAAGACACACACATGTTCATCATATTTATCGTTAACAATCAGTCATTTTAAGGAGGTTACTTAAGTTGCTTTGTTTTACTGCCTTATTACAACACATTAAAATGCCACATAAATGTCAGTAGTGCACTGTAAAGACTAAAGAGATAACTAGACCTAGGCTTTTCAAATGTGATGTTTATAGACTGACAACAGTAGAACATCATTGAGATAAAACAATTGTGTCTCAGCCTTTCTTTTCTAAAATACAAAATCTGGAGTCAGGTTTTCTTTTCTTTAAAATCTAAAACAGCCACTATTATTTATTCTAAGAGATCATGTGTCCCCGTTAAGTACGTTATACCAAACCAAACCAACACATCTTTTACACAGATTTGGTTACAGGAGGCACTTCTGGTTTGCAAGTCCTGTGCTTTATATCTAATTAAAATAAATGGGCAATCAGACAGCACATTTGTAAAACAAGGCTAAAACAGTTAAAAATAAATAACCCAATTCCTTTGTTTGTTGTACCATGGCTTCAAAGCAATTCACTTTGGCCCAGAATCATTTCGAAGTAAATTTTATTATCTTCCTCTGTGTTGTTTTTGTGTTTCTGGTTTTGCTAATCCTAACACACCGTTTGACATCTGAAACTCAAGCCAGGCCTCTCCTCGTGTCCATTATACAACAGTGCAACTATAGCATGTAATTACCGCTGTCTTTGAATGCTTTTTGGTCGCTTACATTTGTTAAGCTAAGGGTCAGACTCCTTCCCAATGCATGTGGCCGAAATACATCAGGAGACAATGCGAAATGTATAAATTATTTAATGTATCAAAGATCTTTATCATAAATCCTTAGTGAAAAAAGTTGATTCAAATCCGTTTGTACCGTGAACTCAAAAGTTTCCCACAGATGTTGGCGTGCGGCAAAACACGCTGGTTATCGCATCAACAAGTGCCTCCGTTCTGCAACTGTTTACGGCATCTATAGCTGCTGCGAGTCACGGGAAAGATGAACCAGGCCCGTGTCACACACATTACCGAAGCAGAGATAAAGCACATCACAACACGGAGTCGTACAAAAGCATCAAAGGGCGTTCAGAGGGAGGACTCTCGCTGTGATGGCCGCTTGTCTCCCTGGAGATGACATCACTTTGTATTGAGCGAACAAGTATGGAATCGATCAAGCACCGTAACTGGTCACGTTTGCGGAGAGGCGAGCCTGCTGTTAGAATGCATGCTTTGAGATAAATGAATGAATGCATTTTGGTAAAGGCCAGGGACTCTTTTACAAACAACAATATGACAGATTTCACTCCTGCTCTTTGTAGCAGCAGCACATGTTTCCATAACGTGTCACAAAGCATGTCAGAATGAAAGCGTGCAGACTTCCCCTCCCCCTAGTTTTACCCCAGTTTATTGTGCAGGTTTTTTGTGGCAAACTCTTCACAACAACATCTTCAATCTTAGTAACGTCTTTTTAACCCAACATTTTACATAGTGTACCTTTAACTGTAGAAATCTATTGATGCTCTAAATAATATTTGTGTTCATTGTTTGTTCGGAGCTTTAGAGTTGTGCTGAACACCTTTCTGTGTTATATAAAAGGAGCTGAAGAGTAAAAGTGGCGTGGGAGATGCAGCTATGTCATTGCATTAGTCAGGCCCAGATGAGACTGGAGAGTCTTCAAAGTGTGTTTGTTGGCAAGTTTGGGTGAGATGAAATGAGCTATGAGGGCTGACATGGAAATAGAAACAGTTTAGGGAAACATCCTTGAATGAGGAATATGCACAAAGCACTGGACAATTTGTAACATACAAAGCTTCATAATCGTTTCTGAAAACTCAGAGTGAACAAAATATTTGTAGATGCTAACAAGAGACAGACGCCTCACATTTGACCAGTGAACCTGTGTATTTATAGTTACAAACAAAACAAAATTTGTTTTTTTATCCTTGTTTCCCCATTTACAGCGATATATATGTATTGGATTTGTTTTATTATCTTTTTCTCTTTGAAGAAAGTAAGCTGAACATTCCAGTTTAAAAGGTTTTACCCAACATTTTACAATATCCTAATATGGTACATTTTTTAAACTATAGTTTGCATATGTGCAGACGCTGCTTGCAGCTGCGAGTCGCAATTTGCAGAGTAGATTTGTTGCACTGATAAAGTATAAACAGGGAATCTCATATATGTGTATTTTTGCTGAACTTCAAGCTGTGCGTCAAGTGTGCATGAGTTTGACAGTTCGATAGTGCTGTAAGCAGGTGGCTGACCATCCAGCTGCTCCGCTCAGTCGGCTCAGTACGGCTGTGTGAGTGGAGAGCACAGCAGTAATGAGGGAATCTATCAGGGTCGCAGAGTCACAGGAAGCAGGTGCAATGTTCTACCAAGAAAGGGGAAATGTCCTAATATCATAAATTAACATATTCTAATGTGCATCAACATTAGATCATAATTTACTTCTGGCAAATCATAATTATTTCCTCCTTTCAAAGCTCTAATTGACTTGTTAGAGCAAAATTATGATTAAATACCAACTGGATTTAGTTTTGCTTTTTCACTTGAGTGTGGGATTTTCCTCATTGGTCCAAACTATTGAAGAAATGTGTCTTCCAGGCTGCACTGGTGTGGGAATGGCAGGGCTGTCGGGCTATAGGCGTTACAAAATACGTTAAAACTAATTATTTACCATTTACCACAGGTCTTCAGCTAATCCGGCCCTTAGCCCACATTCAAAACCGTGAAAAAAAAATCTCTGAATTAAATCAGGCTAAGTTCTGGTTTGCACCTGGTTGGTAGTCCTGTCCTTGTTTTGTACTGGATTAGCATTTATTGTTGCACAAAAATCAGATGATGTTGTAAAATTATAGTGGTACATAAGGAGTTTTGTCTTGTACATTATTCAGCCAAGAGGAAATGACCATCATAAAACTCGCTCTGATAAACCATAAGTTTCTTCTGCACCTTATAAATATATCAACAGTTTTTGCTTATGTGGCAGTGGAAGGGTTAAACTGTCCTGCCCAGAGCCTCAGGTGCTGGTGTCTGTGATTACCTACTGTATATGCAAGATCCCAGAGAGAGACCAGAGGTTAGAGAGGTCAGTACATTACTGCTGCTGAGTTTGAAGTTTCTCGTCCTCGTCCTGCACCTTCTCAGGCCTCAGGTACAACACCCACAAGACTCACTCCAGTTTGCCTATCAGGAGGCTATCGGAGTGGATGATGCCATCCTGTATTTGCTGCACCGGACCTACTCCCTCCTGGATCAATCTGGTGGACATGTGAGGATAATGTTCTTTGATTTTTCAAGTGCATTCGACACAATTCAACCAGACATCCTCAAACAAAAGCTGGAGAGGTTAGGGGTTGACCGGATCTTCATCACGTGGATCCATAACTATCTGACGGGCCGGCCTCAGTGCGTGAGGCTTGGCCACACCACTTCGGATTATGTCGTGAGTAATGTTGGGGCTCCACAAGGAACGGTTCTTGCTCCTTTTCTCTTTACCATCTATACATCTGACTTCAAGTACCACTCTGACACTTGTCATGTTCAGAAGTACTCGGATGACACAGCCATTGTGGCCTATGTCAGAAATAACCAGGAAGAGGAGTACAGGAACTTGATCACTGCATTCTGTGATTGGAGCACCAAGAACTCACTTACTCTGAACACTAACAAGACCAAAGAAATGACTATCTACTTTGGCAAGAAAAAGAACACTTTACAGCCAATAAATATTCATGGACAGGACATCGAACGCGTGCACACATACAAATATCTAGGTGTTCACCTGGATGATAAATTGGACTGGAACATCAACACAGAGGCGCTCTACAAAAGGGGTCAGACCAGGCTCTTTTTTCTGAGGAGGCTGAAGTCCTTTGATGTGTGTAATCAAATGTTGTCTATGTTTTACCATTCTGTTGTGGCTGCTGTTCTCCTTTATGCTGTCATTAGCTGGGGCAACAATATATCGGTCAAAAACCGTAACAGGCTGGACAAACTGGTTAAGAGGGCGGGGTCAGTGGTTGGGGGGTCACTGGACTCTGTTGAGGCAGTGGTTGAGAGGTGCATGGGGAGAAAGGTCCAGGCCATCCTTAGTAACTCCAGGCACCCTCTGTATGGGTCTCTGTCTGCTCAGAAGAGCAATCGATCGGATCGTTTCCTCTCCGTATACAGCAGGACTGAGCGCTTCCGGAGATCCTTCATCCCTGCTGCAATTCGATTTTACAACGGTCATCGCTGATGTAAATGTGTGGGGGTTTTAATTTTTTTTTTTTTTATATTTATATGTATTGTCTTTTTTATCCGCTGTTTTGCTACTAAGGACAACTGAATTTCCCCTCGCTGGGATGAATAAAGTATTTATCTATCTATCTATCTATCTATATGCATTTATTCTTAGACAATTAGAGGTGAATTGACAGATTTAAGGTTTTACAATATGCTGTGCTCACAATAATCAGTTAAGCTTTGTAAACTAGATTCAATGGAGGTTTTCTGAGTCTTAGCAGCTTTGATTACACTACTCTTTATGGGGCTCCTAATTGGACGCATGGATGAGCGTCTCCCCTGAAGCATGGCTGGATACACGCTTGGGACTTCTCTGGGAACCGTACTGGAAACCATTAAAGAAACAAGACATTTCCGAGCGAGAACAGTTTGAAAAATGAGTTGCAAATGTAGAAAAATGAGTTGCTGCAGGGCTCTGTGTCGTTAAGAGCACGATTGTGGCCGCCGCGGAGGCCTCTCAGCGTCCAGGTCGCGTGGCTTTAACTGCAGCTTTGCATGAGAACTCCAGAAAACAATATTGCATAAAATCCTATTTTCTTTATGAGCAACAATTCACTTCAGCAGCAAAAACGTTTTCACAATGTTTGTGAATGTCTATATTAGAGATACTTTATGGTGAAAATAAGACTTTTTACCATGTTATGATTGTTTTACATTCAAAGTATTGTAAATGTCTCCATTGTGAGATCAATATGGGCCAATCTTAATGCAGATGTTCATGGACTAATTGATCCAGGGTACACAAACCCAAATTACGTTCATTAAATTATTTTCAAGATTTTAAATCTTCAACAACATTTATTTGACCCAATTTTAGGAAATGATAATGATTATATTTTGTTTTAAATTATAGCTTTTACTTATGACTTGAAAAACTTGTACCAATATTATTTCTGTATATTTCATGAGGTAAAAGTCACTTTTGAATGTGGAAAATGCCATATACTAAATGACCTGTCAACTGTCTTTCAAAACCACAGCGCCTCTAAACTAAAGCCCTCTCTGCCTCGCTGCAGGCTCCTGAACTTGTCCCGTGCCCAAACATTGTTCTAGAGTCATAAAAAGCCAGCAGTAGGCTGCATTATATTCATATCTGTCAGTTTAAAAGGCTTTCACAGAGGAAAAGTGAAGTCAAGGAGATGCTCTGTGGTTCTCTGTCCAAACAACAGAATCTACAGCAGCATTTTCCTTTCAGTGTTTGTTGTGAAGTTTTGTGGCACCAGTATTCTCTCACAATGTGGACCAACCCTGCGGCCTCTGGCTCTGTTTAGTCTTGCAGGATTAGGCGCTGGCGTTCTGCGCCAGAGATGGACCGATCAAAATAACAAATAACAGTTTACAATCCCATGTTTACTCAACAACTCAACTTCATCTTTTAACCCTCTTGTGCTGCTCTTGTTGCATTTCCATTTATCTAAACATATCCATTCTTAGATTCAACAGTGTGTAATGATGAAAAATAAAAATAATGATCTACAATGATATTATCTGGAAAATGCACAATAGCTCCTATTTGTAGGAACATTGAAAGTATTTCACAGACGATGGGACCTGACTTCAGCAGATTAGCGCCCCCCAGAGTCCAGTTATAGTAATGCTATAAGTACAGCAGTGAGAAATGGATGCAATTGGTGAGTTTGCAGAGTGTGTAACAGTGAAGCTCATGAGGGAAATAAGCAACAGAGTGGGAGGGTGGGGGTGGGGGATGGTTGTTTAATAATTTGGTATGTATTTCAATATTTTGTAATAACAATATTTATATTGATATGTTGTAATTGTCAGAGGTCCACACATTGCAAACAAGCATGAGGCTGAGAAGATTTCTCTACAAATTGGACGATGAATTAGCTTTGGGTAATGGACCAATGACCACAATATGGCATTGCATAGTTATATTACTCGTTTGCTTAATTACCTTAATTATTAATTTCTAAATCTTCATTTTGTCTTATTGTTCATATCTAAAGCAGCAATTGTGATTGTATACATTCTTATTTCGCATGCATCATGGATTCTGCAATCGAATGGGCACAATGTGGGAACCAAGGCATCAAAAGGACCATTTCAAAAAAGTAACCACATATTCACGATATACAGTGTCAGCTTCTTCATGTCTGTTTCCCAATAAAAGTCAATCTACGTATATGGCGTAATGCGGCGTGTCTGCAGAGGACTTGTGAATGGGTATGTGAGAAGTCAGAGGCCTCCTGTGTAGGACGACACTGGCAGATTTACGGCTTCCACTGGCCCCGAGGCTCCGGGTCACATGCTGTCTGTGTTACACGCATGGCCCATTACAGGTACACGCACTGCACACAGACGTAAGGTCCGCCGCCCCACATCGGGATCCCAGGGAAACACCCAAACAAGGAGCTGACAAATGGCAGAAAGAGTGCTCCCCGCAGGCCGTCCAGAGGAGCAGCGATCGCTCTGATTAAGATGGAGGACGCAGGACATTGATCAGTAATGAAACGTCCAGATTTAAGTAAATCTTGGATTGTGTTGCCGAGTGACATAAATAACTATCAGGGGAATGAGGGGTTTTTCAGTGGCTCAGATGTTTTTGAAGGTTTTTTCCCTGAAGAAGTGTCCAATGATAGAAGATGCTCTGCTACAATTATTAGGTTGATGAATTTATTATTTGCTTTGGGGATTTTGGAATAATTTAAACATTCCTCCTTGCAATTAATTGTTCCAAATGTACACAAATACAAATGCAATTATGTAAGCTGTGCCAAAAATTGCAATCTCACCTTTTTCCACTTTGATTATCTATTCAAATACATTCGATATACAAGAATCATGTATTTTTTTTCTCCTAAATTGAGCCGAGAACAGCCTTCCACCAGGTTTGGTTTAGATAATCATTACACAATCTATAGGAGACATATTGGGCCTTTTTTAAGCTTTTAACCATGTTATATTGTTATCCATCAAAAACAGACATGTAGTTTTTAGATCCATCCACGCTACTATTAGGAACTTAAAGGAGCTAGTGTATACCCGTTTCTGCAAGGTTTGAATGTTTAGCACTGCCCCTCAACTTGCTCACAGGTCTCTCATTTCTCCTACGCTCTCATCCCACGGAGCCATCTAGTTTTATTTGCTTTTTTTGTATTTATTTGATACATATGCAAACATTAGCATGAGCACAACTTCTTTTAAGCTGTACAACAATCACAGGTGAAATGTTACAAAAGCAACGCACTGCTAACAAAATATATAACGGAAAGATTACTGCTAGTTTCGCGGTCCGCACCCACAGGTCTCTCCGGAGGATACGATGTAAGCTAGCTATGTTAACCCAGGCTTGATTTCTTCTTTGATCATTTTTTCGCTTTAGTTCCCTCTTCTCTTCCTCACTGTTGCGTTGTTTGGGCTGTTTTGCTGTGTCTGCAGTTACAGCCAGAGGAGTTATAGCCAATTCTGCTAACATGCTACTGTGTTTAGCAGCGCTGTAGAGGCTGGAGGACGCAGCCTCGTTCTGTGAGTGGAGGAGAGCAAGTGTCACGCTAAGTCTCTACTCAGAACTTTTTACGGCCTGAATTGTCACAAGGTGGAAATGCAGGAATGCAAAAATAATTATTTTTTAAAATAAAGTCCAAAGTGATAATCACAAAACTCAAAAATCCAAGGGGAACAGGACAGAACTTGACATGACAACACAATGGACCAGCAACAAGGGGAGAGGAGTACAGGGTACAAATACAGACACAGGTGAAACACACCAGGGCGATCAAGAACAGGAACAGGACAGGAAGTCAAACTAAAACCAATCCATAGATAACAGACGTCAAAATAAAACAAAAATACAAAAACAAAATCCACACCATGACATGAATTCATACACAGCTGAATCAATGAGCTCAATTTTTCAATTAAATTACGGATTATGATACAACTTGTATGTAGTAATAAGCATTTTTAGAAACTTCGATCATAAGAAAATAAATCGGGTATAGCATCTTTAAGGTACACACGTGTAACCCTGCCCCTTCTGTCTAAGAGCTCAGTATGATGTCATTGTACCACTATGACATCACACTCAACAATTTTGTCCTCTAATTTAGTTTTGTCAATTTCTCAGATTAATGACTTTCTTCACAATCACATTTGTGTTTGCAGCCAGTAGTTTTCAAATTTGGAAACAAAACAAGCTGGTACTGGTAGCATAGAGAGAGGAGATGCCGATACCAATGTTTACCACCTTTGATACTTGTTTCACCGTATATTTTTTACTGTACTAAAAGAAAAGTAAATAGTCCATCCATCCATCCATCCATTTTCTACCCTTTAATCCATTTCTGGGTCAGGGGGGTGGCAATCAGAGATGCCACCCAAGTCTCATAGCACCAGCCCCTCACTGACCCTCTGCAGGTGGTGAGTCCACAGGAGGACGGCTGCTCTCTGAGTGTGAGCATAGCCTTGATCTTTCAGTGGAGGCTTTGGGCAAAGTGGGGTTAAGTGTCTTGCCCAAGGACACAACGACAGCAGTCATCAGTGGGAGTCGGTGGAGAAGGTGCAGAGGTCGGAATTGAACCCACAACCTTCTGGCCTTAAGGCCAATGCTCTACCAACTGAGCTACTGTCGCCCAGTAAATAGTCTATAATTTTTAATGGACTAACATGAAGTGTTATTCTTTAATGTGTTAAGTGTACTGTCTGCGCAAAAGTACAATACAATACAATAATCCTATCTTATATAACCCTAACCCCGACCTTTATTGAGATTGAGCAACAAAGAAAATCCAGATTCTTTATATTCCCAGATGGCCCAGCCTTACTATTATACGTATTTGTTGTTTCAGGTAATTACAGTTTGAAGTTTGTATTGGCACGAGCTGTGTTGAGACTCCAGTCAGGTGCACATAGACAAAGCCTCTTTTGTTGGGTACAAAAAAACAGATAGTTAGTTTTACCATAAACCTCCTCCGGACATTTTATTAGTCTGGCCCCATCCTGTGCATAAATACGAGATATTTTTGAAAGCGTTACCACTCGGGGCCGATGGCAGGGGTCTTAAATCACTTCTGAAGTCGCCACAAAATTTATTTCTTGTACCAATGGATCGTTTTACTCATACTATGCCCATTGAAGTAAAGCGCCAAGAACCTGTCTGACGGTCAGAGGCGTCGGACCACAGGACTTTCCTTTCCAGCGTGACCTGTTTCAAGTTGGGTCCAACAGAGTGCAACCGATCAGTGGAAAAGAGACGAGCAGATATAGATGTATGCAACGGTAATACTCTAATCTTGGCCTGCAAATGTAGACCATTTCTACCCCAGCATTTGTCTTATTAATCGGCTTTATGATAGAAATGATGTCATATCAAGCAGAGGATTTAAAGGCAACAAAGAAAAAGCAGTGGGTGAAATCCTCCAATACAGGATCAAACTCCCATTTTGGACAACAATAAGTTAATGAAAAAGTATTTTACATTATTATTTTTCTTACTGGATCAGTTAGACTTGGATAAAATTAATCCGAGTTTTGCTGCAGAGTGCTGACAATTTGTATAATTCCATGTGTAATTACATATGTATACAGGTGAAACTTGTTAAATTGGAATATAGTTATGAGGTTAATTTACTTCTGTGATTCAAAATGTGAAACTAATATGTGGCAGACTCATTACACGCAAAGTGAGAAATAACAAGCCTTTATTTGCTGTAATGTTGAAGTGGAAGACTGAGGCCCCCTCAGTGCAGGAAGGAGCACTCCTGCAGGGCCATAGTCCCCACTGCTTTAAGTCACTAATGACCTGCCCTAGGACTGAATAACCACCACTGCTATTGCCACTTTTTTATTCTACATAAATATATCCTGCACAGACTATATTTTTAACCTTAACATGTTGCACACTTCTGTCTTTTGCACAATCTGAGTAATTCTATCTATGCCAAATGTGCCAAATGTAAATTTCTCCATTTTGATCTCAATAAAGTTTATCTTAATTGGCTCACAGCTTGTAAAAATCCAAAGTAAAACATCTAAGAACATTTTAATATTTTGAGAATGGAATGTACGCCTTAATAATCAACATTATAGGAAACACTAACAAATTGGCTTTTTTTTTTTTTTTAAATTAATGGACTTTTGAGCGATATTCTAATTTTCACAGTTTCCCAGCAACACATCTTTTTAACTTAAAATGCATGAACACATTTTGCCCTTTGTCACTTTTGGCCGTGTGAGTTTGGGACGACCCTGCAGTGAGTTTTTCTCACAACTGTAATGCCATATTGGCCAATACTTGAATACTTTTATGACACCATGAACTCCTTCCTTTTAAAGCCTATTCATTTGTCCACTAAACTCTCATCTTATTTGACCTTTGTCATCTCTTTTGCATCGGCCTATAACTCTCGCACACTGAGGAATGAAGGCGCTCGGGGCACACCCCTCTGCAGCGCGCCTCTGGTGGGTGTAGTGGACATATCTCATTACATGAAATCGTAAATATGTCCAGAAACAAATGAAGGTTATAAAGCTGGCTGTGGATGAAGCGTGCGATGAGCATGTGTTGAGTGACTCGGTGATTGCTTTCGCGTTCCTGGCCGTACAGCTGTAGCCCACTATCCGCTGCCCACACACCCCCTGCTGATGTGCATACAAGGTCGCCATGGTATCCAGGCCGATGCTGAGACACCATTGGTCAGTTTGAATTGGGGCGCCGGTGGGTGGACATCGCAGCGAGCTCCCAGCTGTGTTTGACTTTCATTACTCTACATTAAAGAGTTTGGAGGGGATCAGCAGAGTCAGCCGCCTGCACTGTCACACCTGTCACGCACTCAGCTCTCAAATAATCTCAAATGAAGCAGCAGGATCACTGAGGTAATTCTAGTCAAATTATTTGATTTTAAAATTTGAAATTTAAGTTACTGGACTGTCATTATACATTTTGCTTGAAAGTCTACACACCCAGCCTGAGATTTCATTGTTTTTGGCCATTGTTTAGAGATCCTTATTGTAGCCATCAATTATTTCCAAATTATAAGACAACATTGAGCCGATCTGTGGAGATTTTGAATGTGCAGTTCATGCAAGGCAGCCCAGAAATTTTAAAATTTTAACTGGAGGCTTTTACCAAGAAAAATTGGCTACTGTATGTATTTTATATTAAGTAAGGGCGCCCCCTGGAGTGGGGGACACAGATCTGTCAGTTGCAGATCTCCAGAGCTTATGATGTTGCACACATTCCTGCTCCAGGTGTGTTTATGTGAACAGTGGGAACACAAGGAAATGCAGGGAAATACACAAAACTTGTTTTGCTATTAGGACTATTATTATCAGTGCAGAGTTTATGAACTTATTATTATGACACCATCAAGTTTTAGTAGGAATTATATAATTAAATGAATTTCATTTTTGTTCATCTCATTTTAATCCCTTTATTTTCCTGGGTCAAGGGGGTGGCAATCAGAGCTGCCACCCAATTCACAAAGCACTAGTGCCTCGCTGATCCTCCTGCAGGTGGTGGGTCCACAGGAAGATGGCTGCTCCTGACATCAAATCAGACTCTATTTACCAAAGTGCTTTTATCAGGAGTTAACCGTGCATTAAAACACCTCGTCGTTAAATTACAATATGTTGTGTCCAGTTAAAACAGTCGTCTATCGGTTTTATTTTGCTCCATCAGCATGAAACCTGCGTCTTACACTCAGTACTGTACATCTAGAATCTAGATAAAAACTACAATGAAGCATTTGTATTTTTCAATGAGCCAATATTAAAAATGTCCTACAAAATGTTCTATGTAATGTGAAAACTATCATAAATCATATTGACTGTACGACTGAGGAGGCAGGTTATTTTGACCATATGAATGTAAACAGGCCTAAGCATCACTCACCAAGTGTGTAGCAGCTCGGCAGACATCTCAGCCATCCTCTGACCCTGCAACCTGAGCAGACCGTTGGCCCAAATAAGGAAGCCACCAATGGGATAAGGTGACGCACAGACCCCCTCCCATAAAGTTCACACTGGGGCAAGTCTGCACCTGCTGTTGGGACAAACTTCAACAACAGCAAAGACGTCTCTATTTTGCGCATCAAGACAGTGTTCCAGCAGTAATAGCAGGCAGACGTAGTAGTGACGACATCTTAATCTCCAGACGCTATAAAAATGGATCCGCTGCATCATACCTGCTGCTTTGAAATACACACATGATCGCATTCAAAGGGTCTGCTGCTGAAATTGAAACTGTTAATGAGATGACGAGGCTTCATTGCGGACCTGCGTGATGGAATGGATGACAGCATTTACAGCTAGCTAAGAAATATAGCAGTTACTCATAATGTATATTTTGTGTGCTCCCTATGTGCTCTTACATTGAAATTTCCCCACTGTGGAAAGAATAATGGAACTAATTTTTTTATTCTTATTATTATACTTACGACCCTATACCGTAATGCTTACAATGTATTAAATAACTACACAAAGCGTATAGAGGACCACTGGCAGCGTTGGTACTATTCTGCATTCAATTATATAAGAACAGTAGTTCAAATCATATATTTAGAAGGGATTAGTCTAAATGTCAGTATCCGAAAGTAGTCTGGACAGCAGAGTGCGTTCAAGTAGCAATAGCTGCTAAACCGTCTGCTGACATCTCTGAGAAAAGCTGTGCCTAACCATGGTTGTTATCTCTGAAAATGCTTTATTGTAAAAGACAGTGGCTCAGTGGGTAGAGCATTGGCCTTTGAGCCCAAAATGACCTTCTCCACCAACTCCACTGATGTCTGTTGTCGTTGTGTCCTTGGGCAAGACACTTAACCCACTGTTCGCTGCTTGCCTTGATGTGTATACATTATATGTGTATGTGTATGCATCAAACTGAAATTTCCCCATTGTGGGACGAATTAAGGCCCTTCTTCTTCTCCTTATTCTTAAAGCTATAGCTTTAAACCACAAAAAAATGGATCAATGTAATACAATCCATCTAACGAGTTCCTCAACCCTAATCATTCTGGTTCGATAGATTTCACATGTTTCATTTGGCCTTTATCACATCTTTAGATCAGCTTTTTCAGACATAAAAGTGAAAAAAAGAGGACCATGCTATCTTAGCCTACAGTATCAGCTCTTAACTAACGGGGCTCTTTCTTATAAATATAAAAACGATAAATGTGAATCTAATGAGATGAATACAGCACGTCATGGTCCGATTTGTTCACAACATTTTACTTTTGAAGTCTTTCTATTGGGACAAACACAATGTACAAAAATACAGCTTTAAGTTTTTTCCTCAAGTAGTTCCTTAGTAACACGAAGAACTAAAGGTCAGGAGGTTATTGCACTCTTTCAGTTCTTATCTTTAAAATTTAACCAGTAGAAGACATATCGCCCTTTGATAATCCACTTCTCAAAATCCATAATTTATTCTGTCACTGTTGCATTTGAAGCTTATGGTAGTTTAAGCCTCACCTTTAGTGAGTAATACGCTTTACATCACATCTGCTCAACAACTGTCATGGTCTGATTGTGTTTACTTGTTCCATCCAATCATTCACATTATTCTGTCAATCACCCTGTAAAACATGGTCCCAATCACACATCATGCATGCTATTTGAGATAGCGCCAGTACAAGAGGTCTTTCCAAATGTGAGTACAAAAATATGGCTATTACGTTAAACAAAGACGGCACAATTTTACGTTTTTTTTCTTCTCCAGCCCGTACAGTGGTGCCTCACAATAACGCGGTTCACCTTTTGTGGACTCGCTGTTTCGCTGAAGTGCTTTTTTTACAGTGTGCTTCTCATACGCCACATGTGCTCCAACAACATCACATACAACATCATATAACTGCGAGTAAAACCTGACAGTGACCTTTAGAAATCATTTGTGGCTTGTGTGAACTGCTGTGATTAGTTCAGAGGACTACAGCGGTCTTCCTGTAGCCCTCAGTCCTGCTCCTGACCCTCAGTGTCCTCTACAGCTGTATGTTACAGTGTATGCACGGCTTTTGACAGCTGCAGCAGCGCTCAGACTTACACCCAACAGATTTGATATCTCGCACGTCGGCATTTGTGAGTTCAGGTGGTTGGAAAAGTGTAGACAGTGCGCTGATGGG
Organism: Knipowitschia caucasica; assembly: GCA_964034765.1. NCBI lineage: Eukaryota > Metazoa > Chordata > Actinopteri > Gobiiformes > Gobiidae > Knipowitschia > Knipowitschia caucasica. The sequence goes on from OZ035830.1 coordinate 20,912,831, forward strand.
TTTTACAGCCTTAAAATATAATGATTACATTTATTGCAGGGTTTTTTTTGTGCGTAACCCCAGCAATAAACAAGAGACCGCTGTTTACAGTTTTAAAAGGGTTTGAAAGAAGCAGCCAATTATCTGGTTCCAACCCCTCCCTCTTAAGTGGCCCAAGACTTTAGAGGGACGGGCATGCCCAAACACTCTCTGACCCTACACCTTTCCCCCATCACTTGCTCTGTGATAAGGCCACACTCTCAATCCTACACATGCTTATTTAGTTCTTATTATTTGTTTATTTATTTACATGTTGTGGCCCAGTTCTCAGCTATTGTCCCTGTCCCTTAAAACACAATTATTTACTCAGTGGTAAAACATGTAGAAGTTTCCAATTTCTTATAGAAGCATACAAGCACAAACAATCACATGACTTTAAAACAGCTCTGCTTGTGTACAAGTATCTCCATGGCCTCGTTCCAAAATATATGAGTGACATGTTAGTCCCATACGAACCAGCCCGGACTCTGAGGAGCACAGAGACTGGACTCCTGTTAGTGCCCAGAGTTCAAACCAGGTTAAAGACAGTTCTGTTTAGCTGTGCATAACACTGAGGGATTTTATATTTTTATCTTTCTTTTTAATGTACTGTGATTATTTATTATTTTAATGCTTTCTTATTTTGTTCAGCACTTTGAGTTGCCCTGTGTATGAATTGTGCTTTATAAATAAACTTGCCTTGCCTTGCCATGAATAGATACATGTTTTACCAATGGGTACAACTTTGCTTTGGTTTTAGTCTTAATAAGAACAACTTCAGATTTGCCTTTCAGGTCAGTGGGCAGTTTGACATTCTTGATTGAAAAAACAGCCGTTTTATCTGTAACAATGAGCATCTCTATTATCATGGAATATGTGAAAATGTTTTGTACATGGCAGAGATGCCCTGAACATAATTTGAGCAGAATCAAGTCCTGCAGTTGAAATTCTTTTGATGCTACAAACAGTGAGTTTGGCGCATAGCGGACATTAGATCCTAATGCCCGTGTGGACGATGGTTCATATCTGTGTTTTGTCATGCTGAGAAAGATATTGTAGCTCCCCAATTTAAGTAAGCCAAGTCACGAGCGCGTAATCAGCCTGAGACTCGCTTCTAAAAGGCCGGATGATTAGCTGGCTTCTCCAACGCTTACCATTTGACTTTAAATCCATTGAGACTCTTATTATCTTGCCATTAGGCATAGGGAGAAATAAACCAGAACAAGAAACTGGGTCCTATGTGATGAGGAGTTATAGCCACTTGCAAAAAACATGGTCACCAAAGGTATAATGGTGGAAGTTTTGTGTTTGATTTGAGACCTGGTCAGATCTGCTGGTTGGTTTGAAGTGCTCCGAAGGAAAAGAGGTGAATTCTTTCCAGAGTAGTTGTCAGGGTTAGGACTGGAGGCCAACGCAAATAAAGCTTTTGAACATTCGCACCACGTTTTCTCTCAGCAGTGGCCCACACGCTGCCCCCACACATTGTCTTCTATTACAGTCCCCAATGCACACACACACACACACACACACACACACACATGGACGGACACACACACACACATATATATATAAGTAATACTATAGTTTAAAGTCATGGCGATTAGTGATTTTCCTCCCTGTTTGCTTCTACATCGAAGGAACCCACCCCCTCTCTCGGTCCTTCATGTGCCCGTTTTCTCCGGTCTAACATGTTCCAGAGGGTCAAAACCAGAACCATATTTTATGAATGAATAAGAAAAAGAAAGATAAAAGAGCTGTTTTATCCCGTCACAGACCACCATTCAACATGGACTGGCACAGGACTTAACCAAGACTTCAAAATATGCTTGTCAAATTACCACCATGTGAACTGAGGCTTCTGCGTCCACTGTGGTCTGAGTCCTGGTTCTGCTTCAGGTCCAGTTCAGAGGCAAGTCCGAACCAAGTTGAGAAACAGGTTAAGTATTGAATTTGAGGAAAGTTCATCCCAGTTTTATTGTGGTTTTGCTATACTAGACAGGTTTGTCTAGTTGGTAAGATTGTGCAGGAACTACCCGACCGATTGAGATTAAATTTGGTGTGTTGAAGGGATGTGATGGGAGGAAAATTCTGTTAATATTTCTAAATTATCCGCAGTGTTGGCGGGGTATGCGCTCTCCGGATGCACGTTCTAGTTGTCTTTGTGTCCCATCAGAATGCACATGTGATTCAACCATTGATCATTCACCTTATTCGGCCCGCTTGCTCACTTTTACATCTCCTAGGAGGATCGAACCCACAACCATTAGTTTGAAGATCAATGCTTTCCCAACCGACCCACTGTTTTTTGCTGATCCCACAGAAGAGAACGGAATTGACACATCCAAGTAGCTCTCCTGCCTGTTCAATTTCTTCTAAAGTCAATTCAATTCAATGTTTTTTTTGTATAGTAGTTTTATCTCAGAGGACTTTACAAATCTGTTGAATTTGTCAACACAGATCAGAGAATCCAACAGTGCAAACACAGGAAATGCAATGATAGAAAACACATAGAGCCATTGGTCCATAAGAGGCAGATGACCAATGTCCATAAATGTTGATAAAGTCCATAAACGTCGTTGAATATCGAGTGTTCTGGATCATCACCGCTGTCCTTGGACCCTCCTGCATAGGGTTAGCCGATGTAGAAGTAGCAAAGCCCGCTACTTTTCAGAGCTTCAAAAAAAGTTCCCAAAGTCGCATTCAATTTCCCTTTCGTTCACATTAACAGCATTCCCCCACCTTTCAAAAACATTCACCCCGCAGTGTTTTCTGGGATTATCGTTTTTGTAAAGACCTCTTATTCTTCTCAATAATCTACATGCATTTTCTTAATCCTGCTCTCTCCGTGTTGGACATGTCGTGCTAAGCCGTTTTCCTCAGAGCTGGGTTTTCACACCTCCAGAGGTTTAGGGATGTCCGCGATTTGAACTGATCCACAAACATGACCCTGGCTCTCACCTCCACATCACGGCCTCCACTGATCGTATCCTGTCCCTACAGATTTCTCCAGGCAGAAATGGAAAAGTCTCTGCTCTAGCAATGTACAAGATGTGGCAGCTTTATTCTTTGCTTATGGTCTTGCACGGTTGTTTTTAGTCCTGTTTCTCTGCTGGTTCCTGTTAAGCCTAGGTTTATAGTCCTATCTTGGGCATTAAACCTGGTTGCACCTTTTTGGCCCGATTCTATTCGTTGCGTTTTTATGATCCATCTTTGTGCTCGGGCTGTAATTAACAATTATTTTGATGATCGATCCGTCGGTGCAAGTATTCCTTCAATTAATCAGTTAGTTGTTGGGATCCCGAAAGGTCTGTGAACATGAGATTTAGTATGCACTTGACCACAAAAAAGCAAAGTTGTTTGATTAAAAATATTTTGTAAACACTTTTTTTTCACTCTGCAGTTATTATAGGATTATCTTTGTCATAAAACCTATTCTCAGCATGTTTAAGTCTATATAAGTTTAAACAAACTATTCATGGATTACTAAACTATTTCAATAACCCCACTTTGTGCTAAACAGTTTAAAAACTTTTTTGCATGAAATAAATATGAACATTCTGAATGCTATTGTCATAACCATAGCGACCTCTCTCCTCCTTCATGCACTGCACTCAGGCCGCCACACACAGCATCAACAAACACAGGCGGCGTAAATGAGCCTGTGAACACGGTGTGCATGCAATTCTCTATAGTTTGTTTTTGTGGGGTCAGCTCACACACAGCACTGACACGCACAGGACGTTTAGCTCCAACTCAAAACAGACTCGTGCTGAGAACCTTTGGGTGCACCTCCTGACTGAGCCCATGTCACACGCAGCAGGACCGGCGTGAAGACTGTGTCGGTCCAGGGCTTTTGGGATGGAGGCTGAAGGCTCCCTTTAATGGACTAAAAAAAGGGTGTGGCCCTTAAAAAAAATTAAGACCAAATTAGAGCAGATCCACTACTTAGACCAGGGGTCTCCAACCTGCAGCTTGGGAGCTACTTATAGCTCACCACCCCATTCCAACTATTGTAAATGCAAACCCACTTTGTGCACAAATGAAAATGTGATGATAATTGATAGTGACAGTACCCTCTCTAACGCTCACCATTAGAGCGACTCATTTTCCTGACCACTTAGAGGAGTAAAGCTCTCATTTTCCTTCTGATAAAGTAGCTCTCTGCGGGGGATGGCTTTGAGACCCCTGATTCAAACATAAATCACTAAAATATTCAGCAATTCATTGTCCGTATTAATTCAATTTGACTTTAATCCGGATTTGTGGTCCACATTATTTATTTATGTATTGATTTACTGACATTTAATTGGAGGATAAACCCCATGAGATGTATCATCTCGTTTTCTCATTATATATTTCAAATTTTATCTGGATTGAATATAAAGGAAACTTGTTGATGAAATCTGCTGTTCTGCTTCATTTTTACAATTTTCATATGAATAATTATGTATTGACTAATACAATATGGACTCGACTAAGAAACCATCCACCGATTAAACAACTACAAATTATTGTCCTAAATGGTCTTTCATTAATATTTTTCTTTATCCTTAACTAAACAAATGGGTCAACCTGTAGTATTGGCTCATTGTTTTGACGGGTCTCTCTGTGTGGCATGTTTCCTTGGTCTCATATTATCTTGTGTCTTTGGGGACGGCCTTTCAACACTCTGTCACTCAACATGATCCACCTGCTCCTCTCACTGCTGTTTGTGTCTCATGACGTCAGCTTCGAGAATACTTTGATAATGACCTTAACCCTAACACTGTAAACACATCCTACACCACATTTCACACCAAAGCTCAGTTCTAGGCTGAACTCTGGCCCTTGTGCTTTTTATACATCCCAACATCATATCAACAGTTCTCTTGGAGGACTTTACAAAATAGTAGATTTGCCAATAACAGATTATAAATAAAACAATAAAAAACAACAGGTTAACCAGTGTTCACAGGAAATACAGTAGGAGTATCCTCTGTCATTTGACCCTTCTTTCTTCAGCAAGAAGTATTAACAAAACTATGTGATGTGATCCCTGACCAGCCACAAGTTAGAACTGAACAATTTTACAATATTAGTTTCCTAGTCTTCAACAATAGGGTTGATCAGGGAAATGCAATAGGGACATTTCCTTTTGAAGTGAACCAAAAAGACAAAGAATCCAGGAAATATGGAAATACATTGTCTCTTGGCTTAATATGTCGAACAGCGTTAGCCATGACTTACAAACACCCACATGTTTAACACTTGGCATGAAGTAAACCATCCATTCTGTCCTGACTGCTCTCCCACGTTAGAGTCAAGAGGCCTTTGACCTCGCGCACACACACACTCAATGTACAGTCACGCAACTCTTAAACACCTCACACAGGAAGCCAAGGTACGACCACGGGGGCTTCGTATTTAGCCTGCACGCCTGACCTCCGCTGTGGGAACGGGGCATCCCTTCATCATGACCAACACCTGTTACAGCACTCTGATCAATGCTGCTGCTGCTTTTACACACTGAGCAGTGATATTTGCATGGAGAAATCCCGGTTGATAATGTCACGTTTAATCACCTAAGAGGCAGGAAGTTATTTTAAGAAGGAGTAAGGTGCAGTGTGGCTGAAATGAAAGAGGAGGTCATGTGGGGATATGGAGCCCTGTTTACAAAGAGGACCGCATTGAGTATGTTTACAAAGCACCAGTGAAATCCAGATTCTTCCCTCACTCCAATTTAACCCCATTGATAAAGACGCATATAAACTGTGTGTAAAACCAGTCTGTTTGAGCTAATGCGGTTGAGCTGCATGTATACATTTCAATCAGATGGGAATGAAACAATGTGCAGTGATGCATTCAAGCGCACAGGGAAAAGCCAAACTTGTGCAAGAAATGTATGTATTTGGACAGATATAGGAGACTCACTCGTTTCGTTCGGGATTTTTTCTGACACGAAACTTAACAGGAGCCATGGCGCTTTTTAGAGCCCTGCGGACGTTGGATAATGTATGCTTCTCTGCAGGGCGCAATCAATCTAAGAATCCAGGTTTTTGAGCCGCCAAAACATTGATATGTAAAAGAACTGAAGAATGATATACATACATCTTCCATTAATTTGGGGTTAAAATGTGTCTTTATCAATCAGATTCAATTAAATTCATGTATCGCCCTAAATCACAACAGTAGTTATCTCAGAGGACATTACACAACCGTTGAATTTGCCAACACAGATCAGAGAATCAAACAGTTCAAACACAAGACATTAAACAGTAAACACATTGGTATTGGTCCATAAGGGGCAGATTACCAATGTCCATAAGTGTTGATGAATGTCCACAAATGTTATGGGTTTAATTTGAGTAGGAAGAGAATTCAGTTTTCACTAGTGCTTTGAAAACGCACTCATTCTTATATTATCAGACTTGACTCTTCACAGATACAACATGTAATTTAAGATTTCTTAAATGTAGAATGGATTAATATGTTTTAGCCCATACTCTGTAACATTCCTGGCAGAACGACAACAGAACAGTACTGACCCATCATCATTCACCTCTGTATTGATAAATCTTTATGAAGCCCCATAAAGACGGATTTTCCAGTTGTAATTTGTAAAAAAAAAGATGGCATGCACATATGAAAGATGTTTCGATTCGAGTCAAACTTTATGCCCTGACGGCACGCAGGACATTTTTATGGGATTAGGCTGAGATCAGGTCAGCGGTGCCTACTGTGCAGAGGGGCGCGAACCTGGACTGACCCGAGTGAATCACCTCCTCCATCTGTCCCATCCTGGAATCTCTCCTTTTGGGCTGTTTACGTCCGCAGCATGTGTCCTCCAACGATCTGGAACAAAAGTTGGACAAACAATGAAGCAGACGGTGAAAGATCAGCAGAAGTTTAAGGGAAAGTAGTTTTGTTTAGTGCACAAAGACATAACAGCTGCCGTCATCTCGTCTAAATATCCAATAAGCTCAAAGTGTGTGAGTAAACAGCATGGGACGAGGCTCTATCTGACCGGAAATCCTCTGCTTTTATGAGAATACTTTGTGTTGGGATTTGGAAAGACTGCAGTTTAATCCATCATTAATCATGAAAAAATAAAACAGAGGGAAAATGGTCTGAATTGAATGCCACACTTATTATTCAATAAATTCAAAGTAGATACGTAATAGCTGTAATACGTAATTATCTTTAAAAGCTGTGATTTTAACTTGACGTTCCAGGATGGAGCCTTTAAAAATATAATGTGTTTTCTTTCACTTGGAATGGGATTTTTCATGATATATATTATAAGTATAATAATCTGAGTGTGAGGGGACTATTTGCATGGTGAGATGTCCTGCTTATCAAGAAACGATATCTCCTCCCAGAGGGGAGCTGGAACATGGCCTTCCCAGGATGATAATTCAGAGTTCAATTTTAGAGTCTGGACCCAAGAACCTCCAGTACCGATAGCTCACTGTCCTTTTAGCAGAGCAGACCACCTTGTTTAGAGCTCTACTTTCTTTGGCTGTGATGCTGCCAAACAACACCATCACAGAACCAACAAGTACACTCTCAATGGTGCTGCGATAAAAGTTACGATGAATCATAAAGTATTTTTCAGAAAGAAGAGGTTCTGAAAATTTCAGAAACTTCAGAAAGTTACCTACTGATGCAGACACTTTTTCTTTTTGGCCATTAATACCAAGTAGAAAGACAAATATTTGGTTTTTATGTGTTTATATATTTCTGTATGTTTTGTGTGTGCTGTTTTTTTCTGTCTGTACAGCACTTTGATAAGCCTAGGTGGTTTTAAATGTGCTCTTGATTGATTGATTGATGATTTAAATGGTTGAGCACAGAATGTCCACTTTTCTGACCATGGCCTCTACCTGTGCCAAACCACCCTCAGCTATAACTTACAATCAAGATTTCTACTGTACTTTAACCACTTAGACGTGATACAAATCAAATGTTCTTTATTTTGGACCAGCGCCTGTAACAGTAGAGCAAAAAGGGCGTTTCAGTATCGCAGCTCGGCTATCGAGTTCTGATATTTTCAGGGGGTCTTTTCAGTCCCCTGTGGTTTGGGTTAAACAAAATGAGTCCTTATGGAGAAAGGGGAGAGTGCACCGGCTTTGTTCTGTGGGAGCCCATTGTTTGTGAGAAATGTCACATTTACTACATCAAGAATCGGCAGCTATGGAAAACTGATGCAAAACAGATGAATTAAGAAAGATAAAGGTGATGGATTACAGATTACTTATAAACTTATGTTGTATTTGGGTTTGGGGTCGACCAATAAAAACATTTCAGGGCCAATACTGATAATTAGTAATCAAGGATGCCGATAACGGATATGTATAGCCAATATTAATTTGCAGTAAAAGTGAAAATATTGGCGTCAAATTTGTGAATAATAATACATTTGGTAATGTTTGAAGAATATGTTTATCTAAAAATCAAACACATAATAGCTCTCACTGTACTGGCAAAGGATATTATGTAACAGCAGCATTGGAGAGATTCCCCAAGTAACAGCTGCAGCTTTGTATGTGATGTGACTTCATCCAAATTAAGGGATTTGTTATTTTAATAAATTTTGAGTTGAGTTGTATCATTGTTGTTTCTCTGAAGTATACTAATAATGTCACTTATAATTAAATTCAATTGTATTTGAAAAGCACTTAGTTCCCAACAACAAATTGGCTAATTGACTGGTCGAATGATTACAAACTATGAAATGCAATAGGACGCTGGAGGAAGTGTGTGTGGATAGAAAAGTCTGGGGTCTCTGCTTAGACTGCTGCCCCCGCAATCCGGCAACGAATGATCCGGCAGAAAATGGATGGATGGATTAATGCAATGATAAATTCACTAGTAAAAATTAAATAAATGAAATATCAGCATAGATAAATCAAAATTGGTCAATATTGGTGGGCTCTCCACAGTTCAGACCTGTAACAAAAGGATCACCGTGGATTTCTGGTGATAGAGAAATCCGCACACAACCACATAAACCAATTACTGCAAGCCTTGTTGGCCTTCCATCGTCCATGGCCCATAAAAGTTCTGTTCAATTTCTCCAAACGATGTCCACATTGTACAGATTGTCTAAATGGGCTGTTTTGTGGGGCAGGGCTTTTTTTCATGTCGGAGTAATAAAAGAAAATGTCAAAGAGCAGCGCATTTAATTGGCACTGATTGAAATGTTGGGTGCTTGTGGTGATTGAGGTAATTTTTCAGAAACAATTGCGCAGTCTCAGCCTTAGAACCGGCTTAATGATAGACGCTGGCTCTAGTCCATTTCGGCACAGGTCCAAGTGCATTTCAGATGGAGGTTTTTGACACTGACAAAATCTAAAGTCTTTTGGGAAGACCGTCTTTAATATTTGGCTTGCTGTCAACCATTTGAAGCCCAGCCGCACACAGAGAAAGTATTTTTTTTCTACATCCAAATCAAACATGAATACAATAGGATGCCCAGCTAACAGAGTTCAAGCACAGTGTGGTCTCTGCCGATCCGACTGTTCCCAGAGTGATTTCATATAAGATTGTCATTGTTTATGTGCGTCCTCCATAGATGTGTACGTATACAGGATGTAATGCGGTTTGATATTTGAGAAGGGGCCATCTCTGTCTCCTTGGGGGGACTTTCAACACCGGCACCAGTGAAGGACAAGCTCGTTCAGCAGCACACTCAAGTGTCACATGTGTTCACTTATTTGTGGTTTCCTATCTGCGTTGTATCAATCAAGTCAGACATGTGTGCTTTAACTCAAGGTCTCACAACCAAAGAGTACTTTTTCCTGTCTGTTTTAATACAGGCAATACTTGAACATCAGTCCATTTCTTTTTTTTTAACCTTCTAGAGGTATATTTATGGCTCAAACAAATGTCAGTTCTGATCTCTCTCTTAGCCTGGTTCTTTGTTTCTGACAATCACACTTTAGGGAAGACTATCATTAACGTCATTATGGAGCAGGTAGCTGACCCCCCAGGCTGCAGTGGCCCTTAAGTCTGTGAACCTATATTTTATTGACTTTGAAAGCTATTAGGGCAACTGAAGACATACCCCTGAAAACAATGAGTGCACTAAAAAGTGAGCTCAGTCACAAAACACTTTTCAAATGTTGTGGCCGTTTTTCCTCTCACTCCACTCAGCGATGGAGGCGGAGTCACTGTACAGGAGGCGCATGCCAGACCTATTGTACATTAGTTTTAGTGGTAGAGGAAACCGGAGCACCCGGAGAACATCCCAACACTGTATGAAACTACTCAAATATATAGCAAGCCTTGTGTTGATGTGAGATATCAGTTCTACATAAAGCAGTCCCCGTCGTGTCCTGGATGTACCCCCTCATTGGCTCACTCCCGCTCCCAGAAGTGGCCGACACCATGTACCGCCCTGTTTATTTGTACGACTGTTTCCCCTCATTAGCCCCGGGGCAGAGCTGCACCCGTGGCCCACTCCTGCGTCCCGCCCAAAGCCCCATCTGCTCGGACCATGCCGTTATTCCCATTATATTGCTGGTTGATTCAGTCTTACATCAGGTTGTCACCACCTTCATTCGGTCTCGCTAAACTGTTCCCTTAAAACAATATGGACTCAGTGACCTGTGCCTGTTCAAGGTGGCGCTAAGACGTCCAGCTCTCGGCTGCTGGACTTGACAACATGGCGACGGCTGCCTTTCATGCCTCAAATTAAGGAAGAACAGGCCTGGCCCCTTGTGAGCCGTATCCCATAATGCATTTTCCTGTTCTAGGGGTCGAAACGTTCTGAAATGTCTGCACTTACAACTGTGAACTGTGAGACTGTGTGTGTGTTTCTATGTCATGCAAATGGACATAGTTGTATTGTACGGAGCGAGGCTGTAACAAGATTATACATTATTTGTAACTAATTGATTATTGAAATAGTTGTCAGCTAAATTAGTATTGATGACACCGAGATGCTCAAGTCTTTATCTGCACTTGCCATGGTGTCATAAACTGCAAGTCAGGTAGCGTTAACTAGTGGCGGCGGCTCATATCTTTGCACACCTCCCTAATGTATGTAAACCTGGCGAGAGGTGATCGTGGATAATCTCTCTTTCGATGAACAGGACCATAATGTAATTTTGATACATTTTGATTAAAAAAAATCGAAATGGTGACACCCCTAACTTTTATGGACATTTATCTTCATGTAATACGGACATTGGTCATCGCCCGTTATGGACCTATGGTTCTATGTGTTTTTTATCTTGTTTGATTCTGTGACGGTGAATTCAACGGTTTTGTGAAATCTTCCAAGAGAACTACTGTCAAAACTATACAAAAATAAATGTAATTGAATTGTATTAAATAAAAACAGAGGTTTTCTCTGAGGACTTTACAACGCTGCCGATTCACCAAAAACAGATAAGAGAATCAAACAATTCAATGCGTTTGAACTGTTTGATTATTTGAATTATTATCAAAAGAATTGTTCACTACAGCCCATCACTGATAATGATCAAAAATGTCAGAATACGAACAAGCTTTTTGCCTTTGCCAGAAAGTGAGTTTAAAATGTATTACAAATTTTCCCTTGACATGTTTATTGTTATCGTTTTATACTTTGTTCAACTTTTCCAGGAGATTTTATGATTTTGAGAAGACAGAACTATATGAGTAACAAGAATCATGTCAACTATGGTTAGCATTACAGACATGGTTTTTGTTTATGAGGAAGAGTAGCTTACATAATTGCAGATTTGACTCTATTCCAATTATTTTACATTATCTTATCTCATTATATCTTGCAGCTGAAATAACAGGCCAACGTCGCCGTGCCTTTTTCTTGTGAGACTGGACATCTCCGCTGTAGGGAAAAGCTAACCCACTGTTTACGGCGTTAAAGGGGAAGTCCCGCCCACTCAGAAATATGGAGGCTATTATTATAAATGCTGCGGTCGGCAAAACCAGAGCGTTAAGTGGAATTGGCACCTGACGATTGAACAGTTAGAGGTGTTTGATTGGAACAATTACTTATATGGAAACAGAGGGAGCGGCACAGCTGTGTTTGGTGCTGATTTTCTGGCAACAGTAATTATGTAAAATACCTGCTTTATGGTAAAAGTTGTATAGTATCAGACATGAGGAAAAGGTAAAGCCACACACTTAACAAAAAAAAAAGTAAGGAAATGATTAGGCCGCTACAATAACTCCAATAATGACAATAGGGGAAACATGTCTGCAGCCAAAAGCACTTAAGATTAGGAGTTGTGCCCAGTATGGTTCCTATTTCTTAACCACTGCGGTTTAGTGCGGGCGGATGGGCAACAGGGCACGCAGCATGGGGCAGGAAAAGTGTTTTTATTATACGGATTTAGGATGCAATGAAATGTATGTTTTGTACTTTGTGTTACATATCCTCAAATAGGATGGCAGCTATGTACATTCAAGACCAAATAGTAAGTGGTAGTGAGTAATTGTACACCTTTGAATGATATAGCTGTGCACAGAAGGGTGACGCCAGTGCCGGATTAACCCAATAGGCAAACTAGTCACGTATAAGGGCCCAGACAGAGATAAAAATATATATATATATATATATATATACTGTACTTTAGACAACATTTGAAGCGAGAAATCTGACCCTTTATTGTCATTTCGGTGATTAGTTGTTATTGTTGTTATTGTTATGATTGTATATACAATCGCACAAGGGATTTCAAATCATAAATAATCACAACACAATAAAAGGAACACTAATAAATATGAAATCCCTCATTTGTATGCACAGCTAAATAGAACTGTTTTTAACCTGGATTCAAACATTATCAGCCTGTCTCACATTTTCAGGAAGATTGTTCCAGATTTTAGCAGCATGAATCTAAAATGCAGCCTCTCCATGTTTAGTTCTGTTTAGGGCACCAGCAGGAGGCCAGTCCCTGTGCTCCTCAGAGTACGAATTGGTAATGTTTTATATGCGGTGGAACTATTATGTTGTAAAATTGTTTGATTATACTCAGCCTCTAGAACAGTTTACAGTCTGAAGTGCAAAAGGTTCATATACAAAGACATTCCCAGTTACACGGTTGTTGTCTTTTATACAAAAGACCAAGGGGGAAAAATAAGCGTCTACTAAATCTGTTTACATGTTTGGAGCGAGTTTATATGAGTGGATTTCTCTTTTTATTTGTGTTTTTAATTTAGTCACATATCTCTCATTGCGGCCCAGACTTGTTCATGGAACACTATAACAATAGACAATGACACACACATGCAAGCACAAACACAAACACACGTGCACTCACACACACACACACACACACACACAGAAAACAGATTTTCAAAGAGCAAAAGCAAACATATTTTTCATGTAAATTCAATAACTAAATAGACACACAAGTTCCACAAATGTATGTATTGTTGATAATCTGTGTTGTTATTAGGGGTGTGGCGATATATCGATTTTTCGCGATACTTTCTCCCGGGATTCGATTATCGATATGCATTTGCCAAGTATCGATATCAATTTAAAAAAAATTTTTTTTGAATTGGTATCAATACTTAATATATGGCTACATTACGCATCTCCATTCTATTTATCATGAAATAAAGAGTATTTTTTCTTTTATTTATGCTATAAATTGGCATATTGTATATTTCTGACCAATATATCAATAATCGTCATAATGTGATAAAATCGTTATCGTAATATCGTTATCGTGATAATATTGTTATCGTGATAATATCGTTATCGTGTGCTTTGTATCGTGTATCGTATCGTATCGTGAGGTACCCTTAGGTTCCCACCCCTAGTTGTTATGCAAGTGACAGATGCATTAAACCTTCTTAGTAAATATCAAGAAATGTAAAGTAAAAAAATAACTTAAAGAAATGTTTCTTTAAAAAATGGTCACAATAAAATGGTTGTAATTCATTAACTGTGTATATATCATAGTTATTTTGGGGTCTTTGTCCATGTGCAAGATCCTGTACAAGATGTTATAGAATTAGATCTAGTCAAACCTGTTGATATCTGAATCAAACCTCCATATTATGACTGAACGTCTGAATATCAAAGACGATCCTTCTGAACTGCTGTGTTGAGCGTATGCACCGTTGCAAAGTGCTGGTCTGGCTTTGATTCATGGGACGCCAAAGCAGCAGGAGGTTTGTGAGTCCAGCTCGACCTCTTCAGTGGCCACATCATCTCTGCTTCCGCCACAGTGCAGCACATATTCATCATCTGTGATCCAAAACCTTTTATCACAAAAACACTGCAGAGTGAAGTCAGAGACTGTTCCAAGAGTAGAGTTAGAGTCGTAAACTTCTTTCAGACCATGTGAAATTGTGTCGTTAACACTTGCCTGGGTCGTTGGCTTTCTGTGTTCCTGCAGCTGTTGGTGTCTTTACTGTACTGTCGAGATGATCTGCTTATGACCCAGTTTTGACCCAGTTCATCCATGTTTCAGCTTTCATTTCCTTTCTGCATGGATCCACTGTAGCCTATAACTGTACTGATCTGCGCCTGCCATATTTACTATATGCCTTTACACCTTAGTTTTGATTTCTTTAGTTGGAGTTGGTAACATCTTGGTGTGTTTGTTTCTTCTTTAGAACAAGTAATACCAGTTTTAAATAAAGTACATGTGTAACTCCCACGTCAGTAAAAATGTTGACTTGATGTTCCATGAATGATTGACATAATAAAGTGGATGTTATTGGTTGTGAACATGGACAGTTCACAATATGATGCATTACATCAGGGGTGTCAAACTCATGGGGCCAAATCTAAAAACATAAGAAATGGTATGGGCCAAAAGTGTTATTTGACTTGACAGGTCATTTCTATTCAATTAAAGGTGGGGTACCTAACTTTCAAACAACACAAATGTAATGAAATCCATAGACCCTAGACCCTATCTTTGCATATATTTTTGCCCCTGTCACATCAACTTTTCCTGACAGAAAAACAAAGATAACCGAGGACCTCTTAGCTAATCAGCTCTCAGCCCAAAATGTCAAATAGTGACTCCCAGGGTTCTTTCTCACAAGAATGCCACATATATTAGAACATTTGATGCTAAAGATGAAGACAGCATGTGGTCTGATTTCTTCCCAAGTTCACAGCAGCTTTCTGTTTTCAAGCATTGCTTCGTTGGGCCAAACAAAATGTAGTGATTATGAAATACAAGAGAGAGGTACCCCAGGTTTAATTCTGGTCATACTAATATCTACAGTCTATGGTTCATACATACGTCCCTCCGCTTGCTTTCATTGAGTTGATCTCACGACACATAACAGACAAAATATGTCATGTATTTTGACTGTGTTTGTAGCTCCAACATGATATTGTGACTTCCCATATTTTATCAGCCGTGTTTTCAGAGCCACTTGCTGAAGAGTCGGCTCTGGTTGCCAGATCACACAACACAACAGCCAGACAACACACCAGCAGCTCCTCACTCATCCCCGTCTGAAACTCATTTTCAGTGGGATTTATCGTCTCCTCTGTTTGTTTTCGCAGGACCTCCGGGAAAACGAGGACGCATAGGACGAAGAGGAGAACCTGGTGAGCCCCGAATCATTGTGTTTATTTGTGCTGTTTTAGCTGTGTCCATCTCTCATCAGCCACTCACACTCACACATGTGGAAGTCACTGACCTTTTTACACATAAATCGCACTATGCGCCTCTGCTAGACAATACATTGCAATCGTGCAGTCAAACTTGGTTTAAAACGTCTACGTAATATAATAGTTTGCGTTCAAATGACATCGCAATAGTTCTATAGATCTATAGTCTACCATTGTGGAGGAGGACAGCTGAAAAATCTTGCCTGGTAACTGTCAGATTTTTAGTCTTTTAAACTAGTTTCTCTATAATCCTTGGGCCAAAACTTTCATAAAGTGCCACCTCTTTGTCAGCGCAGATTAACTTTGGTCTATTCTGTTTTCTCATAAAGGTGCCAAGATGTGGTGAGAATATTCAAAAACCTACGCCTCAGGTTAACCTAGTCTCCCGAAAAAAAAACATGTCGTGTTATTCATGACCCACATCTATGGCAGGTATATTAGGTCAAACCTTAAAACCATCAAGTCCTGAAATCCTTTACATCCATGGTAGCGTTTTAGACACACACAAAACGCAATATACTTACAAATATTCTCACATGGAACGGAAAGATTTTTTTTTAAACATATTACCAGCTCAAATAGCCGTTTCCACCTTTTTTTCAGAGACTGGGTTGCTCTCGTCGCCCAGTAGAAAGGACTTTCAGACATGAATAATATGATGGGTTTGTGAATCTAATCACTATCAAATAATGTGGGAAAACAATTTCACACTTTCTTTCTTTCAAAAAGGTATTCTTTCCCACAGAATTGTATTGGTACCTGCCCTGCAACTGAAATACAATTCTACAATTGAACTTAACCTATTAAAAAGTCAAATTACAAAATGTAGTTACTATACAGGTCTCCTAAATACGATTTCATAGGCTACAAATGCCAAACCCATCCATGAGAGAATGAGTCAAAATGAGTGGATGACCTCTTGGGCAGTCCAGGTAGCCCCTCCTCCCCACTCCTCACCATCCTTCCCAGTTTAGCCGACATCACGCTAACCTTGGCCATGTGGCTGCACTAACTTAGCCCAGATGTGCGTCGCTCTCTAGCTGAGCGGTAGCAGCTGCAGCAGTACGCGGCTAATGAGATTCTCTCGTGCCAAAATCGCTACCCAAAGACACCGTGTGGGCATCTGGTTATCCAAAACCACTGATCCAAAGCCGTGTACATGCAGAGAAGGCTTTTTAGAGAAAATCCTAGTTGGATAAATTATTTATGTCAAACCTGCATAAAGTTCATATTTGAAAAGGTTGGATGAAGTCAACGCTTATATATTTTGGAATCCCAATCATTAATTCAACACAAGACAAAATATATAACAGTAAAACATGACAGTATAATACTTTCCATTAATTACAGTTACAGGACAATTACACTGATGGTATTAGACAACACACTCAGACAAGACTCAGGCCCAAACTCTCTGACCCTACACCTCTCTACACTCACTTTGTGCTGAAGGCATCGCTCTCTTTCCTACACAGACTTCTTCAGTACTTGAAATGGAATCGGGTTCAAACATGTTTTTATTTCTTCCGTTAAATAGTTTAACATTATAAAGAGACAGTAGTATTCTCATCTTAGAGAATACTACATACTGTCTTTTATGCATCCCCAGATAATAGGTATACCTGCACAAACCATAATAGGACCTTTTCTGAACCAACCTTTCAGTTATTTTATTAAAAACACAATGGGAATGGTGTCCATGATATCTACATTTATTGGTTTTCAAGCAGATTATCCAATCAGAGAGCAGAATCAGACTCTCTTTTGGGGTACCAGTTTGTTTGGTGAAAACTGGTTCCTATTTTTATTATCAAACAAAGTCGTTCCACACTGTTTAAATGAACCCATCTGTATCGTCAACGATACATGCGCACATGTTTTACAAATTATCAATTTACTCGCGAACGGTAAAACGTAGCAACTTATTTTTTTTCCCTCTGTGAAGTACATATTTAGGGCTAATTCACTAGTTTTGATTTGTCTGTGCGATGCACGGAGGATAAATTACGTTTGTCTGAAAATCCGTGTCCAATCGGATCCTAGCGGTGACCCGTGAGGTACAAACAGCTGTGAGGTACAAACACACGGGGACTGCCAAAGATCGCCAGAGATCTCACTCCTCTGTGTGTACATGTTGAAACTACAGCTGCGATTGTAATAACCGGCTGAAGAGTGCGCATTATTGATAAAGACGATAATAAATACAGTAAAATGACATTATGTGTATGATGTATATAAATATATGTATTAGATGTTTTGGTAACGCTTTATATTAAGGTGTGCTTGTTAAGTATTATTAAGGTATTAATAGACATTAGCAACATGCTTATATATTGCTTATATGTACTTATAAACATATTAATAAGCTGCTCATTTCACTATTCTCTAAATGATGTTGTTCTAGTTATATGCTTTTAAGCATTTAATAAGTAATTAGTAAGATACTTATTACAGGAGGAATATGTTTATAAATATATGAATAAGCTGCTTATTAAACTATTATCGATACCATGTTAATAGGCCACTAACAATATGCCTATAAAGATATTAATACGCTGCTTATTAATAGGCAATAGTGGTAATAGGCCACTAAAAATATGCGTTAATAAACTGCTTATTACACTATTTTGCAGTACCTTAATCTAAAGCAAGAAGCATTTTTGTTAATGCAGAAAAAAACACAACAATGATCTAAGATGTTTTTATTTATTCAAACAGCAACAATTAAAGTCTAAATGAAAAAAAATATCAAAATTAAGTTTGTGCCAAAAGTTTGTTAGTAACTTCAAGGAGCCATGATGAACCCACTCATGCTCCACCCTGCTCTGTTAATGAATTTGGCTTTGGCAAAACAGTGAATCAACTGACTTCACGAGCCTGAGAGATTAGCGGACAGGGGTGGGAACCTAAGGGTACCTCACGATACAATACGATACACGATACAAAGCTCACGATAAAGATTACAATAACGATTTTATCACGATATGACGATTATTGATATATTGGTCAGAAATATACAATATGCCAATTTATGGCATAAATAAAATAAAAAATACTCTTTATTTCATGATAAATAGAATGGAGATGCGTAATGTAGCCATATATTAAGTATTGATACCAATAAAAACGAAAAAAAAGGAGAAAAAAAAACATTTTTTTATTTTTTTTTCAAAATTGATATTGATACTTGGCAAATGCATATCGATAATCGAATCGCGGGAGAAAGTATCGTCACACCCCTATTAGCGGAACTCGCCTATTTTTGGGCATCGTCTGGTCCTCCCGGTTCTGCGCAGTTGACGAGCTCCCATGATGCTTTGCGCCAAATACGCGTGCGTGGCTGTCATGCACGTGCACATAGGGGCCGCGCTCTGACCAATCAGAGCTGCTGATCAGAGCGAGAGTTAGAGCGGGAGTAAGAGCCCAACGAGTAGAGTTTGTGGCAGTAAAATGTGGATTTAAAGAAAACTGAAGGATTTAAGAAGAAAAAAAGTTCAGGATGACAAGGGACACTAAAAGCCCCACAAAATCCGACCTTTATGAAAGCTGTAGGTTCTCTGTCAGCTGAGGTCGAGCTGTTTTAGTTTACATTGAGTTCTATGGGGACAATTTCTGGGTAGCCCACGTGAATTTAGTTTGCAGTACCACGAGAATCTCCCGAGCTACAAGCTAGTAATACCCTATCCAGTTATTATAATAGATCCATGTATACAACGCACCTGTGGCACAACCATGGAACTATAATAATAACTGGATAGTGTATTCCTAGCTTATAGCTGTCCCACCCATGGGCACAGGGGGCGCTGTGGTACTGCAGACTAGAGCCCTGCACTCGAGCCCTTGGCCCGAGGGCCCCGACGGCCCGACAGCCCGAGGGCCGGGCTTCGGGCCGATGACCGCATAATGACCTCGGACACGGGCCGGGCTCGGGCTCTTCATTTTCAGAGCGGCAGAATACATTTACGAACGCACCCACTGAATATAGCGTTCTATCACGCTGTAGTGTTTGTTGTTCTGTGTAGTGTTGTCATTGACGGCACATAGCGTTACTTACAGGTGTGTTGCAGCATCTGGGCATCATACAGCTGCGGCCGTTCACTCTGCACCACTCCGCACACACAGAACTCATTGCAACACATCACTACCATGTATAACTCCGCCCTCTAGCTAAGTCTGCGTTCATATCAGTGCGCGGCACTATATACTACGCTAAAACATTGTTATGGGAGGTTACAAAAAAAAAAAAAGTCGGGCTTGATGCGGGTTTTGGGCCTGAAAATTCAGAAACCATATCGGGCCGGGCCGGGCTGGGGCTCCACCCCTTCGGGCCAGGGCCGGGCTCGGGCCCAGATAATAGGCCCGTGCAGGGCTCTACTGCAGACTAAATTCACGAGGGCTACCCAGAAAAAGTCCCATAGAACTCAATGTAAATTAAAACAGCTCGACCTCAGCTGACAGAGAACCTGACAGAGAACCCACAGCTTTCATAAAGTTCGGATTTTCTGGGGATTTTAGTGTCCCTTGTCATCCTGAACTTTTTTTCTTCTTAAATCCTTCAGTTTTTGTTAAAGTGGTTCTCACCCCCGCTCCTCGGAGCTTACGTCACTCACATTTCCTGTTCAAATCTTAAATGGGCATAGCCTGGAGGACTAAAGGGGGCGTGAACGAGACTGGGCCGTTTATATAGCTCTGGGCGGGGGGCTGCTGACGTCAGGTCTCAGGCGCCAGATTCAAAATTCAAATGTAGTAATACAGGTCGCCAGCAGATGGCGCCTCACAGATGGTTTTAGGCAGAAAGTTTAACTTTCAACTAATTTGCACCAAAGTGACAAAATTATGACCAGGATATGTAGACAACACTATTGGACACTCATTTATACCGTTTATCAGCACAAAAAAAAGTGGATTTGAGGGTGAGTTGTCCTTTAAATCCACATTTTATGGCCACAAACTCTACTCGTCTGGCTCCCGCTCTAACTCCCGCTCTAACTCTCGCTCTGATCAGCAGCTCTGATTGGTCAAAGCACGGCCCCTCTGTGCACGTGCATAACATCCACGCAAGCGTATTTGGCGCAAAGCATCATGGGAGCTCGTCCACTGCGCAGAACCGGGAGGACCAGACGATGCCCAAAAATAGGCGAGTTCCGCAAATCTCTCAGGCTCGTGAAGTCAGTTGATTCACTGTTTTGCCAAAGCCAAATTCATTAACAGAGCAGGGTGGAGCATGAGTGGGGGCATCATGGCTCCTTGAAGTTACTAACAAACTTTTGGCACAAACTTAATTTTGATATTTTTTTTCATTTAGACTTTAATTGTTGCTGTTTGAATAAATAAAAACATCTTAGATCATTGTTGTGTTTTTTCTGCATTAACAAAAATGCTCCTCGCTTTAGATTAGGGTGCTGCAAAATAGTGTAATAAGCAGTTTACTAACGCATATTTTAGTGGCCTATTACCACTATTGCCTATTAATAAGCAGCGTATTAATATCTTTATAGGCATATTGTTAGTGGCCTATTAACATGGTATCAATAATGGTTTAATAATAGTTTATTCATATATTTATAAACATATTCCTCCTTTAATAAGTATCTTACTAATTACTTATTAAATGCTTAAAAGCATATAACTAGAACAACATCATTTAGAGAATAGTGAAATGAGCAGCTTATTAATATGTTTATAAGTACATATAAGCAATATATAAGCATGTTGCTAATGTCTATTAATACCTTATTAATACTTAACAAGCACACCTTAATATAAAGCGTTACCGATGTTTTTGTTGTTTTTTTTCTTAGTTTCTTTTGTTTTACGCATTTTACAGCTGTGATACAGAAGCAACCCCAGCATCACAGACAAACTGCTTCAGGAAGGGTATCAGGAGTACAGAGTTTTTTGCTTTTATAGTGGAATTTTGTAAAAAAGTATAATAGTTAGAGATTTAATTTTTTTCTCCATTATCCCCATGACCCCAAATAACATTTCTATGCAGTGTAAAAAAATGTTCATAGAATTTCATTGTACATTTTTGTTAAATTGATTTTCCGTTTGATTTTTTTCTTTGTCTTCATGACTCCATAAGTTTTATATAATTCATATGACAGCTTTACAATATGAATATTCTAAAACCCCAGGTTGTACTGAAAAAAACAAAGTATACGGCTTGACTCTGCATCAAAAGATGACTGTTTTATGAACAATTATACACAAAGAAAACCAGGCGAGGAAGGTTCCCCAAAATGACCCATGTGCTTGGAGGGTTAAATGAAAGTATTTAACTACAAAAAGTACTCATTTGTAGCACAGAGTTTGTATATTTTTCTAGATAAACTCCAGCAGCTGGTTTGCAGGCTAGTAATCAGTGCTTAGGAGCTGCATGTGTCACAGGCAGGAGGATTCTGGCAACATTACTGATTGTAATGACTTTATTACACACTAATTGTGCATAGTACGGCCCCTTTAACTTCAGTCGTGTTGTGGACGAGTTTTGAGTCATGAGTGTGCTTTTAATTCAAACCTGTTAATCTAATGCTGTAGAATTGGTTTGGAGATCTATTGCAGGATATGTGTCATGTGAGAAGGTCTGGGATAGGCAGTGAATCACTATTGGCTCTGACTAAAGAATCATGACTAATTCCTCGATCACCACTTTGTTTTATTGATGAAATATATTTAGACAGTTTGTTTGAACTCCCGTTCACAACTTGCGACGTGGTGCAGTTGTGAATGTTGAGGGGATTTAGGATGAAAATTAGATTTTTGCTTAAATCCGGCACTTTTATATTTGTTCACACACATTTGTTCATTAATGTGCATTATCGCTATCTAATACAAATAAAAATCATTGTTTGTTGTTGTTGTTCGAGTAATACTTCCTCTCTGCCAATAGTACACTTCCACTGTCTCAATAATCACCATACAGAAAACAAATCTATAGTTAATTATACAGTTAAAAGTCATTCATGTCAGATTTGTCAGACGTTTGTTTATTTAGATAGTGCTTAATCTTCAAATGTTTGTTCACAATTTAGTCGTATATTTTGTTTAATGGTTGGATCATGTGAGAACTGTGTCTAACTCACCTTACATGAAATACAGAAGTGAGATTTACAGCCCACGCTATGAATCAGTCAAGGACGGCATGCTTTCCAGATACAATTTTTTGGTGAGAGCCAAATCCTATAATGCTGTAAGTCTTTGGGGAAACCTGTCCCACGGCTGTTGTTTAAAAGCAAGGCATTCCTGGTTTAGGGGAAGTGTGTTTGTGCCTGTTTGGCAGACTGTTGCCAGACAACTCTGAGAAACTTGTTGAGATTGTCTGTAATCGTCAACAAAATAATAGTAGCACTTAAAAGCATATGTCCTCCACTGTTAAAGCTGTGTTGTCCTTTTGTAGCAGAACTCTTAAGTAAACTCACTTTTCACAAACTTTCCCTTCTCAGTCAGTTCAACTCAACGTTGTTCTAAAAGTAATGATGCGTTTGACATTTTTCCCCTGTCTGCCGATAAAGACACTACTAAAGATAGTATTTAAACAATAGTAATTTGAGCAGTTAAGGTAAAGGCATACAGTACTTTAATGTCTCTGTTGGGAAATGTGTCTTCTGCGTTTGACCTAGCTGAGAAGCGAGAGTGCTAACCACTCAGCCACCATGCCGCTCACAGAAATACTTAAAGTGAATAAACAAGTTTCTTGATTATTTATTTTTACGGTACATTTGTAATTATTTCAGAATAACTTGAATAGGTGAATTTATTTTCCAAAAAGAGCATTTATTAGTAATTTCTGCAGTATAGTTTTTTTTTTTTTTTGGTCTCAACATTTAGTTTGAAATTCAGTAACAACACAAGTTCATTGTTCTCCTTTTGATAATAACAAACTCTGCCAGAATCTTCCATCTGTAAAACTGTGTGGACCGACAAACGTATGTCATCTTTTCATTTCATCCACCCCAGTCTTTAATGTGGTCTTTATGTGAGACCTCCTCCTGTACGTGCAACCACAGCCCATCCTTTAAACTGTCCGTGTTCTTTACGTCAAACTGGGACAAATCCTACATTTCCTATCTTTTCTGTCTCCGCAAAACACAAGCCACTCTTTTTAATGTTCCAATTTAAAATGTTGTCTATGCTCACAACGAGACAACAAGCACCACAAACGTAACCACAACCCAAACCACCACAGACCTGCCAGCGACCGCGATACATTTTTTACCAGTTCTGTTCAAATCCAGAGAAGTGATCAGGGAGGTTTTCTGCAGTCACTTTTGGAGGATTACTTTTTATTATTACTTACTGTTTTAGTTTCACTTTCCAGCACCGTGGCTTGTATCTGAAAGCCTGCTTTGATTGTGTTTACTGTTTAGAAAGTCATCTTGTTTAACTTAGCCTCCTCACATTTCAGCAGGGCTGCACAACAAGCGGACTGTTGCTCAATCGTGTCCTTTTGAGAGACCAGAGAAAACATTTCCCAACATGCGTAAACAAATAGCGGACAAACAAGTTTAAACAGATTTAAAAGTGATCATTGGCTTTAAGTGGTCTTCTTGTGGCCAGACGCTGTATCATTCTGGTGTCTGCATTCTATAAACACTCAGGATCGGCCGATATGATACCCGTTTATAGTCGATATTCATTTGCAGTAAAAGTGTCAAAAAGTTTAATAATATTTAATACTTAACTTTATTTGCATTATATTTGTCCATTAAATTTAATCTAGAATCTAATATATTCCTGAAGTTGGAAATTTATCGCGATGCATGTATCAAAGATAAAATGTGATCTGCGTGTAACTCCATTTTCTTCCACCAGAGGGAGGATGAGATTTATTTATTTTTCCAAATTCAGAAATTCCCAGCTGCAACCACGCCATGTGATCGTAAGGAACATAATTTCACTTTGGAAATTGCCAAAACTAATTCATTTTAATTTAAAGGGCAGAAAACTGCTACAATGATTTCACGCTATTACAGAACTGAGACAGGAGCTTTTAGATTGTTTATGTCTGATGTGAGCGTGGATGGAAAACTCAAAAAAGTTGAATTTTCATAATATAAAAATATAACAAAAAATATAACTGAAAATTGCGGTCACTGAATATACTGCAGAGTTGGGTAAATCTCCTAGGTAACAGATACTGACTTGCGTTTCATGTTTTATCACAATGGGGTATCCTGTATTTCAGTTAATTATAAATGAAATAAACCAAATTAATCTAAACTTGTTTCGGCACAGTACAGTACATACACACAGGCACGAGGATTCATGAGGTCTGGCACAGCTGTGGTTTTTTTGCAGTAGACTAATAAATGTTTGTGTTTCGCTTCGTTGTATAATTATTTTTTGGATCATAGGCTGCACGAGACTCATACTTGGGCCCTAATAAACACCCCCCAAACAGTGAAAATATTCAGGTGTGACCTAAGCCAGCCCTCAAAGTAACCGCTCTGCACATTTTTGCCTATTCACCAAAATGTTCTATTATTTACCCCTGTCCCAAAGCCATTTCGAGTCCAATGGGACCCCTGCCGTTTGTAGTGTTTGCTCTACTGTCTAGACATCTGTGCCAAACTCCACAGACTAAACTTGATGGTCGTTCCCAATATAAACCGCAACACTTTCTACCCCCAATACGCAGATTTGTCATCCTCAAACTGCTCTTTTCTTATATCACAGATTCTGGTCACGTTAGCTGGACTTTTGTGTGTGTTTTAATAGTAATTTGACACCACAAATATTCGGCTTTTCCCTGGAGGGAGTCTGTTTTCAATCTGTGTGTTTGGGAGGGATTGTGTGGACTGAAGTGGCAGCGCGGGTTTCGAGTGCACCAGACTGATCCACAATGAGCGATCAGATAAAACTCAATCACAGGTAATGAAGAAGTTATTGGTGAGGTACGATGGCTTTAGTCGGATCTCTATCTACTATGTCTGGGCTGTTTTATCAACACAGACGGACCAGACCTGCTGTTTTTGATAAAGATCCATTCAAAATGCTCATGAAATCTACAAAAAAATAGAATACAGAAAATGATATTATGTATTCTTACCTCCACCTAGGTCTGTTTGTCTGTGTCTCAATTTGCTATGGGAGTTATGGGAAAAATGTTCAGGAAACACGTACTATAGCCCAGTGAACAGCTGATCGGAGGAGATTCAACAGCCCTCAGCTCGGAAAACTAAAAAAAAAGTTGTCAAATCCTCAACAACAGATCCGAGAATCAAACTGTTCAAACACAGGATATGCAACAATAACAAACATAAAGGAGTCATTGGAGTGGAGTGGAAACAAGGTCCATACATTTTAATAAATGTCCCTTATATTTAAGAACACACCGTAAAATGGTTCTCAAGTGAATCAAATCATTCCAATTCCATAATGTCCTTACACTTTATAAGAATGTTCTATAAGATGTATTTTTTTTTGTTATAAGAAATGTATTCCAACCACAGTGGAGCATTTCAGCAGTGTCAATCTGTGGGAATATTGTAAACTCAAAACAGGATGCAACAGTCTCTGCTCGGTCTGCAGCCCCCGCACCCGCCAACGTTATTAGTTGAATGAATGGATGAAAATACAATTAGGTATACATTTCAAGTGCACTTGTGAGAGGTTAATCCTGGCATCGTAACATAGTCTGTTTCTATAGAAACTGTAAAGGCTCAGACAGAGCAGGGCACGCTGACCTCCTGTTGGTCGTCTCTAAATCTTTAGTGAAGCCCTGAAGCAGCCTTGATCCAGTCTGTTTGTCACTCAGGGTCGATCTGCCTCTAACTCTTTGGGAATCTACAGAATCCAGGCATATTTGTTCACGTTGAGTTTAATGTCTATTTTCTTTTTTTTCTTTTTGTTGAGCAAGATGCCTGTTTTACTCTATCATAGAATTCAGGTGTTATTTATTTTGAATAATATTTAAGTGTACTGTTTTTGAAAGAAAAAACAAAACTCCACACATTTTACATCAGATAATTATTTGTTCAAGATTGGGTCCACAAACTTTGCTTGAAAATGCATTGTTCAAAGTTTCAAAATATGAAATGGGAGTTTGCATGTTCTCCCCATGTCTGCATTTGTTTCCTCTACCACTAAACACATGTACAATAGGAATAGCTGGTGAACATGAGGTTTGGTGCAGCAGCTGTGGCAGTACCACTTCTATCATCAGTGAATGGAAAATACACCAAATTGTAAAGAGCTTTATGTGACCTTGGTCTGTGAAATGCTCTATATAAATAAAGATCACTTACTTTCTTTTCTGGGGGATGAAGAGAATGACAAACAAGGCGGGGTCTGGGGTCGTGTACAGGCACAGAAGACATTTTATTGATGTTATAAAGAGACATGACCAAATATTTTCTGCGTGCATGTGATTTTCATACCATGGAGGAATTGTAGACTGCTGGATTTTTCTGCATATCTGGCAACTTGAGTCAGGGAGAGTGGGAGTTTGCACTACAGTTTTTGGGAAGATTTCTACATACTGCTCCTTTAAGTTTAACCAAAACTGCTTCAAAAGTGGCTACAGAGAAATACACATTTCCTGTTGGATTTGCCCAGCATTTGCAATACATTAACTACTAATTATCAGCATTTTGTCACATGCTAACATTGAATCCAGACCTTATAAACTGTGCTGATATCATGTCCTCGTCATGACTGTTTCACTAACGCCGCTTTTCCCTTGTGCTTTTGTGTTGCAGGGCCGCCTGTAAGTACCACATCCCCTCCATCACTTCCAGCTTGTGTCTGAATGAGGCGCCTGAGCACTTTGACACATGTAGAGGATTCAAAGAGCGTCTTGTCGGCTATAAAAGCAGATTCATTCACGCAAACAAAACTGTCACACTCACCCACTCAAAGCCCACAGACCACCACGCAGCAGCAAGATGCACATGGTCCTCCTGTGATGCGCTAACCTCTGCTAATGCGCCTCGTAAAACCAAATGTGAAGTAGTATTGTTGATATTGCAGCACATAAACACGAAAACAAATGTCGCAACTGGCACCATTATGATTTGTTCCTCTGGTAATTGGGTGACTGCAAACGTGAAAAAGAATATTGAAATATAACGGTTATGGTTACTTTTTTAAGAATGAATATGCACATGTGGCACAGATCAGGTGGTATGCAGAACTGGGCCAGTTGGTGGATGCTCCAGAAATATGTAGCTGGAATGGTGTTTATAGGCAAACTCATTCCAGCAGGTGGCTCTTCCTGAATGTGCCATGAAACAACGCCGATAATCTATTCATGATCGCAACTAAACCTTTCCCCGGTGCTAAAAATTCAAAGCGTAATTTGTTACCTGGGAAGTGCTATGAGGCTGTGAAGCTGTGTGCAAGACGCTAGGCCAGCCGCTGTGACGCTTGTTTGAATATGTTAAAGGAGACCTGTTATGCAAATTTACAGTACTTTTTTGAGCTTCTAACCATGTTTCAATGTTGTTCTGTCATCACAAAGAGACCTGGAGGTTTTTTTTTTAGATTCATCCATGTTAGTTTTAAGCACTTCCTTTTAAAAAGCTCCAGTTTCAGTCCTGTAATAGTATGATGTCATTATACCACTGTGACATCACGCTCAGAGCAGTTTTTCACTCTGGTGGTAGCATAGGGAGTTACAGGCAGAAGCCATTTTCACTGCATATTTTATACTTTGGATAATATTTTGTATTTTAAAACATGAAATGACTGGCCAAAAAAAATGCATAATATGTCTTCTTTAGGTAATGATGTGTGTTGTTTTGTACGCTAACCCGTCTAAACTGCTTTGTGCTTTGATGTCTAACCTCACCAGGGCAAGAGTGGACGGGATGGATACCCGGTAAATCTCATTTCTTTTATTTGCCCTATCCCTCTTCTCAGTCTTTTCTTTGTTGAGACTGATTCCTGCTCCACAGCTTGAGTCTGGCTCAATTTTCAAACCATTTTCTCTTTGATTGTGTCTGCTCTGCTGGCTTTTGAGACAATGGCTGTCGTAAAAAAGTACATCACAATCTTACACAGATGTCACCCACAAACATCAACAATAACACTGAAAAGCAATACTGCAAAAGTGTATAGTATTATTTGTCAAAATCTGAGCATAAGACATAGTTTCTAAAATATAATCCGTACATTAAACTGAGAAGAGATGCCCAGACTTCTCTCTCAACCTCCTCCAGCTCATGTCAGGCCCTCTGTGTCCTGGGTCGTCCTTGGAGCCTCAACTAGATTGAATATGCCTGAAACAAACATCCAAAACATGCTCCTCTCAATGTGGAGGAGCAGCAGTCTACTCTGAGCTCCTCCTGTTTGACTCAGCTTCTCACCCTCTAAGGGAGCGCCAAGCGACTCTGTGGAGCAATACATTTTTTTCAGCTATCTTGTTCTTTTAGTCATTCCCCAAAGCTAATGCACTGCAAAAAAATTCAAATATGTGGTAATAATTGTTTGGATCGAGTGGTTCGAGTGATTCAACCGTAATTTGAGTACATTCTGACTGTCATAAAACAAGATTTGCACATTGGGACAAAGCCATAGTCTTATTTAAAGAACTGGAGACATTTCTTGTATATTTCTAAAACATGAGAATTTTGCTTGTCTTATTGACTTTTATTTGTCTCGACAAATCCAATTACTTTGTGTTGAAATGTTGCTGACTGGGAATGGTTAAATACAGCTAAATTTCAAGATCTACGTTGATTTCTACACAGTTGAACTGATCCACACCCCACTGTGTAGCGCCCTCTAGTGGACGCTCTCAGCTCGCCTCATCATGTGTGCGGCACGATGTCTGCCGCCTATTTGTGGTTTAGCTTCATCAAATACTCATCAGTCTAATGGTGTGTTTTTGATCTAGCAAATGGGCTCTTATGAACTCTACGTGTTTTTGTGGACTTTGTAGTTGCCATGACAATCCAAATTGAGATGACAAGTAATATATTTCAACCTGAGTCTGCAAAAAGCTAAGCAGTACATGTGTATTTGTATGTCTGTATTTATTTATTGCAGAGGATGTGTCATATCTTGTACCAGAACTCACTCAAAGAACAGAAGGCAAATCCATTTTATTGATAGATGGATTGATACTTTATTGATCCCCGTAGGAGAAATGCAGGTGTCCAGTAGCAGCAAAAACACATCCATCCACACAAACAAACAAAGTAAATTGATTATTCTAAAAGCCAACAACAGTAATAATAAGCAACAGCCCTTTATGTCACAGCAGCAGAGGTGGGACATCCGCTTAGTTCGAACCATTTTCTCTGCTCTGGTCCAAAGTAAAATGCTGAATGCTTCATTAGCATTTTTCAAAAAGTTACCATTCCTCCAGTGGATTCTCGCCCGATCCGCTTGGTTTGGACCATGAATCCTCTACGTTCCGGTCCGGACCAGTGTAAAACCATGACCACTGCACTGCAGCAACATCTTAGGTGGGAAAAATAAAAATAACATCTGTATAACACAAAACGACCACTGTTTCAGAGCTACTCAGGACTTTCTGCCATTTCCAGCGCATTCAAAAGTAAACTATTATAGTTATTGTGACCAAAAAAATAAAATTAATTGAAAAATACAGACATTTAGTACAACTTAAAGCTGCAGTATGTGATATTTGTCCCCAGATCTTAGGTCAACATGTACAAATCATATTTGACCTTTCCTTAACAACAGCAGTGAAATTATTCTTAAAACACATGATGACATAAAAAGATGCATAAAAAGAATAATAGAACCACTATATTTAAATAAAACCATGTACAACAAATAAGTAGTCGGACGTAATACAAGTGGATTGCATTTGTTATCACTGTTTAGGAGCTACATACGTCACAGGCAGGAAGATTCAACAACAACAGTTGGTTTATTAGACCACTAAGTGTGTATTACGCACTGTCCCTTTAGCACTTTGAACCTGTCACAATAAGCACTTTTGACTTCACATGAAGTAAAATGCTCTTATTTTAAATACAAATCATTTCCTCTAAGATTTGGTCTGTAGGCAGGAAAAACCTAATATTTATAAATACAGCTTTTATTTGTTTCAGCCAAGTAGTTTAAACTGTTGTCTTTCTCAGAGTTGTTTTCTTTTGTGTGATTGTATCAGACTGAATAATATTATATGTTCGAGTCATGTTCTCAGCTGCAGGGTTGATGGCCCTTCACCTGGTCCAGGTCCCAGGAGGCTGTACAGTCCCAGGCTTAGTCCCATTCGGATCCTCGTCTGCCTGGCACTGCACAGCCCTCCTGACGGGAAATGCCTGCTGCTAATTACACACAGGTGGAGCTCTGCGCACACTTCCAAATATGTCTGTGCGTTTGTGAGTTTGTTTGTCTGTGACTTTATCCGTCTTTATCATTGTCACTGTTGGGAATAGCCCAAGTTATTCATTGTGACATCTGTTGATGAACTAATGCATGAGTGAACACGCTTTAATTGTTTCAATGCCTCACATTTCCTTATGCAACAAATATGAAATTGTGACTTTTGGGGCATGTCTTCATGGTCATTTAAACGTGTAGTAAAATCAGATGTGTGTGTGTGTATGAAGTTACAGAAAAACAACAGTAGATTAATCAAAGTGGCAGTTTGCACATGTTCAGAGATGATCAGATTTCGGCTGCTGAAAGTTTAAAAGCGTCGGGTGCCTTTCGGGTAGCTCTGTTTGTGTATCTATGCCCATACGTGCAGATGGAGAGGCCTGCAGTTTACACGTGTCTCTGTAACAAAGGCCAGAGCTCTTTGTGTACGGGACGGGCACATGAGTCAAACCAGGGTCTGCAGCCATCAGCAGTCTTTAGTCATTAAGTATTATGGCTTACATGTGAAGTTAAGCAGAGAGTGTGTAGTAGTATGTAACATAAACATGGTTGTTGTTGTGTCCTTAGGCCTCTATGCAGTCCTTTCTCAAAGATATTCTTCTTGTATTCAACAGTCACTTATCAATCATTCGCTCTCCTTGCACCAGATTAAATCAAATTGGACGTTTTGCAAGTTTTCTGCCATTGCAAATGTATCTTTGTGAAATGCATGTTTACATTTTGTGTCAAATTAAACTCCTGAACTGTGAAAAAAAATGCATCCTTGTGTCCGATAATAACACTGTCTTCTGAAAAGCCATATAAGTTCTTGATCTCCTTATTCTGCACTTCCATATTACCAGTAACTTCCCCAAAAAGTCTGCTAAAAAACTATGGCCTGCAATCGATTTTCTTTCATGGTTATTTCATTCTTGAGCTGCTTTTAAAGAACAAAAAATGAGATCACTTGAGAATCAAAGCAAACTGAATTAAATAGTAATGAATCTCTTGTTGCATCACATCCTCTTTCTGATTCCAAAAGTTGAAATCCTTACAAACAAATATGGATGACATGTGAGTATCCGCTTTTGTAATTTTCTGTTTGCGTGCCGTGATTGAGCCTCAGGTGGTCTTCACGTGTCTCAGGGGCGTTAGGTTAATCAGACTTATGCATGCAGCCGCCCCCCACGACAAGGAGAATAGTAATATGATAAACAGCACTAATGAAGAGCAGTCTCCGGCATATCCTCGTCTGATAAGTGTGTTTTTTCCCCTCGTTTAACCTCGTCACTTCTTCCTATCATCAATCACACACACGCACTTTGTGTTTCAGAAAATTAGCCTTCCTCTGTCAAACAGTCTGCCCCTCACTATTGACTCTCATTCATTTGGAACATGCCCGATCACTGCTTATGTTTACAATAGTGCCAGCCTGACAGACATTGGAGCTCACTTAGTGAAAACAAGCCTGGTATGTCATTGTTCACACACCCACAGATTAAAGCCAGACTCTAGAACTCTGCATTTGAAGGATTTGAAGTCAATTTCTGCAACAGACTTTTCCCAGATTTCTAAGCAAAGGGATTTTGTTTTCAGTATTGTCATATATCACAAGTTTGAGTGTGTTTGCATTGAGTTTTCTTCTCCCTCCACTGTAAACTTGTGGTAGACTTCAGATGTATGATGAGATATGAGATGATATCTTCCTTGGAGCCTGGTTTTGGATCCACAATGAGGATGCTGCTGTGCTGAAGAGGAGATTTTGCAGAAGGACTTGTGAGGAAAAGCAGCTCAGTTTAAACTGTGCAAAGCTGTAATTAGATAGAGACTGGCTGAGCTCGAGGCTGAAGGTGAGACGGGGAAGTCTCCCGGTCTGAACTTTTACTATAGCTCCATTTGTGATAGTACATCACCCAGGGACCCGTGTTGAATTACAATACATTTGACAGTGTTTGTTGGA
This sequence comes from Knipowitschia caucasica, assembly GCA_964034765.1. Classification (NCBI taxonomy): domain Eukaryota; kingdom Metazoa; phylum Chordata; class Actinopteri; order Gobiiformes; family Gobiidae; genus Knipowitschia; species Knipowitschia caucasica. Next base: position 20,945,671 of record OZ035830.1, read on the forward strand.
AGAATCCAGAGTATGCACAGAAACCTTAACCTGGCAAGGGCTGGACTTTCATTGTGTAGAAGTCAAGTTTGTGATTTCCCAAATAGCAGGAGAATTCAGCTTGTGAGCAAGGTTACAGAAAACCCACCAGCGATTTGTTTCCCAATCCCGTTTCAATTATGGTCTCTTCGCTTGGATACAAGTGTAGATTCAAGAATGTTCTTTGTATTCAAATCCAACATTTTCTGTGGTGTAAAGATCATATTGGTCCAATCTGAAAATTGATCCTTTTTTTTTCTTGCTGAAAAGGTGCAACTGGTCATTATCCAAACACAGTTGATGATGACAGAAAAGCAGAGCAGTCTTTTATTAGCATTAGCCTGTGTGGGAGACGTCTGCTCTGAAGTGCAGACACAGTCGTTTCATGCTGCATCCTCAACAATTATGCTCTAACTGCTTCATTACAAGTCTGCTCCGCGGGACACACGATTACAAGTAATTAGCACAGCACCGGCACACCTCGGCCCATTACAGGACAGGGGTTCACACACTCGCAGACACACATTTTCCAAATATGTGTTTAAGACTGTGTTTTAGTTGGAAAATGCTGAGTCTGGCATTTTCTTTGTGCTTTGGATGGTGCAGTAGAAAGTCACAGTCAACTTTTCCCACCAAGATTGCTTTACAAATGCTAAATATTGCATTGAGCTTTCTACATATTTTGTGTACACGCAGAGTGTATATAAGTCCATTGCGTGTCTCCAGTGTAAGTGGAATATTTAAAGCCATGCTGTGGGCATTCAGATAAACCAGAGCAGTACCTGGCCTCTTTGTGGTTTCATATTTGTCCCAACAGAAAGCAGATCAGGAACTTCTTTATGATGTCATTGTTCCACTACTCATCACACTCACTGCAGTTTTATTCCTTTCAAAGCAAAAGTATGTTTGAATATGTTACGGCTATATAACCTCTTTGCCATCGCATGGCAGTGTTTGCCAAAGATGTCTGTCCTCTCAAATGCACCTATACCACTTTTTTCAAGACCGATTACCTACTAAGAGAACGATACGAGTACAGCATTGTTTTATCCCTGGGAATTCATAAAAAAATATTATTTCTCATTTCAACAATAAGAAAATGCTTAAAAAATTTATAATTTTAGCAATTGTTTTAACAGTCAACAATAGAAGCCACTGTCATATTTCACTCACACAAATGCTACAAAACAAATAGCTCCGGTGCTAGCAAAGGTGTTATGTAGGTCTTTGTTTTGGACTCACCTCTAACAGTTTTTCCTTAAACAACGTGTTGTCCGCTTTACTTGTTTACTTATCTAAAAAGCTGCTCTATGGCCGGCATCCGCTTGCTGCTAGCTTGCCACTAGCTTGTCGCTAAGCTAGCAGTACACGCTTTCTTGCTGCAGACTTTGTGAGATCACCATTGCAACACGTGCTGTCGTGACACTAATATAAATTTAAAATGTGGGTATCGGTTCCCTGAATCAGGTCCCATGGTTCCCTGAATCAGGTCCCATGGTTCCCTGGATCAGGTCCCATGGTTCCCTGGATCAGGTCCCATGGTTCCCTGGATCAGGTCCCATGGTTCCCTGGATCAGGTCCCATGGTTCCCTGGATCAGGTCCCATGGTTCCCTGGATCAGGTCCCATGGTTCCCTGGATCAGGTCCTATGGTATGAGTACGAGTAAAAGCCTATGGTATTGACCCGATACCAGTATCGGTATCAGTGCATCCCTTACTTTCAAATCAATGTTCTGTGCTCATTAGGGCATGCTCTGAAATATTGGCAGAAGTGACACATTGTTGGTCAACCCTCGGCCTTGCGCAGAAGGTGCCTTCTACTTCTGCAAGACCAGCTGATTTCGAGAGGGACGAGAGCGAGCAGAGGTTGTTGCAAAAAAGTGTGGATTCATAGAAAACCGATTTGTAAAGTTCACAATGGCAAAGGAATCCAACCTTTGTGGAAGCTGCAGGTTCCCTGTCAGGTGAAGACAGGTCATTTTAGTTAACATCAGGTCTATGGGGAAATACCTATTTAGGTATGTTACTTGATCACCATATTTTCTCCTGAAGATATAATTTCTATATCACATTGTGAACATGACATGAGACGGAGGAGCTACAGTAGTTAAGAGGGATATTAGGGGTTTTGCAATACGGTCCACATTCAACATTGAGTAATAACAACATTTTAACACAGATTCCATATAATTTTTGCTGAAACAAAGTGATAAGATTTGACACATGCTCTCATGAATCCAGTGATTTCCGCTCCCAACAACATTTCAAACATTACAGAACACATTCAGCTTGCAGAGTTGTGTTAGCCCAACGTGTCAGTCCTGATTCATCTCAACGTTTTGGATTCGAATGCAGATAATTGGACACATTTTTTTGATGCAGACTTGTTGTTCAGACTGATGTGGACTGAAAAACCTGGGTGTGACGAGAATACCACAACTGCACTCATCGCAATGTGGTCTAATACATGTTTCTGATACGGATTATTGGAAATTGTTTTGATGTATGCTATTTTTACTCAAATCTGTTGTATTCCACAGGATGCCTCAACAATGCAGGCAAAGACAAATCAAATTAGGCTTCAGTCCAATGGCATGTCTTTGTTTTCGTATCTGAAGGGGTTTTGTCGAGTGTGCTTCCATTAAAACATCAGAAATGACCTCTGCTGCTGATTTACAGAAGGCTTCTATATTTAAAGCAACACGTTATCATTTATCAAAGGGCCTGTATTGTGGTTTGAATCAGCAAAGCACAGGAAGAGTACATAGAGTTGGCAAGATGTCGTGTGGCTTTTTAAAGTTTGTAAATCTGAGTTCAGCCCTGACCCCAGACTGTTTCTCTTCAGAATTCACCACACAAGGACTTTCTCATCAGTTTTAAATAAATAGCAATAGGTTCATACCATGATCAGAAAGGATTCCAATGCAAAATACTATTAATTAATCCTGTTTAAACTGTAGGTTCCTTGTCACTCCGCCTGGGGGGTCACCATAGCAACACACAAACATTTTATTAACATTTTGGATTAAAAACATACTTTTAAAGATCCATTATAGAGCAGGATGTTGAATTAAGTTGCTGAATATGCTAAATATTTATTATTGGATTAAAATTCATGAGTCCTCTATGTGGGTTTCTTTAATTTGCTCATGACAACCGTTGCTAAGGAGCTTTTGATGGCTCTTGGCACATGACGTAGTCCTTTCCTCAAACAGTTTTTCGAGAGTGTAGAGGACAGAATATATAGTTTATGAGTGTGTGAGTGTTTTGACCATGTTAAATACTGGTACATTCTTTGGGCGATAACACAATACTAAATTAAATCAATCAATCAATCAACTTTATTTGTATGGCGCCTTTCCAACACAAGGCCACTCAAAGCGCCTCACAACCCACATAATATCAGACAAATCAGAAACATCAAAATCTACATATACAAACAATAAATACATTAAAAACAGAATAAAATCACAAATAATTAAAAAACCTTAAAACATTAAAAGCACACACGGGATTAAAATAATAAATAACCACAATGCATTAAAAAAAGAGTATGTATCAATAAAATCCTTCAGTCGTATGCACAGCTAAAAAGAACAGTTTTTAACCCTGATTTGAAAATTGCCAGAGAAGATGCTAGCCTCACATCTTCAGGAAGATTGTTCCAGATTTTGGCTGCATAAATCTCAAACGCTGCCTCCCCATGTTTAGTTCTGACTCTTGGAACCAGTAAGAGGCTACCTCCTGTGCTCCTCAGAGTCTGGGCCGGTTCATATGGCACTAACAAGTCGCTTAAGTACTGTGGTGCGAGGCCGTGGAGAGACTTGTACACAAGCAGTGCTGCTTTGAAGTAAATGAAACGACCCAATTATTCAGTCACACATGAACCAGTGTTCCTGGCTTTGGAAGCTCTAATTTAGTGACAGTAGTGTTCAAGTGTTTGTGTGGCTTTAGAATTGTTGAAAGAGGAGCGTAAATCTGGTTCAAAGACACGATTCTTAACTAGACCCTGAAGACCATGACCACTTGAGTAAATCAGTACTTTCCTTTCTGACTCCGTACTCACCGTTTGTCTGTTCATCAAAGCTCTAATCCTGAGGTTGGAGGTTCGGCGAGGGACTTGTAGACTGTATTTTACCCATGGGGCTGGTTAAGAGGTGGGCTGGATTCAGAAGATTTATGTAAGCTGTCATGGACCAGAGAGGATTATTGTTAATGATGGTTTCCAGCCATCACCACGGCAACCATTGAGCAACCACTCAAAAGACTTTGTACAAAATGTTAGTTGTACATCAAGTATGCTTATTATGGAGGACACTTCAGTTTCATTGTGTTCTGTATAGTTTTATCTCAAATGTTTATGTTAATTTAGGTCAGGCATGTCCAAAGTCCAGCCCTCAGTTTCATGTGATGTGGCCCTCTTCCTTGCTAACCCAAAGATCAACACAAACTTCACCTCCGCCACTATACGCTGCACCTTGTTGTAAAGCCCTGAAAACCTCTTGATTACGGATGTTGACTTTGTTTGACTAAACTTACATTTATTATGTGATTGAGGAACAAATGTATCTTGCAAAAAAAACGGTAAACATCTTTCATTCAAACTTCAGCTCTGTCAAATTTGCATTAATATGGATAATAGTGTTAAATCTCATTATGAAGCTCCGGGTTGTCGGCCCCTGGACTATCGTGATCCCACCTCACACAACCTCTGCAAAACTAATAATTAAATCATATATTATAGTCCCTGATTCAGTGAGAAGGGTTGAAACCAAATTGGAGCCAAAAAGGCGTCTGCTTCGTCCATCCTGGACCGTTTCTTTCTGTTAATTTTGTGTCTTGCTCTCAGTTTGTATCTTGTTTATTGTTTATACTTTCATTAGCATATTGTTTAAAATAAAACATCTTACTACTACTACAACTGTCTGTGATACATCCCAGTGTAGTCTGAGCCCAGTAACTGCATGTTTAACTTTATATGCAACTTTTCTGTGGGATGTAGAAGTGGTCTGTTGCTATTGATGTAAACATTATGGAGTTACTGGAGTAAGTAATGTTTATGAGTGCAGATTCACAAGCTTTGAGTCAGAACGTTTTGGAGCTCTCCTCTGGATGTAAACACTGACAACAAACCCTGACTGCAAAGGCCTGAACACATGGGCCCCGCACAAATCCATCACAGCCAGTCTCTGTCTAAAACCTCTCTCCTCTCAAACATTAACAGCTTATGTTTCTCTGCTTTTGACTGAACTTTTGTCTCACAGCTGAACATTACTCAAATACAGAGAATATTAAATACCAGTTATCGCTAATATACAGTGTTTGAATATGATGAAATTCAATGCAATGTTTTTCGGTCACATAATCTCTGTTTATTTGCCCCAAACAGGGTCCTCTCGGGCTGGATGGGAAACCAGTGAGTGTTCACACAACTGAGCTCATTCAAGTGTCATCTTCTCCCCTCACTCTTTGTTCTTGTTTCAGGGTCTTCCAGGTCTTAAGGGGAGTCAGGTAGGCCGTTCAACACCTGTTACTTTTATTAAGCAGCTTGTATCAGTTTCATTCATAAAGTCCCTGTGAGTAAGTGTCCAGGTGCTAGTTAGCGCCATCTCATTAATCTTTTTAACTGTTCCACTGGGAGCGATGGGAGAGCAGAAGTACTGTCTCTCACAGAACAGTCTTAATGTGATTATCTGACTTTTGAAAGCTGTTTGTGAGGTTAAAGCTGGAGTACCTTACCTTCTTTGTGTTACATAAGTACATTTTGTCTATCTCGACAGAAAGAGTCTGGTTTAAGTAACATTTTGTGAACAAATCAGACCGCATGCTTTACTGTATCTAACATACTGATAGCTGATTGAGGGTGGTCCTCTTTTCTCCTCTGATCTTAAGGTGTGTCCAAAAATACACTGATGTAAAAACTAGTGCTAGAACCAAAAGGTTTTTAGAGCAAGAAACTAGTTATATGGATTTTAATAGAGCTCAGGAAATTAGAATATTGGGTGAAAAATAAAACATGTCGAGTGAACGAGATAGAACATGGTGAACTTGAATAAACCTGTTCACTTTCATCTCGTTAGTACATGCAAAACAGATTTAGTTCAGACGAGATAGTGCTGCCAACTGTTGCCCTCTGTAAATAACCACTTTTGTTCAGAAACAAACACATTCTCACGATGCAGTTCATTTATTGCTTTGTCTATTTATCTGCCAGAAATGTTTTCCATATTTCTGCGGCTGTCATCGAGCAGTCTGTCCCATTAACAAAGTGCTTATTTTCGTACATTATTTGTCCTCCTCATGTCCCAAACACAAATCAGAGCTCCACTGCACTGGGAGCAGTGACCAGACAGACACGGTGTGAGGAGACGAGAGAGCCACGCATTATACAGAGCAGACTATGGAAGATTTAGAGATGGAAGGAGGGCAGAAGCCACCCAGTGTCAGAAGTTTGGGAAAGTGTAAAGGGAGAATATCTAAAACAAACTGACAGCTGAGAGAATAGAGACGTGCTGCAGGGTCAAACCATGACAGTAATGAGTTATTATTGCATCATTTATGATGTGTTCACTAGAGCACCTTTGAAATAACATTCACTCATGTTGTCACTTGTCTGTCTCCGGCCGATTCTGAGAAAACCATTACGTCTGTTAGTTGCTTTTTGCCTTCACCCATGGTGCCTTTATGTGCTCTGGGAAATATGGGAAATATGACTTTCCAAGTGGGTAATCGTGAATGAACGGCATCTTATCCTGTATTTTGACTTGGAGATCATTTTCAGCTGTAGACAGAAAGACTTTGACCTTCAAAATGGTGGAAATTTTACGCAGGGATCTGTTACCAGATACATTAAACTTAAGTGTCTGGTACTGTATCCCTGCAGCTTACACACAACAAACCAGTACCAGGGGAAATTCCTTGGTAACCATGGCTTCCGGCAGCACTCTGGCCAATCACTGGCAGTTAAAGGACTATAGTACCAGCTCAGCCTGGATAGAACCAGGGCCAAGCATGTATAAACAAGTACCTGGTACTGGTTAGCAGGGCTGGTGGAAACACTCTAGAATGGGGTAGAGTAAAGCCGAGTAGAATAAGGCCTAGTAGGGCCGGTCGAAATGGAGCAATACAGTTTTCTGGTTTTTATAACAAATCGTTTTTCGAGGGTAGGCTTTCATAGGCTGCTCATTTCCTCACAGAATTGTATGTGAAAGATTCAAATGACGGCATGATGTTGTGGTAGTTTTATCCATATGCTGCCATGTTTTCTTTTACTATGACAAAAGCGCTTGAACAATCTACTCATAATTACCAGTTCACAGAGCACATAAATGCACCAAAAGCTATATTAAACAGACAATGTATCAATAAACATGCTCATAAATAACTTCTTACTTGTCCATAGGTTTTCAAATTGTTTGAGAGAATTGACCAAGTCCAAAAGTCCAATTAATAAGTTTTGATTGATGAATAACCTTGCCCCATGGATACAAGTAGCATAGTCCTCCTTAGGTCTTTAAAGCATCCGTGTCTGACTGTGAGGCCGTGCTTTAGTCACTGTGCTTAAAGTACCGCTCTTACCATTAACACTTGCTGAAATCTGAATGATGCTACATGTCACTTATACCACACCTGATTTATGACCACCAACTGTCTCCTGTTATCTGTTTCCTCCTGCAGGGACCAGCTGGGCCCAAGGGAGAAAAGGTATGGCATTTAGAAACCTCTACACTGTATAGAGGGATTTCTGCTTTACATTAGTACATCTGTCCACTTCTTTAGGTTTTCTCATTTTCTGTTCAAACAAATAGATGATTATAGGAGTATCTTTACTCTAATAAGTCATATAATTTATACATTGAGATGAATGTTAACTTTAAGGACAAATATCAAATCATCTTCTAGGGGTGCATACTGTATGTCTGACACGTATTATTAGACTCATTCCAATGCAAAGATAATCCTTGGTCGTCTCCACCTAAAACACGCTGAGGAGGCATACATTTGAGGTGAGAATAGATTTTTTAAAATGGTTTGCTCCGTACAGTAGCTTAAGATGTCAATTATATACACATACAGCTTTTTAGATTGTTGTCCATCAAAATAATGTTTGGCTTTACTACACGGTTAAAAAGAAGATCTGAAAGTGACCTTGAATAATATGTAAACATAATTATGATGATAATAATAATCCTGCTCTTACCATTAGTATAATACCAACTGAATATTGTATGCATATGTACTTCCTATACAACCACACACAACTGTCAATTATTTCCACTCACTTTCTCACGTCAGGGGCATAAACAGGTTAAAAGGCCTTCCAAAGCATTCAATGGTAGCCAGATGTTCCATTTTTTTATCAGTCCAAGATGTCTGCAACTGTTGGTCCTGACAGCGTGGATGTGGTCATCTGCTGCAGCACTCAAGCGCAGAGAGGTTTCCGATAAGAGCTCCAGTGAATATCGTCTGTCAAAAGCAGTGGCCAGTCTGATGACGTTGGATTGTAAATGACAGACTATGCATAGATTGGGATTCTTCGCTCAGGTAGTTTCCAGAGATGAGGACATGCACTATACACAGCACCCGTGTCAGATCATTGTGATTGTAGAAGATACAAAGTGATTTATGCAGTAGCTGTCCACATATGCACCGTGAGCACAGATGACGCCAGTGTTATTTCCTTCCCATCCATATGCTTTTCTTACTGTGGGGTAGAGGCCTCCACTATGGACAAACAGGAGCAGTGCACGCCTATAAGTTCCACACAGTGTTGAGGGCTGACAAAGGCTATTTTCCTGTTTCTCTTGCAGGGCGACAGAGGAGATGTGGGGCCAAGGGTAAGACATTTTGTTCTTTTGTTTGACCGAAAGTGAACAATAAAAGGCACAACAATACTTGATATACTTTGTACCTTAAACACCTCCACTATACAATACACCAGTGGCCTGGGAAGGCTTCAGAGATTGGTGAAGGTTATTGCATTCTTACTGGTCAAACTAATATAACAGCGAATGGCATCACAGTAGTTGTACATCAGGGGTCTCCAACCTTTTCACCCTGGAGAGCGGCTTTCTTGCAACAAAATGGCTGAGAGCTACTACCTTAAGCGGTCCTTAGAAAAATTAGTTGCTTTATTTGTAAGAGCCTGAGATTCAGCACTTTCATTATCAACAGTCATTATTATGCATTATGACATATTTGTTTCTGCTGCATAAAGTAAGAATTTACTATAGTTGTGAACGTGTGAATTACACATTACATACATAGTACATTTCTAAATCCTTTGGGGAGCTACCTGAAAGGGGGTGGTGAGCTACTGGTTTATCCCGAGCTACATGTTGGAGACCCCATATCTGAAGTAAGTGTGTGTGTTAGAAATGTACTCTCATGCATTTGTGTGGGCCAAAATTGGCAAGGGGTCAAAAAACAAACGGGAGGATTGAAGATTCCAGTTCAAATATTTGGGGACTTTAAGTAAAAAAGATAGGAACCACTTAATACATCTGATACTCATTATAAAACATTATTGGTTCAACGTTCTTGAAATGACTTGAAATTCTTGGGGTCAAAACTTATGCAAGTGTAAAACTGCAAGTGTATATGAGGCGGCTTGGAGCAACATGAGACCAAAATGAGTTTACACAAGCCCCATGACTCCTTAACGGTCAAGGGAATGTGATAAATTACAACCTTTCTGTGTAAGAAGATGTGTTTAAAGGTTTCAAGGACCAATAGTGAGTCAGCAACATTGAAATTAAACTGAACCCAAAACTTGTGCAGGCCATAACAAACAACTGTAGATGAGGCCAATATTGTCATCCAACAGTTGAGAAAGGGCTTCCACTCTATCAGATGTGTGAAAAACGTCTATTTACAACCACACAGTAACTATGGACTGATTAAAAACACCGTTCAAAGTGATTTTAGCCCAAAAGCTAAATGCCCACAGACTTCAAAGCCGCACACACTGAACATTATATCCAAAGAGACCTGAATACTCGTCCCCATCAGGACTAGTTGGCCAAAGGCAGTGAGCCAAGACTGCCATTTCATCTAAAACCAAACACCATGTTCTGCAGCCTCCAGTGCCGCAGACTGGGTTTGGAGTGGTATTTTCATGTAATATTAATCCTCCCAAGAGATCAGCGTAATTATCATTTTCAGTGTGGTTGGAAATGAGTCTCCTAGTGGTTTGGCCACTGACAAATGGGTTTTCTGTCCTGTCAAATAACTGTTAGTTAATATATGTTATAGTTTAATGATAAAAAGCGATTGAAGCAGTGGGTCGTATCAAATCTGTATCTGAGTTTTATATCATTAACCAAATAACAGCCAAATGATTAATAATAATGGAAAATAGATGAAATTCAGTTGAAAATGTACAGTGGTAAAAATACAATGTCTAATGTAAGAGAGATATAAGATTTTTTGTTTTGATTGTATTGTTTTAAGGACCACAACGGGTGTGGGGTAACAGACAGTAACAGACAACTGTGAAGTGAAAATATGCCCTTTTTTGTTTTTCATATATAAACTGTCAAGTGGGGCTTGCACATGCCTTTGAATTCCCTAACAATTGATGTATGATCACATTTTCCCCTAATGATTAAATAGAGCCCGCCTGTGTGTGATTTACTCTCAGTTTAATGACAGCTATCCATCCATCCATTCCATCCATTTGGTAAATGGCATCATGAAGGCCAAGGACCACACCAGAGAGGAGAGTGATAGGGTGATGGAGAAGTTCAGAGTTAAGACAAAGATTTCCCAAACTTTAAACATCTCATGGAGCACTGTTCAATTAGTTCATTCATTAGTATGGCACCACTGCAAACTTACCAACACACGTCTGCCCACATAAACCAACAAGGAGCCCTCGGTTCAGAAATACAACCATGACACACATGACTCTGAACTTCTTGTTTGTGGTCATACAATGATCAAATGTTCATGTTGTATTATAGTACTTTGCCACTTTAGGTATTCATACACAAATCTCAGAGTATTATTTAATCAGATGTGTCAGCCAAACCAAGGCCATAAATATGAGACATTTTCCCAAGAACTAAAACCTTAACTTTTGATTAGTCCAATTTGTGAAGCCAACTTGTTCTACCACTCTGGCCCAAAGCACCAGCAGGAACAAGATTCTGTTGTCATCAAAGTCATAAATCCAAAAAATTAACCATGCTAAAACGTTACCACAATGTTGAGTTGGCGGGCCACCTGATGCTAACGTCTGAGGACTGACGCTGAGTACATGGACAGATCCGGTCAGATTCATGATGTGGTTCTCAAACACAACCTTTAAACTTTCAGAGGAGTCTTTTACATCGTTAGCTTAGTGTTTGTGCAGGAGTTAAATCCTTTTGGCCCAGTGTGTTGCAGCCTCTGTCCAAACGCTAAATATTGTCCTTGGACCCGGGTCAGGGACTTTGATGTCTTTGGCTACTTTTTCTAGCTGAGAAATTCGGATTATTTCCTAAACGGCACCAAGGCCAAAATAGCAGCTTCAAACCGCACAGAATTAGGGTTGGTAATAAAATGACAAAAATTATGATTGTTACATGTGATGTCCTAAATGTGTGTTTACTCAGTCGATATCTCCGGGTCGGACGGAGGATAACAGGAAGTGCCCATGCATAAGTCTGCTGTTTATATCCTGTCCTTCCGTCTTCTTCACCCATCAGGCACAGGAAAACAAAGACATTAAAAAGTGATCAGATTGCGTAAAGTCGGATGCTTTTTGTCCGATTTGTTTAAGACATTGGAAAAGATAACAAAACATATAACCATTTATCTTAAAGCTGTACAAGTTGTGTTGTGATCTGCCTTTTCTAAGTCACCTTTTAACATTTCCCTGTCACCAGCACCACAGTATTGAAAGCCTACTTTACTTGCTTATTTCTGGTTCTATACAAAAATTCTGAGTTAGAAGACGGCTCGTGATTGAAGCTTTATCTGGAGCCAAACCTTGTCTGCGGGCTCCCTCTGCCTGGTCTGACTGAGCGCTGTGACTGAACCCTTGCAAAAGCACAGGAAAGACCCCCTGTGATGTTGGAGGAGCATCAGTGGTCGTGACAGAGAAGACAGTGTGTGAATGAGTGAAGGAAGAGAGAGAAGAGCGCAGAGGAGGCCTGAGCGCTCCAGGGAAGAGCCGCAAAGACCAACTCCCATGAGCATTTTCAACCTCGGCTTTAGATTTTTATGGATTTTATGCATTAGTCATTCCAGATCTCACCACTGTTTATATAGAAGCTTAAAAGACTGGCTTTGATAGTGACAAATATTTGTATTGTGTAAAAAGGAGTTGTTTCGAAAATCCTTTCATTGTAAAAGTCATCTGAATGTAGAGTTTTTCAGACAGGCTTTGATTTCACAAAATTGTTTGCTATTTGTGTCAACATGTGCACTAATATAGTATTAATTTTGTAGTCAAAAGTCCACAAGGATCTTTTCACCATCGTCTGATAAATTTTGCATTTATACCACCGTTTGCATCTTTTTTGAAGAAATATATTGTTACTGGGTTGACCTACACCTTGTCATGGTTGTGCTTTTATGAAAGTATAGCCTAAACTTCCAGCTCTTGACCACCTATTATATGAATTCAGCCCGTGACATGAAATAAACTTGACGTTGTTAAATCATTCAACATATGGCACCAAACAAGTTCCAGATTCGAAAGCAGTATTTTTCTATTTCCAACAAAAATTGCAAATAGTAAAATTGTATCAGCTTTATTCCGTCTCCAAAAGTTTTCAATGTTTATCTGGAAATGTCACTTCATGAGGCCCCCTGCTGGTGAGATTCAAGGCTGCAGACTGTGATACAAACCTGAGACTTCCATAAAAGGACCTAACATGCGCATTGTTTGCCTGTATAGTTGATTTTGTTTAGCTTAAAGTTGTGCTCATTAATGTATCCACAGGGTCCTCCAAACTACAGCACCTTGGCCAATCTGCAGAGTAACCAGATTCTGACCGTGAAGGTTTGTCCCACAGATCCTGCTGCCGCCCCTGCCACACTCTGTTCCTCTCCTTTTTTCAACTCAATTTCCACTTTCTCCAGGGACTTGGTTCTCCTTCCCCTTGATTTCACGAATCCTGGTGTATCCACTGTACTAAACATATCCAAACTTTCCCTCTTACCTTTGCCTTTCCTGTCCTGTCCTCCTTCTCTTCTGTCTGTGAACTGGTCTTCAGATGGTCTTCCCTCGACATGACCACGGCTTTATCGCTGGAGAACAGGCCAGCAGCTTTCAGAGACGATTTCTGAAGGTACCTGGCCTGAGGCATGTGGGACCTTTTCATATCTAACCTCAAACGGGAGAAGCAAGGGATAGGAAGATACGTGCAGTCTAGAAAACGGCAAACTGGCACCGGCTTTTTAAAAACAAATTATAATTATATTCAAAAATAAATTATTCAACCAATCAACATTCATATTGTATTGTTAGTTGGATCTGTGATTGTGAGTCTTGTTTTCGTCCCAAGCCTGGAAAATAAAAATTGCTTTCCCGAACTTTAAAACACAAAAACAATACTAGTTACAAGTCAGACAAGTTCCTTTCTCTCAAAACGGTTTGGCTCTATAGTTTTCACATGCATGTATTCTTTTGGCCTCTCACACATTCTTAATATCAGGTTTTTTCAGACATAAAAGTTCAAAAGAGAGGATCAGCTGTCATCCCAAAACAACAAATAGTGACTCACAAGGCACTCTTTTTCATATCAGCAATTCGCAAAATATAAAAGGTTTACTTTTTCAAGACTCTGTTCCATGTCAAACAATATTAATTATCTATGAAACAAAAGTTAAGGAACCCAGCTTTAAACGTGTAAGAACTCAAAACGATCTATAATTTCATTCATTCTCCTTGAAGTTTCCTTTCCTTAATTTCTCCAGTTTCATAACTTGTGTGAGTCTGTGCTTGTGTGCTTAAATAATCAGATAAGAGGATGTTTGGTACTTCCATGTGGCTCTCTCCATCTGTGTCCAATGTTCGCAGGCTTTGTGGGTGACAGTTTAGCTCCTGCCTGGACTTAATAGAAACATAACAATTATCAGTGTAAGGGAAGCTTGTTATGGGATGCTCTTCCAAGATTCAGTAATATCATGTTCTTGAAAGGGCCAGCGGTGCCATGCACAGAGCCACAACAAAGGGAACCGCATGTGCCACATGTGCGTGAGGATGGGGCAGAGGAGCTGTCATTTACACTGAAACAAGTTGGTGTAGCTTTAGCTGCCGGCAGGGACTTTCTGCACATGTTTTCTACACACAATATTAGAGGGAGATTTATAAGGGTTTATAAACACTCACTAGTTCATATACAGTTACTGGTAATTGATGACATATTGTTCAGCTTGTATTCACACATTCATTCATGGTTGCTGCAAAACGACCATATATTCAACATTATTACAACATTATGTTACATTATCTCCCCAAATGAAGTCGAATTTTGAAAATCAGTAAAAACCTGGATAAATGGAAAAGGGATTTTAGCGTAATGACACAAAAAAATGCATTTTATAACAATTTTTCCTGTTTTTTCTATTTCACTCAGGGTGACCAGGGCCAGGCGGGACCTCCAGGGGCCCCAGGTCTCCCCGGCCCCCCTGGCCCCCGCGGCCCCCCAGGAAACACTGGCAAAGACGGACCCCGTGGCCCGACAGGAGAGGCAGTAAGTTACTCTGTCTCCAAAAGACATGATTTTAGTTTGTTTATTTGCTTATTTACAACATAATTTCAGTACGAACTATCAAATATTAAAACAACCATGTACAAAATAATAAACATGGTTTGAAAAAGGGGTTGCACTGATCTACTGTTTCTATTTCCAATGCTAATCTTGATGTTTTGTCTTTTAATTCCTGCCAGTACCCGATATGAACCCATCATAGTAAACGGACTTAAAACTGCTTTTTATTTCCTTAAAATCACAGCTACTGTAAGAAATAGGCTCAAATGTCTTTATAAACTGATATTTGTCCCACAAAACTTTAAAGTTTTGGCTTCATATCAGCCTGGCTTTTTTACATCAATTGAAAAGCCCATTCAGGGCATCAGCTTATCCACAGCACAGATACCTCATGCAACACGTTTTGCACCGATATATTTATACGTATCAGTGCATACCTGTTCTTATAGTCCCTTTCCCTAACTAGAAAAGCAGTCGTAGAGCACAGACCCAGCCTAGAGGCCTAGATCCATTCCTTTTAAAAGATCCTGTATCCAGACAGTGATTTGGATCACTTCCAAAAGTCCTTTCATTAACTCAAAGAGGCAAGTTAATTAATACTGAGAATAATGTATATATTTTCTATTTTCATAGAATATTAGAATGTGACAAAGTACTGACAAACTCCTATGTTTGAATGAAACATATTGAATTAATAGGAATAGCTGGCTTCATAGTGACAGTTTTATGAATATGTTTACTATTTATTTATTTTGAACGGGACAGTGCATGTGAATGGAACGGTTCTCCAGTTAATTTGCACCTCACCTGTTTCTGCATTATTCTTGAAATATTTCAGTTCTCCTTCGGGCAAATTGCCTTTTCAAATATTCTGCTAAATCACTTCTGGCGTATAAAATCTTGTGTGTGCTGGTAATAAGACTTACACACCAGAAGTACACCAGACTTATTGACCAATAGATAGATAGATAGATAAATAGATAGATACTTATTGATCCCCTGCAGGAGACATTCAGGTGTCCAGTAGCAGAAACACATCCATCCATACAATAACAGAGCAAGTGAATCGATACATTGATGTATTTAACGACTGAACAGGCCCTTATCTGACCCTTAGCTAGATGCACAAATATATTTAAAGAATTATTGTTTTGTATTTGGCCCTTTCCTCCTTGATGCTCATGTACCCATTGTTCCTGGTTTTGGGAGTACGTTTTGTCAGGTTAAAATGTTGTTTTTAGACATGAGCAGAAATCGCAAAAACAAACAAATTGCAATGATCATGTCTGTCCACAAGGTCCGCGCCAGATCTCTCCCAGAATAGCATCAGTGTCCTCTGACTCCTCATCTGTTTTGTGTGAGAAAGTGGCCACAGCGCTGTCTCCGTCGGCCTCCTGCAGGTCTGTGTCGCCGAGGCTCCAGTTCAAACAATAGACGAGCCAAGCCTTAGGCACTTTTACTATCAGAGATTGACTTCCCACTGTTTTATTCATATCCTGCGGTACTCGTGTTGGTGCGAAGACGCGACAAGATGCAGGGAAGGCCTCATGTTCAAGGCTGGGGAGGATTAAAAAAAAAGCTGTGTTACTTTTGTTTATGATTACAAATTTACGTTCACAATCGAATGGCAAAGATGCACTAAAAGTAAAGCAGAAAGATTATTATAGATACGACTGTAGTTGCAGATTGTGGTTATGGTGTGTTGCATATTAGTGCTCCTTTCAAAGTGAGACTGGACAGAAACTAAATGACTAAATAGAGAAATTGATAAAAGAAAGCCAGTCCCTCAACAATTACATAAGAACTCTGACATGATTAAAGACATTCGCAGAACAACACAGAACAGCAAAACACAACAAAGCCAGTGCAGCCCAGAGGCACGTTGTGGGCGCATGTGTCTGTGTCCTGGAGAAAGTGATACACATTTATCTGACCAATGTGTTGATGCGAGCCTTTAAAGGATTTTACGTGAGTTGCATCATTGTATTCAGTCATTAACAAATACAATAAAAATGGGTCATGGTAAAAACGTAAACTGCATCTATTTAAATGTATATTTTTGATCAGGTTCATGTTACTTTAGCTGTACCTGGAGGTAGATTTGTCTTGTAGTTTGAGAGAGCTGGTCCCATACATTCATACATGTTATACAGGTAAAAACAAACATACATACATTAGATAAACTACAATAAGATACTATACATATATACACAACATTTCATAGTGTGTCATGATTACCAGGACCACTTGGCCCTTTACTAAATATTAATATTGAAGAAGATGACATAGTCTGGGATCGTGTCTTACATTCCGACAGAAGACATGTTTTATTGTCGATGGTAGAGACAGCACGAACAAAGCACACGATCACAGATACAATAGAATGCAAGTGTATTATACAGAGCGGAGGCATGGAGACCTCCAATCAGCAGCTTCCACGGTGTGCTTGTAGCTTGGCCTTCAGATAGACAAAACAAGGGAAAAGTACTGGCTTCTGCACATTGATAGAATGATGAGTTTAACTTTAACAAAAGTTGCTTCAAAGTGTTATGAAATCTCATAATATATTTAAAATAGGGCCTCCACTTGGCATGATCACCTCTGGGAAGATTTTCTGGGGACCAATGGGGAGAGGAGTTGGCTCTCAATCTATATAAGCATCAAATGAATAATCCAATATTTTCTTATGGCTCTGTCTGGGCCGTTTATAATACTGCTCAAATATCATCCGGGGGTCCAAGATAATACATTTGCGTGCCGAATCTGGCCCGTGGACCTTGACTTTGACACCCATGGTCTAAGCAGTTTTGCACAATAGAATTGAATCTACAACTATGGTAAAATGCACTGAGACGGGTATTCTCTGATTTCAGCTTTCTATTGTATACAAATACTTTTTCCCCATTAAAAACATATTAGATATCTGTTTTGAATTGATTGTCACTATTGTGTCTAATTTTGTCTATGTTTTTTTTTTAAATATCTGACTCATGGCATAAACACAACTACTTGATAGTGCTCTGGGCTTGCATCCCATAATCCCGCTGTGCAGAATGACTTCATAGCAGATGTTTGACCGCTCCAACTCCTCCTTGTCTCCACAAGCTTCCAAATGTGTCTGTTTACCTATAACGAGACAAATGTGTGATGGGCAGCTGCCAAAGGGTGCGCTGTCTCACTGTTAGTACTGTAGCTGGAAAGACTAGAGACGACCAGTGGCTATTCTCAAGGGTGGAAGGGCTTTTGAGGAATGTGAAAATAATATCATGAAAAAAGAATAATATATTGATATAAATATAAGCTATTTTTAGTTTTGCGTGTTATTATTCATGTAGGTGCACTATTCCATAGATTTTTATAGAGCATGGAAAGGATAGTACTTTTCTATACAGATTATTTTATGTTTTCCCCATTAACTGCATTTTTACTGCCAAACTGTTACCTGGTGTGACCTGCATGTCTTTGTGGACTTATTGTCCAATATTCCGTAATGGGGAATAGAAAGTCAGATCTTCAGTCCCGAAGAAGGGTTCCGAAATGACGTATTTTTCCTGTACATTTCCTTGATCAAACGTATCTGCCTCAATTCACTGAAACTTTCACAATTTCCCCCAGTCTAAGCAAGCGCCTTTGTAGTTTGTCTTGGCACACACTGACATCTAGTGGCAGTATTGCAATTACAATCTGTATTTTCTCTTTCCTCCTCAGGGTTTTCCAGGTCGCGATGGCTTTGAGGTATTTGAAATCTTGATGCTGATAACCCATTTAAACAACCATGACATTTTATTCATATATCGTTACATTTTGGTGTAGGGAGCTGCTGGAATGCCTGGGAAGCCGGTATGTTTCTATCTTTCATTATTTTCAATTTTTTTTGTTTCTGTTTTAATAACATCTCAATCATTGCTCACATTTGACCATTGATATTTTTTATTATTTTTATATTTGATATTGTGTGTCAGGGTGAGGACGGAGAGCCCGGTGAACCTGGACCACAGGGTCCTCCTGGACAGAGGGTAAATGTCTGCAATTTTGTTTATTTTTGCATTTCCTGTGTTCTAATTGTTTGATTCTCTAAGCTTTTGGCAAATTGACAATTTTGTAAAGTCTTCTGAGGTGACTGCAGTTGTGATTATAATTTATCTGCACTGATTATCACAATGCTGTTGCAGGGAGAGGCTGGAATTGGAGAGAAAGGGGAACCAGGCATGGATGGGCTGCCTGGATTCAAGGTACATGTTTCACTAAAAATAATGAATACATATCCAGAACATATGGGAATTGATATAATATTAATTACAGGGAGACAAGGGGGAAACAGGAGAGCCAGGACCCCAGGGACCAATGGTATGTTCCCTTCCACCTCCTGAGCTTTGCTGCCTGTATAATGAATGTTTACGACCATAAGTAATATAGTGTACATGATCTCTCCTAGGGTTATCCTGGGGAAAAGGGCACCTCGGCCTCCTCCGACATCATAGACTTTAATGGGAAACTTCTGGACGCCTTTCAGGTGACTGATGCGTGACGCCTTATCAGAGCAGACATGCTGGTTGCATCTTAAAGAACCTCGACGGCATTTGTAAAAGGGTATCACGTTCGAAATATAAAACATGTAACATAAGCGTACATGGCATCCTGAGCAAAGGGATGTCTGGGGATTTTCACGGCCAAACCACAAATCTAAAGAAATGTCACTTTTTCTGTTTGACAGGCCATCAACACCATCAGTGTGTCGGTAACTGGCAGCATGTGTGTTCAGTGCTTACTAACACTTTTTTACATACATAGCTAACCATCCATCCATTTTCTACCCTTTAATCCATTTCTGGGTCAGGGGGGTGGCAGTCAGAGATGCCACCCAAGTCTCATAACATACATAGCTATTTCAAATGAATTACATTATAACACATATGTAATTAGTTTGGAGGAAACTTGAGTAAATGCATAGTTTTGTGTATTAATTAAAGATGAAAAGCGCAGCCGCAATATAATCTTGTCAAGCTGTTCTGGTCTGACTGACAAGACACAACCTTAATTTCTATGTGCAATAAGGAAATGACCATCAGTGACACCTACTACAGCTGTTAAAGCTGGGGTACCTAACTTTCCCCCCATACATTTTGCTCGCCCAAACTCCTGTCAGACAACAAAAGAATCAGACAACATGCTGTCTTCACCTCATTAGAAAGCATTTTATATCTTGCATACTTATGAGAAAGAGCCCTGTGAGTCACTATTTGACTCTTTGGACAGACAGCTGAATGGCTAAGTGGGCGGGGTCCTCTCTTTTTTTTCACTTAAGCAGCTTAAATCGTACTATAAAGCTCCATTTCTTCTTTTTTGAGAGTCAGGTACCCCAGCTTTAAATAGTTGTGTTGAACGTTTTAGATGGAGAGAATTTGATGTCATTAAGTGGAATTTATAGGAAAGAGGAAGCTGTAGTGGTACTAGTATTTGTAATCAGGAGTAGTGGTAATTTCAGAGAAAAGAAACTCAGATCTGCAGTGAAAAGGCGGTATATAAATAAAGATTACTTACTACTACTACTAAAGATTACTTTTAGTATGTATTTCAAAGTTACATTTTTACTGCATCATAACATAAAGCAAATAAGGTACAGAAGTACAATTTGAATACTACAGTTTGAAAAGGGTTTGGTGCCAACCCCTCACACTCCAAACACTATGCCCACTTTCATCATGTACTTCCTCAGTACTCTTTTTTTGTTATAGTTTTGAACTGAATTGTCAGTAGTAATAGTAATATAAAAGTGTATAAAGGTAATGTACTTTTTGTTAGTATCTATAGTAAACATATCAAGTTCCTTCATTGAGTTTAGAATTGAGTAATGAAGATGGATGCCTCACGTTGTATTCTGCATTCTCTGTGTACTGTGTGTACTGTGTGTACTGTGTGCACTGGGCCACATGCTAATACCAGATGCTATCTCTGAGTGTGGTGTGTATTCGATTAAAGTCACCGTGAGCCGGCCTCCTGCATGTACCTCTGAAGCATGCGATATTTCAGACTAGACGCTGGACACATGACCTGGTGATCTTATCTAGGGCCTCCTGCCAGTTCACATCAGCTGGCGCAATATCACTCACAAATACTCACTCAAATCATGTATGTGCTCAGTGCAGCGCCCCCTAGTGATGAGAGCATGATTTATCTGTGTCATTTGGGAGATTAGGAACAGGCGGTTTTCATTAGTGATGAAATACAACTTCATGAAGCAAAAGTGGGTTAAAACAGAGGTGAAGGGGTGGAGGTGAATCTTGAAAACTTGTCCTCTTCAAACTGTAACATATATATATTTCCCAACTGTGGGACAAACAAAAGATCTCTTAATCTTTTTCTTAGTTCTTATTCTAAGGCAAGGCAAGTGCTGAACAAAGGCACACCATGTATTACAATCATAAATAATCACAGAACATTAAGGTGTTGTAAGAGTTGTATGTTGTAAATGTATTGCTTTAATTACTTATTCTGGTTGCGAGCCATGTTTTGATTATTAACTTTTTTCTATTTTTTTCCCGTTTCTGCTTTTGCGATAGACTTTGAACCTGTGATTAAGAAACAGCTAAATGTAGACTCATCTGGTGGCAAAGGTTTACATATTACAAGATATTTGTTTAATGTGTATAACTGTTCCTGGTTAAAGCTACCATAGTTGCAGCATGCAAACTCATACGGAATAAATCACACATTTGATTTATTGTACAAATATCGCCTCATGGTTGAAGATTAACATGAAACATACTGTAGTGTTTAATTTTGACACTAATATGAGAACAATTGACAAGATAAGACAATTCCAGAATTTGTCTTTGAAGATACATTTAAGTTTGTCTGAATAATACAAATAGTGCGACCAAGTGACACATGGTCTTGTGCTTCTGTCCATAGGGTCCGCCTGGGCCACCTGGACTGCCTGGGCCTCCAGGGGAAAAGGTACGGCTTTGAGTGATGCTATTGAGTGAACGCTGAGTTTGGACTCTTTTTTTACAATAATGTTTGATTTGTGCAGGGAGAACTTGGGTTACCTGGACCAGCCGGAGTTGATGGAGAAAAAGTGAGTTTGCTCTACATTTTTGGAGATTGTTTGCTTTTGTCAATTCCGACTTTCAAATTGGGGATTATCGGAAGTGAGGAAGACAACGATTAATGTGGACAGATGACATTAAACACCGGACAGGACCGAGCAACACTGCTGCGATTAGAAGGTCTGTGAGCCTAGACAACTGGTGAATTAGTTCAGTTCTTGTGGACAGAACCAAATCTGGATCAAATATTGAAGGTATACAGGAGGTTTTTCTACTTCCGGGAGGATCATCAAGACTATTGGTCCTCCCAATTGGCAACCATTCTGTTGATTTGTGCTTGTCAAATAAGACCAGAGAATTTAGTTCAAAAAGTGGTTAGGGCGGTTCTTTCCTGAGAAAATTTGGAAATCCTCCTTCATATCTTTAAGAAGAAAATTTAATTGAAGACTCGTATAACAATACTAACTTGTAATTACATGTTGGCTTAACATTTCTTATGGAATAAAATGTTATGGTTGTTTTATTGAAAAAATTAGTAATGGATAACATGCCATTGTCGCCTAATACCATCAATGCTGCTATTTAATATAATAATTAATCTCAGGGGCCACTGGAAATGGTCGCGCGGGCCGGATCTGGCCCCCGGGCCTTGACTTTGACAACGATGCGCTAGAGGTCTGCATACCTCTGATTATACGGGAACTCTGCTATAGAGGAGGGGCATGACGAAGACGGTCTTGATGATGATGATGATGATGATGATGATGACGCAGATGATGATGATGGGAGCTAATGTTTGCATGCTTCCAGGGACCTAAAGGTGGCGACGGTGACACAGGTGCTCCAGGACCAAGAGGAGAGAAGGGAGAGATGGGTTTCACTGGGCCCACAGTGAGTATGCACTGCTGCTGATGATGAACTCATGCATCAAAGACTCATTGTGGTGTTGGGCACAGGGCGTGGACGGGCAGAAAGGAGAGAAGGGTGACTGCAAACTAGATGACAATTTGGTCAGTGCTCCACAAAGTGTTGTATATAGTTTTGATCACAGTTAACAGTTTTAGAATGAACAGCTTTTATCGCTCTCAGGTTCAGATGATTTCCCAGCCAGGTCCACCGGGTCCACCGGGAATGCCAGGGTCTCCAGGATCCATGGTGAGTGGTTGATTTATCAAATACAATACAATATATGTGGTTTCTCATTGCACTTCACTGTGTTTCAGGGCCTGCATGGGATGCCTGGTCCAAAGGTGAGGCCATTTTCCCCTGGTTATAGCACCCACAACATAGACTGTAAATATTAACCCACAAGCATTTATTTATCTGTTTATTTATAAATATGTTTTACACTGTGATGCAGGGTGAACCAGGATTTGGAATGAAGGGCGAGAAGGGGGAAATTGGAGCATCTGGATACAGAGTAAATCTGCTTTAAAATGTGGCTAGGTTGTTGATATAATACTACATGCAATCTAAAAATGTTGGATTTTATCCATAGGGCACAGACGGTCACCAGGGCCCCCCTGGATCTCCTGGGTTAGTGGGTCTTCCTGGAGCAAAGGGTGAAAAGGTAATAAACACAATTAAAAATAAATTTTGGGCTTGTTACATAATAGTATTGCTTAAATATTTGTTTTCTAGGGCAGACCAGGAGAACCTGGACTCGATGTAAGTTTAAACACATTTTTCAAAAGGTTGCTTTCACATCACAACATTCCAAAGATCCTAAGATTGAAATTGTGGTGGAGGGCAGGTGAACTACCGACAGTTACTGGTAACTGTCAAAAGTCTAATCTTTATCTTTAGTTTATTTCTAATTTATTGGTAATCCACATGAAACAAAAGCAGTCAAAGTTTCACATCCACAGTTCTACATGTGTTGTGAAGTGAGAAGTGGTGACAGTATTCTTACAACACTTGCTAGTTCGCCAGTGCACAGGACAGTGCACAGGACAGTGCTTCTCTCCCATAGAGTTGTATTGGCGCCTTCCCTCCAACTGAAATAGACTTCTAGAACATGACTACAACCTATTATGTTGTTGTTACTTAAGTAATTTACCTTGACCTAAATATGTTTTGTGATCTTAGGGCTTTCCAGGAATGATGGGGGGAAAAGGAGACAGAGGCGAGAGGGGGGAGAAGGTAAAGGTCGTAATTTCCCTTATCAGAAGCAAACTGACTTTTGTGACTATTTATAACTGCGCTTGTGCTGTTATCAGGGCGACAGAGGGTCAGTAGGAAAGCGCGGCCTGAAAGGTCAGAAAGGGGAGCAGGGTCCTCCCGGTCTGGACCAGCCTTGTCCTGTGGTACGTCACACTAACCCCTGAGCGGATGTAGTTCTTCCCTCTGCTGGACTTCCAGCTTTATTCTTATCCTTTTCTTTTGTCCTGGTATCTTTCTTTTCCTCTGCTGTGTTCATGTCACATGGCTCGTGCTCAGGGCTGTGCTGAGGCTAAAGCTCCTCCTGCTGAAGCCACTCCCTCTTCCTCTCTGCCTCCTCTTCCTGACGCACCTTGTCCTTTGGTCAGTATCTCAACATTTCTTATCTTTTCATCTTTACAACTCTGTTTCTCTGTATCCTGCCATTACTTTAAAGCAAAACCAGATGTATTCAAAGCATACAATTGACACGCACAATAACTGTATTCCTGGCCTTTTAGGGACATGATGGTTTGCCAATACCAGGCTGCTGGCACAAGGTGAGAAACCGATAGTATTGGATCAAATAGTCATTAACAAAACCAAATCAATCCATTTAGAGTTTGGAAAATGCTGATACATTGTTGCTTGGTTATGTACAGGGGAATATTGTAAGTATGGCCTGTTTGAAATGTTACTAATTGTCCATCTCTTTGTGCTTCTTTGCAGTGATGACTAACCTCCAGCATGGGATCTGTACATACTGATATAGTATATTTTGCTGTTGAATACCACACCAATAACTCGCTCTCTTTTTGTAAAGAACATGTGATAATATATGTAAATGAACAGAGATTTTTTCGGCCTATAACAGTATTGTGCCTTTTTGAAGATGTTTCTTGCTCAGTTTGAGGCCGAGGACAGTGTACAGCATGGAGAAAAGGAGGGCTGTATTACTAACAACGTGTTGCTGCCTGAGTCTGACTTCCCCTCATGACGCTGATTTATTTGAAATGAACAGTTTGAGCAGCAAATGTAGACATGTGGGTTTTGTGCTATTCACAAGGAGGAGATGGCAAGGCAAAAGCTGAAACGCAAGCGACTTTCTCAGCCTTGAATCATCGTGGGATTTGAATGAGAACATACCTTTTGACAAGAGGCAGACTGTCAAATGTCGCTGGACAGTCAGAAGCTTTGGGGTCAAAGATCTGGGTTTGGGCAAAACAGGACGTTTTTGGGCTCTGCCTTTGGTCAGTGGCACATAAGGATATACTGCACAGAAAGAACGTTTTCCTGGACTGGACAGTTTCAGAAAGGTGTTTCACAAACTAAATGCATGATTTTGGAGACAACCTTTACGACTTGTGGTCCCTGTTTGATACAATGACGGCAGAATTCTTAGTCAATGAGTCAAGTTAGTCAATGTTTATTTTGACAATTTTGAGTCTTTTTGAATTTCTACAAAAATATTTGTCTGTTTTCATTTCGCATTCCTGTGCGTCATACCAGGTGAACATAAACACATTTGTGTAAGATGGAAAAGTTCTATTTTGGAAATATTTAGGCTATTGTTCGACAGGACAAACAGTACACAAAGTCAAGTATGATCATGTGTAAAATGAGTGCAGGCCAAAACCAATAAACAGACATATTCCTCTCTAAGTATGAATGAAACTACTGACTTTTCCATCTTATGTGCCTGCATGAGTTATTGCCATTCAGTGTTTATTGTGATCATGTTGCCAAAAGACATTGGCCATGTATTTGTGCCTTAATTAGCTGCTCAATTTTAATGTACATTATATGTGATTTTAATATACAAAAAAACAGTGTGAAAGACTAACACAATCCATGAGTGTATATGATGTGTGACACAAAACCACTTTATTTTCTTTCTTTATCCAGTATGCGTTATCCTTCCTTTTTTTTCATTTTCACAAAACATAAGGCCAGTTTTATTGGTGGCCAGAGCCACAGGCTATAATGACAAATACTGAATGCTTTTTTAAAAGTAATCATCAGCATCCAAATGCTTCTGACATCTGCTATATTTATTACTGTATGTGGTTCTCCATCGGTCAATTTATTTTACAGTTTCTTTCAACATCAATCTACGGCCTAATGAAGTTTAATGGCACAGTATTATTTGTGATGTTTTGTGTATTTGGTTGTGAAAGAATTAAGCTATTTTTGTAATGACTCTTAAATATGTATAAGAGAAGTGTTAAATAAACATTTAAACTGAAATACATGGAATTGGTCTTATTTATCAGTCTATTTACCAGAGTTTAAAAATGGCCCACAGAACATTTAGATTGGCCACTCCACTGTCAGTAGATAGATAGATTGATACTTTATTGATCCCCGTAGGAGGAATTCAAGTGTCCAGTAGCAGCAAAAATAAAAAATTAAATTGATCATTTAAAAAAGCTAACAATAATAATAATCAGCATCAGCCCTTCTGATCATAGCAGCAGAGATGAAGTAGCCTCTGGGTGGAGCAGGACAGGTCACAAGGTGGAGTAGCCGCTTGGTTTGGACCACATTCTCTGCTCTAATCCTAAGTAAGGTTAAACTAAGAAACACACACAATACTTTATTGAGTGTGTTTCATTGCATTATTATGGAATGGGTTTCTTTACAGGTGAAGGCTGTATCAGCCCACCTGCTTGTCCCCTTTCTTAAAAAAGCATAAAAACCTAGAGCCATCACATCACCAGAAGCACGTTTATTACATGTAGGACTTTCAAATAATTGTGAAAAGAGTAGCCATATACGGCTTTTTCTATGAGTGTGTCTGGCTCTCGAACAAATCTTAGTAGGAACTAGTTAGAATGTTTTATATATTGAATTTCTTTAGTACAAAAATGCTCTGAAGTGATTATGAGATTAAAAATGCACTATATTTGTTGATAGTAAAAATTGCACATATTCACAGTTTAAAAAAAGTGTGCATGGCCCCCACAAAACTAAATTTTAAAGTATGAGACTTTGTCTCCCGACCTCTGCTCTGAGAAAACTCTACAACGGTATTATTCTGTTTCAATTTCCATCCTCTCCTTTGATTAGCATAGCTAAAGTTATAAAACAAGGGCTGTTGGGTGCTACTTGAGCTAGAAGTTAAAAGGTAGAGTGAGATACAGGTGCAGAAACATATAAGAGGGTTAAACACTGAAGCAGCAGAATCCGAGGCACTCTGCTTTTAAATACAAATATCCTTCATTGAGCCCTCACCTTTCCTCACCAGGGCAAAACAGACAATGAGAGCGAGGCATACCAGTGTTTACACATTTTCTAATTATCAACAATGAAAGATTAATTAGGAATAGTGAAAAGTTGCTCTACTGCTATAATGCATGACTTAATAATATGCAAATCAACATGAAAGTATTTCAAATACAGTAGGCCTACTATATTTTATTGCAGATTATAAGTATATTGTAGCTAAGAACATTTGTAAAATGGTATCCCCAACGTTAGAATGACAAAAATGGCACCTGGCCCACTACATATCCCACAATGCACCGGACTCGTTTCACCTCCTCATAGTTTTTGCATCCGGGTGTGTACTTCCTTTTCCTCTGTGCCCTGGTGCGATGAGGACTTAGGTCTGTCGGGTCTGTGTATAATCCGAAGCCATCCTCGCCTTTGGCACCACCAAACCGCTCCAAAATGACTGAGCAGATGACAGTGAGGGGCACCCTGAAGGGCCACAGTGGATGGGTGACCCAGATCGCCACGACGCCGCAGTACCCCGACATGATTCTGTCGGCGTCCCGAGGTGAGGCTCTTCGCCCGGTTACGCGAACATGAGCAGAGCAGCGTTTCCACCGACAGATTGTCTGAGCTTGTGCATATGTCTGTAACACTAAAACATAGTGGGGGATTCAAGAAAAATGTGGGGGAAAATACCTGTGTTCTCTGTACTTCACAATAAGACCGGTTAGCATAGCATGCTAGTTCAAATGACTAGCAAATAAAACCCATAGCTGATTGACACGTGTGATTTATATATGCGCAGCTATAAGGTCACGGGTGTAAATAATGATACGAATCCAAAACTGTTGCATTTGTAGTTGGGTGGTAGATATGTGTGGTTTGTGTCTAGGACTTGTATTAAGTGTTTTGATTGAAATGTATGCATTTTTTCTCCTAGACAAGAGCATCATCATGTGGAAGCTCACCCGTGATGAGACCAACTACGGAATCCCCCAGCGAGCGCTTACAGGACACTCTCACTTCGTAAGTGATGTTGTCATCTCCTCCGATGGACAGTTTGCCCTCTCTGGTGCTTGGGACGGTACCCTGCGCCTTTGGGATCTTACCACGTAAGTGATTGAAGTTATATCAGTGTTGATGTGGACAATGTAGGTTGCTTCTTAGGATAGATGAATAGTACATTGTCTTTATAAAGATTTGTTTCAATTTTTACTGCTACTCCCTTTTATTATCCTCTTGATGCGTTTAATTTTTTGGTCCCAGTCATGTAATGGTAATTGTGAATGCATTGTTTGGTCTTTGCAGGGGTCTTACAACCCGCAACTTTGTTGGCCACACCAAGGATGTTCTGAGCGTGGCCTTCTCTGCAGATAACCGCCAGATTGTATCAGGCTCCAGGGACAAGACCATCAAGTTGTGGAACACCCTTGGTGTTTGCAAATATACCATTCAGGTAATTGAGTTTGTACTATATCCCAAAGTCCATAAAGTACTGACCACCGCTTTGATTTCTGTAGGATGAGGGACACAGTGAGTGGGTGTCTTGTGTGCGTTTCTCCCCCAACAGCAGCAACCCCATCATTGTCTCCTGTGGTTGGGATAAGATGGTCAAGGTGAGTTATCTACTTAAATCTGAACAAACCAAATTACTATGTACTGCTCAATTGTTACGGATTACACTTGATGGAGGTCTTTATTCCGCTCAACTAAACTTTTTTTCATCCAAAGGTGTGGAACTTGGCTAACTGCAAGCTCAAGACCAACCACATTGGGCACACAGGATTCCTCAACACAGTGACTGTCTCTCCTGATGGCTCTCTGTGTGCATCTGGCGGAAGGGTTAGTGTACAACTTATGTATGCTGTTAACTGCACCAGTCTTTTACTGTGATGGAATTTCTAAATATCTGTATTGTGATGATAACAGAGGCTGTTTCTGAGTTAGACCTGCCAGAATGCCTTGCATCTACCCCTTTTCTCTTGAATGTTATTATTAAATGTGTTGTGTATTTAGGACGGCCAGGCTATGCTGTGGGACCTGAATGAGGGCAAGCACTTGTACACCCTGGACAGCGGTGACACAATTAATGCCCTTTGCTTTAGCCCCAACCGCTACTGGCTGTGTGCAGCCACTGGACCTAGCATCAAAATCTGGGTATGGGCTTTCTTAATTCGTAATGAATTGTGATTGTTATACAATTGCTTGATTTCATAAGCTGAGATGATCACATAAATGCCGTCTGTATTATATGATGATAAAGAGGCTGTTTCTGAGCTTTTAAACGATTTTTTTAATTGCACAGTTTGTGGTACATTACATTTTGACTATATTGAGTTTTTGTTTAGGATCTGGAGGGCAAAATCATTGTAGATGAACTGAGACAAGAGGTCATCAGCACAAACAGCAAGGCCGAGCCCCCACAATGCACCTCGCTGGCCTGGTCAGCTGACGGACAGGTAACTGCTGTCTACAGATACCACTGTTTTAAACTTTTCCCATTGATTATACCCATTCACTTTTTTGTTCTGATGTCTCTTGATGACAGTCCTGCAAATATGAGGGACTTTAAAAATGCAAAAGTAGAGACTAAAATATTCCATTATGTAACAACTTGTTTCTTTTCAGACCCTGTTTGCCGGCTACACTGACAACCTGATCCGTGTGTGGCAAGTCACCATTGGAACACGATAAGGACTTTTTGTCAAGAAAATTTAAATAAAAAGTATTCAAAAAACACCTGCTTCCTTGCTACTTGCCATGAAATGTGTTTTGTAAAATGATGGCATTTTATGATGATCTCATGGACTTATTTTTTGAGAGTCTCCATTAATTTCTGCCTTTAGGTGCTGTTAGTGCTTGAGCCATATAATTGCCATATGTGTTAATGTAATTATTTACCTGAGTACACAACGCTGGTTAACCTCTTTGGTAAATTGAGTGTATAGTAGGTGTCACTGTCAGATTTATTCTGTATATAACCTTAACTTATCTAAGGCATATCACCCTGCAAATGACTGATTCAATGTTTGCTTTGACTCGAAATAAGGAAACTGCTATTTTGGAGTTTCTAAAATTGAGTTTTATTATTTGGGAGTCCATGAAAAGTGTTAAACTGCCCTTGTTAGCCCTTGTTAATCCTCAGGTCAAATTGACCTGCAACGGTGATTTTTTTTTTTTTTTTTTTTGAGCCTAATTTAGATTTTTCATCTTTACCAGCCCTGGGTCTAAGGGACACTTGATGGTTACGACCGTAATATTGTATTTTTCTATACATAATCCGTGGCGGATCGTTTTGACCTGAGGTTAGCACAAGGAATTGCATCACAAACGCATATTATTTTCTAATAGAAACGGTCCAAACTTTATATTTGCTACACGATTATCCATGTTTTAGAATGCAGCAGCGAGCCGTTTTGTCTCTGGACTTTCCGTAGACTGTATCCTAGCAACGCGAGGACGCACTACATCCTGCAGCGGGAGTCGCGTGTGAAAAGGTGAACTCGTCAGAAA
Organism: Knipowitschia caucasica; assembly: GCA_964034765.1. Classification (NCBI taxonomy): domain Eukaryota; kingdom Metazoa; phylum Chordata; class Actinopteri; order Gobiiformes; family Gobiidae; genus Knipowitschia; species Knipowitschia caucasica. The sequence continues at coordinate 20,976,311 of OZ035830.1, forward strand.
AGTGTACAATAGGAGCCTACAGAAACATGGGGACAACTATGAAGGACCGTGTTTATGTGGAAAGAACCTTGGCCTTGATTAAACCAGACGCTCTTCATAAAGCTGATGAAATAGAGGACGTCATCCGTCATTCTGGTTTCACTATTGTTCAGGTGGGTGTGATTTTGGATTATTCTTAAATACATTTTGAATAAATGTACCAAGTTTTAATTTGGATTAATAAACACTACAGAAACGGCGTGTGCAGTTAAGCGTGGAACAGTGCAGTGACTTTTATGCAGACCAGTATGGAAAGCCAACGTTTCCCAGTTTGACTGCTTTCCTGAGCTCTGCGCCCATACTTGCCTATACTCTGGCGAGGGAGAATGCCATAGCCCACTGGAAGTGTACAATGGGACCCCCCAGCATCGTCAAAGCCAGAGAGACACAACCTGGGAGGTGAGTCTTCTCTTGTTTTTGCTTTATTAGGCTATAAATTGCGTTTGTAATGTGATTATTTATTTAGTCTAAGAGCTAAATATGGAACATCTGACCTTCAAAATGCAGTGCATGGCAGTGAATCTTTCATGGACGCTGAGCGAGAGATAAAGTTTATTTTCCCAAACAGTAAGAACATATTCTCCTGTGCTGTCACATTTTTTAAAAGGTTAAAAGTCTGTTGTAATACACATCTTTCCTCAGCTATAATTGAGCCCTTTCCATCTATTCATAAAACAGAAGAATACTTGAGCAAGTATGTGAACCCCACCTTATTAACTGGATTGACTGAACTATGTAGGCACAAGCCATCTGATCCCTGTGTGAGTGAACACAATCAATTGTATCTGTTTTACTTGTAATTTTATAGATATATTAATCTATCTGATCTTTTCCACACAGATGTGGCTTGCAGACTGGCTTGTTAAAAACAACCCAAATCAGCCTCTACTTAGTGGGGAAGTTAAAATGGAAAAAGAGGAAAAGCATTGACATGACATTGCATTAATATGGTATTACATTATGATAAATGTTTCTGCTGCTAATTGTGGAAGTGTCATTTCTTCTGTAAAGGAGTTGTTCAGTTTCACTCCCATCAGCACCAACAGCTCACGGTGTTCAGCACTCTCCAACACCCGTGACGACCAGCATTTCTGCTCAGAGAACAGCAGAGGCCTCACCAATGCAAAATGGTGCAACAGGTAGGAGTGGTTAGCACTCTCTCTTTTTAGTAAGAAAGTCCTGGGTTCGCATCCACCTCCAGCAGGGCCTTTAGAATTGATCAGTGTAAGATGTGGCCAAAGAACCTCTACTTCCAGGCCTCTTCCACATCTCTGATCAATATAGTTTTGGTCTCATCTTGTCCAAATGTGCAAAACATGATGACGGGACTGTTTGAATTGAACCAAGTAATGCCTTGATGGATTTGTAGATCAATCAAGAGTTAAAATTATGTCATTCACCTCCTTGTGAAAGTTGTCACGCATTATAAGCAGATGTGACAAAAATACTACTCTTTGGTAAGTATGAATACCAGTCTGGCTAAAGTGAAAGTATAAAAGTACAACCTTTTTGTATGTAAAAGCCATACAACCACGTAAATGTGTGTATGTCTTGTTGCCATCTGAAAAGTAACTAGTATTCTTATGCAACGAGGGAAAGGTACAGTTATTGGGTTTGAATCAGTAGTAAAAAGTCTTGCCGTCACCTCTGATTCAGGTCATCCTGAAATCACACTCAAATGTCTCCAGTTCTTTGCGAGTAGTGTGTACTTTTACCAAACCATTTGCTTCTACAAGAATAATGTCTGGAGCATGTCTCTATTTAGTCATGCAGTAGTAAAAGAATGATTTTTCCTTCACGATATAAGAGGCGTGACCATCAGAGAGGGCGTGGTGAATTTATTGGAGGAGGCTTTGAGGGGCAGCGCGATCCTCCAATCAGCTGCGGGCTCTGGAGAAATGCAGGGTTTTTTTCCTGCCGGTGATAGAAACCAACCACGAGTCATCGTCGTGTGGGAGAATCCATCTTGAAGAGAGCTCTCCGGCTGTGTGACCTGTGAGTAATACCCCCTTTATTCCTCTCTTTAAACCTACAATTGTTGCGCGTGAATAACGACGCTGTATTAATTTTCAAAGCCCATGACTGGATCGTATGGCTCCTTCTGCACAAGGTGTGATTAGCGGCACAGGCCCGTGTTACGTAACAGCGTCGCCAGGGCTTCTCGCACCCGTTTCCCGTCACTTTTGGTTCAGAACCAGCTTTTGTGTACATCCCGTTAGTTTCTATAGGCTTGAAGGGTGTGTAGTGTATGTCACTGTAGGGTCTTTGGTGAGACAGTGTGACCGTGCCATGGTATGCTGGTGTAGGCTGACTTGCCGGTCAAAATGGTGGGAAATGTACGAATTGACTCCGGAGAAATGGCGATCGGCGCGTTCATTAAACACGGGCTTATAAAAAAACAAACATCTTATCAAGCAAATGATTCTTTTTCTAGGTTTTAAACCACAAAATGTCGGACTCTGAACAACAGTATATGGAAACAAATACAGAAAATGGCTTCACGGGCGATGATTTAAATGGGGCCGGCCACACTGAAGAAGCGGCCGACGGCAATGGAGTCGCTGCGGCCGAGGAGAACGGCGCTACAGAGGGAAACCAGATCGACGCGAGCAAAAGCGAAGAGGATGCAGGGTAAGCTCTACATGCACAATATAAACATGTTGTTGTAGGCATCATAATGGCTGCTGGTGTTTCTATGTTCTTTGTTCGGCCGGTCTTTGTTGGCGCCATGTGCAAAGCGGGAGGGGGATGGGCAACAGACAGCGCTTAAGTGCTGCGATACTAAATGAGCGAATGTGGTCTTTGCTAGTTTGTAGCACGGTATTTGTCGTCAAATTAATTGATTTATCACTAATTTGGGCTTTAATGGGGTCACTTTAAGTTTGGGAACATGGTGTGCACTCACCCCCATTGACCAACGAACCTCCCACCCCCACATCCATGAGTTGGTACAGCGACACCGTATGTAAATTTAAACATGCCCTTTCTGTTTCTCCCCTTTTTAGAAAAATGTTTGTTGGAGGTCTCAGTTGGGACACAAGCAAGAAGGATCTCAAGGATTACTTTTCTAAATTCGGTGAGGTCACCGACTGCACCATTAAAATTGACCCCATTTCTGGCCGATCAAGAGGATTTGGCTTCATTCTCTTCAAAGATGCTGCATGTGTAAATAAAGTGAGTTGTGTTTGTCTTTGCCCCAAACGTTTTAAGTAAGTGGTAACTGAAAGTGTTTTTCCCCTTTTTATGAAGGTTCTTGAACAGAAGGAACACAAATTGGATGGAAGACAGATTGACCCCAAGAAGGCCATGGCTATGGCACCACCGAAGAAGGAGCCAGTCAAGAAAGTCTTTGTCGGAGGCATGAACCCTGAAACTTCTAAGGAAGTCATTGAGGAGTTTTTTGGGAAATTTGGAGAGGTGCGCCATTTGTTTCCCCATTTGTAATTTTCAATCAGGTTTTAAGCAATGTACACCTTTTTATTTAGATTGAAAATGTTGAACTTCCACAAGACCCAAAGTCAGAAAAGAGGAGAGGATTTGTATTCATCACGTTCAAGGAAGAAGCTACTGCAAAGAAGCTTTTGGAGAAGAGATACCACACAGTTGATGGAAGCCAGGTAATCTCACTTGACCAGTTGTCAAGTGTTTTATATACTGTAAATGTACCACCAACCTAAATGTTGTGACATTTACAGTGTGAAATCAAAGAGGCTCAGCCCAAGGAAGTTTATCAGCAACAGCTCGCTCGTGGGGGACGTGGAAGGGGTTCTCGTAAGTATCGATGTTCATATAGCATTTGAAGGCTCTGATTTCGGTCTAAGATGAAAACCTTTGTGTCCCACTGTAGGAAAACTTTGATTTGGTGTCTGTTGTTTTTCAGGCCAGGGCCAAGGTTGGAACCAGGGCTACAACTACTGGAATCAGGCATACAACCAGGGCTATGGAGGATACGGAGGATATGGAGGATATGGTGGTTATAGCGGCTATGACTACCCTGCTGGTTATGGTTACGGCTATGGGGGTGGCTACGACTACAGTAAGCGATAAGTCCCCCCAGGGAAAGAAACTGAATCAGAGAAACCTAATTTTCTTGGTCCTCCTTGTTGTACATAAGCACTTAGTCCCTCTTTCTCTTGTCCTCCAGACCAGGGCAATACAAGCTATGGGAAAACTCCAAGACGTGGAGGCCACCAGAGTAGCTACAAGCCATACTGAACACACGTAGTGCAGGTATGCATTTTTGCATCATCGGTAGTAGTATGAAAACATAGCTATAACCATTGGTGCCTTTTTGACCTCAAAGATTTCATCCAACTTAAATTCATTCAGGCATTGTAGTTGGGTAGCAGCAGGCTGTGATGTGGGTTTGGTCAAGGGTTTCATTTCACCGTCAGCCATTTTGAAATGCGAACACTCCTCGTTCAACAAGGGTTGAATTGGCCGTGGAGAGCAGGAGGGAGGGCTCACCCAGGGGTACAAGACCTACCGGATGTGTTCCTCCTAGTGTTTGCCGACATGACTTGTCAAAATCATTCATACACCTGTCTTTGTGTGACTGCATGATGTTCGTTTTAAAAGTAGTAACATTAAGCACCATGTTTTTCTCTTAAGGTCTAAAGTAAATAAGAGAGATCCATGGTCTGACCACAACGAACATGGGCTCTGGCTTTTCCTTTGGAGTTGGCAGAAATTTGGACTCATGCTCCATTTGTACAGATCAAGTGAGGAACTGGGGAAGCAAATGTCACTTTTCCACTTTTATTTTATATTGTTTTGTGTCCATTTTACATTTCCAGCGATGGAAGTGTTATTTTTACCGTACTTTTTGGTACCTTTTTGAATCTAATGTATTGTATGGTTGTATTTTTACATGTCTACTGGATTTACAGATGAGCAGAGCGAGAGCTTTTAAAGCTCTAAATAAAAATTACTTGCTTTTTCTTTTTGGTCGTTCTAGAACTTATGTTTATATTCTCCCGTGCTGAGTGGTGGATGCAAGTAGTTGCATGGCTTCAGGTGTGGGCTGAATAAGGAATTCAAACTAATCAAAGGACTATTTGTGTGTCAAGTGAACGTGTGCTGATGGGCTCGTAGACAAAGACAACCAGCGTATATATATATTTTTTTTGTTACTTTGGCTTTTAAGGACTATTTTTTTTTTTTTTTCCTCCATCATGTCTGCAATTTTAAGTGGCTTTATTAGTATTATACAACTGAAAGCAAGCCTGTTAATGTAAGGGGGTATTCCCTCCCTCACTGGAAACTCATTCCTCTAGTGTCTTGGGCAAATTGATAGAAATAAACTTTTGGTTCATAATAATCATGGATCTTTTGTTATTATTAAAGTTAATGTTAAATGTTTTGTGCTGTTAAATGGCTTGCTTTTGTCTTAAATATTTTAACCCAATGAAAAAGTGCTACATGGCTGAGTGCTTATGAGAAGTCCCGTAAATGTGTTGTAGTCTGGTAAGTTTGTACCTATTTGGTACCATGAAGTATATCAACCATAATAAGGCACATGTAAAAGTTTATTACAAGGAGTTCAAGTGAAGACTTTCAGCTGCTTGTCCTGGACCACAGATGCCTCTTGGATATGTTTTAGAAACTAGTGAGAATTGAATGGATGAGAATGTGAGCCATATCTGTGACTAGTTGTGTCTAGTAAAATGAACCTGTTTGTCAAAGGAAGCCAAACAGATGTTCATATTTCTACCTCTGAACCTGATGAATGTGACCGTACATAATTTATTAAACATTTCTACAGGTGAATATTTTTAGACGTCGTCTCTGTCCAGTTCAAGGTTCTTGGTCTTTATATCTGGTTTGGGGTAACACAAAATTAGATACTAGAGATTGAAACCCATGGAATATTTTTTCCTACCTGCGAGAATGTTGTCAATACATTGTGTCACACGTTTTGCGTTATCCATACTGAAGCACATGGGTGGCTTAAACTTCAACACATTATCCCAAGGGCCATCTGTACTGACAACAATATGATCCTCCTTCAACCTGTTAAACATCTCAATTACAAATTGAAAGCTGTTAATTCTGTTACAATTACCTTTTTACAATATATGCAGCGGTATGAGTAGCTGGTGTTTTCAGTTCTCTGTCTGTGACAAGCTCGAGGCCAATAAATAGTCCCACACCTCTGAATGATATAGACCATAAACATTTTTGAATGGGGTGTAAGTCAACACAATGTTTGGATTCCATTTACAACTAACTTACCGCACATCACCAATTAGTTCATATTTTGAGGACAACTGTTGGAGCAGATGTTTAAACATGGCTCCAACTTTGATGGCATTTCCTCTGAGGTCTTCTTTCTCAATCACATCAAGGACTGCTAAACCAATTGCACAAGACACCGGATTCCCTCCAAACTATGAATACAAAGAGTTTTATCAATATGACAAAGCTTTGTTTTTCATTTTAAAGTTAAAGAAATAATAATACAGTGTTGAAATACTCTACGCCATTTGCTGTAAAGGCACCAGCTATTTCTGCAGTTGTGACAACACAAGCTAGAGGATGGCCATTGCCCATAGGTTTTCCCATGGTCACAATGTCAGGACAGAAATTCTCCCCTTGTAACTGGAAAGCCCAGAAGTGGGTTCCCACTCGTCCAAATCCGGTCTGCACTTCATCTGCCACAAAAATTCCACCAGCAGAGTGCACATATCTGTTGTCAAGAGGAAACTATAATAACATCAACATATCTTTAATTGTTTAGTGTACTAGTGCTTACTCTGCAACCTTGACAGAATATCCTTCTGGGAAGATGATCTGTCCTCCAACACTTGGTAATGACTCGGCAAAGAAGGCTGCAATCTATAGGAATTAAACACATTCAACAAACATCTATATTAAAGTACATCAATAAATAAATGTACCTTTCGTCCTTTACTTTGTACTTGATCAATTACATCCTTTACTGCATCAGCATACGCTTTTCCTGGATTGGATTGGTCAGCTCTATATACACCTCTATATGTGTCTGGCAAAGGAGCCTGGGCATAAGGGGGACACACCTATTTCAAGACATGGTGTGGTCATAGCTGGAATGATAAAGCTCTTCATTTAGTTACCACATGAACCCATTCTTTCTGCCCTGTCAGTTTCCTGAACTTGTAGGGGCTGATGTCAATAAGAGACATTAGATGTCCATGGTATGCACTAGTATAGAAAAAAAAAACATGAATAAACCCTAACCCCGTACATCTAGATCATATCCGTAAAACAATCTTAGTGTAATCTAAGCAAGGCTGTAGTGCAACATTGTGATTAATTTAACCTCCAAAGGTTTACGTAGACAAACTGTTGTAATAGAAATCTTACTGATCAAGGACAATAACATCTTCCTGCTGAGTATACTGCTGAGCCAAACGTAGAGCCAGGTCATTGGCCTCTGATCTGGAATACATAAATGCAACTCTGCAACACTAAGTTTAATTTAAAAAAGTATATTAAAAAAGCATTACCCAGAATTGACAAAGTAGAATACAGATAGTTTAGCAGGAAGTGTAGCTGCAAGTCGTTCTGCATACGTGATAATGTTGTCATGCAAGAATCTTGTATTAGTGTTTAGGAGGTCCATTTGTCTTGCCGCAGCCTCTGTAATGCTAGGGTGGCAGTGTCCCACTGTAAAAGGCAATACATTATACTACATGATGCAACATTCTAGATAAACATATATTATACTTTTACCATGTTGAACGTTACTGATGCAATCCAAATATTCAGTCCCATTCTCGTCAAACAGATATTGACCTCTTGCTCGTGTTATTTTCACCGGACTATCAGAATAGAAAAGTCTGACAGACTGCCTGCAAATCATAGTCTGTGTGAGAGCTCAGGAACATGGGAATAAAAAAGGAAATTTTCCCAAAACGGAAAACTCAAGGCGTGCGAGAAGATCACGAGCTGCAACCAGGAGCAGCTTATAGAATGAATATTGAGAGACACATACCCGATTAATTTATTTCTCAATGCAAGTGTATTTTCTTTTGTAAGTTCCATCTTTGACTTTTCTTTTAAAAGACGTCCTTGTATTACAGCGTGAAACCCATGAAATCTTGTGAATTTCCATGTCATACGCATGCGCGTCGGAACTTTTTATTATTTCCTTTTCCTGCAGAGCAAGTTATGACAAAACCTTTTCGATTATATAATCGACCTATGACTACGACCAATAAAAACACTTCACTTGTGTTAACATTTTGAAGCGTACAATTCCAATCTATGCTTAAAAATGTATATCTGTTTTTTGTGGTGGTGAGATGACACTACACGAATACAAAAATGGTACTGGTCAATTTAAATCCATTCGTAGTCACAGTTAAAATCGTTTTCTAGTTTTTTATTTACCATGTGTTCACTATTTTTCTACAATGTATGTTTTGGGCAGACTGTACATGTTAAACACGTGCCGGAGTGAGCACTGGTGGCCCCTTCAGAATGGTACAGTCCAAACTGATAAATAGTCCTGTCCGACGGGTCACAGTGCTGCTGCTTCCGTTGCTTAGAAACCGCTAAATGCAGGTAACCCATGGACAGCTAGCAACCTAGCGTGCTAACCTGCCCCGTGATAACGAACCCGATATCCGTATGTTGATTTCATCTTCATGTTCAAATAATATTAGAAAGTAGTCGTGGGGTTTAAAACAAAATCCAAAAAGGGATAATACAGTTTACGCTAACTACCCATGCATTTACTGGGTAGCTAGCACGTAAACTCGTCTAGATTATGAGCAAATTAAAACCATTAGCTCTATCGTGTTTTTGATAACATTGTTGAATGTATGAGTTGCGCTAGTTAGTTAAAGGCATGTATATCGAGTTACTGAAAGGTTAGTTGAATAACTTTAGTTATCAATAAATGCATATACAATAATTTAAGTCTCTTGATTACATTTGATCTTTGACTTGCACCAATATTACATAAACACTCATACTGGGCTGATAATCAAAATGCAATAGTCTATGGACATTTGACATTGTACAATGTGGACACTTTACACCACACTCCCCCTCAGCTCTGGGTCTTGCATGTTACTGTTTACAGTTTATTTGATTTTCTCAGGGATATACACAATATAATTTAGATTCCAGTGTACTAATATGTAATAGGGTTTATTTTTTTGTTAAAGCTCTCCCTGTGTGTTTTCAGCACATGCTACATGAACTGCAGATTATGCCTCAATTTATGTCTGTATTGCTCATAGTCCATACATTTATTCAAAATGGGTTTGACTAACCTTGTTTTTTTTATGCAGTGGTGTATGCTGAAACTACTATGGTGGAACATTAATGGACTTGGTTGGTCTGGCTGGAGATGTGGAAGGGGAACATCACAAACCAGGCCGAGACTGACTATGATCCACTGCCCTACTCCCCCACTGCAGATCCTTGAGCTGTTAGTATGGTGAGTCTCATCACTGAACAGCTCCGCAAACAGAGTTTGGATGAGGCTCAAAGCAAGACTTTCACTATTAACAATGTAAGTTTTACTTCTCTCAATGCATATTGAACCTAAGATATATATATATACAGCCTTTATAAAATTCATACATATGGCTTTAACTGGTTTTTTTGTTTTATTTTGCTTGCTTATATGCTGTTGTTGTGTGGAAATGTTTTACATGTGAAAAAGAGTCTGGAACTCTCATTGAGCTCTCCTGTCTAAATAAAGATAAATACAATTTGTTTCAGACACTTCCTGCCCTTGGCTCCAGCCCAACAGTTACTTGGAGCACTTGCATACCCGCTCAAGGCGAGTTATTTCATTTTTATGTTCTGTCATTTTAAGCCACATGTTCATGATCTTATTGTTTTTTTGTTTTTTTTTTCAGATGCAAATGTTTCAAAAACATCTCTTCTTGAAACTTCGTTCCATCCTGACTCCCACAGGACCTCTAAAGTTTCAGAACAGTTCAGACAGACATTACAAAACTCTCCACCACCACCCCCTTCAAAACGCCATTGTCGTTCCTTGTCTGTTCCGGGAGACCTGTCACGCTGCCGCGCTACATGGCATCCTAGTGCATTCAAAGCTTGGACCCCGATTAAGCGTAGCTGTCATAGCGGAGAAACCTCTACATCAGGCTCTGGAGTAGGTTCTCTTCCTAACTGTGGGGCGAGTTCGTCCTTTGCCTCCTCCTCTTTAAACTCTTCTTCTAGCCCTACATTCTTTAGCTTGGCCCTCTCTTCTGACTCCCCTCTGTCTTGGGGCTTCTCTTTGGACCCGTGTGACACTCTAAAAGGAACCTGCTCAGCCTCATTTGCTGCTTCCTCATCTTGCTCCTCATCACCAGCTCCTCTCATCTCTCATTCACTTCTACAACGCCGCTTTTCCCTGTCTCCTGTTCGTATTGAGAGCAGCTCTGTCATCCTCCAGCCTCCACAACCTTTTGCAGCGTCAAGTGTTGTATATGGTTGTTCAGGTATGGAGCAGCCTGCACTATCCCCATCTCCCACCTCTGTGTGCAGTACACCACCCTCTTCAAGAACCAGCCTTCATTCTTTCTTGCCACGATGTCACTCGCAGCCTTGTGACATGCGGAGACCTCTTTTAAAAAGGCGCCATGATCAAGACCTTTTGCAATCTGCCAGACCAGGGCTGGACTTTGACAAAATGACACAGGTAATGTATCTGTAATGTGCTGCATATACTATGCTATAAAACATTTTCACACAAAAAAAATTGGCATTCATCATATCTGAATCAGGTCTAAAACAGAACTTTTCTGGGTCGAAATTGGGTCTACGCTTGAGGATCTAAGTTAGGGTCAAATAGCAAATTCAAACCAATGTTCTTCTCTGATTTTATAAACCAGAATTCCAGAGTTTCAGTGACTATGATAATTTCAACTAATCTTAGCCTGGTCCACAAATGGTGGGGAAAGTGACATTGGTAAATTATGTTGTTTGATGAAGAAACAATGCAGAAACATAGCTCAAACTTATACCTGAAATAGGGGTAAACACAAATATCAAAACATCCTGGCACCAACACACTCAGCATTTGTGTTACCCATGTGCTGCGGCTATTGTGATGGTAAAATTAAATACTCACATGTGGTGATTCTTAAGAGTTAGTTTGGGGCTGCCACTATTTTAATGCAGCTTTTGCCTGCATGCTGAGATTTCTGTGACTGAGTGTTCGTCGGATGCTGAAAACGCTGTGCACCTCAATATTTGTATCCATAAAAGCGGCAGCCCTCACCCATCTCTTGAAGGAAAAAAAAGCGTTACACCCACCTTGTGATCTGACGGACTACTATGACAATTCTATCAGATCTGGTTGTTGTTTGGAGCCATTTTTGCATAATTTGTAATTGTGTTTTGTTTGTGTTCTTCATAGGCTGCACAGAACATCACCTTCTCCCCTGTAGAATTTCTTGGAAGACTCAGTATTGGACCCCTTAGTGAAAGTGAAGAAGAAAAGGATGGAGGACAAATTGTTGTTTTCGAAAGGGACTGCACAGAACTTGATTTAAATCTTATTGAGGAGAACTAATTTTGCACATGTTTGACAACTTGCTGTTTATGACCAAGATTCAGATGGGCCGATTTCCAAATGATTGTCATGGCTTCTACAGGGAGCCAGCTTTTTACACAATTTCTAAATGCATGACAAGGAGTGCATACATTTTAAAGAAACTCTGTATGTAATGAATCTACATTGTCTAATCATTGCCGTATAAACACGTATGCTAAAGCAGCAGATTACAATTTGAGTCTAAATTGGTCATACACTGTAGTTACAAAGTAGCTTGTTGCCTGATATCTGAGCAGTGTAAGGCTCCTAACATATTTTTGTATAAATTTACAAAGTATCAATGGATGAAGTTTTATGAGCTATGTAATGAGGTGGCTCAAAAAGGCATTAAAGCAGTGATATCTAACTTTCAAACCACTAAAAATTGATCGTTAATGAAATCATCTGACTAGCTTCTTGTGCTCAAAACCTGTTTTACTATCGCTAGTTTGACTGGAGTAGGGATTCGCACATCAATACCTACAGATCGCTAGTTTGCACATCCATGCAACATCTTTAAATCACCCTTTTCAGATCGAAAAGTAAAAAATACAGAAACTCCCTCAGTGAATCCACCCTCAGTCCCCAGCATCAAAAGCATTATTTATGAATGGGAAAAAGTTGGGTACCTCATCTTAAATGTGCTTAAATTAAGAAAACTTGCAATTAGTGAACAGCAGTTCTCAAACTGTCAGTCGGACCCCAAGGCTTTGTACTGTATTTCACCAATTGTTTGACACAAAACACAATAATTGAAGTGAAATTCAATTCAAATAACTTTATTTATCCGTGAGGAACTTAATTTGCAGACAGAGCACCAGTGGGGAGACATAAAAACACAGACACAAGATATACTTTTTATTGTATTTGCATTTTTTAAGACATTACTTCAAATAAGAAAATAAATGTGTCAAATGTAATTATAATACAATGGGCAGCATCTCCATTACCAAATTAATGTCATATTGGGGGTGCCTAAATTAAAAGCTACTAAATCAATTTAATAAGGCCTTTTCATGCCATTCTTTGACATTTTAATTCTGATGTATTCCTAATTCACAATGTGCTTGTTGGCTACATAGTTAAAATAACATGCATCAAGCACACTATCTATTTGCAATTCAGATGATTTAATCGTCACTACCCAAACACTGGCAATGTATTTTGGTGTTTTAGTACCTTTTATTTTATTTTATTTTTTTTACACCAGCAATAGCACACGGTTGCTTTTAAGCATGAAATGCTGTCTAATCGATACCTTTTTAGCTGGATATTTATCTTCGCTGCTAAATCAGATCATTTTAACGGGTAGTATGAGCAGTGCACTAAGAGTCAGTATATGATTGAACTTTTGATGCTGCGGCTGTATTCCTTAAAGGCACCATATATTGTATGTTCTATATTTTGAGAGAAAAGCTGATTCAATGACTATGAATATATTTATATGTGGGGATTAGTGCCTTTGAGATGGGGACCTGTTGCACAATTTATGTACAAATAAAGGACTTGAAACATGTTTTTGTAAAGTACGCTACTTTTGTATTAGCTAGTGTACGATTGATTGCCACAAACTTGCGAGCCAATCGTCTAATAAGAAAACAGCAGTGACATATGCATAGCTTAAGTGTTTACCTCTTGAAACTCACAGTTCCGCCGCGTAAAGTGAGGGCGCTCCTTCAGACCAGTGGGCCTTTTCATTCACGACTGACCCCCATCAACAACGACCTACTTCCTCTTCAGAGTGGTTTCATGGCGATCGGGAGAGAGGGAACATCACCGACGCACGCACACTGTCTTTGCACTCTTCTCAGAGTTTATTCTTGGTAAATAACTCAATATTTTGAAGTATTTGTTAAACTAGCTGGGTGAAATGAGGAGAAGATAGAAAATAGTAAGTTTTAATGTCACTTAAAATGGGATATATTCTCATGTTCTGGGTCAGTTATTTCACATTGTAGCGCCACTCGCAGATAACAAATCGCAGAAATGGGCTCCCCCGCCGCTGACTCCAGAGGCACGCTACTTAACGGGGTTAGCCTATGATAGCATTGTTGCAGACACCGGTAGCATAGAATATCTACACTAAATTAGACTTTTTGCCCCCATTCGACCACGTAAGCGCGATAATACGATGGCACTCAAAAAGTATACATTGTCGTGGCTTTGTGAAACTGAGTTGCCAGAAATCCTCAAGTGTTTGTGTTAGCTTTGAATCAACTAGCCTTGTTTTGTTACCTCGGCACACTATTAGCAAGTTACTCAACTTTACATCTATGCAGGTTTCTTTATATGCTTGAGACTATCTTTACAATTGGTTCCATGCTGTACGCGTGTTGGCTATAACGTGGCGATAACACTGCATTTGCAGAGTAAAAATGCATGTGGAGTGGCGTAACGCTAAGTACACTATTAGCTCGCACTTATGCTAGCGCTATGTGGTTAACGGTGCTATGTATGAGAATTTGTCTTCTCTTCTGTTTCTAACTTTGCTATTTTCTGTTATGTTCCGTGTAGAAGCTATTGAAAAATATGCATGTATACATTTTGTTTTTTAGTGAAATCTATTCAAACTCACTTCAGGCAAAGTTGCCATTCAAGTAAGCTGTACATTATCATAGATAATGCGTTTGAGAAATGTAAAAAACCGCTCGTCTCGGTACGTTTGTATTTAAGGATAATTTATCTCTGTTACAGGTGCCAACATCCTTGGTAAAGGGGCCCCTGCACTTGGATTGGTTCTTCTGTGTTCCAGCTTCTAACTACTCGGTCTATGGCTCTGATGGACAAACACAAACAGGTCAAGCGACAGAGACTTGACCGCATTTGTGAGGGTAAGAATTTATAACTTAAATCATATTGAAAAATAAACCCAAACTGTATCTTTGCTAACTGAGTTGTTTTATAGCCAGATCTTTTAATCTGTAAACATTCCAACCAGAGTCTTATGGTACAGCCCAGGCAAATGATATTTCCCACCTACGACTTTAAAATAAAGATGATTGCAACAAAAAAATTGTTTTTGAAACCTTATAAATATATAACAAATGCAAGTTCTACTGGAACAAAGTGGGGACTCTTTTTCAATTGGGGAATATCATTCATTAAATTTGCCTAGAACACAGCTTTAATCTTTCACATATCTCTTTAAAGAGTTTGTTTTATTTAACATACTACACTGCTAGTGCGCCACATTCTGTTTGAGTTTAGTAGGGCCACTCATCATTCTTAAGCTAAACAATTACATTTTGTTTTAAAGAAAACTAATTGATTTATTAAAATTGTTGTCATTTACAGGCCTAGAGTCAAATCCAAGTGCCAACTTGAGTTTGTTCCATATAAAACCACAAAGTCCACGATTTAAATTGAAGAGAAGTCTAATTCCTTTAAATTCAAATCTATGTCTTAAATTTTGGGTCTCTACAACATGAAATTGGTAATAAAAAATATGCCCAAAAGACACTCAAACTGTTAACTTCATAACTGTACATTACATGATTTATTAACAGATTAGGTATTTAAATTGTGTTAACAGCCAGGCCCTTCTACATTCTGACACACGTCATCTATGGTATAGGAACTTCAAAATCAATATTGTAAAATTGTGTACCATTCACCATGGACTTAATTACACATTGTACACTGCAGACTTGCATTCGCTCTCTCCTTAGCATTATGGCTTGGTGTGTCCAGGGATTCTGATAATGCAGTAAATCTGTTGGTCCCATGACTAGTTTTACTAGAAGTCGATGAGTCAAAATAAGGCTTTAAAGGTATGAATCCCTTTGTCTGTCTTCCCTATATGTGTGGGAAATTCAATCCTAGCAGAGTTTAGAGATTTTTTTTATATCAGGCTCCAGAGTTTGTGACTGCTAAACATGGATGTCTTGCTTGTTGCCATGGTAATGGAAATTTCTCAGAGTACGGTCTTGGGATTAAAGGACAAGAATATTGTAGGACTCGCAATATTGAACCCAGAACCCCACAACATTGTGCTCTCACATTTTTATATATATATATATATATATATATGCCCTTTTTTGCAAAGGATAAGCAAAACCTATTAGTGCAACTGCAACCTACTCGCTTGTACAGGGAAAATAACCATGTAACCGAACTCGGACAAGTGTCCTTTCTTCAGTGTCTTCTGTATTTTATTTTGAATGCTGTTTTATATTACAAAACAATTTCAGTTTTTATTTTCAATGAGAACAAAAATTACTGAAAAGTGGGGCTATATCTCTTTAATCACAATAGCAAGTGTTTTGGCATGCGAGGTTTACACATCTAGACACTGAAGTCCTTCTCATTTGTCTTTTTTTATCAAAAAAATCAAGCTCTTCAAGCGTTTGTGAGGAGCAGTTTTCAAATCTTTCCACAGTTCCTTGCCCATTTGAATTCAGGAATAGGCTGCGTTTTAAACCATTCCAGTGCAACGTGGGCTTTATGTTCAGGGTCATTGTACTACTGGAAAGTAAATCAGTCTAAAGTATTTTGCAGACTCATGTTTCTTCCAAAATATCCCTGTATTTGGCTCCATCATTGTGTACAATTTTCCCTGTTCCTGCTGAAGAAAAGCAGACCCATAACATGAGGCTCACCTCACAATATCTGACACTGAGGATTGTACATTCAGGGTGAGGAGCCGTGTTAGTTTTGCGCCATACATGACATTTAGTTTCTTAAACTCTGCTTAAACTTTGTCATTAACATTAAACAAACCCATATGTCATTAAAGTGTCAATGGGCTAGTACTAACTCTTAAGTTAGCTGAATATATTAGCTGTGTCTCATCAGTTGATGTTTGTATCTTCACTGTGTAATTGTTTAATACGCTGTTTTAAAGCGTTTTCTTTCATTCAGTCGTGTTGTGTCCAGTCAAAGACTGGTCGCTGTACCTGACAAGTCTAACCTTTTCGCTTTGAACGTATTGCATTTCACCCCTCTGGCCTGCTTCCTCCCTTATTAGTATTGTCCTGAATACCTCTAGCCTGGCCATAGCCATCCGTACACTCCGCTCAATCATCATTTCACTGCATGTAACGTCTGGGTCTGGTCCCTGTGTTTGCGATTACAATCGGTTGAATTCCATCCGCCCAATCAGCGAGCGCAGGTGTTATGCCGCGGGTAGTTATGCCGCGTTCAGACCGGCTTTCAATGCAAAGTCAATGGTGACGCGAGTTTGAGTGTCGAAATACATGTGCGTTTCGGAATGCATGCATGGACTGCGCGGCGAAGTCGCAGAGGAGGTGCAGGAGCGGAGAATTGACGCACGCAGGAGATACATTTTGCTGAGCTTTTCCTCGGACGCTCGTGCAGCGACCAGAGAGCTGCAAAGTGGTCACGGGGACATTAGCGGTCTGAGCGAGCAGACTGAACATACTCGTAAACAGCCAAAACAGGAGCTACACCAGGACTAAACCAGGGTTGACAATGGGGGACATGGTGCTTGTGAACATATGCGTTTTCATGCTCCCGTGACCTTATGCAACTGCTTCGAGCGTGTGCGCCGATGCGGAAGTACCGTTTAATAATAAGATAAACGTATGGCGCTCCTCCTTGAACACATACTGCTGTTATATAAAGTCTGTGGAAGGTCTCTGAACACAGAGACGCTGCAGAGCTGCATTATTGGAGAAGAACTTTACACAAGAAGCCGCTAGCTGAACTCTTTTAGCATCAAAATCCGCCGGCAACTTCCGGCGTGCGCCAGGACTTCTGGTCTGAAGACCCCTGTGTTGGTGGTGTGAAAGCAGCTTCAGATGTGGGTGACGTCAAGAGTTTGCGTCGAACGGGCAGGTTGTAGTTTGGCAATGGCGAAGAATGCGATGGTAAAGTAATCCGGTTTTGCTCAAGAAATTGAGCAAGAGGAATGTTTAGCAAAAGTCATTGCTGGCAAAGATTGTGGCGCTACTCCCTACGGGCTCCGTTCACGGCAAAGGAGATGGCTAGGCTAAATGCTAACGACTCACTCAAGCGCATTACATACGTGACGGTAAAATCAGATCCAATTGTTTCAATCTGCAAAAGGAGTTAACCCCTCCCACAATGGAGCACCTCCAGACCTTGGTACGAATTGTAATTTGTACTATGGTGTGGTACGACCAGGCTAGAATACCTCCTGTTTTATAACAAAACACTGTAACTATAAAATGCCTCTGCTTCTGCAACCCAAACTAGAACATGAACAAGATTGTTCATGTGTCTGAAACTGTTTGCTGCATAAATTTTTTATCGGAACACATGATTATTGGTTATATTTAAAGGGGCATTTAAAAAATAAAAAATAAACCTTTTGGAACTTGCTTTAATATATGTCAAATAGTTTCTCAATGCATTTACAGTGGGTTGTGAAAGTATTAAGATACAAATACTTATTGCACTTTGGATCAGTCTGTCAAAAGACAACTGTCAAGTGAAAGAAAAAATCAAACTCAATTGGGGTTTTGCAGTAGAAGGTAAAATAATTTCTCTGGCTGCATTAAATATTCTTTAAACGGGCATCATGAAAGCCAAGAAACCCCTTAGAAAGGTCAGGGAGGAAGTTTAAAGCATAGTAAGGTCATATAAACACTTAATCATTTCGAGATGTTTAGTGCAAATTCACAAATCTAACAAGGACGACGCTGATCACAGATGCAGACACAAGGCCAATGGTTCCTCTGTAAGAGTAGCAGACGTCTTCAAATCACCTGAGGGAATTTACAGGGAACAAATATTAGTATATAAAAAATCTGTCCAAGAAGCTAAAGTGAAGACAATTTTAACATGAGAACAAAGATGCAGGTTGGAGGAAAACAAAATTGAACGTGGCCAAAATACAAACTTGTTTTTGGCTTAAAGCTAAAGCTGCTCATTGACATGCACCAACGTCAGTGTATGACGAATATATTTGAGGGTGGTAGCAGAGTGCAATAGGCTTGCTTTTCTTCAGCAGGGTCAGGGAAGATTTGGTTGATTTTGAAGGTGGATGGAGCAACATACAGTATGCTGGAGCTCTGGATTGAACATATTTACTTATGATGTACACATTTCAGTATTTTTATTATTTGTATTTATTATATAATTATAGTAATGTATAATTTTGCCTTCACTTCACAGTTGTCTGTTGTCTTGGCTGTGGTGTTTGCGTAATCCCTTTGGTTTTAAAATGACAAAAATGTTCAAGCTGTATTACTTTCAAAACCAACTGTAAATTTCTTACACAAATATAAGTTTAATTGAAACTTAAATTCCTCATTTTGTTTGCCATTTATAATAATTTTCTCATGGAGTCCTCTGCATTACATCGCTAATATTTTGTCATCCCAAACAAACCTGGGACCCGCAGGTTATCATTTGATGACAGGACCTAAATGTGGCACAACAGTGCGTAGACCACGTGGTTTCATAAACGGGGGTCCTGCAATGCATGTATCACACTTCAGATATCGCACATGCTTGTCTTCTAAAATGGAGGGAACTTGTCTGGGAGATCCTCCAGAGGCAGAGGGCAGGGTGATAGGTCATGGTCGGAGCTCCAGAGAAATGGGCCAGCTGTCTCTTTAAAAAACAACAGCAACTCGAATGCTAAGGAGGTTAGTGCTGGTTGGTCAGGCCACAAAGACATGGTCTGTGATTGGACACTTTTCAGGAGGGAGGGTCTGGGTGTGGATGACAGCTGGGAACTAGCTGACAGAGAGAGAGAGACACAGAGAGAGAGAGGGTGGGGGGAAAAGCAAGCAAAAGAGGGAGAGCAAGGCTAGTGAGTGAGAGAGGAAGACGGGTTGACAGACTTCATAATGCAAGGTTAGCCCCATACTCATGTGCTTTCTATTTTGTTGTGTCTGTGTGTGTGTTTGAATATGGTGATCTTTGAAGGGAGAGTGAGTAGATCTGGGTGTGGTGCTGCTGTGATCAGTTTCAGTGTCTCGCATGCGGCCTATTTTTTAGCAGCTACTGTTAGAAGGAACTGTGTATGTGTGTGTCTAGCTGTGTCTGGGTGGAGTACTGCTGCTTGCTGCATTATCATGGCTTGCTGCCCCTCCCCCTCACCGCTCCCTCCTCAAACTGCATCCAGAAGGAGCAACGCAAAGAAAGGGAGAGGGAGGCAGAATGAATGAATCTCTGAATGAATTGTATTGTGTGGCAACCATGCTCGCTTGTAGCAGGCTTCGGCTCGGCCCATGTTCCTTTCTCAAATTACCCAGTGTAGATCTACTCGTGCACAGCAGTTTTTTTTTTCACTGGAGCCTTTGTGAATGGCCACATCATTGTTTGTTTCCTCGTGAGGAGTACATTTATACCGCTGACTAAAGCTTGAAGCCTGCTAGCATTCTTCAGCCATCTTCATTTTAGCCTAGCCTCAAAGCTAATAGAGTGGATACTGTAGTGTACGAGATGTGGCATTCACTCATAGGGCTGCATGCTTTTTTCACATGTGTTGGGAAATGGTCGTTTGTCAGAGAAACCGTGAACACGTTTTGTTTTTCACTGTGAGCAACAAACTCCCCTGGCTCTTATCTACATGCTTTCACCATTACCTTTTGCTCTTTGCCAGCAATGCACACACCTGCTCTGCATATAATGTGGCTAATGTGTTTGGCTATTTTAAAAAATCTCCATGTTTTTATAGTGCACATGGAGGGTTTTTGTTATTTATTCCCAAAAAATAGTATTCGCATTACATTGATTATTGGTTTCACTGAAATAATAATTTCCCATGACAGAATTCAAATTAGTAAAAAGAAAGCTTCGTAGACCAGAGAATTTAGGTCAGTACTCGAACCCCCAAACCCCCACCACCTCCTCGCTGGGACCCCGCTGTATTTTACACCCCTCCCCCCGCAGTCCTCAGCATCACCTCTTCCTCAGGCCCAACCCCCTTCTGCTGGAGCGCTCCTCATACAGTTGGCATTCACATCATAAACCACAATTCTTCCATTGCTCTCAGGAACTTTAGGTATTTTCACAGTCAAGAAGGGACATTGTCGAGGTGTCAAACTTTTGTAACATTACCCATACCCTCCAAAATGTAACATTGTTCTTACAGAAAACTAGAGACTAGTATTGTGTGTACTGTGTTTTCAAAAAACTTAATAAAACTTGGTGGTACAGGAAAACTCATTCTTTCTGATTGGAAATTCACCTGCAAACACAATATGGCCAGCATGATGTTTTGTTTTTATTGAAATAAGACTGTTGCTGCGATATTTCCCAGTTGAAAGGTGCCAGTTCTATCAATTGAACTTGTTTAAACAATATTACTCATTCTACACTAATGATCTTCTTCTTGAGTGATTCTATCCATGCCAGATGTGACATGTAAATTTCTCCTGGATGAAATCAGTAAAGTCTATCTTATCTGCAAACATAAGTTTAGCTCCCAGAGATTGACCAATTTATCCTTGTTAATGTCAAAATGTAACTTTTATCTGAGTTGGAAGCATCTCTATCAGCTCTCAGTTGGCAAATGGGTAATACCAGTTTGAGTGGCATTCTGAGGCATATTTTTTTGTGGGAGGTGAAAAATATCCATTGCCTGGAATGCAGCATGAAGACCATATTTGATATGAACAGAGGTGGAAATGTAATTTAAAATCCTTAATTACATTGTAATTTATGTATATTGGTGGACTCTCACTGATGACTGCTGTCGTTGTGTCCTTGGGCAAGACACTTAACCCCACTTTGCCCAAAGCCCCCACTGAAAGATCAAGGCTATGCTCACACTCAGAGAGCAGCTGTTCTCCTGTGGACTCACCACCTGCAGAGGGTCAGTGAGGGGCTGGTGCTATGAGACTTGGGTGGCATCTCTGACTGCCACCCCCCTGACCCAGAAATGGATTAAAGGGTAGAAAATGGATGGATGATGTATATTGTGATTTGGGCGTGTTCACAGTAAAGTGTCAATTATAGTATCTGGACTTAAAAGTGTTATAACTCAAACTAAAATTCATGTCATAGATTAGAAGAAAAGATTTCAAAGATATTGTGGATAATATCAAAAGAGAAGATTGACAAATACATTCTTGGCTACATGTTAAATCAGATCAGCATCTGATTTAATGTCAACTGTTACTCGGTTACATAGAAAATAAAAGTAGCAGATGAACTCTCACAAGATTAACATGGCTAACACAACACTAGTAAATCACTTGATTTAAGGAATTATTTTTAAAAATAACAACATTTAACCACTTTGCAACAACCGGCGCGCCGGCGGCCGTTTTTATGTTTTTAAATGTTCTGCTGGCAATAGCAGATGTATTTTGAACACCAAACCCCAAAAGCTGTATATCATTTTAAAGCTTATTTTCTTATCTACATTTATATACAAGTGTAAACTACATCAGACTTTGCATTCAAAAGATATAACACATAATGTGGGCACAAAATAAATCAATTCCGAAATAGTTTTTTACCTTTGGGCTTGTGCTGTACAAATAAATCAGCTCTCCTCCCAGCTTGCAATACATCATTCTCTCTGGAACAGTCCAAAGGAAAATTATATCCACTTGTATTTCCCAAAGTAAAATCCATTCTGCAGAAATAATCCAAAAATGTGCATTTATCTTTAGCGAAAAAACCGAAAAAAAAGAGCACAGATGTTACTCTTTCACTTTTAACGGACTTTTAGCTTTGTTTTTCACCCAAACATCTGGTATCTACGTGTTCCTTAGCTCCTTATCTTTCAAATGAGACTACTCCCGAAAAGCTAGACCAATTTTTGGGTCTGCAATAGCTCCCGCAAGTACCGCTCGTGCTGCTGTTTGCGCATGGAGGACTGATCTTTGTTGTGCTCCCAACTTGTTTGCTTTTACTTCCGGGATTTACGATTGACATGTCCTTGTAGCCAATGAGGAAAGCTTTCGAACAAGGGGTGGGACAATGGTGTCCTGTCTTATGTTGTGCCTGGACAATTGTGCGTAATGGAAGCCAAAAGACGCTCTCGAAGCTGCAATGAATTTACACTCATAAAAAAATAACTTTGACATTTAAAAAAGAAAAACACACATAGATTAGTAACTTATAAGTACCAATAATGAAAAATATTGTTTTTATGATGATTAAATGTAAGTAAAGATATTTGGCACAATTTGGCACACTTGTGCCAAATTGTGCCAAATGTGCACTACTTGATGAAAAGGAGAGAAACTGCATAAAAACTATAAAACTTACAAGTCTGAAACTTTAGACAGTTGTTGTCAACAACACAATGAACAGAGGGTTTGAATATTGTGAACTTACAATGAAGTATGCCTTTTTTAGGGCCTTTAGAAATTGAAAATGTTAGGCGAGGCTAAAAAAATTGGGTTTTTTTCCCTAACTTCAAAGGATGCAGAGGAAAATAGGAATGACAAACATTATTTTAGTGTTTTTTTACATAAACTAGAAGGCTCTAGCTTTAAAATGATGCATCACACAAGCATGTAAGATGTGTTTTTAAATAAGCAAAGACATTTGGGTATGCCCAACCATTGTGCACGAGCCAAAATGAGGCGGTTGTTAAGAGGTTAATTAACAATAACAATTTAAGTGACCCTTTTGTGCAACGTATGTGATCATTTCTATCAATCCTTTCTAAAAATTAAACGTAAAAAAAAGATGATCGTCTGGTATCGCATTTAATTGGTGCACTATATAAAAGTAATCACTTTGTTTCTACGCTGTGTACAAAAAAACTGGACATCTGAAAATATATAATAAACCGCCATTCCATCAAAGGCATCACGTCTGTTACAAACAGCTGCTATAGAAAACTTCATTAATGTAAGTTATCTCCTAGCAACTTCTAATGGACAGAAGAAAACATAATTATATATAATATATATATTTGGCCTTCTGTCACTTTTGTACCCTTTAGTATGAACTAAAGTAAGTTGTTAAGCCCATTTCAATTATGCTTTTAGTTATGATTATTTGTTACATAATCAAGTCATGTTATATTTTTATCACATTAGTCTTAATCCTCATAATGTTTGATATTTTCTAAAATGAGTTGTCATGATCTCAAATGTTTCTGTTACCCGCCTATCCTAACACGTAGGTTGGAATCAGTTTTCTGACAGTTGTGTGATTCTTAGGAATCCGACCTCCCATCCTCAATGGGCCGATGCACCCTCGGCCACTGGTGGCGCTGCTCGATGGGCGCGACTGCACTGTGGAGATGCCCATCCTCAAAGATGTAGCTACTGTGGCCTTTTGTGATGCCCAGTCCACACAAGAAATACACGAGAAGGTATTTTTCAAGCTTTATGGAAGCTCTTGTTAAAATATATTGTGAAATGAATACCTAGTTTTTCCTTTTTAGGTGTTAAATGAAGCAGTCGCTGCATTGCTGTACCACACAATTACTCTATCCAGAGACGACTTGGAAAAATTCAAAGGTTTAAGAGTTATTGTGCGTATAGGGTCTGGATTTGATAATGTTGATGTGAAAGCAGCAGCGGAGTTAGGTAAGCGGTGCTTAATAGTACCATTTATTACGGGTAAACTGTGTTAATACTTGTGGTGTGTGTAGGCATTGCAGTTTGTAACGTTCCGGCGTCGTCGGTCGAGGAAACGGCAGACACTTCATTATGTCTGATCCTGAACTTGTATAGACGAGTCACTTGGATGCACCAAGCGCTGAGGGAAGGCACGCGGGCTTCCAGTGTGGAGCAGATCCGTGAGGTGGCAGGGGGTGCGGCCCGCATTAGAGGAGAGACTCTGGGTATAATAGGATTAGGTGAGTTTTACACTATTATTTTAATGGTATTATCAGAGTAATGAACTGAATTTATTATGTTCTTTTGCTGCAGGACGAGTCGGTCAGGCAGTGGCTCTTCGGGCTAAGGCTTTTGGTTTTGGTGTGATCTTTTATGACCCATATCTGCCTGATGGTGTGGAACGCTCTCTGGGCCTCCAGCGTATGGCCACCCTTCAAGACCTGCTCATTCACTCAGACTGTGTGTCTCTGCACTGCAGCCTAAACGAGCACAACCACCATCTTATTAATGACTTCACCATCAAACAGGTGCTTTCAGTCAGACTATTACATACCAGGATTTTATTTGGCACATTTGGTGCTTAACTGTTGAAATTCCACAGATGCGTCAAGGGGCCTTTTTGGTCAACACTTCCCGAGGAGGTCTGGTTGATGAGAAAGCGCTAGCTCAGGCACTGAAAGAAGGCCGAATACGAGGAGCCGCGTTGGACGTCCACGAGACGGAACCCTTCAGGTGGCAATTGGGACTTGAATCAGGGATTTATTGTTGTAACGTTTTTTTTCTGACAACTTTTGTGTTTGCAGTTTTTCTACAGGTCCTCTGAAAGATGCCCCAAATCTTATCTGTACCCCGCACACATCCTGGTACAGCGAACAGGCTTCAGTTGAGGCCCGGGAAGAAGCTGCTAGAGAAGTCCGACGTGCCATCACCGGTGAGTCGCCATTCAATTACATTTATTTTTGTATAGCCCTAAATCAACAACAGCAGTCGTCTCGGAGGACTTTCCAACATTGTTGATTTGCCAAAAGCAGATCAGGATAAAATATCCCAAATATTAATTGTAACAAACACATAGGGGCCATTTGTCCAAAAAAAACGCAGCCCACATTGAGCTTTCCTCTCCCACGGACGGACAGGCCATAGATCCTGGACCAGTGTTCTACACTGGGGACTGTTCAATGTCTTACTGGAGTTTTGAGGATCAGTTATTTGGGGGAAATGTGTTGTTCATCTTTCTTCTGCAACTATAGTGTCTTAGTTAAAATGGCATTGGATGATTTGGTGTATTTATTGAAGGTGGAAATCTTACAGCCTTGCAGTCTTTTAATTCTGTAAATGTTGTGCACCTCAGGCCGCATCCCTGACAGCCTAAAGAACTGTGTGAACAAAGAGTATCTTTTGGCGGCTTCTCAGTGGCCCAGCATGGAGGCTGCCACCGTTCATCCGGAGCTCAACGGAGCATCCTACAGGTGAGAAAATAATCTTGGCCATTTTTCAGGGGGCTCTCAATTGGTCATAACTTACCTTTCTTTAATTTGTCTTAGATTTCCCCCAGGCCTGATTAACGTGGCTGCTGCAGGGGGTCTGCCAGGGGCAGGAGCAGGGGTGGACAGTCTGGTTTCAGGGATGGCACACGGCATCACCCCTGTGACCCACCCCCCTCATGCCCCGTCTCCGGGACAACCCACCAAGGCCGAAGCAGACAGAGACATACCCTCCGACCAATAGCCCTTCCGCCAGCGCCAGCACATTCCCTTCTGCTGTGGAAAACCCTCCCACCACACACTGACGGCACCAGTGCCACCTGATGTGATCTTCACTGCGTCTCACACAACGAGCCCGGAAGTGACCTGTCCTGCCGCCCATCTCACCCCCTCACCCCAAACAAGCCCACAGTGTCAGCAATAACTCTTCTCAAGGATTCGGTGATAGGACTGGTTCATTTTCTTATTGGCTGTTTTAATGGAAATCTATTGTGGTTCTAGTTGTAATGTTTGTTTTGGAAAAAGAAAGCGTTTTGAATATGGCTGTGCATCTCCAGTCATCATTCAGACCAGTTGAGGTTAAAGGCCCTGTTGTTATTCCTGTTACTGCTTTTTTCTTCAAACCCTTTTGACAGGGAGTTTATCAGAAAGTCATTCAGATTTCTAATATGACCACCAAGAAATTTAAGCCCCTCTGCTCTCCCTGGCACGGTCTTGCTCTGATATAGACCACAATCAAGTATGTTTCATCATTTCTTAATGAAGTTCTTACCTGTGTGATTTCTCCAAGTGTCATCTTTGCTTTAGCTCACAATGTTTATTTGGAATTGCTGAAGCACCACCCAAACACACATTTTCTGTAGAGCTGAGCAATTGAAGTGGGGGGGTCTTCACCAGCAGAGGGCACTGTCGGACTTTGTTAAGACTGATGGCTTCAGTCTTGGAATAGGACAGATCTTCTTTTTACAGGATGGTCGGAGAAGCCCAGCTTCTGACTATTTTCATTGTGTGGCACAGTCCTTTTGTGTTGGGTAAAGTTTTAGCATTGGCTTTCACAAGAGAGCTGTCGATACTGTCCTTCCCCTGCTATCCTGTGAAAACAAAATATGAATAGGACGGGTGACCAGGGATCAAAGCATGGCCTTGTAATTTAAAGATCTCACCACTTCTCCCCTTGTCATAGTCAGCTCTCATACCACACCAGCATGCATCTGCCATCTTCTCCTGTGTGACTGATAGGACATTTGTGCATGCTGGCTTCTCATTGGCAATGGCTGTGTGTGTGTGTGTGATTCTGTGTGCGCGCTTTTGTTCCCTTAATCGTTTCAAGGATGACGAGCTGTTGTCTTTCCAAAGGACGTCCCTGGGAGTAACCGTTTTTATCACTGTTGCCCTGGTGTCATGGGAACACCTTCTAGTACCTCAGTAACAGATATTGAATGTACCGTGCATACCCTTTTATTTTTTGTACAGATTTTCTAGATGACTTCTTTAATAATAGTCTTTACCAGAAGGTTTGTGATCTTGTAGCAGTAACGATTCATTATTTAAAATAAAGCAACATCATCGCCCCAATGAAATGAATTGATGGAATCTTTGTAGGTTCACTCTTGGTCACTAAAAAAACTCAGGCTTCAAAACCAATATGTATCCTCTTGCCTTTTTTACCCTTTTTATTTGTCATTGTGGAAAGTTTTTAGCACAGATCTTTAAAAACCCCGTATTACTTCTGACTGTGGTAGATGTCTCCATCAAAGCAAAGATCGTGTTCTGCTCGTCTTGTTTTACTAGAACCGTAGTTATAGGTCCGATATGCTTTCCCCCGTTTTTTCTTAATATATATATATATATATATATATATTTAGCCCCTTTCATTGTCAAGCTGCTCTAACTAGTGCATGTGAGGTAATTCTTTAGAGGGAAAAAAACGCTGTTGGCTAAAAAAATGTTGTCATCTTGCTGTTTTCCTCCAGCCCTCTTTACCCCTGAACCATTTTGTGGTGGTCAGTTTCCAGTGATGTACAGTTTTCTCCTCAGAGTCTATGGGAGGCGTGGAGCATGTCTGCGTCCTCCGTCATGTGATGAGTATATATTTTTTAAAAAGTACCCCCATAGTTCAAGTCTATGCGCATAAAGTTATCTTAAATTGTTGCTGTTGACGCGGATGATTTCTACTTTTCAGTTCAACAGTGCACTGTTAAAAATACATTTGTTTTAATGTTATTTTATTGATATGCTTGTGTGTTCTACATGTTGTACTGAAACATTTCAGCGCGATTACCCCATTTCCCCTTTGATATATTTTTAAGAAATCGTATTCCTTGTCAATATCGTGGGCCTTACTTTGTCTTTCCCTTAAAGTAGCTGTTTTAAAGTTGCCATGGAACCACTCACTGCCTTAATACAGTTGACCACAGTAAGACGAGTCGGAAAAGAGGCGAGCCAGGATCATGTCGTTTCCCAATTTCCTCCCTAAATATTGTGCACCTTTTTTTTTTTTTTTTCAAACATTTGACCTTCATTTAAATGTTCAGTGATTCTATTGTTTCACCCTGGCAGTGTTTGTATATGTGCAAGCTAGTGGATAAAGCACATACGGTTACAAAGCCACCGTTAATATTTCACTCTCAAGTGTGAAATTTCCCTTCTCGGCCGACGACTCTGCCGCTCTTAAAGCTCCTTTTAGCTGCTGGTGGGGGCGAGAGGGAGGGAGGGACACTGGTGAGCTCTGTCAAATATAACAATAAATTTGGTGTGAACCGGTCACTATTTCTCAGGGTCAAATGCACACATATCCTCCAGCAGTCCAGCCCTGGCCCCGCCCTGCTGTCCTCCAAACCCTCCCTGACCTTGTTCGCGTTTCTTTTGGCACTGACTTCTAACCTTCTAACCAACGGATGAATGAGCATCTGAATGTGAACCGTGCGTGATGTTAAAATTGGGAAATGTATTTTTACAACATGTGAACATGTTTTTTTTTCACTCACTCTCATTGTGAATTGATTTTTTTTTTTTTTTTTTCTTTCACCAGACTGCAAAAACTAAATTTAAAAAAGACAAAAAAAACTCCTGTAACTAGGCTCTTAAGCTTTATTTTTGTTTTGTTTACTTTTTTTATTAGAAACAATCATGTTTGTGATGGTAACTTCCAATGGTAAACTCCACACCGTATTTTAAATAAAATGTAAAAAAATAAACACTTATTGTCTTATTTTGTTACTCCTCTCTAAACTTGGACTTTGTTTAAACATGTTTTCAGTTTGCGCAGCCATCAGAATAATAACTCTGGACCCTTGCTGGAGTGATCTACAATTTAAATCAAAGTCCATGAATGAGTTTTCTGTTAACACGTCAGAGAAGGGCAACCTCTCAACTCTGTATGAAAATATTAATGACATATCTTTACAGTAACTAATGTAAAATGTATGGGACATGACGACTACCAGACCATTTCCAGACATTATGCTTTACCATACTGTTTAGCTATACTACACATTTTTTCCGTGTCACTATATGCCTCGGGCTTGGACCTCATGGACGAAGTGACTAAAGGGGAATTCGGGATAACACTAGTTCTACCATCAACACAATGTGGCTGATCCCTGTTTTGTCTCCTATGCTCTGTTATGCAGGGCCTGGGCACTTTTATGAGCTGGGTAGATAGGGGTACACATGGCGAGGGGGCTTTCTGGAGTCCCTGGGGGAAGATTATCAGCCACAAAATTACAACCACATGTACCTAACTGGAATCCTGCTCTTTGAAAGGTGCAGGGGCGAGAATGGCAGCTCCTAAGGAAGATTATTATTCAACCATTTTATGAGGCCTTTAACACTTGGAGTTTGCCTCACTGGGAAAACATTTAAGGAAGGTGTGAAACATGCTGTAATGTGCTGTATGTGTTGATTTCTGTATTTGTGGAGTTATGGGGATCATAATGACTGAAAATAAATGAGAATCTTTTACATTAGAGAAGTGTCGAGATCTATTGACCACAAACTCTTTTCCCAGTCTGTGATGACATGGATGGATCTGCGACATCTGAATGATCTTAGTAGTTATTATTATTAGGTATACTGGTAGAAAAACATAACCTCTATCTGCCTGAGGAAAACGTTCGCATCACCAATGAACAATCGCTTGGTCGACGGAACCTCGGAAACTTAGATTTTTATAGTACATTACAGATACAAGCAGTTTTGGGACGAATATCTCAAAATTGTCTTTAGTTACAGAAAGATAGTGTAATGAGGCCGCGTTAAAACAGCTTTGTCGGATTTTTCGGTTAGAAGAAACCTTAAAGCCTTTCTTTTTTTTATTATCTGGCCCAAATGTAACTCAAATACTGCAATGTGTTCTTTATTAAACAGTGACTGTACTCTGAATATTATCAAAAGGAAGAGGAATGTTTTCGGAGTTACGGTAAATTAGTAATTGGAATATGTACTGTAACTGAATGCAAACAAACTGTTTTGGACAATTATGACTTTATTCTGATAACAAAACCTCAAGCTCAGAGAGTAGAATGAGTCTAACATCTTTTCTGGGATTCAATAGTGAAGTTGAGTTACTGCAACAAGTAGTAAAGTAGTAATTTTAAAGAAAAATATAACTGCATTATACAATTATAATGGAACTATTTTGGTTTTTCAGGTTTTAGAATGTAAAACAAGATGCTATCTGCCTGTTGAACTTTTCTTTTTTCTTTCTTTTTTTCAAATTTGGAAGTGCCAGTTGCAAACACAGGCATGGTAATTGACAAAACTAATTTAGGAGCAATACTTTTGTTTTAATAGGCAGAAAGTGTGATGTGTTTGATGTCATAGTGGTACAGTGAGGTCATACTATTCCAGGACAGATGTGGTTTTACATTTCCAAACTCCCACTCGGAAAAACACATTGAAACTCAGACTGGGTCAATGGTCCCGGAGTTGGCGTTATTGTGATAAATGTCATATTGTGATTGGAAGAGAGAATAGAGACAAAATGAGAGAGATTTTAAACCAAAGCTCAATTTAAGACTCCAAATTGTTGCAAAAATATGACTAAGCGCTTTTATTTGTTTTAACCAAGAAACTACATGTTTGCTCCTATACTTCTCATATCACTGTGTGTGTGCGCGTGTGTGTGTGTGCGTGTGTGTGCGTCACCACACCATGAACGCTTTGATTCTGGTAAGTCATACACATATCTCACAGTTCCAGAGAACGCTTGAAGGCGGCATGAGACAGGATCATTTATATAGAAGGGGCGGAGTTACATGTTTGTGCCAGAAGTCCCTAATAATAGCGTGGGTGGATCTAAAAACCACTCCAGGGTTATATTTGATGAGGCAACAAGGCAGTAACAAAAGTAAACGCGCAAAAAAGGTTGATTTGCATGATATATCTCCCTTAAAAGAGCAGGACCCATAAGACTTTCCAACGACTCTCATATTTTCAGGTATTTTGTCATTCTTACATGTATTTTGTCATTCTTACATGTATTTTGTCATTCCTTTTATCAGTCTTCTCACAGTATAC
Organism: Knipowitschia caucasica; assembly: GCA_964034765.1. NCBI lineage: Eukaryota > Metazoa > Chordata > Actinopteri > Gobiiformes > Gobiidae > Knipowitschia > Knipowitschia caucasica. The sequence goes on from OZ035830.1 coordinate 21,007,366, forward strand.
ATTTCATCTACATGTTGTCCAGACCACATTATGCAGCTTGTTTACATGATTCTCAGGTTGGGTCATTGCCTCACCTCCTTTTGAGGCTCCCCCCCTTGGGACTCACCAACAGAGTTCAGCAAAGCAACATTCATCCCCACCGGCCCCTGGTCCCGCTGCCCTGCTGGAAACTCACATTTTATTGTTTGTTTGTTTTGCCCAGAAAAGGAAGGAGGGCTGGTGAGGCCTCAAAGATTTTTATCATGTCTGGGAACACGCTGGTCAAGGCTGTAAAATGAAAAGTTCCCTTACTTGGACGAGAGGGGTTTACTCAGGCAATCGCTTCACTGGAAAAACTGTAGAAGTAGGACAAAAACGTTTTACTGTTTTAGAATATTCTTTTTACTGGAGCAAAATGACACCATCAAAAATAGCGACTTATGTTTGATGTGTGACTAATAGTTTTAAAGCTGAGGTTCCTAACTTTATTTTTCCCCATAGTAAATCCATAGTGTTTGTTACAACTGAAAGAATCTTATCAAAGTCAAATTTTATGAGAATGTTATCTTTTGAGGAAAACTTTAGCGATGTGTTCACAGTAAAGTGTCAATTATAGTATCTGGACTTTAAAAGGTCATCCCTCAACTAAAATGACTATCATAGATTGTAAAAAAAAGATTTCAAACACAGACACATCAAAGAGATAGTGTGGATAAAATCAAAAGGAAAGATCAACAAATATTTTTTGGCAACATTTTAAACGACCGAATCAGCCTCTGATTTGACCATTCTACTGTGATATCAGTGACATAGAAAACAAAATGTCCTCAGTCTGAAAAAGTGGCAGGTGAAATTCCAAAAGATTTACATGGTTAAAACAACATCAGGAAACTTTTTGATTTAAAAAGGAATAGTGGAAATTAAATGACCCTTGAATAAATGTGTAACAGACGTGATGGTTTCCGTCCATTTTTCTCTAACAATTAAACTTGAAAAAAAAGAAAATCTGGTCTGGTTTCACATTTAATTAGTTGACAATATGAAAGTATCACTCTGTTTCTACTCTATCTTAATCAAATGTGGACATCTGAAAATACCTAACAAACTCATTCCATCAAATCATCAGGTTCGTTACATAAAATAAACAGGGCCGCTATAAGAAAATTATCTAATGTATAAAACAGTTATGTTCTAGTAACTTCTAATGGACAGAGGAGGTGTTTGGATACATGAAAAACATAAAAAATATACTGATTTTTATAATCAAATTTTTGGCCTTTTGTCACACTTTTGTGCCCTTTATTGTGAACAGGCCCATATAACCAAGCCATTTTGACACCAGAAACTAGTTTGATTTTATTTGAACACATACTTGATGTTTTTGAAAGTTATAGATACACAAGCTTTAATCTTCAAGCAGAAGATTTACAGCATGTATATGAACAGAATAGGAGGATACTGGTTTATCAATGAATATACTACATTTCTTTACATTATTTCTGCACTGAAATATCAAGCTTTGAACTCACTGGATCCTCACTTGTGTTGAAATAAATATACAAATATCCGCATGATTATGTTGAGAGGCAGAAGTTGCAGCCATCATGGACCGCATGTGTGTTTGAATAACATGTCTGCGTGTGATGAATTAGTCTCTGGATAGATGACCTGCTCCTCTCGCTCTGAGCCTGCTGCCAGCCTTCAGAAAGCGGTGCATAAATGTTTTTCTGTGCCTGCCACTCAGACTTATGAAATATGGTTGCGCTCTCTCTCAGAGACACACAACTAAGACATCAATAATTTTCCCCAGAAACACATGGCACCTTTCAATGTTACATAAAAACGACATTATACGAACATTTAGAGGGCCAGTTTGTGTCCGAACGGGGTGGGAAATAACAGCATGCGTTTAGTATAGGGCCTAATAAAGATTCAAAACAAGAAAATGACAATACTTTTAAAACTTTATGCAATTACTCGGTTATTTCTACATCCATTGTACAACTTCATATTTTGTTGTGTGTGATGGCAAGGTAAGAATGTTTACCAAGGAACTGTAATAAAAGCTTCATACGAATGACAAAGGATCTCTAAAACCAGGGGCGCATCTAGCATTAGGCAAGAGGGGGCTCCAGTACAGGGCCCCACCCGTCTCTCTGAAATAAAGACTATTTGCTCTTGTTGTGTAATAAACAATAGAACAGCATTTTGAGTGGACTATTGAGTGCATCAGTATAGAAAGCGCACCAGGTACACTTTAAAAGAGTAAATTTGATCCACAACCAAGAGCTGACGGACCAAAACAAAACCGATAGACGACTCTTTTAGCTAGACACGACATGATTTAATGACATTGTTTTAACGCACTGTTGACTCGTGATAATAGTAAGTAGTAGTAAGTAATCTTTATTTATATACCGCCTTTTCACTGCAAATCTGAGTCTCAAAGCGGTTTACAATTGTTAATTTTTGGGCATTTGTCTCCCACTCCACACAGAGATGGGAGCGGGGTCGCCAGTACAGGAGGCGCATGCCAGACCTATTGTACATATTTTTAGTGGTAGGGGAAACCGGAGTACCCGGAGGAAACCTACGCAGACACGGGGAGAACATACAAACTCCACTCAGAAAGGCCCTGGTCCGACCGGGATTCGAACCCAGGTCCTTCTTGCTGAGAGGCGAGAGTGCTATCCACTCAGCCACGTGCCGCCAATAATCAATCATCCATCCATCCATTTTCTTCCCCTTAATCCATTTCTGGGTCGGGGGGGTGTCAGTCAGAGCTGCACCCAGAGCTGCACCCAGAAAGCACTAAAGCACAAAGCACCAGCCCCTCACTGATCCTCCTGCAGGTGGTGAGTCCACAGGAGCTGAGATCTTCAGGCAAAGCGGGGTTAAGTGTCTTGCCCAAGGACACAACAACAGCAGTCATCAGTGGGAATCGTGAAGTAGGTCTTACGGTGGGCTCGAACCCACAACCTTCAAGCTCAAAGGCCAATGCTCTACCAACTGAGCCACTGTCACCCCCATGTTTGATTATACTGTCAAACATTCTTATACTACTACTTAATGATTCCATAAACTCCAGAAGTCCATAAAGTCTGTTCTGACAATAACCCTATTCACATAAAAACACATCCAGTGTCTTTCTCTTCTTTTTTCCGTGTCTCTCTGCTGTTCACATAAACACACTGAAGCAGGAATGTGTGCTTGGTCATCAGCTGTGGAGATCAACAGCTGTAGATCCATACCCTTTCCTGCCCCCAGGGGGAGCTCTAACCAAATACAAATACATATGGCCGCAGAGCTCAAAAAACATGAAAAAGTAGCAGTTTATGGTCCAGCAACTACAACTACAGGTAAGAAAGTCTGAACGCACCAAAATATCTATTTACGTGAACAATGAAGCAAGGTATGAAATCATTATAGAATTATAGAAATTATTATCAAATTACAGAAATCTGGTATTTATTTTTTTCTTTTAAAGGGAAAAATGCTAGAGCAAACGTTTGGACACTCTGCATATCTAAAACATATAGTGCCTCCTCTGGCAAATACCACACCCTGTAAACATGTTTTGTGGGCATTCAAAAATCTCAACTCTCGTCTTGGTCCAGTTCTGAGGGATGTCTGAGCTGTCTCACATGTACTGCTCTTTTCAATCCACAGAATGAAATTTCTCTTTAGAATCTGGAGGTCATCATAAAACCTTCAGCGTTTGACTCTTCACACAATCCATTATTAATTATGTGTCATTGGGATCATAAGTCAATGTTTAGTTCTTTGTTGTATAATATGTTGAATCTGTCTCTCTACCTGTGTGCAAATTCTGGTATTAAATATATTTCTAAATCTTTCTAATATATTTCTATATTTCACTAAGTCCTTAGTGGATTAAAACACCTTGTCATTAAATCATGCTGTGGCCAGTTACAGTTGTCTATAGGATTTGTTTTACTCTATTAGCAAGTTTTACAACATGAAAACCTGCGGCCTATATTTACGTGTGTCCGACATGAGGGAGAAAAAAACCTTTATTTTCTAATTTACCAAGTGCGGGTAATATACAGATGCGCTTAATAGTCCAGCAAGTACTGTATATTTTTGTTAGTCTTTTGATTTACCTAAAAGTGGAACAGACTAAGGAAGTAACATTATATAAATATTGTAATAAGGAAATATATTCTCGGGTAATTTTATTCAGCATTTTATTTAAAAATGGATTTGCGGGACCTTTCATGCTCTGCCAAGTAATTAGGGTACAACTCCTTTTACTCATGTTACATCATGCACGTCCGTTGGTGATGATAGATTCTAGCTCCAAATAATCGCCATGATTTGGTCTCATTCTTTTGATTACAGCTCATTATACTGACAGGAGATTTACAGAAAATGTCTTGCAACTGAGAGAAGAGATTATGTAACATGATGTTGCTGAAACGACAGTATTATTCCGTGAACCGATACAGACAGACACAATCAAATCAATGCTGCAGTTGGCGTCCCCTGAGCTGCTGAGAAGCCTTCTGTCTTCATGCAGATCCTATGGCTTGTTCCCAACGTGCTGTCGTGAGCTCAGCCGCACTCGTTTGGCACATGTTTCCCTGACGTTAGCACGGCTTTAACTGGAAGAAAAGTTCACTTTGTCTCAGAGGTTTGCGTCAGTGATGGGGCAACCTGCTCCCCATGCACACTCCTGGGGCAGAGCTAATGTGGCCTACTTCAACGACGGATACGAAGGCACACATCTGCACACATCCGCCCACATCTGCACACTTACACACTTACAGTGTTGGGAGTAACGCGTTACAAACCTAATGTTGTTACTCTAATGTATTATTTTATTTGGGAGGGAGTAATGTTGTAGTGTAACATATTACTTTGAAATAACAGTGTCAAGTAATACATGATGTATCACGTTTTTGAAGTAATTGGCCCAACACTGCTTACAGATACAGATTAAGCAACGTTATATTGAAACCAGGCGAGAGTAGCTCAGTTGGTAGAGCATTGGCCTTTAGACCTGAAGGTCGTGGGTTGGATACCCACCGACTCCCACTGATGTCTGCTGTCGTTGTGTCCTTGGGCAAGACACTTAACCCCACTTTGCCCAAGGCCCCCGCTGAGAGATCAAGGCTATGCTCACACTCAGAGAGCAGCCGTCCTCCTGTGGACTCACCACCTGCAGAGGATCAGTGAGGGGCTGGTGCTATGAGACTTGGGTGGCATCTCTGATTGCCACCCCCCTGACCCAGAAATGGATTAAGGGGAAGAAAATGGATGGAAAATGGATGGATATTGAAACCAAATGATTACTACTGTAGACTAGAGACAAGTGCTTTATGCTTTTTCCTGTATGGCTTTGACTGGAGTCTTCCGCAGTTATTAAGACATGAAGCTCAATTAATGCCATCTATGTTGGTGCCCAGAACATGCATCGTTACTGAGAGGGCAGACTCAATAGTCACTTTGGGCCCCATAACCACCAGAGGGCCCCCAAGAGTGGCTTAAATGAATTTGGAAAAGATGACAAACTTTACGTCCCACTTTGTGCAACTGTCAGACATTCAAATTTACCAGAAAATTGAGACAATAAATCTAATTGGCCCGGGCTGGCCTGGCCCTTACATACTGTAAATACAAGAAAAGTAATGTAACTCAGTTACTTTCTTGATACTGTAACTAAGTAATGTAACATATTATGTTTTCGAGAAGTTATTAATAGTATGTCACTAGAAAGTAATTTGGTTAGCAGCTATAGCTTCTCTGTGATTTTGGCGAAATGGAAGAGCATGCAATAAACAGTTTTGAAGGTAGTTGAGAAGAGGTGAAAGACTGAGGATCCAAACAGAACTAGTCCCTGTGGAAAATATTTAATATCAAAGAGGCGGGACTTCCGACAAAATAGTTGTCGTTATTTTCAATGTTTGCTCCGCTACTGAAATCACCCAAATGTATAGATGTTATTTACATATTTCTGGCTACTAACCTCTTTATATTACATAAAAAGTAATTCTTCCCCCTCAAACACTAAACTAACCAAACTTCTGAACTGGAGCCGGTGCAGATCCCGTGATTCTGCGGTGTTTTGTATTATCGATGTGCATGCGAGGTAATTAACAATCTGGACCCTGAGCTCATTGTCATTAATCAGCGGGGCTCCTGCTTTTTCCACTAACCCAGATTCAACTGGGCCCAAAAAACATAAATCTCCAAAACTAAGCAAAGCAGATGTGTTTATGTTTATTTAAATTGTTTGATGTTGATGATGAAAAAAAGAGTTGAATGTTGAGCAGAGTTCTGAACAGACGTGGCACACTTTTTCTCGCTCTCATATCCAGGTCACAGAAGAATGACTTCATACTTCTCCCATCAATGCAAAGTGATTATTCTTATTAGTCTCCTCTACCTTCGGGCCTAGCTTTGATGCGTCATTTTGAAGCAGAGAGAGAGAAAGCAGTTCCAGATAGCCTCACTTGTCTTGATTCGGCCAGACCCCCAACACGTTGAGAAGTGAACGGTGGTGTAGCCTGAACCTCCATGGTCGTCGCATGTGTGAGCCAGGTGTGAAAACTGAGAGAGACAAGAAAAAACACAGTGGGACTTTATAGAAGCAGTACGTCACCTGCTGAAGGCCGTGGAAAGACAAAGCTCAGAAATCGGAACGTTCTCCGTGGAGATAAATATGTTTGAAGTTATTATGTGGACACCAAGGGAACAAAAGGGCCCCCATCCAGGACAGGACCAGTCAGGTTTGAGGAGATGCAAGTCCTGTCAAAGTCATTTTGAATTCATTAAATTATAATATTTCACAGATTTTGTTCTATTTTACTTGTTTGTCTGCTAATTTAAACTGTGAGGTTAAAAACTTGGCTAGTATGGGTATAGAATGAAGATATGGTATGCCTTTCTTTGTGCCGGGAGATTGCATAACAAAACATTACACACATGTTGTCCCTGAGCAGGTTGACGTAAGAAAAATATATTAACCCCTCGCTCAGATCCTTCCTGATTTTTTACATATAAATTTGATGTGAAACAGACAAAAGGTGGATCCCTGCAACTTTATGTGAGAGCAAGGACTATTAAAATGTAACAGAAATAAATATATATAGATAGAAAAATGTATGGAAACGTTTATGGGAAGCAGAGACAGTATATTAGGAGAAGACACCATATTTGAGTGGGAATGTGGAGCCCAATTTATGAACGTTTTCTTGATGTCAACGAGTTACCAAACGCACATATTTATTTACAGGACAAGACAATATCAACTTATAAACATCAGGATCACAGAGAGTGCTAAACCATGGATTTTTTTAAAGCTCAAAATGGTGAGTGTGACACAAATGGTTAGTGAGGTCAAGGAGTTTACTTTTCAATAGTAGCCAGACCCAGTATGAGCATTTCCCTGTTGGGCTTCATTGAGCTCAGGGTTCAGTATTGTCCGTCTGTACACAGTCTGTGGTATAGAAAGTGTCCTGGATTCTGGAGCTCTCAGCAAATCTGTTACTTTGGGACCTAAATGGCTAATACATATTTAAATGTGTGTAGAGAAATACCCTGATATGTTCCTACAACAGAGAGTAAGGTCACATCAACTTAAAAAATCATATACGTTGAATTGTTAACAGGCTATTATTATTATTATTATTAGATATTTTAGTTTGATTAATTGTCATTCGTGCACAGTCAGACCTTGCAAAACATCTGCTCACACCTCCAGACACAACGTCTTGTATCAAAATGTCAGGAATCCAAAGTAAAATATGATTCACACTTAGAACTGAGGTTTACCTGGAATGATTCTGTCAAAACAGCTCGAACACACTCGAACGGTCAATGTTTGCTGTGTTTCCATGGAAACAACGTGTATATTCGTTCTTAAGTGTTTGTAACTTGATTCACTTACACTCTGTTTGCACTAAAAAGGATTCTGTTTCTGTGTTTGCACCTGTGCCCCTTTATCACCGAGAAATCCTGGGCAAGAAATTATCTTTGTCTATCTGCTCTTGTGTCAAACATATAAGTGTTTTATATTTTAGTTTTTTGACAAAAATAAAAAGGTCTTCACTCGTAATGTTGCATGGAATAAGGTGTGGTGTAAAAGAAAGCTATTTGTTATAAAGTTATCTAACAGAAACATTTAATAATATTATTTTCTATTTCACAGTTCTAACAGAAACAATCTTGTAAAAGTAAAACAACTGAAAAGTAATACTTCCACCACTTTTGCAGAGAGCACTTTGGGGACTGAGAGCTGATTGGCTGAAGGTGGTCCTCTCATTATTGTTTTATTTATTTTTTTATTTACTTCTCTGAGTTAAAAAGCTGATGCAGTTTTATTACTGTGAATATTTGAACCCAACTCAATTCAATTCAAGTGTTTATTTAGGCATCTAGAAGATACAAAGTCAATCACACGAAAAAGAGTCACAGAAAAGACAATAGCCCAAACGGGAGTTGGCAGAAGCTGGAACATCTTATCTGGGCCTACCCTCTGTTACCAAAACACCCAATTCCTAATGACTTATAACTTCAAATATTCTTGCACTTTTATGTATTACAGATGTATCTATAGATGTAGACAAACAAGTATATTTTGCACTTGAGTATACAAGTTTATGCTTTTTATACTTTGTTTAAAAAGTTGTTTTTGTTATTAAGCTAAAGATAGAGATTTTATTTTAAGTATAGAGTTGTGCTATACCTAATAATAACTTATCTGGTGTTATGTGCTCCTCCAGCCTCCTGTCCTGTAACTTGTGATGCAACAATGAAACGTCCCCACTGTGGGACGAATAAAGCACAGTTTTGACGGTTGCCAAAAATTAGGCATTTCAAACCAGGACCCGTGGACCAGAATGCGGCTGTGTGATTGTATGTGCCCCTCTGCCTGGCTAACACAAACTCACCATTGAAGTACTTTCAGTGTCATCCAGCCAACTTCAACTCCGCTATAGTCCAAGCTGTACATCGCTGTGAAGCTCAGAAACTGTATGTATTTGTGTGCACTGACATTTGTTGTTCATTTTGTAACAACGTTTTCATATAATTCACTAATGTTGCTATGGCGTGAATCAATACTGACATTTCAAATTTTAGCGGCCCGAACAGCCAGAATCCAGTCAAAACAGTTTTAGACTCCGTGTTGTCAGCCTTTGGACAAGTCTGGTGAACTAAACTAAAGCGGCCCTCTCACTAAGAACTTTGGACACCCCTGTCAAAAATACATGCACGTGAAAACTATAGAGTGAAGATGGATTTTATTGTTTTGTTTGTTTGTTTGAACAGTATTAACTCTGCTCAAATGGAGTAGGCTGGAGCACAAAGCTTTAGAGAACCCCACTCCCAAAACTCAATACTATCAAACTTTTCACATCACAATAAAAACAGGACAAAACAAGGACACACAAGCACTCAAAACATTCTATATATTCACATCCTTTTTTTGTGGAATAATCAATTTCAACAGAATATAGAATAGATCACACAATAATAATGTCTAAGATTAGCCTCACTGGAGATAGGAGATTAAGGCAGCTTCATTTAACCAGTTTAAACTCTTATCTTATGACCAGGAGTGAGGCACTACTTGTTGTTGCAGCTCAAAAGTCAGGCACCCCAGCTTTAATTGTATACATGTGTTAACGCTTATACCCTGACCCCGACTTGTTGGTCACAATAGCATCAGCAATACTTTACCAAATACCATCAATCCTTACAAATATGAAAACAAAAAACAAAAAAAACATTACCCCAGTTTCTAACTTTAAATTCCCTGCATGCAACAGCAGCAGAACACTACAATAAAGCTGTTATTATATCTGCCCTCTGTCTGAAACACACTGCTCTTAACAACTCTGCAGCTTATTCACTATAGAAAACAAAAACACAGCACCGTGAGTGTCACATTTGATCGGGGGCCAGAGCGGTGCTGGTTACCTTGTCAGCAGTCAGTGCAGAGGGGGAGAGAGGAGCCAGCGCTGGACTCCATACAAGGAGAGAGGGATGGAGGGGAGGAGGGCGGGAGAGAGTGGGCCGGTAACCCGAGGAGGTGGAGAAAAGCTCGGGAAGACAGATAAAGAGTAGAGAGAAGAGCAGAGGAACCGGTCAAGGTGGCAGGCACTCAACACACTGGAAGAAGCTGTCAGAGACTGGACGACACAGGTTCATGGCATTCTTCATTCATTCATTTGTTATATAACCTCTTATAACTTATTCTTGTGTTTTTCAAAAAATGCATATTTCAGATTTTATTTTTCCTTTCACTGCTTTTATCACTAGTTAGGATGCTTGTTTTTGTGGTGGCTGCAAGTCTGATTGTGTTGTTTTACTTATACTTACTTATTTGTTTATGAATAGTTCTATATGATAAACTATATTATACTCATGTCTGTTTCGTTAATTTGGCTGAAAATATTTACATTGTATTTACGTATTTTAAGCATTCCTCTCACTAAATATGAACAAAAAATAGTGAATAAATTAAATTATTGCCGAAAAACGCAATTGTTAACATCACAGTCCTAACTGCTGTCATGACAACTCCAAAAAATCTCCATATTTCACTAGTACAGCGGTAGTTTCTGCAGATTTACCTAATGACAGCACTAAACTAAAATGCTGTATTTGCCTATTTGCGGGTGATGCAAAGTGCGCCCCGTGTGCAGCAAGGCTTTAGTTTTAAAGCATAGACCAATAAACTCACTAATGTTCCTTATATTGGTGCTAGTCCTGCCATCTGCTTGTAAAAGAAGAACCGTGTCGTGCTGCGTGTGCGTGAATACCTGTACGCATTAACTCTGTATGAGTCTGCTCTAATTGCTCTGTAAAGATAACCCGCTAGAACAACATTTTGCTTCTTGCCACATCTCTAAGTTTGATTGAGGGATTTTTGTGGTCTGTAAGGTTTTTAAAGCCTTGTCTTCAGCCTGTTATTAGCCCCTGTCTTCTGAGATAGAAGTAGGTTAGGAGTTGACAGATAAAGTCCAATGCAACCTCTGGCTGCATTTTAGTGCATATGTGTGAAATTTAAAGAAGACGTATTATGCTAAACGTTTTTAACCATGTTCCTTCACTGCAAACAGACTTGGGGTTGTTTTTAGTTCCATCCAGGAACTAAAATGATCAGGAACTTCTGGCACAAACATGTAATTCCGCCCCTTCTGTATTAAAGCTCCTCTCTCAGTCCTTTAATAGTATGATGTCATTGTACCACTATGATGATTTCAGCATTTTATCTCAAAAGTATTGCCCATATTTTAGTTTTGGTCATTTCTAAGGTGATATAACAGTCTTTGGTTTCGGTTTGAGGCTTGTGTTGCAATCTTTTATCGTATCAGGTTACATTGCTGTGTTGCATGCCAATTTTGATATGAAAGGAAAATTCAACACCTCCCTCTGGTGGTAGCATAGGGGGTTGCAGGTAAAAAGATTTTTTTTTTTAACTTGTTTTGCCATTTATTTTCTGCAGAAGATATTGTTTCACATTCAAAAACATGACATTTTTCAAAGTAAATAGTCAGATCTTCAAGTTTAATGGCATGAATAATGCAACACATTTCTTCTTTAAACCGATACACATCAAGACAATAACACACTTTCATGCGTGTAGTCGTTAACCTACTTTTCCAAAAGCTGATTTTTAGTATAGATAAACATTGTGGCGGAAAGCTGGTAAAACGATATCTTTGCAGGAGCTTGTGATAAACTTGACCTCCATTCCTGCACTCAAACCAAGTTCAGCAGCTCTAGAAATGGCAAACTTGTGAAAACGCTATGTTCCAGTGGTTGAACTCGTGACCCCAGCCTCCACTGTCCCTCCTAAAAAAACCGTGTCACAGGGAGCTCCTTTTGATGGACGATGTGACGTGTAGCTCGAGTGGACAGCTGTCAACGAGGATGAACACCGGGATCAAAGCCCAGGGCCATGTCTCTTCATAACAAAGGCATTTTTATGGACGTCTGTTAAAGGCACTCGACACAATGGTTAGTAAGACTTGTGAATGTGACCGGAGAATTGATAAAACACTCAGTCAGATGTGGTCAGAAAAGTGTCAGAGCTGGAATTTCGCAGATATATGGGCAGTGGTAAGCCAATCTGTCTTCTGCAAATAGACCGCACCGAGGACAATGCGGTACAAGACATGAATGTTATGTGTGTTGGATAAATGTGTTGCTCCAGATCTCCAAATTTAACTGTCTGACTGCAGCTGCTTTTAGCTGCACTTGCAGCTACAATCTTGGATAAGGGAAGGTGTATTTGTTGCACTCTTAAATGACCAAGACAATACAAAATAGTCCGTTTGCAACGTTTATTGTCCACGGTTCAGAGTCACATTTTGAGGCACGCAGGGTCACAACAGGATGAACGCACCTGTCAACACTCACTAGTCGGAGGTGGGCGTGGTTGACCTACATTTGTAGTCTAGCCCCCATTCATAAATACGTACATTTATTAATATGACTACTAGTGAAAATAAGTACCAAATATTGAAATAACTTAACAGTGAATTCACTGATTGCAAGTGCATAAACTCATGAATTTCGAATGATTAAAATTACAAAATGTTATACATTTTAGATGGACTGTATATTTAATATGTGAAAATTCAGGTGAGGTTTAGCCACCTGCTTGTCACCATGGTTACTTCATTATTGATGATGCCACAGTAGGATGTTCAATTATACAGTAGCAGTTACACAGTATGTTTGTCTTTTTTGATAAAAAAAATATCCCATTTTTAAATTGTGTATGTGTTACTACTGTATATCTTATCTTCAATTTCTGATTAATTAACAACTTCCCTCCTTTACACAAACCTGACCCGTAACTTATATATATTTAATTAACATTGGCTGTGATTACCATAAACTGCAATCATTTTGGGGTCGGAGTGGCACAAGCTTAAAATATTTTTTTCTTATGACCACAAATATACAATTTCATTGTGTTTATTTTCATTTCATTGGATTTTTTCTGAAGAACCAAAGTGACGCAAAAGCAAAATTATGCATGACTAAAAGAATGGCTTGCAAAAGTATTCAGTCCCCTTTTCTCAGAATGCAGCCTTCTGTCTTTAGAGCGAGGCTGCTTTTTTTCCGCAGGGGCAGGGGAGACCGTCAGAGTTTATGGGAAGGTGGGTGGAGCAAAATCCAGGGTAATCTTCAAAGAAAAGCTGCTGGAGTCTGCAAAAGAGTTGAGACTGTTTACTGTTACTTTTTCAGAGCAATTTCCCTAAACATAAAGCCTTTTCATACAAAGGAATGCTTTAAAACAAAACATATTTATGTGGTAGAACAGCCCACTCAAAGTCCAGACCTAAATCCCATCCAGAAACTGTGGCAAAATCTAAAAACTGCTGTTCACAAACTCTCTCCATCTTTTGTGACAGAATTTGAGCTTTTTTGCAAAACAATAATGGGCAAAATTGACCTTGTAATTGTAATTGGACCACAAAATACTGAATCGAGGGGGCTGAATACTTATGAAAACCACACTTTTCCTTCACAATTGTCTGTCATTTTGAGTTGATCTTTCCCATAAAAGGCCAATAATGTATCTTCATGTTTACAAAATGTGGAAATGGCGATCTTCCAGTTCAAACAGTCCATTAAACAGAAGTGGAGACACTGAAAAGCAGTTTTAATCCACACCAAAGCGGTTCCATGGAAACGAGCCTAACAGCTTCTGACTAATAGCAGAGCACACAAAATAATGACATTGTACAGGACCAGTAAAACTAATTGCCACAGAGACAAAACTATATATAGCCGTTTGGAGTGCTAACACCCAAGGAGAAAGGGTGGATCGATTGAATACGCCCACATGGGAAGCACAGATAGGAGATTTAGAAACTCCCTGAAAGCTGTTAAATAAATAAATAAAACCTATACCAAAATCCGTGCTATTAAACACCCACATATAAAACTGAAGCTCACTTTACAATGCCTGAAACAAAACTCGTAAAAGTTCTGGGATTGAAATTGTGTTGTAGATTTGCACGTGTCTAGTTCTTAATGGAGTGTGATTCTGAGTCAGCAGTCGGTGTTGTGGTCAGTGTGTGCATGGTCAGTCAGTGAGGTCAGAGCAGGAGAATGACAGTTCTCTGAAAGATGTCATCCATATTGTTTTATTTTAGATCTCCTACTCCAGCAGACATTACTATGGCAGCTATGAATGCCTGCTGCATTCTGGCTCTGGACCAGCGCTCCAGGATAGAACTAGCAGTGTTTATATAATGAAATGCTCAAAGGTTAGCGGGTCCAGAAGGGCTGTGGAGTAGATAACAATACACCTAAATATATTATTGCTAAAATACTATCTATATTTGGCTCAGTATACAACAAAAGAAGCGGTAACGCTATTATGCATTCTCAAGTTACCATTTCATAAAACGTAATAGCTCATTTAGAATTTGTTGGCAGTGAACTCAGTGTATTTCAAAGAAGAATAAAACATGTGATACATAATCTCCCATGTTATTAATGCTTCTAAATGATTAAAATGTGTTTTTGAGGTTCACAAAACCACAGCATTCTGTTTTACTTATATTTGGTCCAGATTTAGAACATTACTCTCTCCATATTTGAAACTGGGTGAGTTGGTCATGGTAACTCAATAAAATGTATTGATGAGAAGCTCAAGTTCACACTTCTGCAGACTTATTTGGGTTTTGTCTGGGTTTCCCAATATTCTTTCCATTTTCTCTCATCTGGGCACAGACAGCTTTGAGAGCGTGATGGATGCACAATTCATGGTTTGGTAGAAAGTTCAACAGTAGGAGCTATATTTCATACAGTGCATACTTCTGTTTTGCCAGGCGCCTGGCAGCAGTAGACTGTGCCTTTGCCCACCGGTGAGATAAACTACTATTTTTTATTCTTCATGTCTTTCAGATGATGTCATCATACAGGCACCTGAGCTGTGGTTGGCTATGGAGGCTTTGTGTTGTACTGCTGAAGCTCTCTCTGAGTTTGGCTGGACCTCTGCAATCTCTAAACAGGACTGAGTGCACAGCCAAGGGTCCTGCGTCTTACATCCTGGTCTTTACGGGTCACTGGAGTCCACAGGCCTTCCCCAAGCAATATCCATTGTTCCGTCCTCCTGCTCAGTGGTCTAAACTCGTCGGTAAGAGATGACATTTGAAAGCTAATGACAGAAGTGGCTGTACACCAAGTCTACTGACACAATTAAAACATTTTGTTAGCCTCTGTCCAAGCCCTTGAGACTCATTTTAAACTGCACTTAATGACTGATGAGTAAAGCAGCAGTAAGGAGAGGGTAATATAAAAGACAGTCTAAACGCTTACAGATGGGCTGTCTCTACTTGCCGTCATATCTTTGAGATTTCTATGTTACTGCGAATGAGACGGAGCTGCCCACAGGACCGCTAGTTGACCACAGAGCTGGCATATTGCAGTGCAGACAACATTGAGGGGGCTGATGTTCAGTGGGTGATGAGAGTCTGGGTGTGGTGGGGTCAAACCACTTTAACTGCAAAACCAAGAGAAGACACAGACGTCCAAAACCACATGGAATGAAGTGGTAGATGGGAGCTGTTTATAAAGTGTGCATGCTTGTTTGTATTAGTCGAGTCTTTTCAGTCCAAAATGATGCCTTGCCAACGTATGATGGTCTACTTGCTACTTATTTCAGACAGGCACCAGAAATCCTGATGCTTAAATGCCCTTGAGAGCCAGACGTTGGTTTAGCAATGAGATTTTTCACAAGGAAAAAGAAAACACATGACTTTTTGTGATGATAGTAAGCAGGTGTAAGACTGAAGGGAACTACTAGATCAGAGTTCTACTGAAGTCTAAGTTGCTTGGCTAACAGGGCCTCTGACAGTCTATAGTCCTAGAGGACCAATGACTGAGCCTGAGGGTGAGAAGGGAGGACAAACCAGGGCTTAAATGACTTATGAGGGCTTAGAAAGTGACGTGTTCTTGAGTTTTGAGGATTTTACGCTTGTGGGAAATGTGTACGAATGGAAAGTCAATTGGAAGCAGAAGTAGAGCAGAGAGGGAGTACAAGTGTCAGGATCGTTTCTGGCTAACCTTTCCATGCCCTGAAAACCAGCAGACCAGACCAGTGGCCCGCATCAGTCACATCCAGACCCTGCGGTACAAACAGTTTGACCTAGATCTCCATCTAGATTCCAAACAGATTTTATCAATAACCTGAAAAATAATATCAAGATGTGGGAACACAAAGTCTCCAAAAGAAAACAAGTTCACTCATTTACCTCTTTGTAGAGCTTTACTTTGAAATCACAGCCCATCCTCTGTCAGTTTAATTTATGTTGCGACTTTATCAATGAAGAATAAAATATGTAACCTGATTTAATAAGAGAGTAAAGCCAAAATCATACATGAGGCTAATTTCTTCAGGATGACTATGGTGCAATTCAAAGGCTGCCACAGGCATACCTTCAAATGACCTCACCACTGGCCCAGCTCTGTGGTAGGCCCATGCTTCTGACAGTGATATGAGCTCCACAAGCATCTCATGCCTCAGCTTTCCCCTTGTTTTTCTTTGCTCTTTTAGCACTCAGCCATAATCGTCATTTTCAACTGTGGAAGGAGGGAGCTCCTGCCAGCGCGGGAGTGCAGAACTTTGCTGAATTTGGAGTGACTGTGGAGATTATGAAGGGGGCCAAAGAGGCCAGAAAGAGGCGAGCCGTTGGTGCCATGTACCGGACAGCCGGTGTCCCCAATGGCATCGGTCACAGCTCCACAGAACTGCTCATGCTGCCTCGGACACCACTGGTACGCACTCTTTCACTCAAATAGACATTTGTAAGCGCGCACATGCCCAGACTAGACAACCCACAAGTACAATAACTGCAGAGTGGAATCTTTCACATATGCTGGCCTTCCCTCTTAACAATCACACCAGCACAAACCTACAAACCAATCAAACTATGTTTAGTCTCAAAGCAGCACCAACTCCATCCAGTTTTTTCCATCTGTCCCACTAAACTCACAGCTCTGCAGAGGGGCCCTGCAACACATGGTCACAGGTAAGAGCTGAGGTAATGCACTAGTCAAGATGTCTTTGAGTAAACAAAAGCCATATGCAGCACGTCAGGTACATACAAACTGCTTAGCTGTAAACTGATGTTTACTGCTTGTAGTGCGAGGGCAGAATGTGTAGATTATATCCAAGTGAAGATGCGAGTACAAAGCAAACAGGAGCTTTAGATGAATTCAATCTTCTAGAATTCACCTCCATGAATAGTTCTGGTATTGAAAATTGTTTTTTTTTTTGTTACAGGTAAAAAAATAAAATAAAATAAAAACACTTACTTGAAAATAGGAATACACATTGCTCTCATGGTGAGGAGCTTAAGTGCTTGTCATTAAAGTCTGAGATGCCCGTCACTGCATTAATACCATCTGTTTTTAGATCTGCAGAAGGCTCAGAATACAATGCCAGGCTTGTGCAGAACGTGACCGACTTAGTGATGAAAAAGTGTTGACAGTTTAATTTGTTTTAACTTGCACACTAGTATAAAGTTCCAATGCCACTTTTACTTCCACTAAAATAAAAACACACAATCCCAACCATGAATCCTTCTCCTATAGAAACCAGTCCACTGCATTGACTTTGGTGCAGTTGAAAATAGGAGGACGGCTCTCTCTCATCGCGGGCGCAGTTGTGGTCTTATGTATTCATTATTTTTGGCACTAAAGAAAACAGCAGCTGGAGATTCGGTTGTCCTTGCTTTGTGCCTAGAAAGCATCTATTTCATTGGCCTTTGTGGAAGATTGATGGTGATGGACAAAAGTAAGTTGAATGACGCACCAACAACAGCAAGATGTGGTCCATCAAATAAGGATAGGGGAACTACAAGGAAACACATTCTGTCCATTGGAAACGACATAAAAGTAAAACGTCACCACTCACTGTTGTTGCAGCGGCTCCAACTAAAAATTCAGAAGTAGGATTTGTTGGGTCAATACAACAAATAGTTACAAGTTCTTCACCAGGCACGAGAGTGATGCCCATACTTCAGAAACTCACCAGAACATTTGGTTAGTTACACAGAGTCTCACATTGGGGTTTCTAGATTGCTAGTTTTGGCTTTTATTTATTATTTATTTGTTTTTGTATTTATTGATGAACATTCGCAAACAAAAAATACCACAACACTTTTGTTTGATTGAAAGTATTGGTGCTAAAAAAATTACTGACTCTACACCTCAATGTTTAAAATGTATCAAAGACATTATTATTTTTCCAACTAAGGCTGCCTTTACACTGGTCTGGTTCACTTAAACTGGATCGAGTCTGGTTAAATACGTAACTTCAGTGACCGGTCAACAAGATGTTCACTTGTTTTGTGGTCGTGGTTCTTTTTACATCCAAAAATAAAGCATTTTTCTTCAAGACAACCAGAAAAGGTCCAGTCAAAGTGAACCAGCAACGTGCCCCAAATGTCATCTCCGGAGATGGATAAAGAGGGTGATGGTACAAGTATGTTAGTGATTTGCGTCAGCTCAAATGGACGCCGTATGTCAGGGACCTTTCCTGTGGTCTCTTTAGATCCTACATGCTGTACTTTTGAAGTGCGTTCCGATGCTCTTTCATCCCTCAAGTTTCCTAAGCAGGGCCGGGTCAGTGTGAGTTCTTTCCACGATATGCAGACTTTATAGGCCCTTCCCTCCTGTCCTAATCCACTACCCCCTTCACATCAAACATCAGGAGGCACTTGCTTTTCCAGAGCAGTTTTGAGGGTCCATGCCACTGCTGCGTGCACTGACCCCCCAGGCCATTTCCTGCATAAAGTCACCCGTTTTCAGGAAGCATACATCACACAGTAGACACACTCTAATTCTGGAAACTGTGAATTTGCTATCTTCAGCAGAGAAAAAGATTCTTTTGGGTTTCAAAAATTTTCTCAGATGTCAAATGAACAAATAAAAATAATGGCTTACCTTGTCAACCTCCTACACCTGGTAATATGGAATTATGATTGCATTTAGGTGTCACAGTAAGATTATTTTTATGGTTACACAACAATTGTATGATTACATCAGAACTGAGTTCAATAAGTACAAATGTTATGTTTTGATTTAGTATTAATTGATCACCTTTTCTCTGTCTTAGCTGTCCCTGATGGTGAAGGTGATCCCCAGTCCTGACTGGTTTGTTGGTGCAGACAGCCTGGATCTCTGTGATGGGAACCAATGGAAAGAGGAGGTGACCTTAGACCTTCAACCATACGATGCAGGGACAGACAGTGGCTTCACTTTCTCCTCTCCAAACTTTCCCTCAAGTCCGCCTGAAAACATCACACAAGTACGTTCACATTTGTTTATTGAAGAGTTGGTGGTGATTATTTTGAATAAACTATTACTAGTACATCTAGTAATCTCTTTTCATAATCAGACTGCTAAATGGGTCCTGGGTTCGAATCCCGGCCGGACCAGGGCCTTTCTGAGTGGAGTTTGCATGTTCTCCCCATGTCTGCGTAGGTTTCCTCCGGGTTCTCCGGTTTCCCCTACCACTAAAAATATGTACAATAGGTCTGGCATGCGCCTCCTGTTCGGCGACCCCGCTCCCACATCTGTGTGGAGTGAGAGGACAAGTGCCCAAAAAATAACAATTGTAAACCGCTTTGTGACTCTGGTCTGTGAAAGGCGGTATATAAATAAAGCTTACTTACTTACTTACTTAGATGCAAAAGCAGTCTGTGTCACCTTAAATTAGACCAGTGTGGCACAGAACATACTTATAAGCTGTTGTGAAAATTGCCATTTTTTTGTTTTCTATAGTACTGAACTAAAGAGTATTAAACGGTTATTGTATAATAGGTAAATATTGCAGTAGTAATTGTCATTTATACTACTGTTCCATTCCACACTATGTTTTACTCAGGTAAATGTACCTTTGTGAAATGTGTCTATTTTTCCATTCATCTGACACTTACTATATTACATGTATGGGTGACTGCTGCAGTAGTGTAGCCCCACCTGTTGGACAACATGTACAACAAGTGTAACATAGATGACACAGACGGTGGATTCACTTTATCATCTTCAGACTTTCCTTTCACCTGACAACATTGCTAAATAATTAGCAGACAGTTAATGTAGATAACTAGCAGTTATCTGCATAGTTCCCTTTTGTCTATTTGCACAGGCGCCTGTGCATAATTGTAGACAACTCCTCAGTAGACTCTTTTGTCTACTGAAGAGTAGGTGACAATTTTTTAGAAAAAAACTATTGTCATAAATCTATTTTCACAGTCAGACTGCTATATACACAGGCGCCTGTGTCTCCTTAAATTAGGCCAGTGGAGCATGGGACATCATTCATAACTGTCTACACCCAGATGAGCAAGACTCTCTCTTTTATAGAAGTCTATATTTGGTACTTTTTGCAGAATCTCTGTGGGTTGTGACTTTGGTATGACATTGTGTCATATATGCATGATATTAGTTACATTTGTCAATAAGTATCACTAAAAAAACATGAACCAAACATTATTATGGTATTTCTACTTGTAGATCACATCACAAATGCCAAACCACCCTGCAAACTCCTTCTACTATCCTCGGCTGAAGAATCTCCCACCAATGGCAAGCATTAAGCTCACACGACAAAGAAGACAGCCCAACCGCCAGGCCGTCATTTCAAATCATATTCTGCCAAACTCAATCATTCCACAACGCTTCTCATGTAAGTACTAACATACTAGTCTGCAATGTTGGGTTTGACTCTTACTGTAATCAGATTGCATTTAAGTAGCTAAGAGATAATATGGAGCAAAACCTACAGACTGGACTTCTGCTGACATTAACACATCACACACCGAGATCCACAGCAGGTGACCTTGTTGTTCACTGCTATAATAAGGAATGAAAGCACAAATCCGTTTCATGTAGACTATATTAGGAATACAGTAAACCCAGAGTAATGTAACAGTTATTTTCTACTAAGTAGTGTGATTTAATATTGTAATAAATATATAACTAATTACTCATAATTAATATACCCAACACTGATTGTCCGCTAAACTGCGTTTTAAGTTTGTTTTAATATGATTCATTCTGTTTTAGCTACTCCTCTGGACTGTGAAGTGTCCATGTGGTCATCATGGGGTTTGTGTCTGGGACCCTGCTCCAAGGGGGGTGTTCGTCACCGAACCCGCTACATCCTTCTGCCCCCGGCCAACACTGGGGACCCCTGTCCAGAGCTGGAGGAGCAGGCTGAATGTGTACCACACAGCTGTCTAAAACGCCCTTAACCAACACGAGCACAATGCTGTAGCTAAAGACATGTGTTCTGTCCTATGCCACTAATCTCAGAAAATACATAGGGGTTTAATGAAATTTTGACATTCAAAATTCAACTCCAGTCAATCTGCAGGAGAGTTTTGGTGAATAGGATTTATTCAACCACAAATAGACTAACATTTGAGAAAGAAATGCCAATAGAACCAGAACAGTCTGTCACATTTGCCTCTATGTATAAACAATTGTCTTACCACATTCCCACTGGAAAAACAGGCAGGCCTGAACGTCACACCTCTGTGGGTTTCTTACAATAACAGATTTTCATTTATTTTAAAGTTGAAACTTGTCATTGAGCTTTACTGATGGTCCAACACATTAGACACTCACACAAGGGTCTACAAGGTCCCAGGGCATTCTGGACACTTAGTCATTCTGGGGCTAACTCATACTGCATGTTTGGTACATGCACTTCCTTCAAAATTAACACCCTGATTTATTACAAACATTACGCCAACAAACATTAAAGAGTTACTTGAAATGTAAAGGTAATGCAAAGCAGCTGGCCTACTCTTGTAACAAGATACACATTTTATACAAAATAATATTTGAAATAAGGTTCCATTGGTGTTTTGATGAAAAAATGTTGTGTAAATATTGTATATCTTTCCTGTACTGTTCACAATAAAGATGGAGGTGTGTTTTTTTAAAAGTATGATCTCTGCTTCACTTTAGATAATGCAAAGAAGCTTACATCCAATTGATCTGAACCCGAGCGGTGTTCAGTTGTTGGACTTCTGTGCTAGTTACAGTTTTTCCATCACGAACACCATGTTCGAGCACAAGGGTGTCCACCAGTGCACGGGTCACCAGAACACCCTAGGCCGGAGGTCAATGATCGACTTTGTTGTCGTATCCTCTGACCTTCGACCGCGTGTCTCGGACACTCGGGTGAAGAGAGGGGCAGAGCTGTCAACCGATCACCACCTGGGCGTTAGTTGGATCCGCTGGCAGAGGAGGAAGCCGGTGGCAGACCCAAGTGTGTAGTGAGGGGTGTGCAAGCAGCGGAGCAGCAATACTGGACTTTTTTCTCCTAACTTTGAGAATTTCAAATTTGCCCCTATTTAATCATACAAAGTTTGATTGACACCAAACTTGAATCGGTTGTTCAACTCCTGTTATTATTATAGATCCATGCTCCTGGGTCTACGTTTCCTGGACATGAAATGGGACTTATAGCGCCCTCTACAGAGTGAGTCAAAGGTATACATGGGAAGGAAAACATTTCATTATGAAACAAACCAGCCTCAACCGTTTCATAGATGTGGCTCCAAATCGCTCCTCATCATTTAAACACTTGTAGCATGAACATTTCGCCACAGAATTGTGATTGGCTAAACGGTGTTCAAGCAGCGGAGCGACAAAAGTGCACCTTTTTTCCACCAACTTTGAGAATTTCAAAGTGGCTTTACACAAAAGTGAATCAGTTGTTGAACTCTGGGGTCTAGGTCAGCTGAAAGTGAAAAACATGAAAATACAGCATGAGCGTCCCCTACAGAGTGAGCCAAAGTTGCATGCTTTTAATGGGCATAAAGAAATGTATTTTGTCAAAATGTTTGAAATTTTGTATGTATCATGTATGCTATATTGTTCACCGTGTTGCTGTGGCAATGACAAACACTCCCCATTCTGTGTCAATGGGAAAATCAAATAATCTCTCAATTGCTTCACATCATTCCAACACATGTAGCATCAAAAGCATCAAGCTGCAGAATTTTGATGAGTTAAACGCTGTGCAAGCAGCAGAGCAGCAAATTCTGCCAAAATGGACAATTTAAAATTTGCTCCAGTTTACTCATACAAAGTTCGATTAGTACCAAACGTGAATCGGTTGTTCAACCCTTGGATCTAGGTCGGCTGAATGTGAAAAACATTAAATTTCAGCATTTGCGCCCCCTATAGAGTGATTCGCTTCACATAGTGTAAACAAGTGTAGCATCAAAAGGTAGTTTGTGTGCAGCAGTCTAACATTTTGGGGTTATTTTGAGATTCAGGAAAGGACCCATGGTATTCAATGGAGACACACGCTCACTAATCAAATGCATTACATTTTTTTTTTTAAATTAATCTTTATTTTAGACTCAAGATAAAATTGGTCCATACAAAAAATAAAAATTGTGTGTATTGGATACACAGTGTGTATACACTGTGTATTGTAAATAACGTTTACAATACACAGTGTTTCTCCCATTAGGGCTGTATGCAGATGGTGCGACAGCGACCCTCTTCACAGCGTTGTGGCGATGACCAGTACAATGTTGTGCTGTGCCGCCGTGCGGCATTACGTGGTGCAACGTTGCGTGGTGCGGCGTTGCGTGGTGCGGCGTTGCAAGGTTCGACATTGCGCTGTGTGGTAGTTTGCGTGGTATGGCAAGGGCCGTTCGACGCCACTTGCGGATTTAATTTAATATTTGTTTTATATACATGACTTTAAACAAATATATATTGTACCCTGTTATATTCCCTTACTGTTTCTGTTCTGTGCGTTATAGCACACTGGAATTTTCCAACCGTGAAACATAACTTCTCTTATCTCTCCTGTTTGTTGACGTTTATGTTGTTCTTCTGAGTCAATGCTATGGGGTTAGATGGCCACAGACTCATTCTCAGCCTGACCACCAGAGGCCGCTGTTGTCCACACTCTTCTCTGCAGTGCCGCTGTCTACGACGAGGAGTGCGTTTGATTGTTGCAGGGCTCAATGGCGGACGAAGCTGGGTAGTCGTTTAGCACGGAGGAGAAAAACAGCAGAATTCTTTACTCTGGTGACGTGACCGTGTCCGCTGCTGCGTGGGGACTGTTTTATCTGCACTCACCGCAGACGTCCACACGGTGAAACCGCGGCCGATCCTCGGGATTTCACAGAGCGACTTCACACTGCTCATGGTGGCTCAGTGAGGGAGCTAGCTAACAAGCGAACCATGGGGGACTCTCTTCAGCTGATAGGGAAGCGCCTGCTTCTGCGCCTGGAGGACGGGAGGTCGACAAATGGCTCAGAGCCGAAGCAGGCAACAGTGGAGCGGGACTGGCTGCGGGGCACGGTCCGTGCCGTCAGTGTCATGGGTCTGGGATCCACGGAGGCGAGTGGAGACGGGACTACAACCCCCACTGCAGGGCTCACGGTCAGTGTTTACACCAGAGGTTCTTCCTGCACTCAGCACTCAGTCATACACAGTCCCACACAGGGAGATGTGCTCCAGTCAACTTTACTGAGCATCAGGCCTTTCCGCGGCTTATGGAGCCCTGGATGAAAGCTCAGTTTACGTTACTTTTAACGGTAACGTTAGCCTTATCGCGGCCGTTACTGCCACAGAGTAGGCAGGGCTTAAAACTCTGCTCTGGGGCTGCTGTGGCCTTCGCTTTGTTCACACAAACCTGTAAAGGAAACAAACTTGTTTACATTACAATAACCATTTATAGGACACAGTCTTCTTGCCAGTCACAACACTGCGGCCGAGGTTCTCTTTGGGCAGATAGCATCATCAGCTAACGAAACGTTTGCAGCAGCGTTTGGCCTCAAGTTACACTGAGCAGTGTCAGTGTGCAGGCCCTGTGGACTTGTCCTCAAAAAAGTTTACTTTATACATTTTAAATATGCGGGAATTCAGCAAGAACAGAAGCAAGGATGTATCGTGTGGAGTTGTGTCAACATTCAGATTTTCACAGACGAGATTGTCTGAGGAAGCAAAAAGTAATTCTGTATTTGAATTATATTTCAACATCTGAATAAGCACTCATTTGTAATTCTTGCATAAGTACATTTATTCTAAGTTTATACAATTGCGTACACAAATCTGAAAACTGATCAGCAACATTAGGTAAAATAGAATATATAGGGGCTCATTAGGAAGAAATAAAAATCTTTCACTGGTGGAGGCCCATAGATAATACTTTATTCTTTGAATTGCAGGTGTTTGTCGAGTTCGAAAATGCCATGCAGCGCTGGTCATGGGTGAAGGTGTATGGTGACGGGGTGAAGGGTGTGCTGCTGGAGGACTCTGTTGTGTGGGCATCATATCAGAATGGGACTGGAGCAACAGCCTCCACAGCTGTCGTATGGCCAGCTCTTGTAAGTCAGATCAGTCTGCGTTAGGTATTTTATGTGTCCGGGGAAATTGACCAATCCTCTTGTTTTGCAGTCTTTCCGCTCCTTGGTGGACAGAATGGGCTTAGGGTCACTGGTTCCTGTGATATATTTTGAACACAACAATTTGGATTTCCTACCTGATAAAAACTCAATCCAAAAATTTGAGGTATATCAATATATTGTTTTGGATATTTATGATTTGTTAAAAACATTGAAAATACTAAAGGAAAACAAAATTCCATATTAAGAATTATTTAATACAAATTATTACTGCTGTATGGTAATAGATACTGCATTGTTCATACAGCTACACAAATAAAATCAAGTTTTCTTGCAGATTGAGAAGGATATACGACACCCCTTGTTGTTGGAGCACCCTTCACTACATTCTGCCATTTCCAGCTGGTGTAATGATTTTGAGCTGCAGGAAATTTTTAGGAAGGGTAAGTATTGTTGCAGCTTGGCCTTCATAGTTAGGTTTGAATGTGACATGTGTAAATGGCAAATTACTTCTCTAAATATTTCATCCTTCCCCAGGATCTTACACCATCCAAGGACGCAGAGTCCGTGTGTACCAGCCTGAATTTGAAGAGTGCTGGGCTATGGGCCTGGTTTCCCAGCATGACCCTGTTTCGCATATTATGGAGATTACTTTAGACAAGGTATGTACTGCAGCCTTTCTTACTTATGATGACATTATGTGTCCTGAAATCCCTTCTTTTTTAGGGAAAAGAAACTCAGACTGTGGATCCTCGTGTTATACATGTTATGTTAGTTGGAGAGGAGGTAGGCTGCCATCATGTTTGCAAATTCCAACACATTTGTCAGTACTGATTACAACCCTCTATTTAGATTTCCAAAAATGGACGGAAATTCATTGAAACAATGAAGGGTGACACGGGGCGCCGACGGAGGACTGCCTCAGAAACTGATGATGACTTGAACCTCAAGCGCTTCAAAGGAGCTTCAGAGGCACGGAACAGTGGAGTCTCTCAGGAGGGAGTGGTTATGTGGGGCAGTGACTCTGTAGTCAGCAGCACTACTAAAAATGGGGGCTCAGCTGATGGAAATGTACCCAAAGTGTTATCCCCTCATCTTGTAAATATTAAAGAAAATGGACGTCCACATGTATCACATGTGGCTGCAGACTCCACTTCAAACACGGCTCACAATCCAGTGCCACCTCCCCTCAAGCCAGCACCTTCCCCTTTCTCCACCTCCTTTCCTTCACTGGGACAGATGCCGAGTCTGGTCCATGGAGCTCCAGCTCCTAAGGCCTCCCCTTCAGCATTGACAGAGCGAGAAGAGGCGTCTCAGTCTGCGTTCACTAAAAAGGCTCAGCTGGTCTCCCCAGGGCCTGTCACAGTGACCCAGAGTGTCACACAGTCTTCTTCTTGGGGAGCACTGACAGAGGTAAGACAAACACTAACAATCTATGGCTTTTATGATCTATGCTTTGACAATATGGAGATTAATGGGTTATGCACTAGGGCTTTGAGCTTATCACAATCTTCTGGGAGTCAAAGTTTTCAACTACAATATATATTTGTCATTATTTAGGTAGAATTGGTGTCTCTCAGCTCTAGCTGAGAGTGTAATATCTATTGTATTCATAGATTATTAGATGCAATTCATTTATTTATATAAATAACAATGTCCTATAAAATGGGCATTTGAATACAGATCATAGTCAACGAAAGATGGTCTGTCTTTATCAAAACAGAGTAAATTCAAGTGAAAAAACATGTTTAAAAACACAACTCCGAAAGCCTTTGTCATAAATGCACTTCAGTGTGGATGTTCCTGTGACAGGAGTTGAGAATTGGCATTTGCTCTACACTCTGAATGCGTCGCACAAGTTTTACCTTTTGCTCTAACGTGTATGTAAAAGAATACAATGAATACAATGAATACATAAAGATTATTGAACACTGTCCTCATCATAGTTCCTTGTGCAAAGGGTCCCTATATTTTACTACACTGTGGTGTAGCATGGCTTAGAGGTTTTTTCAGCTTCAATGAATGAAAGTTAAATGCCCCAATAATACTGCATTTTTGTTAAGATAAGGTTGAGTATTGGGCATGATTCTAAAACCATTTTATTTTTTATTTTAAGACATTTTGTTGCCTGTTTTCCTACTTGCTGTATTTCATCAAAGAACCGGCAACCCACATGAGGGATTCACTTGATATACTCTGCTTGTGAACTAACATATGAAATATTAACTTCAATATTGTGAATGTATTTTCAATTAAGAATACATCCACATTCAACTTTTGATCAGACTACCAGCCACATATAATTTCTATATGTGCCCTTCTGTCTGTCTACAGTTCTCTTTTTAAAGACCATTCAGTCAGAATTACATTTGAAGATTTTATTACATTTTTGCTTTGGCAAGGTGGTCAGACTCTCCAAGTAATACATAGTAACTAAAAACGACTTACTACTATTACTAGTAAGTGAAAAGGCTTATTAGCAGTAAGTAAGAAGTTCTTACTTAATTCCTCAAGTTTACTTTGACCACTTCTGATAAGTTTCACAGTTGTCTTCTGGGTCACATCATGGTCCATGGCCATATGTTTTCTTAAACAC
Source organism: Knipowitschia caucasica (assembly GCA_964034765.1). Taxonomy (NCBI): domain Eukaryota; kingdom Metazoa; phylum Chordata; class Actinopteri; order Gobiiformes; family Gobiidae; genus Knipowitschia; species Knipowitschia caucasica. The sequence continues at coordinate 21,035,332 of OZ035830.1, forward strand.
TCAGATAAGGGTGAGATGACAAAGCTTTCTTTCGTGATGACGAAAATGTTCTGTATGTTGAATTCTGTGTTCTGCCTTGATGGAGACCAAACATTCACAGAAAATTTCAATAGATCTGCTTTTCCCAAAACTTTCTATTCTGTGCCTTTTGCTATTAATTCCCAGAAGGATCATAATTTCATGCTATGAATAGAACATAATAATTCTGTTCAGAAGTAAAGGGAATTGTTACAATATGAACATAAGATTTTAACCCTTTGTACGTCTCTTTTCCTAGAATTCAAATGCTCTGGGTTTCCGTGTGCCAGTGCCACAACAAGCTTCAAGTGTCTTTGGAGAGAATAATTCTCAACCGAATGGAGCTGCTCTCACAACCGCGCAAGACTCGTCCAGATCCTTTGGGTTTGGGTTTGGAGCAGCAAAAAATGGAACTCAACCAGATCAAAATCTTTTTATGCAGTGTATGAACTCTGCCTCGGGCTCAAGTCTAATGTCAGGTCCAGCCAAGGACACCAATTACTTTACCACAATCTCTGAGAGCCTTAACAAGGACCCCCCAACGCTTTTCAAACCTGCCAACAATGAACTGAAGAAACCAGAGCAATCTAAAGTGCCTGAGAACCATTCAACTGGGAATGGTGTTCTCAACACTTCTGTAGCCTTTTCAACTGTTCCTGCACTTGGTAGAAACTCTTCTTCTCCTGCAGCTCAAGTCCCTTCAAAGAGAAATGTCAATAGTGGATCTGTGTCACAATCTAGCTTTAACGCTACAGAGAACCACCAGAACATTTTTCTACAGGGCTCAAATGAGTCCCCGAACCCTTTTCTATCTTCATCTTCGCACACAGCATTTGCTGATCTTTCCGGTTCCAACCCTCAAACTTCTTCAGACAACAAACCAAATCTCTTCACTATGACTGAACCCCCTAAAGCCATTGTCACATCCCAGTTTTCTGCCAGTTCATCTTTACCCATTATCCCCTCTACTTCTTCCCCCACACTGTCTCAGAGTGACAATGGGTTCTCAAAGGAGCAGTCCCAGGACATGGCCATCCCTTCGTCCTCGTCAGAAGACCCTGTGCCTGACAGTTCCGGCCCCAGTAGCATGACGGACGAGGCCGTGTCTTTTGAACACAATCAGTCGCAGAAGTTTGAGGAAAGGGGCCAGTCGTCCAAACGAGACTCTGAGTCCAGCGACAACAGTGACTTGTCCGATCTAAGCGAAAATGAGGAGGGTCCAGATAAGGGCAGAGGGCTGGACCAGCCACGGGAGTCTGAAGCGGCGCAGCAGAAGAGCAAAGCAGCTGCTAAAAGCCGACCTCGGAACAAGTCCATCAAAGGTGCTTTTGTGTTTTTATATCGGTCTGTGTGTACAGAAATGAAAAAAACGCTTAAACATGATTTCTTTTAGTGGGCCAGTCCGTGCTTAAAGATCAGAGCAAGGTGCGTCGTCTAAAACAGTCTGGAGAGTCCTTCCTTCAAGATGGGTCCTGTATTAATGTGGCTCCTCATCTGCACAAATGCCGTGAGTGTCGTCTGGAAAGATACCGTAAATATCGCAATGGGGATGAAGAAAGTGATGAAGAAGATGACCCTAATGTGGCCTGTCGTTTTTTTCATTTTCGAAGGTTAATTTTACTTACTATTATAAGCAATTATAATTGATCATAGATTTAAAATATATCTTGTGCATTCAGATTGGCGTTCACTCGTAAAGGTATACTAAGAGTTGAAGGGTTCCTCAGTCCACAACAAAGTGATGCCATGGCTATGGGTCTTTGGTTGCCAAGCCCATCTGTTCAAGAAGGCCTGGACCTGGACACGTCCAAGTACATTTTAGCCAATGTTGGTGACCAGTTCTGTCAGCTGGTCATGTCTGAAAAGGAGGCTGTAATGATGGTTGAACCCCATCGTGAGTACATGGAATTCATATTTGTCTCTATTTTAGGCTCAATAGAGTTTTTTTAAACATGTTTTATATCCTATCCTTAGAAAAAGTAGCTTGGAAACGCGCAGTGAGAGGAATCCGAGAAATGTGTGATGTTTGTGAAACCACTTTGTTCAACATCCACTGGGTTTGCCGGAAGTGCGGTTTTGGAGTCTGTCTGGACTGCTACCGGCTGCGCAGAATCAAACCACAGGAGGGTAGGTGTCAAGGAATCGTACAAGTAAATTTAGACTGTGAAGTCTTCAACATCTTTTAATTGATAACTGGTTTAGCAGAAGAAAACCCGGATGATGAAGTATTTTCTTGGTTAAAGTGTGCCAAAGGCCAGCCTCATGAGCCACAGAATCTCATGCCCACACAGATCATTCCTGGTGCAGGTAATGCACAAGATTTTTAATTGCACTATTTACAACAATTTATAGCTTCCTTCCACCATAGCTTTGTACAACATCGGAGATATGGTCCATTCAGCAAGAGGAAAGTGGGGTATTAAGGCAAACTGTCCTTGTACTAGTCGGCACGCAAAGTCTCAAGTGCGCCCCAGTGCCCCAAACGGCATTACACAGGTATTACTCTTTTTTTTTTTTATTTTGGCAAATGTTCTTGTGTAACAATTCTGATGCTCTTCTGGGATTTTGAATGTGCAGTCTGTAGGACCCACTAGTGCCAGCACTGGACCTGCAGCACTAAAATCAGAAACTGATGTAACAACTATCAAAGCAGAGCCCATATCTGGCTCAACAGAAAGTTCCTCTATAGAGACTGTGAGCAGCTCTATCTCCACCAGTAGCTCTGCCACTCCTCCGGTACATGCCCAGGCCTCCCCTAAAGAGCCTCGTCCAGCAGAGGGCAACAGTTCTGCTCTGCACTGGCTAGCAGACTTGGCTGCACAGAAGTCCAAGGATGACACCAAGGGTGAGTCATAAATATGAATACAAGTTGTGCTTTAGAGGTTTGGAAGACGTTTTCATGAATTCGTTATCTACAGATTCGGGTACATTGCGCTCAATGATGAATCGAGAAAGTCGGCCACCTTTCGGACTGGATTCACTCAGTGCCCTGTCAAAGCCATCTGCATCCAGTCCCAAGCTCTTCAACAGTTTGTTGCTGGGCTCCAGTGCATCACAGTCCAAACCTGAGGGCTCTAGTCTGAGAGACTTGCTTAACTCTGGTCCAGGGAAACTCCAGCAGGGCCCAGGAGACAGTGGAGTGCCCTTCCCCTCTGTCTTTTCTTCAGCAGGTGTATGTATCTTGTGAATATAGAGATATGTTTGATAAATACTCGTACTATTTTTAATGGATACACAATGTGCTTTAATAGAGGTTAAGTGATTTACTTTTTGTGTTGCAGAGTGATAAAATGAAGAGTAGCTTGCCAAACTTTCTGGACCACATTATTGCCTCAGTTGTAGAGACAAAGAAGGCTGAAGGGCGGCGGAGTAGCAGCGCAGAAGGAGGAGAAATTAGTGTTTTAGGCGGACGCAAGGATGGAGTGATAGGACTTAGTGTTTTGGAGCCACACACTTCTCACACATGGCTTTGTGACGGCCGGCTACTTTGCTTACAAGATCCTGGTAATGTGAACAACTGGAAGATCTTCAGAGAGTGCTGGAAACAGGGTCAAGTATGGAACATTTTTGTTTTGTTTTTAGACTATGTTTGTTTAGTTTGTTGTGCTGATTTCTTGATGTTGCCTGTCTTCAGCCTGTGTTGGTTTCTGGAATACACAAACGTCTAAAATCTGAGCTGTGGCGACCAGAGGCCTTTAGTGAGGAGTTTGGGGACCAGGATGTAGACCTGGTCAACTGTAGAAACTGTGCTATAATCTCCGATGTGAAGGTGCGAGACTTTTGGGACGGATTCCAAGTCCTCAGCAGTGAGTATGCGCAGCTAACAACTGCTATATTTATTCAAACTCTTTTGAAGCAAACTATTCTGACTGTCAGGTTCTCCATTTTATCAATGTTCACCAAATATCCTATTCTCTTTTGAAGTCCTTGGTGACCGTTTTTGTTTTGTTACTGCAGAGCGTCTGCAGGATAATGAGGGAAATCCTATGGTGCTGAAACTAAAAGACTGGCCTCCTGGAGAGGACTTCAGAGATATGATGCCAACACGGTAACTTACTGTGCTTCCTATTAATTCCATTCATACAGCGATCAAGATATATTTTTTAAGATGATGAAGTAGTTCAATTTAGTCATTGTATATGTGTTGTTTTGTTCTAGATTCGATGACTTGATGGATAACTTGCCCTTACCCGAATACACAAAAAGAGATGGTCGCCTAAACCTAGCTGCCCGTCTACCCAACTTTTTTGTTCGTCCAGACCTTGGGCCCAAAATGTACAATGCCTATGGTGAGATCCTAACCATTGCATGGGTCCATGTATTATTTTTCTGCCCCCTGGTTTACCTTGCTTGTTTTTTGTTAGGCTTGACCTCAACAGAGGACCGTAAAGTGGGCACAACTAACCTCCATCTGGATGTATCTGATGCTGTTAATGTCATGGTGTATGTGGGAATCCCTCAAGGAGACAAGGAGTCAGAGCAAGGTTAGTTCATTTTTTTGACCAGTATAACTATAACAATGATTTTTGGGATAATGATGAATAGGAAGATAAAAAGTGAACCCAAACAGAAACTTGGGAAATTAGAATATTCTTCAAAAGTTTGTGTATTTCAACTCAAATGAGGAAACAAATGACATCCAAAATTTGGTCTAGACCTACCATCAACTCCCGTTGTTGTCTGCTGTCGTTAACACTTAACTTTGCCTAAAGACCCCGCTGAAAGATCAAGGCTATGCCGTCGCTGACAGTGCAGCCATCCTTCTGTGCACCCACCACCAGCAGGAGGATCAGTGAGGGGGTGGTGCACTGTGAATTGGGTGTAGCTCTGATTGCCACCCCCCCGACCCAGAATTCAAGATTAAGTAGATGAAAATGGATGGATACATCCAAAGTGACATATGTAAAACCTTTTGTTACAATTTTAAAGATTATTGCTTACAGTTAATATTAGAAATTCAAATTTTCTGATTTAGTTTCACATTGTAAATTGAATTACAGAAGTAATGTGTCTTTTTAGCTGTTTTCTAATTAAGTGTCGCCTGTGATAAAACATCCCACATCCTTTCCAGTGATGATCATTATCGAATTTAAAGATCACTTAATGATTAACAACTGTGTGTCTGTTATTTTTATTCATTCTAATCATCATTGGCCCAAAGAGACTCTTCAGGAAGTCTCTGACATTTTACAATGTGGAAACATTTCTCATTCACAGAGGCTGACTTGTCTGGACGTCAAGGTCTGTTTGAACCTTTGCATTGTACCACTTCAGTAGCATGCCCTTCTTCTTGATTAATCCTCTTCTTGCCTGGGAACTTAGTTGGCACTGAGACTCAACTCTGTGTTTATCAGAATAATCAGTGATTTAAAAAACACCCTCATGACTCTGCACTTTTAAGATCTTTATTGTAAACTTGTGGTTGGGCTCAAATTATGTCAGTTCAGGCATGATTTTCATGTAGATGTTCCAAGGGTGGAGTGAATGGCGCTTTTGTTTTGGAGGACTGAAAATTGAAAGGCAAATTTTTTCATGTCTGTGGTGGAGACGGTGATGACTGTGATAGTACTATATGTGAAGGGCAACATGCTTTATGTAAACTAAAACTAGCTGTGAGTTTTCTGTGCAGCAGGCTTCAAAGTCTTCTTGACTTTTATATTGTCAAATGTGATTGTGCTTTGTATTGTAGAATGTATGTCTTAAGTTTTTTAGATGTTTTTATTTTATTTTATTTTTCCCAAAATGTAGTGAGATGTGTGTGTTGGAAACAAGACGCTTAGTGACATCAGCAAGTAATGTGGTGGTTCCTTCATTTTAGAAACAGCACTGTTGAGCCACTAATTAAGAACTAAAAAAAATGTTTTCACTAATAAGAGTTAAGATTTTATATTATGGTGTTAAATTTTTAAGGTTGTCATACTTATTGTAGTTCTTGAATAACCCTTTGGTTCTTCCGTGTGTGTATTTGGCTCGTTGCTCTTCCTGCAGAGGTCATTGCCACCATCGAAGAGGGTGATGTGGATGAGATGACAAAAAGGAGGGTGTACGAGGGGAAGGACAAACCTGGAGCCCTATGGCACATCTACGCGGCTAAAGATGCAGAGAAGATTCGAGAACTGCTCCGCAAGGTCAGAGTTCACATGTTTGAAATCACCGTTTTAAAACCATGGTTTTACTGAGCTTAACTAAAAGGCAAGCACAGACGAAATATGTAATGTTGGGGATTAGGTAATCTTGTGGTTGAGAGTCCAGCAATTTAAAACACCAGTGTGACATTTCCTGTGTCAGTCTACCCCAGGGCGGCTGTGGCTACAACAGTGGCTTACTGTCACTTTGGGTGTGGTGGTGAAAGGCACTGTCTTCATAAATGTGTGCATTTGTTGCTGGTTTAATGTTCTGTGTCTGTTTACTCTTCTGCATTAGCTGTGGTGCTCAATGCGTAGTTTATGATATACCGGTCGCACCGGGGGGCAGGGAAGCTTGCATGGTTTGAGCAAGAGCTACGTGCTCGACTTAGCGTTTTGTATCAATGGAGACACTGCAAAGGTTATTCCTAGTTCTTAGCTGTTTTTCAAATGTACAATGTAGGTAATTTGTGAATTCATTACAATAAGCAAAACCATAAACAACTTAGCGCAACATTTAACACACATTAGCATGTGACAGGAGATTACCTAAATGCGTTTCTTAAACCTTTTTGAAGTTTTGTAAATAAACAGAGCACTTAGCCTCTTTTAAACATATTACTGAATTTGATAAAACTTTTTTCCTCAGGTGGGTGATGAGCAAGGTCAAGAGAACCCATCAGACCATGACCCCATTCATGACCAGAGCTGGTACCTGGACCAAGTTCTCCGGCGCAGACTCCACGAGGAATATGGAGTTCAGGGATGGGCCATTGTGCAGTTCTTAGGAGATGCTGTGTTCATCCCTGCTGGTGCTCCTCACCAGGTGACACAGATCAGTTACCCGTCACATGTGATCTTGTGCATCAAACAGTACTTTAAAGTTCTTTTCTTTTTAAAATGTAGGTCCACAATTTGTACAGCTGTATTAAAGTGGCGGAGGACTTTGTATCTCCTGAACATGTGAGGCACTGTTTCAGACTGACACAGGAGTTCAGGCATCTGTCCACCACGCACACAAACCACGAGGACAAGCTACAGGTTAGTATTACAACGTTTCTTTAATTGTATAATGACACATTGGTCTCTAAACATCTTTAACCTAACTAAGTTTATTAGATAGTCCAAAGATTTAAGTTTGTAAATATTATGGATGTTTTCTTTTTAGGTGAAGAACATCATCTATCATGCAGTGAAGGACGCTGTGGGGACACTAAAATGCCATGAATCTAAATTAAGTCGCCCTTAGGCCCACACACAGAAGCTGTCCCAGGACGACCAACCTCTGCACCGCTCTTATGACACCTCATACTGAAAGTTTCACGACGACACATACAAGCGACATACTACAGAACTAGAATGTAGTTTTTTTTGGTGGGGGGAGGGGGGTGCGCGCTATAAAGAGCATATATAATTGTTTTTTGTCTCCAAGAAGGCACTCCGAAGGTCTACTTTCTTGGATGAAGGCAGTCCTTCATCAACATTAAACTATATGCTCTTACTTGTCTAGTTGTTTGTTTTTTCAATTGTTTTTGTTAACGCTGTATTTAAGGTTGGTGTGTTGTTCTGTAATTGTGTTGGTAAGATGTGAAGGGATGTCAGAACATCGCAAAAACACAGACTGGATAAAGCACGTTCTGGACCAACAAGTTTATTGCCTGCGTAGGGTCAAGGCTAACCCCTTTTGTAGACTTGAGTTTTAAAATGGCTGATTGCTTCTGTCCAATCTGGCCTATATGAGAAACGAAGGGATTCAGACCAAAGTTTTGTATTTTGAGTTTTCTTATTTCACTTTTATACGCCTGAAATAAGTGATCATCCCAAGAATATAAATGGGGCAACATTTATGTAAAGGTTTAGATCAACCGTTTCTTTTCACATAAGATGAACAATATAGACTTTCCACACAAAATACTAAACACAATTTCAGCAGAACTTCTTGCCATTTACATTGTATCAATATATATATTGATCTTAGCGGTCTTTGATTTTTCACAATAAAGTTTACAAAAACAAAATTCTTGTGTTTTTTCCCCCTAAGTGCTGTCTGGAGAATTATCTGGTCTTTGTCAACTGCATGGACTTTGTCAGCTTCTCCTGACTGACAGAGTCCATTCAAAGTATTTTGGTTACTTTGACTTCTAAAGTAGTATGACTAAAACCCCAACAATTACCTATTCCTTGAAGTACTGAACATGATCTAAATGATAGTTGGACCGTTCACTTACAGTTAAAACGGCAATGTGAAAAACCCAATTATTCTTCAGTTTGACGTTTTCGGTTCAGTGAACAGCTTTGGTGTCTGATATAACCATGTGTTATTGAATCACATGCTGGACTGGGAGTGTGTCCTTTCTGATGTAAAAACAAGCTTTTTAAAGACTGGCCCTTTAAGAGTGTCCCAGTCTGCACAGCAGCTCACTGCAGCAGCTCAGTCCATGGTTCATACCTCAGGTCTCCACACTGTAGCACACTGTACCACAGCTGTCTATGGTGCCTGTCCACATCCTACAGCCCGTGTCTTGCAGAGGGATGGGGGGCACATAGCCCGCCAGGAGCGCCTCTCAGAAGCCTTTACTTGAAGCGAGGACGTGTCCCGCTCGCACCGAGGTCAGACAGGATGGTGTCGTGGATGATTTCGAGGATAGTTGTGTGAGTATGTGGTTTATGTGCAGGGCTGTGTTTTGTGTACGGTTTAGCATCTCATTTGTCAGAGGCTGGATGCTGAGCTGGGTAAGCAGCGGCTCTGCTGCCTCTGTCCATAGACCTGTGTCATGAACACTATGTTTTTAATCCATTACTCATCACTTGGTTACGTTATGTAATTGCTAGAACAATGATGATGCATAACGGTGCTGCCCTTGTTAGCATGTGTTGCTAACATATGTTGGCTAGCGGCTAGTAACCACATGACCGTTAAGAACTGCCAGAGAAAGGTCTGAGTGAGCCACTTTATTGTCGACTATTTAAAATGCAAAAGACTCCTTGGATCTCCTCATGGTCCGGTTGATTTGAACCCCACTATACCTTGTTTTTTAACGCTGCACATGTTATCGTCCTGTCTGTTCTCCACACACTGGACCATGCTCCCACAATGTAGTCTCCACACATCAGCCCTCTACCCTCTGCCTGCTGGGCTGCTGGGCTGCTGGGCTGCTGGGCTGCTGTTTCCCTCCGTGCGCTGCGAAGGCCTTTGCGGATGACTCAGTGATGACAGCAGCAACCAATCCTGGCCATTTTCTGTGTATAAGTTCTCCATTGCCCTTCATTCATGTGCATGCTATGTGTATACTCAAAATGCCGCGGTATGTTTTTCTATTCTATTCTATCATATTAGATACAGCATATTAGCTGTTAGTTACATATTGAAAACCACAATATGAACTTCAAAGAGAAAATGCTGTGGTGATTGAGGTCCACTGCCCTGTGGCTTTTGTGAAGACACTACAACTTAAGCTTAAAGGCATGACACACTTGACTTGAGCAGATTAGAGCCATTCAGAAGATTGACTTAAATGCTGAGAAAATGGCTGAGTGTTTCTCATTCTATCAGACGGCTTAATAACAAAATACGATTGGATTGCTGGTAAAAAATAGACCCTAAATCCTGGTTGTGACTGGTGGTGTGTTCATCATCAGGGTTCTGCTGCTGCTCGCTGTCAGCAGTCCCTGGTTGTCCTGTCCCATCAGCACAAATCTGAGTGGCAGCGGATACGACAGAAAACACACCAAAAGAGCAGCTCTGTCCCGTCAGCAACACACGGGACCACACAGGGATGACCTGCTCCATGTTATTCCAAATTATCTGCACTACAGCCTTTCTAGATTGTCTTTTGCTGCCATATTATCATCCGGCCTAAAACCAATGCAAAAAACTAAAACAAAAGTACGCCTTCACTTCGCTTTTGTGTGTGTGTGTTTATTTTTTTTATTGACTTGGGCAATTTCAGTGTCATTCTTAGAGTTTATTGTTGAACTAAACTATCATAACTAAATACTTTTCCAAAACAATTTGGGAATAGACATGGCTAACCTGTTCTCGCACCGTTTGCACACAACTGTCTCACTGCCAAAGGCCTTTTTCTATAAATGGTTTAAACAATGTTCTGTTCCTCTTTTCTCAGACTCTCCTTTGGGACACTGTACCCAGCGTACGCGTCCTACAAAGCTGTGAAAACGAAGAATGTGAAGGAATATGTGAGTATGATCTCTTTCGTGAATGTTTAACTTAATCAGGATCCAAAAAGGTTTGCTTGGTGCTACCCTCGGGACAACATTTTTGGTGGTGGTTGAGTTGTGCAGTGCAGTTAACTAGCTCAGTGTTTCCCAACCTTTGTGTAGCCGTGGCACAACTTTTTGGTTGAAAACACTCCCATGGCACACCACCAGCTGAAACTGATACAAACATGAAACTTTGGAGCTTTTAGTATGAAAGCAAAGTCATTCTAATCAAAGTAGATGTATGTAGAAAATGAAGTGACCTCAAAAAAATCTTACTAATCTTCTCACATGATTTTCTTTTCACATTATTTTGACCAATTACAGTGCCTTGCGAAAGTATTCAGCCCCCTTGAACCTTTCAACATTGCCACATTTCAGGCTTCAAACATAAAGATATAAAAATTAAATTTTTTGTCAAGAAACGAGTGGGACACAATTGTGAAGTGGAACGAAATTTATTGGATAATTTAAACTTTTTTAACAAATAAACTGAAAAGTGGGGCGTGCAATATTATTCGGCCCCCTTGCGCTAATACGTTGTAGCGCCACCTTTTGCTGCAATTACAGCTGCAAGTCGCTTGGGGTATGTCTCTCAGTTTTGCACATTGAGAGACTGGAATTCTTGCCCATTCTTCCTTGCAAAACAGCTCGAGCTCAGTGAGGTTGAATGGAGAGGGTTTGTGAACAGCAGTCTTCAGCTCTTTCCACAGATTCTCGATTGGATTCAGGTCTGGACTTTGACTTGGCCATTCTAAAGCCTGGTTCACACGGCAGGATATTTAGGCCGATTTAGACCCGATTTACCCCTTACGACAATCTTAAGAAACGCTCCGATTTCCGTAACAAAATCTTACAGATTATCCTGCCGTGTGTGGTGTGTTAAGACTGCACTCGTCGCTCGGAAGGACATCGGGACTGCTCCCGATCTCAAATCGGGGATATCCAACATGTTGGATTGTTTTGGACCGATTTCTCTCCGTGTGTGGTGTCCCCCGAGGACAGACGTGCGCGTTGCCATGACTGCGGCGTGTAGCCAATCAGAAGACGAGACGAGGCGGTGAGGAAACTCCTCCATATCACGATGTAGCAAGTATAGTCCATGCTCGTGTTGTCTACACTTCTTTGACCATCGCCTTTTCTTTTGATTACGTATTTTCTCCGATAAAAACAAACTATCGCCAATGCATCCTCTTCGTCCGCCATGTGTGTTTACTCTGAAGTCACGCTTGATCTCGCGAGACCTGAGATTTCCGTCTGATCTGTGAATAGGGGGGGGAATCGGTTCGTGTGTGGTTTGCGTGATTTTTGCCGTGTGGCTGCGCACCACACACTGTACGACCAAAGTGATTAGACCCGTGATTTTTTATCTCCCTGTGTGGGGTCTCACACAGAGAAAAATCGGCCGACAATTTTAAAATCGTCTCGTGTGAACCAGGCTTGACACCTGGATACGTCTATTTGTGAACCATTCCATTGTAGATTTGGCTTTATGTTTTGGATCATTGTCCTGTTGGAAGATAAATCTCCGTCCCAGTCTCAGGTCTTTTGCAGACTCCAACAGGTTTTCTTCCAGAATGGTCCTGTATTTGGCTCCATCCATCTTCCCATCAATTTTAGCCATCGTCCCTGTCCCTGCTGAAGAAAAGCAGGCCCAAACCATGATGTTTGACAGTGGGGATGGTGTGTTCAGGGTGATGAGCTGTGTTGCTTTTACGCCAAACATATCGTTTTGCATTGTGGCCAAAAAGTTCGATTTTGGTTTCATCTGACCAGAGCACCTTCTTCCACATGTTTGGTGTGTCTCCCAGGTGGCTTGTGGCAAACTTTAAACGAGACCTTTTTATGGATATCTTTGAGAAATGGCTTTCTTCTTGCCACTCTTCCATAAAGGCCAGATTTGTGCAGTGCACGACTGATTGTTGTCCTATGGACAGACTCTCCCACCTCAGCTGTAGTTATCTGCAGTTCATCCAGAGTGATCATGGGCCTCTTGAATGCATCTCTGATCAGTCTTCTCCTTGTTTGAGATGAAAGTTTGGAGGGACGGCCGGGTCTTGGTAGATTTGCAGTGGTCTGATACTCCTTCCATTTCAATATAATTGCTTGCACAGTGCTCCTTGAGATGTTTAAAGCTTGGGAAATCTTTTTGTATCCAAATCCGGCTTTAAACTTCTCCACAACAGTATCTCGGACCTGCCTGGTATGTTCTTTTGTCTTCATGGTTCTCTCTGTGCTTTAAACAGAACCCTGAGACTATCAAAGAGCAGGTGCATTTTTACGGAGACATGATTACACACAGGTGCATTCTATTTATCATCATCAGTCATTTAGGACAACATTGGATCATTCAAAGATCCTCACTGAACTTCTGGAGTGAGTTCGCTGCACTGAAAGTAAAGGGGCCGAATAATATTGCACGCCCCACTTTTCAGTTTTGTATTTTTTTTTAAAGTTTAAATTATCCAATAAATTTTGTTCCACTTCACGATTGTTATATATTATGGTTGAAGCCTGAAATGTGGCGAAAGGTTCAAGGGGGCCGAATACTTTTGCAAGGCACTGTATGTGATATTGGAATACTTCCCAAGGCACACCAAACCACATCTCAAGGCACACTAATGTACCACGGGTACACGCACACTGGTTGAAAAACACTGAACTAGCTGACTAGTGCTTTCTATAAAAGGCATTAGAAAATGTCTTTAACATACAAAAAAAGAACTGTCCCAGGAGAGAACTCAAAGGAGTTAAGGCTTAATCCATAACCTGGACTCGGTAGTGCGATCACATTTTAAACATCTCTTTAATTGGCTGTAATTAATTCGTGTCGAGTTACAGACCTGTCGCTGTCCGCTCTTGTGGAAATAGCTTGAGTTTGAATGAACAAAGTTGTGCTGTTCATCAGTTACATTTCACAGGATCAGGTTGACGTGGGGATACCTGAGTTGGCTGAATTATGTTTTGTAAACTTGGGGGAAAATATAGTACAAAGTCAGATTCACACAGGATGAAAAACACAGACGTCCATAAGTATTACAATATACCCCGGGTCCCTTGGTAAAACTAATCCCATGCAAATAGGCCTTCATTTTACACCTTAAGTTGGTATCAGACGACTTGACAGAAAAACCTGTCTTTTGTTTATCATGTTTAGCTTGTTCCGTAATAATCTGGAAAGTGTCAGCCAATTGGAGGAGGGGGTGAGTGCTGGCCTCTCTCATCCTAGCTCGTTCCTATAGCAACGTCCTGCTCTTAAAAGCTACTCAAGCAGAGGAGAGTGAGGGTGCCATTTTTAGCACCTCTGTGTTTATCTCATTGTGACTTCTTCTGTGGCAACTAAAGAAGTACAGCGTGAGTTACTTAGGGCTTTAGAGTTATTTGTTTTCTTTCTATTTTGAAACCACTTTGATTTATAGAAATACAAATAATCAATGCACAATACACTTTGCTATCCAAATCCAATGTAAGCTTTTGGTCTTAAGGAGCATGTTTCCAAAATAAGGACATGAGACCATAGACTATGTAAGGAATACAAATGCTTTTGACTTGGCCTTTATGATAAAATGTTGAAATATAATTTTTCATTTGTAATTGATTTGATGTTGAGGAATCACCAACTTTTTAAAGTCCTCTGAGACGAATGCTGTTGTGATTTAGAGCTGGATAAAAATACAAAAATACTAGGGCTGGGATAAACGATTATTTTTTAAACGATTAATCTAGCGATTATTTTTTTGATGCATCGATTAATCTAACGATTATTTTTTTCGCTTCGATTCGATTTCGATTCGATTCTCGATTATCTCCCCATTAATTGACTAATATTGATGTATACATGTTGATTTAAATATTTTAATGAAAAAAACATGAATTCCTTCACAAAAAATATGTATTGCTTGCTCTTAAAATTAAAAAATAAGACATTCTTAGAGGTAGCATAAAACCTTAAAGCCTTGAAAACACAGCTTACTGAAAAAAGTGCATCTTATCATTCTTGAAACAAACATTTGATGCTTAGCATTCAATAAAAATATGAAAAAGTTCAGCCAAATACTTGTGTAGAGCAACTAAAAGAAAACAGTAACCAATGTAAACTTGAAGGCTTTCAGCTAAACAAAGAGTGCTTTTCCAGCAAAAACAGTGGGAGCCATCAGCCTGTCATGGCTACATAAGAGTGTAGAGTGGCCACAGGACGCGTCATCAGCCTACGTCAGCAGCTGCGGACTGCTATGAAAACATTAGCTTTGTGGTTTCACAGGCGCAGTTGACTGCTTAAACTAAACTTTGCACGAAACTTTGACTCTTAAAACTCACATGTGACAAAACGGAACCATCAACATATCGCCTCAAATTGCATCTTTAACTTTTAAAGAAATTCACGGTCCGCCATCTTGGTTTGCTTCGGCTGCCGTGAGACGCGCATGCGCAGGTTTGCATTACATGATAAACAGCTGAGGCTGTGCATCTCTTCAAGGCAGTGTATCTCAGCGTTACACCGGCTTGCACTTCTCTAACACGGCACTTGCATTGCTACCGCTCGCCGCCATCTTTGTTTTGTGTGTGACGCACCGACGCGCATATTATACGTCGGTGTATTTTTTGCGTCGACGTAACCGGTTACGTCGACGCGTTGTCCCAGCCCTAAAAAATACATTTGTTTTTTTCCATCATGTAAACTGATCACTGTGGTTGTGGTAAACAATATTTTTGACTATCACAACACAATCTTTTAGTTTTGCATTAGCGCTACGCATTTCCCATGGACTCAACTTTCCAAAATGTAAACAGATTTCAATCATCGTCATTTAAGCACTGATTTCTTAATTCTTGTACTGTGCTCCAAACCTAGTTTTCATTGACAGAATTGGTTGTGGACTTGGAGAATTGGAAATGATTGTATTTTGATTATAATAAATAAGTAGTCGGCCCTAACGAAAGCTGTTTCCCAGTAGAAATTAATTCATGGTTTACTACAAATGCACATACTATATTCTCAAGTACACACAACATATTATCATGTGAAAGCATTCTAAGCGCCGACCTCTGCTCTGACTCTGACTGATGTGATGTGACTGTAGCATATGGTGTTTGCCGTGTTTGCACACGCTCAGCTACACGTGCTCTGGACGCTCCGAGTCATAAATGTCCTTTCAGCGTGTTTTGGTCTTCTCACCTCTGTGTTTGTGTCTGCAGGTGAAATGGATGATGTACTGGATAGTGTTTGCATTGTTCACAACTGCAGAGACCATCACAGACATGCTGCTGTCGTGGTGAGTGCTGACAATCTTGTGCTTAACCAACGATTAATAAAGAGTAGCTTATGTAATATCAGTGTGAGTAATAGTCATTGTATTTTTAGATCTCTTTTGTCTGTAGTTTTATTGTTCTCTTGATGTGTGACTGATATTTTAAAGACATTTGTTTTTTACCCTAATCAGAGTTTAAAACTAAAGAACTACTTTGGTAAACCAAACAAAATAAGTCCGGTAAAAATATGTTCTGTATAGACTTTGAAAAGAAAAACTAGCAAGTCAAAACTCTTTCTAAAACAACTGAAAATGCCTTTTTAAATGTATGATGAGGCCAAATATATGCATATTGTACACTCACGATTGTGTGTTCTCCTCTGACTCAAACTTGATCATCAAATATGCTGACGACACCACCATCATCGGTCTCATCAGTGACAATGATGAATCCTCTTATAGAGCAGAGATACAAAATGTGGTTCAGTGGAGTAAAACTAACAACCTCCAGTTGAACGCATCGAAAAAATGTGAACTGGTCTACGACTTCAGTCGCAATAGTTCTCATTTGCCTGTCGTAATCGACAACTCCCAGGTGCAGATCGTAGAGGAGTGCAAGTTTCTGGGTTTAACTCTGTCTAACCTGAAATGGGTTAAAAACACTGACCGAGTCGTTAAGAAAGCTCGTCAGCGTCTCTACTTTCTGCGTAAACTTAGAGAATTTACCACTAACTCTAAGATTCTGCTTAACGTTTATTGCTGCACCATTGAGAGTTTACTTGTTGGTTCTGTGTCTGTGTGGTTTGGAAACATCACAGATAAAGAAAAGAGAGCTTTAAACAAGGTGCTCCGCTCTGCAAAGAGGACCGTGGGCCGTGAGCTTCCTGTTCTGGAGGTTCTTTATAAATTCAGACTTTTAAACAAAGCTCTTAGGATTGTCAATGACTCTTCTGGCCACCCTGGGAAAGCCATGTTCCAGCTTCTTCCCTCTCGCAGAAGATATCGCTCTTTAATGATTTGCACTTGTTTTGAAACTGTTTTAGTCGACCGATTTCACAGTGACATTTGTTTACTGTTTTATTTGTTTTATTTTTGTCTTTTAATGTTGTTTTATGTCTGTATTTGTCTGTGCACACTGGAGACTCTTTGCTAATGTATTCCAATGTGGGTTTTTTTTTTACTGCAAATGGCAAATAAACTGAATCTGAATCATATGAAAACTAGTTATAGGACAAAGTAATTTTGGAAGCAAGGAACTAGTTAGATGGAATTGATTTACATTTTACATTTTATTTTAAATGTTAGGTACTCCAGCTTTAACATTGGTTGCCAGAACAATGCATTCTATGTGACTGATTATGAGTCAACATATACAATAGAAGGAAGTAATGTTGGTTTTTATTGAGTCTGCTAATAAAGAAATTTATCTTTCCTGTTTTGGTTTATGTTTCTAGGTTTCCTTTTTATTTTGAGCTGAAGATAGCTTTTGTCATATGGCTTCTTTCACCGTACACTAAAGGCTCAAGTGTCCTTTACCGCAAGTTTGTCCATCCGACTCTGTCCAATAAGGAGAAGGTACTAACTCAACCAATGACCCACTGATTATTGAAGTGATTCTTTGTCCTAACCACATGTTTGTGTATTCTCCTGGTGCTGTAGGAGATTGATGACTACATTGCACAGGCCAAAGACAGGAGTTATGAGACTATGATGCGGTTTGGAAAAAGGGGACTGAACATAGCTGCTACTGCGGCAGTCACAGCCGCTGCTAAGGTAAGTGTGGTGACTGTGATCTGTCAGCGTTTACTTCAGGCCTTTTAGCAGCTGCAAATGTAACACATATTCCACCAGGCGTGGGGTAATGTGGTTATATAACCGTGGTTACCACTAGTTTAGCGTGTGCACTAACACAAGTTTATTGTCAAAGGTGGAAAATTAGTTTACTCAACATAACCATGGGGTTTCTCAAAAACAATGAAGTTATGTATAAGAAATTTGATTTCACCAACATGTTCTATTCATTGCTGATTCTGATCAATAATCAATAGTCTAGGAGGCTACAAATTGGTCTACTTTTGTATTATTCATAATGTTGACACCAATAGATTTAGTCATTTTTGCATCAACCACTAGGCTGGACTGGAGTAACAATTTGGTTAATAATTGGTCAACCTCTAATATACACCATGTTATTCAGGCTGGCGCTCATGCCTCACAGCAATAAGGTTGCAAGTTTGATTTGGATGCCAAAACTGGCCTTTCTGTGTAGAGTTTGAATGTTTCTCTATATGATTCTTTATGAACAGCGGTGCTTCTAAACTTTTATGCTGTGAGAGAAAACGTGATCATGACCCCACCCCACATAAGAAATGTAAAGGATTCTGTATGTGTTCTCTAACCTTTAATGTACTCCTGATACAAATGTATGTGTTCATTGCAGGATGTATTACTACCCTTGAAAGTGGAATAGTTTGTCTGTCCGCTCAGTACAAATTGTCGACAGAAGTTGAGACAAATAAAGTCGAGATAAATTAAGCCCTTAAAACAAATGGCCAAAACTGTGCAGAATTGTCTTTGATTCAAACTGCTCTTTGACCCACGTTCAGGGCCAGGGCGTCCTGTCTGACAAGCTGCGCAGTTTCAGCATGCAGGACCTGACCCTAATCAATGCAGAGGATGAGATGTTGCTGCACACATCGGAGCGCGGCCGCTCCAGACGGGACACCGTGGACGACATGGGCACAGGGGCCAGCACGCTGCCACGGGCCAGGAGCGCCTCTGCACGCCAGAGTAAGACCACACATGTCCTCCACGCGGCGCCTAATGAGCCACAATAAAAGTCATTTACATAAGTCCATGTAGAGTGAATGCATGTGATTTTCAAATACCACTGGACAGGGGAGCTATGTAAAGATGTCTGCATGGAGGGAGGAAGGAGGAGGGAGGGGAGGAGGAGGGAGCATGTGACCCGAGTGGGAGGGAGGCCTTCTCGGACTGAACAGTGACTGTGCAGTGAGGGAGGCAGCATGACTAAAGTTATGCCAATAATTCAATCAATAGCTCTTAGCCACCACTTTCAAATACATTAGCATGAACATCAGTGTGGTAGGGAACTTTTGTGAGGACTTTTCTTCGATGGCAGATCTGAGATGGGACGATAAGTTGAGTATCGTGGTATCCAGACTGCTCTATTTTTTTTTTTTTTTTAAGAGACTGCTTGGTACAGACCTCTACTGACTTCTATAAATCTAGTTGGTAGTACATCTAGGATGCATGAGGAGGAAATCCGACTGGAGATGATCTCTTCGACAGTTTTATCATCTATAGGTGAAAAGTGAGATAGCTCAAAGTCATGGGCTGTTGGATTGTTAGTTGTGTTGTGTTTTTAATGCCTTGAACCTTGTTATTGAAAGCTTTTGCAAAGTCCTTTCATTTAGATGTGGAAGTTTGTTAATATATTAACAGTTGTAAACAGAACATGCAAAATGTTTCTGCAGCCTTCATTAATTTCAGAGAAACACGTTTCACCCGGTTTAACTCGTACAACTTTATTTATTTTTGTTCCCTTTTTTATGGTTATCCAACAAAATATCACAATAATCCAGCAATACAATAATACATTCCATGAAAAGAAGAACTGGAGTAGAATGAAGGTATCTTGCCCCTGACACTCCCTCCACTCCTGCTTACCCTGTACTGAAGAGGACACGTGTATTCATGTTGAGCCCTCTGCTGTGTGGTGTATTACAAAAGCAGGTTTGTGTGGACATCTGAGAGATATGACCTCCCTCAGATACCCAGCGCCTGCTTACCCTGCACTGAGGACTTTAAATTCTCCTTCTTTTCCCCCCTTTCAATATATAATGTAAGAATATTTGAACAACATTTGAGAATATCACCCTAGATATTGAAACGCACATTTGTTAAAAGGGGTTTTCTAGCAAACGATTGTTTAAAGTCATTATTTCATCTGCTTGTCTCACTATTCACAATAAAAAGGGTTTGCCGTTCCTGCGGTTATAAGGAGTGTTTTGCCTTGTGAACACTGTATTCCTAAAGATTCCTGGTGCTAAGAGTTGCTCCTAGTGGCCAAATTCAGAATTTCCTCTATAAGTGAAGAGTAGATCCTAGTTAAGAAAAAAGCTATTCCTAAAGGAAAAACTCACAAAAACCCAGTGGGAGAAAACTGAGAAACCTCAAGGAGATCCACATTTGAGAGAGGGATCCGCTCCACACGGACGGACGGGCTAAAGATCCAGGACCTAAGCTACAGAACGACCAAGCCCACGTAGCGGGCCACGACTTTAGATTCATGGCCTGTATACACAACATATTGGTGTCTGTTTTGTAGGTAATCTAGTAGATAATCTAGTTTAATACTACACCTCTTATTCCATATTTCTGTAATTTAGATATCAATTTGCCATGATCAAGAGGGTCAAAGGCTTTTTTAAGGTAGATTTAAAAACCTCCAACGGTGTGATTTTTATTTTCCAATTCTGTAGTAAGTCCTCTGTGATCTCCAATAGAGTCCGAGCTGTTGAGCGGCTGCTTCAAAACCCAAACTGACTGATGTATCAAAGAATGTTTTTTGAATGTTTTTTCTAAAATTTTTGAAAATTGAGAAAGCAAAGATATAGGTCTATGATTTGTACTATGCTTATGACACCTGTATTAAAAGACAAATTGATTATATATATTAATGCTCCAATAATGTCATGTATAGTTTCTTTTGACAATATGCATATCTAAGCCATCACTATTGCAAGAATATTTGCTTTTTAATTTAGAGACAATAAAAATGATTTCATTTGCACTAACTTCACCCAAAAATATAGATTGCATGACTCTGTTTTCACCTTTCCAGCTTTTATTTTCATTATTTAGTGGTATCGATTTAGCAAGATATGGGCCAACGTTGAGTTAAATTCATCAGCCATTTTATCACCACTTACCTCAACATTCTGTTCATTCATTAAGTATGACTCCTGACTATTTGTTTTATGCCCATAACATCTCTTAACACTTTCCACATTCCTTTTGATGTTACTTTTTTAAAAATTTTTATTAACAGATTTGTATAGTAATATTTCTCCCCGGTAAATCTTTTTTTTTTCTTTCAAGACTTAAATATTAACCTTGTTATCCAAGGTTTGTTATTATTTCATATTGTGGGTATACAGTAGATACTTTTTTAAGAATAACTCATAAGCGTTATTCACGTCATTTGTGCTATAAACATTGTCCCAGTGTTCTTTTATACTATCATCTCTAAATGTATTTGGTGTTTCCTCAGTTCTTACCCTTTTTCCTATTTTGTTTTTACTTCAGAGAGGTGAGTTACAAATATTGGTAAATTATCAGAAGTATAATTTATCAAAAGTCTAGTAAAGTTTTGTATAATTATTTACAAAAATATATCAATGAATGTGACACAGCTGGAGGTTATACAGCTAGGCCTGGTGATGATAGGATAAAGGCCTCGGCTATAGCTTGAGTCTAGGAAATCAGAGCTACTAGCATGATCAGGGATATTCAAAAGATTTATATTGAAGTCCCCGCAAATTTAGACGCTTTTTGTCTTCATCCTGGCTAATAATTGGTTCAGCTTGTTGTTAAATGCTGTAATGTTAGACCCTGGAGGTGTATAGATACATGTAACAAAACATTTCTGTCTTCATTTCAATCTCAATGGTTAAACATGGAATTGTCATGCATTCAGTTATTTTGCATTTCAGCTCACTACGGACATAAAGAGCAACCCCAACTCTTCTTTTATTGATCCGATTAACATAACAGGCAAAGCTATAATAGTAATTTTATAGGATTCTACAATTCAAGTGAAAGTGAATAAGCAAAAATGAACCAGCTGTTTTTATACTTCTATTCAATTCTGCGTCAGTATAATATTTACATGTAAAATTTGTGTTTGGAATTAAATATGACTCGGCGTCGAGTTCACAGGTCACACTCAGTTGTTCAAATCAGTGTGTACCACAGTGTAAACCATACCTTAACCATTATGTGCCTTTGCTCCCACTGTCCCAGCACTAAGTCCCAATCCGACTGGGATCTGACTTATCTTCGAATCTTTAGACGGACAATGGTGTTCAGAACATTCAAAACACTAGAGGCGACTGAGAATGCATAATGTTCTACTGTCAAACTCTGAGCATCAACAGTGCACCTGTGTTTTGGCTATGTCTGATGGAGGGGGAGATGGTTGTGTATCTACTAGTGCTGTCCAACAATGAATGTTTTGAATCTCATGAATGTCATAGTTTACTCGCAACTAATCGCAAATTTGAATCTAAACTCTATGTCTCTTGAATTATCCTTTTTAATACTCTTATCAACATGGAAAAGTTAATTGGCTTAAAGTGTGCAATTGTTTTTTAGGGTTTTATTTCACACTCGCACGACGCAAAATGTCAAATTCTGTCAATAAAGGGATGAATAGGTTGCATCTTTGCCCCTTAACTACCCTTTCTAGGGGATCAAAAAGGGGTGATACAAAGTGCCAGACAGTTTGTTCTTAGTTGCACTATCCATACGTTCTTATTATAGATCCATGTATCCATAAGTCTTAACACAAATGCGGCAGAGGAGGAGAGTTGGCATCAGTTGTGTTTTCAAAGATGGATGTGTTACGTGATAGCTAGTTCACACCGATAAAACACACAAATAACTTTTGTCTTGTCAGTCAATCCATCTGGCAACTCTTTTAAACTAAACTTTCTATTCAGAAGCTTGTTAACATCAATTTTGGCATTTCGCGCTTGACAAACTAGTCTCTTTCACAGCGAGTAAGCTGCAAGACTGGAGCAAAACACAAACCAAACACTTACAAAGGGGAGAGAGAGAGGGTTCCGGTTTCTGTTTCTGTAATTTTTCTACCACTATTAACAGTCACCCAGCAAAAAAAGTAAAAGTAAATCAAACAAATTAATTAATAATAACACGATTTTTAAAAAATGACAGCGTTAATATTGATTTGTGTTGAAAACGCGATATTTCGGACAGCATTACTATCTAGTACGGCTGCCTTTGCGACGTTCTGGAGGTGCGGAGACTTCTCCTGGTGATGTTTATTTAGTCTCTGGAGGAAATGGTTGTGTGTCTGCTTCTGCAGTTGAGAGCTGGTGTTGAACTCTCCTGGTGGTGGTGAATCTCTGGGGCACACTGACAGAAGCGAGGCAACCACCCCTCCGACCACCACCAACCATTCACACACACCAAACTCATTCTAGGCAATGTGGGTGAAGTGTCTTGCCTAAGGACACAACGGCAGTCTCGCACTTTACAGTCGCAACCGCCCCACTGTGGCATCAGGTGTTCCCAGAGGACACAACTACAGCAAACATCAGTGGGAATCGGTGGAGAAAGTCTTGTGGTGGGCTCGAACCCACCGACGAATATTAGGTAGAGGTCCATTGATAAATGTCACAATGTTAATTTTTTTAGTCTCTTGAAACAGAAGAAAAATCCTCTTTCAGTGTGTCTGTTTCTTCTTTATGAATATCAACAGCCCTTATAAATATAACTCCTCAAAGTGTTGATAAAACACTTAAGACTATTTTTTTACATCAGAGACGATGCAGCTCAAATGGCTTTTTGTGATGATTTTAAGAACTCTTACATTTTTGATTGCAATGTCCCCGAATACAAGACCAGCCTTTACTTTTACCAGTCGAAGGATTAGCTTCGATGTGTCCGCCTTGTCTTTTGAAAATGAAATGACACAATTTACATACATTTTATCATTCCCAATTCTATGTTTGGAGTTTTTCTATATCTTTTTGAAAGGACCAACAGTGGCTTTTTCTTTCTTTTATTTCCTCTTCCAAAGATATTGCTTGTTCCAGTTGTCAGAATCACAATAACTTTGTATATGGGAAGAAATCTAAAAATGATGAAGCTAAGTGTGAGTGAAAGATTAAAGCCGATTAAATGTTCAGCATTAGAGAGAGCAGCTAGAAAAGACTGCACTCTCTAGAAGCTAGACTCCTGTTAAATGCTGATTTAATTGTCCTTGAAGTCGCAGACTCTTCTGTCTTCTCAATACTTACGTTTTCTTGGAAGCTTGTTTTTAAAATAAACATTTTTTTATGTAAACAGAAACTGATGACAGAAATAATGTGAGTTATGTGCAGCCCAGTGCTCGGGGACATGTTCTTAGTTTTTTACAATGGTGTTTTGTGATGTTGTAGCTCGCTCCATGGGCTCCCTTCATGATGATGCATCGTCCCAGCACAGCTCAGACATGTCTGACACTAGGACCGAGCACTCTGACGATGACTTGGGAGAAAGGACCGCAAAGAGAACCAGCACTGCTGTCAGAACAACCAAGAAACCTGCTGCCGCCAAGACGGAGGTAGGACTTTTGTAATGTCACTGAGTACAGGCAAAAGAGTACAAGATGATGAGATACTTTTTGTACAGATTTGAAATGGTATAAATGGAAATGTTCACTAATTTCAAACTGCCAACATGATATTTTAGTTATTAAAACAGTGGTGAACAATCTCATTTACACCATCCTTGGCCTGAATCAGAATACAGCTCTGGTGCCATGTTCACACTGACTCACAACATGTACATACATTGATATTAGTAAATCAAGCTGCCAATGCTCTAGCATCTACCTAAAGTGGAAAATATGAAATATAATGTTGTAGTCATATGAGCAAACCTATGTTGGAAAACTCCAAACTTGGATAAAATTAGATCTTTGGTTTTGTATTATTTGCAGTCTACTTATAAAAGGGGCACTTTTCCCCTATAAATGTAAGATGTTGTTTCCACACGTCACTAATCCCTAACTTTCCCTGTCCCTAATGTCAGACTCAAACAAAAACGGTGAAGAAAACCACAGTAAAGAAGAAGTCGCCGGCTGCCGAGACGCCATGATGCCTGCGCTCTCGAAGCCCACAGCCTTTAGGCCTTCTCCCTGTTCGGCCTCAACAGTCACTTTGCTCACACGCTCATCTCTACTGTACCAAAACTAACACTATGGTCATTAAGCTGATTTCTGTTAGTGATGATTTGCCAATTGTTCTATTAGTGTAATTTTTAACTTATTTTTTTTAACCCAAAGAATAATCTTGGAAACGTTTGTCTTAAGGGGCTTTCCAGGTGATCTGCATGGGGCCCTGCAGCCTCTTTTTTTAAAAACTGTATATACGGTTGCCTCCGTCAGCTGGCAAGTTTATACTTGCTCAAAGCTTCATATCACATAAAACCACAAATAATCACACAATCACCCTGAAAGCTTGCACTACCCGCCACACTTCTAACTTGATATAGGACTGAATCTAGCTCTGATAAGTTTAGATTCCTTTTATTTTCTCACTTGAATATCTTTGTCGGTTTTTGTGCAGAGTGCTTTGTTTTTGTGTTGGTTTTGTTATCCTTCACTTAGACTTTACTCTCGTCCACATGTAACAGTAATGATATTTATTATGAGTTGTGCATACTTGGATTGGTAGTTCAAGGCGTACTATAGTTATTAGTTATTAGTTACTTAGCAGTTTGATGGTTTAATATTTAAGGAATAGTTAAGATTTTTTTGCTAAGTATTCCAATAAGACTACTCCGCTCATTTGCATCCGTTTACAGCAATATAAAGTTACCAGGCGAGGGCTTCAGAAAACTTACTTTGTGCATGGGACTGTGTTCTGCGGTCGCACCGACACGAGCCACTAGTGGGCGACAAACCACATCTCAATTAGTTATCTGTGAATACGATGTAAATAGTTACTGTACATACAACAAATACGAAATGGCTTGCCTTACACAACATTTAATATCATTGAGTTTTGTAATCGGTTGAATATTTTTGACTTCTTGTTTTATAGTAAGTTCTATGTCTATAATCAGATTCCGTTAAGGTTTTTGGCTCCCTAGACATTTTCATCTCAAACCAGAGACTTGATGTTTACTATAAGTGGTCATTGGAGGAGGACCAAATGCTCAAATCAAGTCTAACTATTTTGATCATTTGCACTAAAATTAACTAGCTCACTTAAGACTTGTCTTGCCAAATGTTTTATTTACTATTTATCATTTGTGTGTTTTTAATCTTCATCTCAGTTTATGTCTTGTTGTTTTTGGATTCTGTATAATTGACATTTAAATATTGTTTGTGCCAACATTGAAAATCTTCCATCTGGCTCGTATGTGTGTGCTGGGACAATGATATTAACAATGTCAAGTGGCAGTATTAAAACGACTAATAAATAAGAATGGCCAGTCTCAAGTGTTTGTTTTGCCAACGCAACATCAGCAATGATCCATGAAACAGATTAATTATAAAGCTGTTGAACCACATATCCAAGCTTTATGGAGGAAATAATATTTTGATCTTTTTCAAGCTCTCACTACCACATCTTAACAATTACATTTTTTTTTTTCAATTCTGACAATCTTCTTTCATCTCAACTGCTTCTTGCAAGTTTTCAAAAACGTGCTTATGTATAAAGGGTAATTGTACTTCTCTAAAGGTGATGTCTGCAACATACTATATTCAAATACTTTAGTATTTCATTTTGGTAATACATATTTTTGAAAATGTGACCCTGTGGTATCATTTAAAGTATTTTTTTCATTATAAATTTTTTATTTTTTTATAAATGCCACCATTATTTTCTGGAGGAGTTGATTGGTGAGGGTCTCGGTTGTCTTTCAAGGACCTGACGTTTGCAATCAAAAAACGTCTCTCCATCTTCAAATTTTCAGAAATGGCTGGCCTTCATTTTAAACTGGCTTTGGCTGATAGAAGCCTCCAAAGGGCCGCATCTGGCCCACGGGCCGTGGGTTGGCCCACCACTGATCTATGTTGTAACCCAGCACCAGTATATCTGAAATTAATGATATATATATTGTGTGTCAGTGGATTATAATAGTTTAGGAAGGTTCATCTTGTCTTCTTAGTAGAATAATGTTATTTGGTTCTTGTTTATTCCTCCCACAATAGAGAAATTTCAGTGTTGCATTACTAAAATTTCCCCACTGTGGGACAAATAAAGAATCTCTTAATCTATACTAGACTATTGTAAGATAGCAATGTTATTACCTTATAGTTACTACCTAAGATAATAACATTGCTATCTTACAATTGTTTGGTATAGAAAAAGCGGAATCAAAGTGGATTATAATTATGTACTGTATATTGTGGACATTAACTCGAATTCTAATAGCATTTTTTGCAAGGTTGATCAAAGGCGGTAACGTGTTCAAGTTTTTCTGCGCTTCAACAAAATCATTTAAATAAGATTATGAGTGAACAATACATACAGCAACAGATAATATACATTTTCATTTATTTTATTTTAAAAAGCGGTAGTTATCTAGTTATTTTAACCAAATATGTGTAGATTCATTTGTATTTTGCTTTGAGACCCCGCACCGCTCTTTGAGAAGCACTACACAATTGGGTAAGAATCAGTATTGGAGAACATGGACGAGGAAAACACAATATATACGTACGTTTTGGTGGCCTGATTCAGCTCTGATATACACGTTTTCACCTGATCAAGTTTGCTTATTAAAACTGTAGTAGCGCATCTTCTCCACACGATGGCGCCACCGGCCAGTGTCACATGTCACAGTAAGGTCCGCAAACTTTCCAACATGCTCCATTCCCGTCAGCGGGTGGCAGTCGCGCTCCGTGCCGTGTCGCTCCAAGACTCCAGGTGGAGAAGTCCGCAACATCCACAGGTTTGTACACGTGTAAGAACCATTTAAAACACTGCAAAAAGTTTCAAGGATTTTGATTTTGCGCGCAAGAAGAGCACATGCCAGCAAAGAGCGTCAAAGCTAATGGTCGCTTGGTACCTAGGCGTAAAGAAGGTCACTCGTCCTTCTGCTGCTACCTGTGAGGGACCGTGTGCGACAGCTTATGTAACAGCAGCAGTTAAACAGGGGAGACGTCTGAGCGCACGTGTGTTGGGGGAAATGTGCCATTGTTGGACCCGAGGTGTTGACAGGGGAGGGCATCCGGGCCAGTGTCATGCCCCGCTGAGCTACACGCATGCACACGCACATACACACACCATGGATCTATAGACACACATGCACACACACACAGAGACATAGACGCACACGCAGGCACACACACACACACACACAAAGTTCTCATCACACATGCACACGCACTCAAACGCACACGCAGAGACATAAACGCACACGCAGGCACACACACACACATAAAGTCTTCATCATACACGCACACACACTTACACACAGTCCACATCATAGACACACACAGACATGGACGCACACGCAGGCACACACACACACAAAGTCCTCATCACACGCTCACACACGCACTCAAACGCACACGCAGAGACATAGACGCACACGCAGGCGCACACACACAAAGTCCTCATCATGCACGCACACGAATACACGCACACACGCAGGCACACAAAGTCCTCATCACACACACACGCACACACACGCACACGCAGGCACACACACCTAAAGTCCTCTTCATACACGCACACGAATAAACACACACGCAGACACACAAAATCCTCATCACACACGCACACGCAGAGACATAGACGCACACGCAGGCAGACACACACACGCATCATACACACACACTTACGCACAGTCCACATCATAACACATACACATGGTCCATTCACACACACACACACACACACACTGATGGATGAGATTTTTTTGGTAAATGTTGTTTTAAAGCTGAGGTGCCTAACTTTCAAGAGAAACACAAGACTTTGTTTTAAGTTGGTAAAAGACAACGCACTTTCGAATGGTTTAATGACAGCATTTCTGATTGGTCCACAACATTTTATTTTAACGCAACTCTTTCTGATGGAACAAACAAAATGTGTCTTATCATGAAACAGAAAATTACGTACCAAATCTTTCTCTACCCCAATACTTGAATTAAGATTTCCTCTATCATTTTCTATCTTTATACAATCTGTTTTTGCAGTGACACATCATAGGAGGAGGTAAAAAACACTGAGGACATATTTTTTTCATAATTTATAAGCAATTGTTATGATCTAAATTGATTATTCTTATTTTCACATTCATTTTTAATCGACGTGTTCAGAGTACTTCTGCAGTTCTGACATATTCAAGATTTTGTTTCTTTATTCTAGTTAAGTTTTGAAGTCTACTCATGACATTCTTTGACACATAAATGCACCTGATGGAGGCGAGAAGATACATTTATTTGAGGGACTTCGGGTAAATGTTGAAAATCATTATGTCTCCTTCTCTTGACACGTGTCTGCAAAAGAAAACAACAAAAAACATGCATATTCTCTGCTTTGCTTTCCTATCCCTCCTTCTGCCGCTTTCCTCTCATTCCATCTTCGCTCCTTCCACGTTGATAGAACAGATTGGTGGGTATCCATAGCAACGTTTCCCCGGCGCGTGCGGACGAGCGGCTCCGTGCGCGCGCTCTTGTCCGCGACACAATGCGGTAATTGCCGAAGCTTACCCCTGGGCTAATTAACCGGCTCCCTGGTAATTGGAGGGGTCAAGTGAGAGGTGCGATCGTTGGCCCACCTTCCGATCACAGCCACCTCGACGCTCTCATGGACGCCTCTCTGCTCCTCCTGACGACTTTTCCACTTCACCTTTGCCATACTTTATCCTCTGATGTGACACTACCTTAATAAAGTTTTGTTTCTTTTTTGCTTCAGGAACTAGAGTACGACTGACGCTCTATATTTGCCTCTGCGCTGCCAGCTCCACGTGTTGGGCAGACGGACAGATGGCCACTGACCAGAGGAGAAGCTTTTGACCTTCACAGCCTCCGGTCAGACCTGCTACCATTTCATACACACACACACACACACACACACACACACACACACACACACACACACACACACACACACACACACACACACACACACACACACACACACACACACACACACACACACACATACATATACATGCTCAGCACTTTGGTCGCTGGTGATTCACTGGTTAATAACTTTGACTTTTATTTCCTGAAACTAGCAACTTGTTTATACGCTTGTACTTGAGGCTGTGGCAAAAGTAAACAAAATTGCAGTCTCAAGTTTTGTAGATCGCGGAAAACTGATGAAAAATCTAAAGACACCAGTCATGTGTCAGGCTGGGTATCTTTCACAGCCTTTCGATACGCATGCTACGATACGGATCTAGATACAGGGGACTTTCAATTCAATACGATTAAAAAACAACGCAATTCAATAAAAAAATATGAGCTGTTGTCCTGGTCTATTGATGTGTGTATGTAATTTATTGAATATTTATTGTTATTAACTCCATGTAATGTGTATGTGACAATAATAATAAACTAAACTAAGGGATTGAACTCAAAATATCAAAACAAATGTATTTTTATTAGTTTTGTAAAATCTGAAAAAAGAAAAAGAAAATATTTGAGATAAAAAAATGCTAAATTTGTATCTAAAAATGTATTTGTTTTAGCACACCTCTGTTCATGCGGATGTAAGGGGCTGTAATTTTGTATTTTAAATATTTATTAGTTCTCTTACTTCCTGTCCGTCCTGTTGATCGTTTGCCCCTGGTGTGTTCAGACCATGTGCTCCTGTTCTCTTGTCTTCGCCCCATTAGACTTTTGAGTTGGGAAGTGGATAAAGTATGAACTTATATTGCTCTGCTTTTAGATCCTTCTTTGCTTTATCTTGTGACAGAAAATAAAACCAGCTAGAAATAAATCAACAAACAATCCACACCATGACACATTTTGTGTTTTACCTCACTCTCTCATACATCTTTGCTTTTCACTGCGATTGTCTTAAATATTATGCAGTTTATCGAGTTGATTCATGATTCATTT
The DNA here is from genome assembly GCA_964034765.1 of Knipowitschia caucasica. Classification (NCBI taxonomy): domain Eukaryota; kingdom Metazoa; phylum Chordata; class Actinopteri; order Gobiiformes; family Gobiidae; genus Knipowitschia; species Knipowitschia caucasica. Next base: position 21,065,784 of record OZ035830.1, read on the forward strand.
TTTTCCCGTATTGCTGAGCCGTACTTGTGCTAATGTGAACGTCAGAGGAGTTGATGTAGAAAAGTAAACGTTCATTTGTTTCTTTCTGGTGTGATGGATAGTTGAAATCGCTGTAATGACAAATGATGAGAATAAGTTGTGTCTTTTTTCTCTCAGACTAAATACCGCTGCTGCTCTCTCTGCTCCTCGCCTTCTGATTTCCGAGTTTCCAGTTTATGGAAATATTTCTCCTTTTCTGGCCCCCAGTGAAGGTTACTGTTCAAACTCTTTTTATCGTCCATCTCATAGGTGCTGTAAATCCTTCTCACTCCCCTCTTCTTTTTTTTATTTTTTTCTGGATATTTGCCTGCGCTGCCCTTAGGAGAAAATAGTTTTTCAGCTTAAATCGCAAACATGGACGGAGAAATAGTGGCTTGTTCTCTGTCTGGGGAAAGTGTACTGACATTTCAGTGAGTTTTGGCCTCTATTGTTGTCAATAAAGCTGGGGTACCTTTTTTTTCAAACATAAAAACTAACTACAATAAAATTCATATAATAGTTCCTCTTTCACAACAGTTCTTTCAGAAGATTTCACCAATGATAGAACTGTGTTTTTGTCCCCTGTCACATCTTAAGATCAGCTTTTTCAGACAGAAAGAGCGAGTCTCAGCCCAAAGAGTCAAAAAGTGACTCACAGGGCTCTTTCTTACAAGTATGCAAATGTTTTGTAATACGAAACAGACAGACTGCTCTGCAGAGAGGAAAGTCATCTCAGCCATCTCATTTCAGTCTAGATATTGTGAGCGATAAACACAATACGTTCTAAATTGCTACCACCTCTCGTCCCTCTCTCACACACTGTCTGTGTTTAAGTAAGAAAGTACCCAGCGAAGATAAAACATGATGAATATTGTGGACTAAATTGCTCAATAACCCTTAATTTCCCATCAAATCTCACTGCACTTACAGCACGCGGGAAAAATGTGTTTTTATCTTTTTGAGAGACTTTCACTTCACTTTTCATTCTAATATTTACTGGGGATGTTCTGATCCCGTCTTTGGCTCCAGATCAGATACTGATATTTTCATCTATGCTATTCCCGATATTGATTGGATACCAATATCCAGCCTTTACCGATCCTAATACTTTTACCATTGTTTAATGTTTTTACTAAGGCAACATATTTTTGTTTGTACAAAATGCCATGCTGAAGTTTTGTAAAATTGAATTACATTATTACCAGTTTAAAACAAGCCCACAAAAACACTGTTTATTTTGTATAGAAATATTATAAAAATAAACAAAAACATTTTATTAAATAACATTTCAAACTTTTACGTCTTACAACAATTTCAGTCTAATTATTTTCTCTTCCATTTTATCAATTGTTTCTAAAATGCTGCTTTTTCTATCATTTATCCGAGGCCTGTAAAATACGCCTTCCCAAGTACATAATGTTAATTTAATTAAGTTTGGTTAATTATTTACCCAGCAGTAATGTAGGTCAGTCACAATAACTAATTTCTAAACGATATATTGCTTTTGTAAGTTTTGCGCTAAACGATGATATTGAAACTATACTTTTTTTTTCACTTTGATAGATTTATTTTAAAAAACTATGCAAAATAATCATTATAATTAAGTAACATTTGGTCTTTCTGAACCCTCTACAGCCAAAAAGTCCAAATATATGGTATTTTACATCAGTTATGGGACGATTACAATGTCAAAAGCATATACTATAACAATGACATACTTTCATTGTTGCTCAAATAAACTTCTCTGAACGGGAAAGACACTTGACATATCCATATTTTTCAAGCCTCGCTCTGAGTGACAGGACTCAAGAAGAAATCCTGCACAAGTTGCCAGATGAATTGGGAGTGGCTGACAAGGCGCGTTAGACGTGCTTTTGACATCATTAGCTTCAGTCTTTTCTGTTTACTGCTCGGCTCCTGTTTACCGAAGGCCTCACACTGAGCGGACACCTGGAGAGCTGTCGACACACCGCACAGACATGGACTTCCATATGCACGCAGAAGCCGCAGAACATAAAGACTGCCATATCAAACAATGCAGCAGGCGACACAGGAGCGCTCTCCGTGGTGCTGAAAGGAGCGCCTATAATCTAAAGTGCACGGAGTAAACGTCATGTTCTGTAGCTTAGACGACGCATGGATCCTTTACGAGACTTTTTGTGCAATTATGTTAGAACTGAGCTGGTCATGACAGTCTGCAGAAGTCAGTACTTTTCCACTTGATGTTCTGGTCTGAAGGTCAAAGCAAACGTATTTATTGGGGCTGTGGCAGATGCTGAGGGGAGCGTTCCTATTTTGCCTTGGTATAAAATCATGTGAACGTGTCAAAACTTTTGTTGTGTCGTTTTATGCTGTGCTCCAAAGATAAAACATCCATCTTCTGCCGAGATTCGATCCCATTTTCTTCTAATGTGATACTATATGATGATATATTTTGTATATTTTGTCCATTCTGTTGGTGAGATCTTGTCGACTGAGGTCTTTATTTGTCAACTTGATTTAAGGATTAATATAGATTACTGTGGAAGTCTCGAAGTGAGTTACCGAATCATCGGTCAAACTTTTTTTTTCAAACAGTAGACGAGGCTGGAGTGCTTCTTGGATCTAAACATAAAGTAAGGCAAAAAGTAAACTTATGGTGCTCTTCAGTGGAGGGACCCAGGTTCAAAATTCAGACAGAAGACCGAGGCACTCAAAAGTCACCAACAGTCACCAACAGTCAGTTTTAGAAAAGCCCCAACACTTGAAAACAAACTGGTGAACCGCTGTCTCCCACCCCTGAAATCAAATACGTGGCTTAACATTCAAAGTAAGTAAGTAAGTAAGTAAGTAAGTATTTATTTACCGCCTTTTCACTGCAGATCTGAGTCTCAAAGCGGTTTACAGTTGTTAATTTTTTGTGCATTAGTCTCCACATAGAGATGGGAGCGGGGTCGCCAGTACAGGAGGCGCATGCTAGAACTATTGGACATATTTTTAGTGGTAGGGGAAACCGGAGTACCCGGAGGAAACCTACGCAGACACGGGGAGAACATGCAAACTCCACTCAGAAAGGCCCTGGTCCGACCGGGATTCGAACCCAGGACCTTCTTGCTGAGAGGCGAGAGTGCTATCCACTCAGCCACCGTGCCGCCAAGTGCCTGTTATAGATGTGGGAACTGTAAATACTGCGACCGTTTTCAGCAGACTAATCACTGCATGGATGTTTCGTCCGGACAAAGTTTCACCATCATCAATTGTAATAGTACTTTTGCACAATGTAGACTTGAGTGTCCTTGTGGCCGTTTCTATGTAGTCTGTACAAAACGGAAATTGAAAAATAGACCGGCCGAACACAAGCAAGCAATAAAGACAAAGAACGTACAATATCCAATGGCTCTACACTACAGAGACTCTAACCATGGAAGTTGCAGTAGCCTGAAGATCTGTGGCATTGAGCATATTCCAGAGACAATTAGAGGAGTAAACCGACTCAAAACATTACTTCAAAGAGAGTCCTAATGGATATAAACTATAAAAGCCACTCAATTCCCAGGCTTCAATAGATGGATAGATAGATAGATACTTCATTGATCCCCCGTAGGAGAAATTCAGGATGAAATGGAGAGTTGTTAAGTCCTTTAAAAAAAATAAACTTTTCTTTGAGACCATTGAATATAGTTTTTTTTACATTTGTAATGCAAATAGGTGTGTACATATTATTTGGCACTGTTTAGGAGTTTCAATATTTTCCACAAGTTTTTAAAACCATGTGGCCCATCCACCATGACCATTCTGTTTAAATCTACACTGAGACGCTCCTCTCGAGTATGCCCTGAAGAAGGCCAGACGGCTGAAATGCGTATATGTAATTTTAACCTCTTTTGCCATGTTTAAAAAAGGCTTTTAAATATTTTTGCAACTTTTGAGTGCCTCGGTCTTCTGTCTGAATCAATCAAACTTTATTTGCAAAAAGAACAAATTCATATAGATTTTTAGTGAGTTCTTTGTGTTTCTTGGATACTTTTACCACAACCACCTTTTGTCAATTCCAGTAGTTTTTAGGTCATATATTTACTAAGGATTTGTGATTTCTAGTTTTATGCAGGTGTTGTCAGGTGTGTGGCATCCAGGGCTCAATTTAATTGTATAACTTCATATAGCTATGATCAGGTTGTCCCATTTAAGCATTATTTTCATATTGTGATTCAGGGAGAAGCAGTGGGGAAGTACTTGTAGCACGAGACGGAGTCTGGTGAGTTCTTGGATGGATACTGCTGTAAATCCATGTGGTGCAGTTGTTTTAGTGTTGCCTGTGTCACAGTGGTTAGCGCTTGTGCTGCAAAACAAGAAGGTCCTGGATTCGATTCCACCTCCTGATCTTTCTGTATGGAATTTGCATGTTCACTCTGTGTCTGCGAAGGTTTTTCACAACCTACCACTAAGAAATGTACAATAGTCCCTATAACACCCTCTGTCTGGGGCCAGTACCCTCCCAAATAAGAAATTCTTAAATCCCAGTGGAACTTTCCTGGTTGAATAAAGGTAAATTAATTAATACAAAGGAACCTTTAGTGTGGGGCGACAGTAGCTCAGTTGGTAGAGCATTGGCCTTAAGGCCAGAAGGTCGTGGGTTCAATTCCCACCTCTGCACCTTCTCCATCGACTTCCACTGATGACTGCTGTCGTTGTGTCCTTGGGCAAGACACTTAACCCCACTTTGCCCAAAGCCCCCACTGAAAGATCAAGGCTATGCTCACACTCAGAGAGCAGCTGTCCTCCTGTGGACTCACCACCTGCAGAGGGTCAGTGAGGGGCTGGTGCTATGAGACTTTTTTGAGAACCTTTAGTGCAGATTGGCAGCTGTAAGAGTTTACCAACACCATGAATAATGCACTTCACTTTACTTTTGTTTGGTGCTTATACAGTAGGTGCACTCCTCAACTGTCCTGGTGGCTAGTTTGGGTTCATCTAAATGTTGTTGCTTTGCCTTGTAAATAGTCATTAAAAAGTAATAAAACTTTCCTTTCACTTTGGAAACAGGCTGGTGACTTTAATTGGCTAAGTTACAAGTTATATTTGTGGAGCAGCGAGTCTTCTCACTGTAATAATGCCTTTTTTAAAGCACTAAATCATATATTTATAATTCTAAATGTTTTAAACCAAACTGAGTGACATTTCAACATATCTATCGCAAGAAGCAGTTATCAGACCACTTCCCCAAAAGCGGGTCACCACCAGGACAGTTGAGGATTGCCTTTCAATAAATGCAATTTTATTCTCTCATTTTGTTTTTGTATTGCGATTGTTTTAATTTATTATTTTTTTTCTCTCTTTTTGGTCCGGATGGTTGTTTACCACCTCCAATCTCCCACAAGTTCTCGCGTGGGGGAAAGAAAGCTATTTTTAACCTCTTCATTGCTTATTAATGAGCTGGTGTTTAGTCAGACCTGGGGTGCTGTTTAATGTATGATGACAATGTTTAGCCCCCACGGGACCCCTACATCCTCATGCTTTTTACATAACTGACATAGTTTTGGTGGGTTGGGGAGGACCGGGGCAGTTAGGTGGGTGGGTGCAGACTGTAGGATACCCCCCTTCCTCTCCCTCCCCTGGGGCAGGCGGCGTGCGCGTGGGGAGCTGTAAGAAGAGGCTACGCAGAGGTTTGAATGTTATGTGACGCTAAAGGCGACGCAAAAGAAGCATCTGAAAGACTTTAATATAAATATATCTTTATGCTGACAAATCTATCAGCAGATTTTTAAATGAAGTTGGGTCGTGTTCAGGCGGAGTGCTGTGATAGTCGATTCGCCCTGGTTTTGTGCCACTGAGAAAAGCCTAATGTCTTCTTCCCATGCTGATAAAATGGGAAAATTCAGAAACTGTTGTGTTCATTAAAGAGGCTGCTGCATTTTCCAGTGGAGAATCGTACTTCCATTTGCGTCGTCTTAAGAAACCAACACCCAGGAACTTAAGTAAAAGTATCCATCTCTAAATATTATGCAGAAGGGTGCTTTAATTTCAAAACTGCATGTCAATATGTCTTGGCTGGTACACCTATTACATCTGATCAGTACATAACCCGTTCATGTCTCATTTATTTCTAAGTGACTAAGTGAAAATTCTCACCTTTCGTCCTCTGCAGGCGGTTATCCCTCTCTAAGCTCGGGTCCTCTACCACAGGCCTGGGAGCTTGAGGGTTCTGCGCGATATCTTTGCTGTTCCTAGCACTGCACATTTCTTGACTGAGATGTCCAAGTTTGGTCCAGGGATCCGCTGTAACCACTCCTTCAGCTTCAGGGTCACTGCCCCGAGTGCACCGATCACCACGGGCACTACTGTCACCTTCACCCTCCAGGTCCTCTCCAGCTCCTCTCTGAGACCTTGGTATTTCTCAAGCTTTTCGTTTTTTTTCATTGCTTGGAATTGCCAAGTCCACCACCATGGCTTTCTTCTGCCCTACCACCATGATGTCACGTTGGTTTGTCATTACCATTCGGTCGGTCTGTGTCTGAAAGTCCCACAGGATCTTTGCATAAAAAAAAAAAATTGTCCACTCACCTTTGGCCCTCCGCGGGCGGTTATCCCTCTCTAAGCTCGGGTCCTCTACCAGAGGCCAGGGAGCTTGAGGGTTCTGCGCAGTATTTTTGCTGTTCCTAGCACTGCACATTTCTGGACCGAGATGTCCGAGGTTGTTCCGGGGATCCGCTGTAACCACTCATCTAGCTTCGGGGTCACTGCCCCGAGTGCACCGATCACCACGGGCACTACTGTCACCTTTACCCTCCAGGCCCTCTCCAGCTCCTCTCTGAGACCTTGGTATTTCTCAAGCTTTTCATGTTCTTTTTTCCGGATGTTACCATCGCTTGGAATTGCCACGTCCACCACCACGGCTGTCCTCTGCCCTTTGTCTACCACCACGATGTCAGGTTGGTTTGCCATTACCATTCGGTCGGTCTGTATCTGGAAGTCCCACAGGATCTTCGCACGCTCATTTTCCACCACCTTTGGAGGAGTTTCCCACTTAGACCTTGGGGTTTCCAGCCCATACTCTCCACAGATGTTTCTGTACACTATGCCAGCCACTTGGTTATGGCGTTCCATGTAGGCCTTCCCTGCCAGAGCAGCTGGATAGCTCAGTTGGTAGGGCACAGGACTGGGACCTGGGAGGCCAGGGTTCGAATCCCACCGGGAGCACATTAACACCAACATCCAGTGAGGGTCCTTGGGCAAGACCCTTAATGCTACTGCCTAACTCATAACCATGAAGGTACAAATAAGCAATGAGATGCCGGATCAGCCGTCGCCCGGCCAAACAAGGTCTGCGTCAGGTGCTGGGGAACCAGAGCACCTTGATGAAAAGTGGGCTACTGGAACAAGGCGAAAGTGGACGAGATGCGATAACAGGGCATATATATATTATATATATATATATATATATATATATATATATATATAAAACTTCTGACATCTCGGTCCAGAAATGTGCAGTGCTAGGAACACCAAAGAGCGCAGAACCCGAGCTTAGAGAGGGATAACCACCTGCGGAGGGCCAAAGGTGAGTGGAATTTTTATTTTTTATATATATAGAAAAAATAACTTGCTGTAATAGTGTATTTCATTATAATTCAGATACGTTAATAGGTTAATAATGTAGTGTTATACATTATTTTGAAATGACAGTAATAAGTAATACATAATGTATTATGTTTTTGAAGTAACTTGCGGATCAGGCGAAAATCCACTGGAGGGATGCTAACTTTTAAAAATATGCTATGGAAGCATTTGCATCTTACTTTGGACTAAAGCAGAGAAAATTCTTTTGCATTTTATTATCTATCTATTTACTTTTCTAAAACTATCCAGAGCTCCAATTTGATTCTGTGTGGGCTAGATTTGAGAAAAACAAGAAAACAGGCTGAGGTTAAGGTATACTATAGAAAAAAAATCAGGTTGGCAAAGTGCAGACGCAGAGTTTGATCATAGAATGAATGCATAATAATGTAACTTAAAACAGAATTTAATTAACATTCAAATAATCTTCACTTTAATAAGGCAGTCATTACTATGGGGACATTTAATTTGCATGTAGCGCTCATGTGGCTTATTGTAACGTGTGCCTAGAAAGTGCAGCCTTCATAAATAATTAAAAAGGAGAATTTCAAAGATACATCAGTAATGGTATGAACGTGTGACTGTAAAATATGAGGTGCGATTAGTTTCTAAATGGTGATTGCAACAAATCCAGTCAAATCGGTGCCAATTGAGACGTAGGGAGACAGACAAGCTGCCACAAGTTTAATTAACGTTGAGCTGCGAGTGCTAACAAGGTCGAGATAAAGATGTGTCTGAGTGGAAATGATTTCTCCTGCTTAAAAGCACATTTACTAAGAGCCGACATTATTGTTTATAGCAGCAGCAATAGGCGGCACTTCACCGTTCATCTCCGATACTTCTGCAATGCCTGAAGTCAACATACTTTTAACTCCAGAACTCCCACAACAATCAATTTGTCTGATTTTAGATTTGGAAGTTTTATGTACATTTTTGTGAAACACAGTCATAAAATACTTTAATCAATATTTTAATACTAATACAATATAGTTACAATAATAATTAAAGTCGCAATCAGCAATAAAGTCCCACGCCTGCCCCAGAGATTGTGGTTCAATCTGCCCCCTCCCCCATCTACATGCAGTGTGTTATTGAATAACATTAGAGAGATCCATATCATTGAACCAGCAGCAGTGGTGTCATTGACTTCTTTCATCCGAGATAACTAAATAGTGCCTCTTGTTGATTTTGAAACGGTATTGAAAAGTTAAAAGTATCTGAACGATACTTTTGACTTCGCTGCATAGAGAAACGCATATTTTTGTTCAAATCAATCTCTCATTATGGTTTGTTGGTTACAGATGGACTTCTAGACTGATGTACGTTGCTGGACTCAGTAATTACAGATGCATGAAACAAAGGTCGCTGGCGTGCTACAGGAAAACAATAATAATGAGTAATTTGACCATTTGATCATTCAAGAACTTCAATGTGTCTTGATGTAGAAGTTAAACCCAAATTGAATTTGACAGAGAAATGTCCATAAACAACTGGAGACTTCCTGTGGTTGTAGGGTAGTGTCTTTTTATCACTGGTGCTAATCTCTTTTGTCTATTCCAAAATGTGCGTGTCCAATTTTTCTTTGAGGGCCATTAGCATGTCTTGAGGGTCAATAAAGAAGAAACGGAGGAAAAACAATAGCCAATAGTTAATGACATTGAACACAGTGGCATAGAGCCTTATAAGGCGCTTCACATGAGCCCGACTCGGGGCAGCTCTGCTCAGTATGCACACTTTCACACTCTCAAAGTGATCAGCATTGAGCCACTAAAGCAGGCTTCGGCTTGAGAGTCGGGATGGGTTGTGGGTCCTGTGTGGGAGGCATGGGCAGGAAAATACATTTGCATGTACATACAAGTTTCACTTTCAGTTTGATATGTTGAGAAAAGGAAAAATTAGAAAATTCAGAATGACGATACATACACTATCATTCACTCACTCTACAGACACAACTTCATCTCGTCTTAGTGCAGCGGTAAGGCTGTTTACTGGATGGAAGGTCTGTTGGGGTTGATTTTACCTTCGTAGACACCTGAACGGCAAATTCACAAGTCGTGTGTGCGTTCAGGAACAGAGGTCCCTCACATATTCTGTTGCTTGAAAGTTGCAGAGCTTGAACCTATTTTGCGGATATACCTGACCTAGGGCTGGGCGATATGGCAAAAAAATAACATCTCGATTTTATTTATTTCGATTTTCATTAAAGTCGCTGAATATTTTTGATCTTTCCGCTCAATATTTCAAAACTATTTTTAATTTGTTTCCCCCAGTACGTATTATAAAAGTCTTGTACAGACTGTGCTGATATTGTAAGTATAATTCATGTGCTGCTGGAACTCTCATAATATCCTTCATTCAATTTCACAATTTTCACATTTTTCACAAATTCGATTTTTTCAAAAGCCGATTAATTGCTTAAATTAGTTTTATCTCCCTGTGAAGACATGATCTTTGTAAAGTGTACATCCATTTAAACTGTACATCCATATGCATGATTGTTATCAGCCTGCCCTGGGACTACGGTTGAAACCTGGCTACAATACTATTGCCATTATTATTGAATAATTGAATAATTATTGAAACCTGGTACAATACAGCTCTCCCTTTTGAGGTTAATGTTTATTTTATGACACTTTTAATGAATAAACTAAACTGCACATCTCTCCTGCTGCAGTAACATTTATCATCTACATCGTCCAGGGGTGTGTTCTTCAACCCCAAACAGAGCCCCCGCTATCGATTTGTGATCATGTCCCCCATAGTGTATTTTATATCTTTTTCATAAAATAACAGCAAAGAGCCTTTTGTGTTTATCTGTTGGTTAGACACAGCCCATTGTGGTTTGAAGGCCTAAGAATGAAGTTTGATGCATTGAAAAACTGCCATTTTGTTCTGTCCTCGATGACTTCACAACTTCCCAGCTCCATTCTTCACGTCGCCTGCTCGTGCCTCGGCCCGGGTACACAGCGCCTCGGCTGATTTAGCTCATATTCAAGCGTGAACAGATGCATTATTGAAAGGACATTATTATTTGTCTTTATGTAACCACGGCCTGGCTCTCCCATCATGCATCACTCCGTCAGTGAGTAGGTGTATGGAGTTTACATAAGTACATTGGGAAAGCCCTTCTCCACCCACATCCTCCAGTCTCTTAGAGCCCCATCCACAACTGTGCGCAGCTACGGTGAATAATGAAACATTGATATGGCTTTATAAATATTACATCAATAATCTGACGTTAATGGATTTTTCCTTCATGTAATCCTGCGTCTTATTTGTCTGAGATCAACATAATAAACTCCTGGAAAGCGGCGTCACACCTCACAATATTGAACTTCATCTAGTTATTTACTCACATTTACATTGCCTTATTGCTTATTAACTTTTTCTACTTTGCATGCAGCCCTTTCAGATAACATGTGATATGAAACAGTTAAAGCTGGAGTACCTAACTTTGAAAAAAAAAAAAAAAACTTAAAATGTAAAATCAATATGATATAAACTCATTACATGCAAAGTGACTTATGCTAAGCCACTAAGATTATGGCTTACACTAATTTTTCTAAATATTCTATTATTTTGAGATATTGTATTTGGGGATTTTGAAGCTTTGAGCCAATTATTAACATTATAACAGAAAAGCATTGATATATCTCACTGTGCATGTACTGAGTCTGTGATATACTATCATATATGCCGTTTGAATGCGCTTCAAACAGAAGCAAATCATAAGTAGCTCTTAAACAGTTTTTTTGTGCTTTACATTTGTTATTTTTCTTGCTTTTTTCCACCGGAGATGTTGCTGCAGTGCAGACCAGAGTGGAGAGGATTCAGTGTCCAAAACAAGTGGATCAGGTGAAAATCCACTGGAGGAATGCTAACTTTTTGAAAAAATGCTAACAAAGCATTCAGCATTTACTTTGGACTAAAGCAGAGAAAATGGTCTGAACCACCACCTCTGCTGCTGTGACCTAAAGTGCTGTGGCTTTTTAATACTATTGTTAGCTATGTTTGTTCTCTCTGTATGAATGGATCTGTTTCTGGGGCCGCACGGTGGCTGAGTGGGTAGCACTCTCGCTTCTCAGCAAGAAGGTCGGAACAGGGCCTTTCTGAGTGGATTTTGCATGTTCTCCCCGTGTCTGCGTAAGTTTCCTCTGGGTGCTCCGGTTTCCCCTACCACTAAAAACTTGCACAATAGGTATGATTTTAAATGAGAGAGTGAATGGATGGTGTTGACTGGGGGCTGATGCGCCAGTGTGTTCGGCGACTCGCTTCCATCATCACCGTGTGTGGAATGATTGGAACAATATCTGAACTCTGAACATTGTAAAGCGCTTTGGGTGACCTTGGTCTGAAAAAGGCGCTATATAAATAAACATTACTCACTTTCTTCTGCTACTGGACACCTGAATTTCTCCTACAGGGATAAATATCTATCTATCTAGCCATTAGTATAAATTGAACTTTAGAATAGTATTATAATTATTGGCCTCTGTCACATCTGAAAATGAGAGTCCCAGCCCTCACTCAGCCATTCAGCTCTCAATATGCAAAAGATAGTAAGATTCTAGTAAGATAAAGATGGCATGTTATGGTCTGATTTGTTCTGAAATATTACAACATATATTTATGACAAAAAGTAAAGTTAGATACTCCTTCTCCAGCAGCTGAACCATGGAACGGAAATGTTTCTCTTGTAATCTCGTGAGCCAATCTTCCAACAACGTTAATGTGAACAGGTTAGCAGATTTGAAACGTCAAAATCAAAAGTAAAAATATACAGTTACTCTTTTGGTTGTATATCTCCAGGGCAGGTCAATTCCAAGCAAGTCATTAAAGTGTTTATTTCACCAGAAAAGTTGCCTTGTGCAAAATGTGCACCTAGTCTTAGAATTTAAATATTGAATTGATACTTTAAATCTGGCTGTAGTAGTTGTAGTATCAAACATGACAGGTATAGTTGTGTGAAAGTGTACTGTATATGCTCCAGTCCCCTGCTGTGGTCTAATGCACTCTATTGGTCCTGCAGAATAACCTGGTCGGAGAAAGTGTATAAAAAGCGTGTTTGCCTGAGTGGATAGGAGATGTCCCGCTGCCTCTGTAGGTGAGCTCTGATATGGTGCGGGGAAGCCCTTTGTGCAGCTCTGTGTGTGTGTGTTTACTTTTGTAATGAGGCGCTGTGTGTGGGGAAAGCCCAAGGGCGCCCCTTCGCCCACTCAGTCTGTCCGGACCGACCTCAGGAGCAGAGCGGAGTCCTCGCTCAGACACCAGTGTTCAGGCACAGGCACTTTAGAATTTCTCACATCTCCCTTTAAGTCTGAACTAAACCATTTACGCCTTTTACTGCACTGGCTTTTGTTGAGGGAAAAGGTTTCGCTTCATGTGGAGTGTGACTGCACAAAGATGTGGTTTGCCTCCCAATCATCACCTCGACCAATGGGGGCTTTTAGTGACTTCCATATAAGTGCTGCAAATTAACAGGGGACAGGGACTAATGCTAATGTGATACGGATGCCATGCAAGATAGGAAGTGTTTATCTTGTTTATAGCTCATCTTTTGATTATTGTTCATTCATTGTTTACAATATGGAGGTACTTTGAACAAATCTCTTTTATTGAATGTTGTTTTGATATTATTTTTGGTAGGTTATATATATATATATATATATATATATATATATATATATATATATATATATATATATATATGGACAGAACAGGGCCAATAAACATGAGTATTTAAGACTGATTTAAAGATTTGTCTTGTGACTTTTTCTACTAAAATAAATTATGTGATTTTTATGAGAAAATTGGCTTTTAAAACCTACTCCAAATATATATTTAGAGTCAAGAATAACCACCATGTATTTCAAGTTCACCAATGACTTTTTAAAAAGTATTTTTGGTTTGGTTTGTTGACAAAGCACAAATGAGATCTCCATGACTGCGAAAAATGCCAAAGGAAACCCCGGATACACACCTCCGCATCAGTTTCTCAGTGAATCTTGTCCCACATTATTGACTAATCAGCCTTCTGCCGGTGTTATGTGTTTGTGTGGGAGAGGTAATCAGGCTGTGTCAGTTCATTGCCGGGCGGTGGGCGGAGAGTGCCGGCTCGTATTGGATGTGCAGTGGGCGATAGTGCGGCAGGAACAGGTCTCCCCTGGTTGCCCCGGGTTACAGTTGCTCTGTGGGTGGCAGTAGGCTCTCCTCTCGTCATGACTCTGGGCTGAGGGGGCGACTGCCGGGCAGGGACTACCTCTCACTGCTTCCTTGTTCTGCTCTTTGTACTTGGCCCTCCTGTAGCTACTTTACTGCCTCTTGATAAACATTTTTATAGTATCTTGCTAAATAACTTTTTGGATGCCTCAATAGACCAGGAGTTATCCATGGCAGAAAAATAGTTTTTAGTAACTCTGTGTCTGGAGGAAATGCATCATATATATATAATGTAAAGTCAGGCTGCTCAAGCATTTAAATAAAAATATAAAATGTACATATTTATTACAGATTGCTTGGCCCCAAGGGTAAGTATTGTTTGAGTGTAAAAAAGTTCTGCATAAGATTTGATGCATCAAGCATTCATGCATGCGAATAGACAAACTGTCTCAGCCTTTAGTTTATCCAAGTCCAAGCATCCTGGGGTCCTACCTCCAGTTGTTGATATTAGGCTTGGTCAGGACTACCTTTGCTGGAAGATTTTACCCAAGGTGCGTGCTTTGGGTGCGTGATCATTTTCTAATGATTGTGGGCAGTGAGTACACGTAGTGTTTTGTAGCCCTTTTGTTATTCGGGCTAATGTTTTCAATGATGAATTGAGCTTTAAACGTGTTTTGGTTCCTCCTCTGGGCTGAGGGGGCAGCATTTTCCCCTAACAACACACTGGTTTCTTGTCCCGGTCTGGTTCTTGCTCTCCCTCCTACACGGCTCGTCACATCATCTGGAATCAGTCCCCTACCTCTATGTGGTTATTGGTTTTCTGTACTCCCACGGCCACCTGCTGCCTCCTGGTTTTTTGAGGAGATTTCCAGACTCCGCAGTGGTCAGAGGAAAGACCTTTCCTCCACCCACCATGCCTCAGCCTCCCTCTTGTCCCTTTACCATCACCTTTTTTTCCATCCTTATGAAACCATTCAGATCTTCAAACTCTTTGTGCAGCTGCAGCCTTGGCCTATTTATAAGCACAGTTGCTTTTGTAACTGTGCCCTTTTAGTGTTGTTCACTGTGAGTTATACGCTCACAGTGAACTTAGAAAACAATACATTTGTTTAATTGACTCTTGACCCCTTGCATGTGACGTCCTGGCCACGCCCACTCTCCATGACAGACGGCGGAAGTCTAACTGCGAGCCCTCGGAAACTTGACCAAAACAACCCGTTTCACCGAATAACAGCCAAACGGCACTAAAAGGCAAGGGCATAAGCCAAATGTGTCTTTTTATCTGATACCTACTCGTGATAAAGACAGAAGACGACGATGGCGGGCTAATACTAATGTGCTAATGCTACCAGAAAAATTTACATTTAAATCTGCTCCAGTGTAATGGGATGTTAACGACATAATGGTAAAGATCATGTGGGGTGAATTTGGGCAAAATTGGAAATTTCATGAAATCGATAAAATTGACTGTAGGGAAAGGTACGGATCAACATCCAGTTCGGTGATCCTTAAAGGAATAGGCCACCGTTTTTACATACTGAAATATGTTCTTACCTTACCTTAGACTAGTTGATATGTACCTGTGTGATCTTTGTCCGTGTGCTCTGTCATGCAAACCGAGCACAAATGCAGCCTCTTCCACATACTGTATAGTTCCAAATCAGCTCCCGTTAGAAGCTACCAAACTCTTCCACGTGTTCACTTTTTAAATACAGTTATGTGACGTGTTACACTACAAAGTATAGTAACACAGAAATGTAACATGTCAATTTTCTCAGCGGATAAAAAGGGGTACTATATTGTGAGGCGTAATAATACGAGGAGCACTATGTCCGCGCACTAACTCCAAAATACTTCTCTCCTGCTCACTTCCGTCAATAGAAGCAGCGTGAGCGGGAGAGAAGCCTTTAGGAGTTAGTGCGGGGACAAAGTGCTCCTCGTATTTGTTAATGCTCTGTCCAATACATTTGGCATGTACTTAACTTATGTTTAAAAAAGTATACATCTCATTAAGGTATGCACCAATACCACTTTTTCAAAACCGATACAAGTACGAGAACCTTAATTTGAGTACCTGCCGATACCGCATACCGATACGAGTACTCCATTGTGTTATCCCTGGGAATTCATAAAACTAAGACTACTGAAATTTAAAATGTTTTAGTTCTCATTTCAATTTTTTTTAAAGCAATTAATTCTATTATAATTAATAATGGCAAAGGTGTTTGCAAATCCATGGCGTGGTGAGTTTTCAGATGTTTGATCAAGTTGCTGGTGTTATACGTGTTTGTTTTGGTCCCATCTCGTGACACACAGTGTACAGTCCGCTTTACTCTTGTCACTCTCATTTACTTAAAAAAATTGGTGGTCGAGATCCTGTCCCTAGCTCGCTAAACTAGTGGCAAGCACTTTCTTGCTGCCAACTTTTGGAGATCGCACTCCAAATTAATGATAATGATAATCTCATAACAATTATGATGATTATGTGAAATTATTTGATGGGAATATGAATAATGTTTCATTTTTTATTGTACCTAATTTCACTTAAAGGAGCAGTATGTAAAAATCTGTCCAAAAGTACTGCACTCTCCCTGACTCAGGTTGACAGATATGCAGACGAATCCAACTGGGACCATAATATCTGTATTAAGAGTTTTGTCAATAACAAATCTATAAGCAACACCTTTTTCTCAAAGATAGAAATCCTTGTTTTACTCCTTGTTTTGTGATGAATGATTTGAGAATCATAACGAGACCTTTTAAGTTCTGTGGCCCCATGTTACTTTACCAGTGAGATTAGCTCGATACGGTGAGTTCTTGCAACCTGGATCACAGACTTTCTGATTAGACATTGAAATTGAAACAATTACAAGATATAGTGGCTGTAAAACTAATTTTGAAATTTCAATATCTTGGCTGAACTACTGTTATTTGTTAAATAAGTATAAGTATAGGGTATATTAATGCCTTTTGACAGATTAGGGCCATTTAATGATGACTTGAATGAAAATCTTACGAATTACTACTTTAAAGTGACAGTCTGGAACTCTAAATGAATTACAAATGTTAAGAATTGTATTAAATTGACCACCTGGCCTTAAATCTTGATACAAAATAAGTCATTTTATGAATTATACTATTATGGGTAAGTCCCGCCTTCCTTAATCTTAGCTATAGCTATAATAATATATTAATTTCCTAGTTTGAATCATTTTTATTGCCATGTGAGGAGCAGGAAGTCCTGTTACTCACATGGCAATAAAAAGGATTCTGATTCTAATAGTTACTTTCAGGTTTACTGCGTCTAAAAGCGATCATAAAACAGTATTTTTGTCATGGAAAACCTCCGTGCACGTGTGTTAAAAATGTATATGTAATGTATTCTCTGATTAACATTTAAATGTGTTGATTGATTGATATTTGTGTTATTGAGCGTGGCTAGCTCCGATAGCTTCTCTTGCACAGACACTTCGTCCGTTGTGACGAAGTGTACAAACTACTGTCCGGAGTAATCTTTGTATTTTACACACCTGAATTATAAGCACAGAGTGCGTTACCAAAGGGCAGCGGCCATTATTGGTTTGAGAGGTCCGTTATCAAGAAATAGTGATCGGTAGAACGTTTTTAATTTACATTCAAATCAATGGAGCATTCTACTGCTGTATAATAAATTATGATTAAATATTCAAATATTTAAGACCAATCAAAAATGAAAGGGGAGGGAGCTTGGGTCGGTTTTTTTCTTTCAAATCATGTACCTCTCTTTATTCTGACAAACTCCAGACTTCACTTTAATGTATGTATTTTTTAGATCATTTGTTGAATGTAGTGTGACATTTTCAGTATTATATCTTGAACATCTCGTAGCCCTCCTGAGGTTTGGACGCGCACTTTGGGAACCACCTTCCTTATGGAATCAAACATGCATTACTTGTGTCATTATGCAGTGTTCAGGTAGCTGATGTAGTGGTTAATTGATCGCTTGTGGTCTTCTTGCACTGTATAGCCATGAGTATGATTGGTCAGCGGGCCTGAGCTTTCTGCTGTTGTCGAATAAGTTGGTCTCAAAGCAATAACACTATAATCTCCTAACGGACCGAAAGCACTCACTGCCCTTCTTCGTTATTCACTTCCATCATATTCACCTTTTGAAACAACGATAGTATGAGTATTAATACATTACTGTGGTCCAAATGTTTGTTTCTTATATTGTGTGCTCTATGTAAAACTATGCATTCATGTGTAGTTACACTCAGTTCAAGTTCAAACTTGGGACTAATACAAAGACCTGCTGGCCCCTTTTGTCTTTGATGTGTACGTACAGTAGTGATCAGATATAGAGGTGTGTTGATCTTGATGTCGGAGGTAATATCCCCCTGCTCTGTTCCGTTCTGTCTCCTGACTGTCACTGGTGGAGTAGACTCACTGTGCAGGTCAACCCATGCTGTTGCAGCATATTTCACTTTTGTGTGTGTTTACTCTGAGGATTGCCAGCCACAGAACCATTAAAACAATGTCTTAGCCGCAAGAACAGAAATAGAAGCACTATGTCGTTTGATAGCTGATGTGTGCTCAGGGTCAGGGTGAAAGCAGGACGGCAGACGGAGCAGAGCAAAGCTGCCCCCCAGCTAACACTTATATAATAATATGTCTGGGATCTATAGCTCACAGAGGATCCATGCTGTTATTGGTCAACAATAGAGTCATATAAAAGGGCCGGCAGGAGCCTGATGTGCTGATGCGCATCTGCATCCCACAGTTTTTCCACAAGCTTTTGCTGATCGCACTTCTAAAGTTTATATTTGGGTCTGAGCAGACCAAAGTTCTTCTAGACTTTCTTTAACCTGTCTCTATAGCAACCCCTGCAGGCAGTTGCTGTGGTAATGGCTGCACTTGGGCCTGTGGCATCATTAGGAGTCGTCCCTGTGATGCTTTGGTTATAGGCACTTCTGATCGGCAGGTTGTGTCTTTTTGATCCTTGGTAAAAAGTTAGTGAGCACAACGCCCTGCAGAGGTGAGTGCAGACTGCAGGCACCATGCCACTCTCTGACATTGATGCTAAAGCCAAAAGAATAGGTCAATGTGTCTGCTGGTTTGCAGATTCACCACACAAACGAGATGCCCACCACTCAGAGCGGCACAGTGCCCAGGGGTGCAACCATGTCACAAGCCGTTAGCCAAACACGGGCAACAGGCGCTGACACCAGTCAGAATGGCAGATGTCCACACGAGTAGGCAGGGTGGCACATGAGGGCATGGGGCAGGGCTGGCTCGTCCCTCTGTCGCCCCTGGACGTGGCAGCCAGCAGCCAGTGCTCCTAACACTAGGCTACCCCTCTCAAACTTGATTAGATGATGACAAAATTAGAGGATGACCCGATCACTTTGCATTTATGTCTCTAAAATCGTACTAAAAATGAAACCTTTGCCACTACTGAGTGGTGAAATGGATGATACACTGTGATATGGTGTATTCCATCACCATTAATTGCAATAGAACCTCCAAGACTTTGGCGGCATGTTGGTGTGTGGGTAGAGCTCAGACCTCAATAAGATAACCTTATGGTCACAGTTTCACTTCAATCCCCGGGACAGGCCCTCTTGTGTGGAGTTTTTATGGTTTTCTCAGTGTCTGGGAGATTACTCTGCGCGTCACCCAAAACATGCAGCAATACGATGCAGGTTTTTCTTGAGTGGCCGAAGGCGCAGATTGGCATTCCGTCACTACTGAGCATAGCGTGAATAGTAGTACAAAAAGTCATAAATAATCATACAACATACTATTCAAAGCTATAAATAGCTATAAAAGAATAATATCTGGTCCTTCAGTCAAACAAATAAGTAAATAGAACTGTTTTACTGAAATGGTAATTATAGTTTTCAATGGCCACAGTAAAGTTGTACCATTATGAGCGAATTTACATGTACACAGAATCAACCCTAGTCAGGGCTTTCAGGGCTCATAGTGGTATAACTCAGTATTCCCCAACAAAGATGCTTTTTTCATTGAAAACAATCATGACCCACCACTAATTAACGTGTGTTATATAGAAAATCAAACCACTGCCAAAAAAAGTCTTTAATAGCTAATATTGGACCATTTTCAATGGCACATCAAAAAACATCTGAAGGTACACTAATTTGCCACGGCAGAATGGTTGAAATACATTGGTGTAACAACATGCTCTAGGATTAATACCATGAGAATGTACGTGGAGCCTATGGTCTATGGGTGCACAATGAGACAAAAATAACCCAGTTCTTTCTCCTGTCAGTGACAGCACAAACACTTGGAAACTGCTTCCATTCAGCCAGCCATGGTGCTTGTCTCAGAGACACAATCCATGGCACAATCCTTCAGGTCCCAGGGATTTTTTTCCTGGAATGTTGGAGCACAGAAAGCACAGACCCAGGGGGATGGGTTTAAGGCCCCGTTTATACGGAGGCGCTGCGCAGACGTTGCAAAGCAATTAACAGAAACGACCAGGCTCCTGCGCAGCGTTTAGATGGTGCATGAAAACAATGCAGTTTGAGCACCCGGCCAGTAGTGGGCAGAGGAACTTTACAATATGACACATTCACTTCCTCAACATCATCCACCTCACCAACATCATTCTGCAGCAAAAATGGAAACTGAAACTACAGCTTTGCGTAGTTTCGTTTGGACGAACAAAGGAACAGATTTCTCCTCTGTGTAGCACTCAAAGCACACGTTAGTATTAGCGTATCCTCCGACATTGTTGTTAACGTTGGTTCTCGGCTACTGCGCATGTCCAGATGTACGTATGGGGAGGTGGGGGTCATAGCAGGCAGAGAATTCACACAGCGTATCTGTTCTGTTCCACTCAGTAGGCTGGTTCTCAAAGCTTGCGTTTTCACCCCCTGAAACACCGCCATAATGTAAACGGAAGGCCAAACCGATACCCAACTCAACGTACTCTTGAGTAACTAGAGTATGCTGTGGTGCTACCTGGTACTGTAGCGTACCAGGCAGCACCACAGCAAACTCTAGTTACCCAAGCATATGTCTTGGAATGTGGAGGTTTGCTGTGGACATTGATAACTACTAATGCTTGAAGTCTTGTCAAGAATACACAATGTATTGTTAATTTAAGAAATCTTTTTGTAAATTCCCTAATATGAACACTGAACAATAGCATAACCCATGTACAACTAAACAAACTTATAAAATAGTTTTTTATTTTGGTTTCCAGGAATTATCTGGTAGCCAAAGGAGGGGGCTTTGGTTCTAGGATTTGCACACATGGTACTTTTGCTGATCTATTTAACATCCCTCCTTTTACAACCTGGTTGCACCCAATCATTGTCTGTGTTCTTCTGCCGTTGAGGAAACCATTCTATGTTGCGATGTTGCGTTTTTTTTGAGAAAACAGTAAAAAATACAGTTGGTTGCTTATGTCAACATTAAACATTAAACTTCACTGCATCACAGCCGGACTTGCTAAACTCATCTTAGTTGAGCATTGCACAAAATTCCGATGTGCAGCTTTAGAGTCAAACTGCATCCAGAGCACAGGGACAGTGCCTCGGGCTCAAATAGTGGCATCTCTCAAGGGTTAAATATAAGGGTGTTCAAAATACATGTCGTTTACTTCTCTTATGTCAGGCACTCTTGATAAAAGCAATAAAAGTAACGCATTACTGTAATCCAATTACTTTTTCTGAGTAACGAGTAAAGTAAGGGATTACATCGGCAAAACAACAGCACAACACCAACACGCTGTAAAAACCTGCACTTGAATGATGCTGTCAGAAAACCTCAAAGACAGAAATACATGTATGTACAGGTGTATTTTGAAGAAGAGATGCTGCTACTATAGAGTCGCCGTCTTTCAGAAACATTTTATGTAAAAAATGTGCGGATGGATTGGTTAGAACAGACGTATAAGTGACAGTAAAAATTTCTTTGCTACAGTGCCACAGCAGGAATTGTCCTGGCTACTTTAGTCATTTACTTGTTTGTAGTTGACCTTTTATTACATTAATAAAGCAAACTAACAATCTAGGGCTTTGACTTCAAAGCTCAAAATTTGAATATAATTCGAATATTAAAAAAAATAAAAAAAATAAAAAATAAATAATATATATATATAAACTAGTTAGTTCCCAAAGGTTGCACCGTGACGTGGCTAGGCTAGTAACAGCAATGCTAGCTAACTAACTAGAACTCTCTGGAACTACATGAAAACTTAAAGAATTCTGAACATCAGCGGTGTTACCCATTTATATACCAAACCTAAATCCATAATCAGATCCTGTTCAAATGTGTCCTAAAATGTTCCACTAATGTTAATAGTTACTTCTAAGATGGGAACAAAGTGA
The DNA here is from genome assembly GCA_964034765.1 of Knipowitschia caucasica. Taxonomy (NCBI): domain Eukaryota; kingdom Metazoa; phylum Chordata; class Actinopteri; order Gobiiformes; family Gobiidae; genus Knipowitschia; species Knipowitschia caucasica. Next base: position 21,087,896 of record OZ035830.1, read on the forward strand.
ACTGGATGCGGGTGTACTGTGCAGCTCACAGATCCATGAGCTATGAGGTGGGCAGACAGAACGCTCACAGGTGGGCAGACAGAGTGCGAGGTGGACAATGAACAGGGTCGCGGGGAACTACCTCCCTGTGCCGCCAACGCTCGGCTAATGTACTCGACCGTTTCTATGACTCCAGAAGCTCCGTGGACACAGATATGACGAACAGAAGTCTCGTATGTGGAGTATGAATGAGTGTTTAGGACCACTGACGGCTCCTTTGAACTGAGCAGAGTTTGTGTGGTCAGGGTTGTTGCCTTGGTGCTTTTCTCTTTCTCTAGAAATGTTGCATCAAACAACCGGGCCACATAGGCTGTTGGCCCACCAGGAAATCTCCCCCCTCTCTATGCCCTCCCTGCCACTGACATCTTATGTGATTTTTCTGACAATCAGACAGTTGGAAATAAATGTCATTGTGAAAACAATTGTTTTATTTGAAAGAAAAGAGCACAATCGTGCAAATTGTGTGTGCATCGAATCATCAACTGAGTCTTATACTCTTATTGGTACTTATTGGTAGCTGCTGTTGGTTCTAAGATGAGATCACGTTGAAATATGATGCGCCTGGAAGTAGGCCTGCATTTATACTATCACACGTGAAAAGAGTTTGGTCTAAGAATTAAGGCACTTCTGGGGCATTTTGAAGAGAACAACCATGACAGATGTATGTACGCAAATGGCAGTTTAGCCTCGTGCACATGAATAAAGAATCAGTTTTAAGATCAAACAAACAGCAAACTTCAATTCTGCTGACAGCTTCTTCAAAGGCTCACACAAGACGAGCCACATTATTGTATGGCGCATCACAGGAGATGACATCACATCTATATTGTTCTTTGTCTTGAATTATAGATGTACAAGTACAGCTAACTTTCATACAGTAGGCCTGCTGCTTCTTTCTGGCACTTGCACATTAACTGTAATGATTGGCTCATAAAAGAGTCTAATCTGTTAATGCAGAATGAAAAAGCCCCTCATCGCGCCAACATTTATAACACTCGTTTCCCCCGCCTCTGCAGCTACTATGATGGAAATAGCAACACAGGGCCACCGTCTTTGTCTCGAAGATGGCACACAGCTAATCCTGTGTGAAGCTGGAGGGATCTCTTCAGCCACTCTTGTCAGCGTTGATTTGTCAACAACAATCTTTTCATTTCTTCTGTAAGCTGACACCATCGTGTTTGAGCGATAATGTGATAGTGGCAAAGCCACATTGATAGTGAGTGGGGCGTGTTAAAAAACTTAGCGTCTGTTGCTACACTACTGTGCAGCCTTTGTGGGTTCTTGCACTTTGGGTTAAAAAGCACAGTTTAACAAACAAGCTGCATCAGAAAATGTTGACTAAACCGTGTTGTTTTTGAGGATGTGCGATGCAAAGAAAAACGGTGCAGCATTTAATCATGCAATTGTTTGAAATAGGGGGACAAGTATAGAAGGTAATTATAGATTTAGACTGCGGTGCCTTCTGGTGAATATGCGGCTATGAGCGCGAGAAGCAAACAACAATTAAAAACCTCAATAGGAGCACCAGGCTTAAAGCGGGCAATCATGTCCAAGATGTTGGGCCTAAATGAGGATGTTGTTTTCTCTTTTCTCTTCTGTCAATCTGGTCCCGAAAGCGATTTCCTCCTGTAGAGTGGTGGCCGGGTGTAAAAGCATGTTTTAATAAGCGCACTGACACATCCATCTTTGTTTTGGAGAGATAAGTCAGAACAAGCGCTGCACAAACGCATCCGGGGCTCGCTGGAAGGATGCCCACTGCTGCGGATCACTTGAATGTGCTTATGCTTACAAAAACATAACCACACGGCGACATACAGAGGAGCTGTCACCCCAACTTAAATCCTATTTATCACCAAACCAATGATTTTTTCCCTTTCAGCCGAAGGTGGTTGGCATGTTCACTTTATGCCTCTTCGGAGATTAGTGGATTCAGCCCCATTCTGTACACGCTATGTTCCCTTTTAAGTCTCTCCTCTCTTACTCCCCCATTTTTCCACACTACATTGCATTGCATTAACTGTTATTTTATTTGTTTTTTTCTTTCGGTGTGTTTCATCTGAGGTGGGGAGCGTGTGGCGAGAAAGAACCAAAGTGTTTAGATACCTGCCACACAGGAGCTAAAGCCCGGGCTGGCAGCTGTGCGTGATAGAGGAGAGTGACAGAAATGTCCTCATTATAGGATCTCCGCAAATTCTGCGGCACAGACACACAGGGAGGGAAGAGCAGTGAGGTAAGGAACCAAGGAGAGAGGAAAAAAGTTTGCAAGCTTTTGACACTTGGCGGCTTTTATACGTGCCGTCTCTCTGGGTTTGTTTTAAACTGGTAGTGATATCCACGAACACACGCAGCAGAGTGCACAGGAGCTGTACTGTCATTATACGAAGTATTAATTAAAGAGGAATAATAGATGGAATATGAACTTGTTTTTAGACTAATTATCATGTCTTTGATATGAAATTGTGCAGAAACGTGGGAACTTAAGAGAAGAGCGCGCACAGACCTAGACTTAAACTTACGACTAGAAATGCAAGAACTTTGCAACACTGCACCCTTTACCCTTCTTGGAAATCAAAGCTTAGTCTCTTAATTATATAGTGAATACAAAGAGAGGTTGGGGGGAGTCAGGGGAAAGGTTGTGTGGGAATGAAAGCAGTGGTAGAACGGAGAACAGTGGGGGGTGAGCCCGGAGAAGGCGCTGGTGCTCTGGGGAAAAACGGCACTAACAAACAAACAACAATTGGCTTGTTTTATCTGGTGTGCCTCCTGCTCCTCCACGGCTCGTCCTCTGTGCGCATCGAGTGATCTCTGAACCCGCTAACTCCCTTGTCGCCTTGTTTACATGTTCGCACGCATCGCTGTGCACTGAGCAGGCTGATCATTAGTATCATTACGCCACTGTGATTCTGCCACGTCGAGTCACACAATCAACCTAATGATTACACAAACTTTGTTTTTTGTTTTTTTGTGTTACACATATCATAAACATGCTGTCATAGATTCTTGTTTTGTCTTCACAAAGTATTTTTTAGATGTGCTTTGCTATAATTCAGCCAATGAGCAGTGTTCAATTCATATATTGTTGTCAATAACTGGTGATATTAAGTATTCTTTTTTTCCTCAACCTATCGAGACAATACTGGTTGTTCCTATCTGTAACAAAATATGAATAAGATTGTATTACAAATATTGGTGGGTTGGTGATTTACTCTCTAAAAAGTAAATCACCAACCACCAGATACTGTCAGTAAGGTTTGGTTCACCTGTCCATCCTCCGTCAGTAAAACATGCTGTGTGTTCAGACTATAGTGAATGAAAAAAGTATATGAATTAATGTCGATCAAATGTTTCTATAATATTTCTGAAAAATATATTTCTGCTCTCCCAAACCACTGCACGCGAAGCTCTTCACGAACAGCTGAGAGAGAGAGAAAAAAATCACCTAAGCGAATGTCTCGGACCGCTGACAACACGACACCGACTGGCTGTGTCTTTCCAGGGAAGGCTGTGCAAATGGCATGTGCATAAGTCAAAAAGGTGGAAAAGACATTGAGATGGGGAGCAAGGAGAGAGGGAAAAGTCAAAGCGACTCGGGAGAAGGGAAAGGATAGGAGGAAGTAGTGGTGGCAAAGCTGAGGTTGACACTAATGAGGAGCCTTTGTGATGGGGCCTGACAGAGAAGAAAGCACAATCCCCCGACACCGATGCTCCACAACACTTCTTTGGCTTAATTGGGAAGAGCACAAGTGACTGCCAGTGTCTGTTTCAGGAGTGTAAGACTAAGTATATGTATTCACTTAATTACAGCCTTGAGTATGGGTATATGTAACAACGCTAGGTACTCACAGATCACTTTGCGTTCCCTCTTTCTGGCTTTTCACACTTTGCTCGTCCAGAATTTCACGCTTTCGAATCAACGTTGGCATTGCTTTGGAGCGACAGTGGCTTTGAGGATGGCACGTCGGATATCTGCCGTCTTCTCACCCGCTTCGCAAGTATTGATGTCAGAAGAGCACCCTTTCGTCTTGCCGCAAACGCACATGCAAAGTGGCATAGTGCACTGTAGTAAGTGCAAGTCCGGCCATGGCTGTGCACGCTCAGTGGGGAAACAGTATGGTTTGAATTCAATAGAGTCCGTTTATTGAAGTAGCGGTAAGGAGTTGTGCATTGTACCAGGTTATAGCCGGAGTGCTATCTTACACCGGTAGTTCCTGAGCCTGAGGAAATAAAGAAAGTTTCTGCTGTTCACTTGTAGACATTAATAGTTTGGGCTCAAAAGTAATTGTGTGAGTGACATATAATAATTGTTTGACTGATATTGAATATATGCAAATTAATAATACGCTATTTTCAGGTTTTTATTTTTTATTTTTCAAAAGACTGGCTTCACTTGCTACTCTAGTGCTATAGTGGATAGTTTCTTCTTCTTAGACATACCCTGTTCGGCATTTACCCCTGAATAAATGGTTCTAATCTTAGGGTTGAATTTGAATCAGTGAAAGAAAAGGATGAAAATAGGCTATTGCTGCACTAAAAGATAAAAAAATTGCATGTGCAATTCTAGTCCTAAGGCACTAAGGAGTCAGAGCACTTAGCCCTGCACATGCACTCTGTGTATGGACATTGTCTGCAGTTGCTCACTCAACACTTTCTATCTGTGACTCTGAATCAATCATTTTTAATTTATCAGGGGGATTTATGTCACAACGGCTCATTCCAACACCAAGGAGGAATGGAAAAAACAGCACTAGCAACAGCAGCAGAGAAAAGCCAGTGTACAAATCCCTTGCTATGATGCGATTATAACACACAACCAAATCAGGACCGACTTGAATAGGCACAGAACACTAAATCATATTAAGGGGAATTCGATGTGCATGGCATTACATTGCTCCCAATCTACCCTATTTTCTCCTTTCCCTCCTTTGCCTCCTTTGCACTTTGTTTTTCTATCATCACCATCTCCTTCAATGCTAGTGACCGGAAAAATCTGTTCCCTGCGACTTACACGGTGTCTTGCCCTGCTATGAGCTTGATCGCTTATGTGTTGTTTTTCAGCCATATCTGAGCCGGACAGGCCCCCTATTGACCCGTGGGACGAACCACGGGTTAGACAGTAGTGTCCAGGTTCTACTGCTACAAATGGAACTAGTTTTCATCACTATGGCTAAGGATAGTACATATTAGAATAGATTGAGATGCTGAAATCTAGTGACAGCAATGCTTTTCTGCGATAATGTTTGATCTGAATAGCAAAATGGTTTTAGCTTTAAAAAATGTATGGCAAGGTGAGCTGCTGAGAGGGAGATGTACAGTAGCGAGTGGAGAAGAGAAGAGACGGGGTTGTTATGTCAGAGCCAGTCGAGCTGCTCTCATCTTGCCATTATCTCAAGCACCCTCACATTACCATAATAATGGCTTTTAACCAAATGTAGCACTCTCCAAAGCAGCACAGGCAGAAAACTGTTTTAACCAAATGTAAAACACTTGTCGAAGAGCGGACCCGGAGAGCGGTAGACTGATGAGTGCTGTGTGCAAGCGCTGTGTGGGATGGAGTGGGTGTTTCAGACCAGATATAGCCGCCTGATGCTGTCTTGATTATATGTATAATGTGAAAAGATCACATACATTCCTGCACAAACCCCGTCCATATTTCTGTTAATTTTAGCATATTAGCCTTGAGATTTCATATGCATATAATGTAATTCCTCTGCAAAGTGCCAGAGGGAATTGTGGTCTAGGAATATGTGAAATAACTCACTCTAGTGATTGAATGTTGGGTGCAGGAAATGAGTCGTTGTTCCTTCACTCAAAAGTGTTATTTGTTGGTGCATGTTATATTACATATTGTATAGCCAGCTTACAGTGCCGCTCTGGTGTGTTTTGGTTGTGTGAGGGTATGAGAGAGTCTGAGTCAGGTCTTGGCCAGGTGCTCTGCATGTGTTTCCCGGCTCCAGATGGCCTCTCGGCACGTGTGTGGTGTCCTCCTGCCCACCACCCTGTGCCACAGAAGGTCGAGTTGACCGTGCCACCTGCCTCAGACAGCCACCCTCAGAAACCACTGGTGTAAATCTATAATGACAAAGCAGAGTAGGATCTGGTATGAAACATCTGGTCTGAAATGGTTGTTATTTCTGTTCAGGAGGCTATTTGATTCTTTCCAGCAACTGATAGACTGAGATTTGGAGAAGTGCTTGTATTCTGCTTGTGTGGGGTGCAGTGAGAGCAGCTGCCAGGAGGCTACTGGAGCCCACAGATGGCCGGGTGGTTCCCTCTCTGTCTGATCTGGGTCGAGGCCCGTGCTCTGATTATTTAGGCGCCACCCACAGGTCTGTGTGCCGACCTGCCGCTGACACACAGAGTTTGTTTGGTTTCAGCTTACACCTCCTTATTCAGCTCCATATTATCAGACCATTCATCCAAACTGACATCCAGACATCACCTGAGTGACCACCCGACCCACACTTTCAATGTGAATTTTCAGCCAGATACAGACATCAAAAGCAAATTTTATACTTTGATATGGTTGGTGTTCAATTTTGGGATGCAGGCGTACCAGCTCTGGTACTCTTGAACGCGCGGCTCCGGAGCCGCATTGCGGCTCTTTAGTGCCCCTCGAGGCTCCTGGAGTCTCAACACAATATGGTGGGAAGGGGAATATTTTATTTCTAGTTTTAATGTGGTTTCTGTTGGGGGAAAAACATTCTTAACGTTTCCAATGCTGTAAAAATTTGCACAAGAAATATATAATTTCAAATTTTTTGTCAATGTAGATTTGCGTCATATCCCGCTACGCGCGGCCCTGCGCCAGGCGACATGAGTTTGAATCCCAAAGCTAAAAAGAGAAAGAGTCGATAGAACCGAGAATTCATGAAACATTTGCTTTCATTGCCAATGAGGAAGCACTGCTTCATGTTTGCTTTGTAATGAGAAGATTTTGAAAAACAAAAAGATTTCTTCGAAAAGAGTTTTTGAGAGAAATAGTGCGTTGACAGTTCTTCCTGGAGCGGATTCATCTACAAACTTCTATTGCTGAATTTGGTTGCAACACAAGGGACAATGAAGCTCGAAACACCGTTTGGGAAATTAGTTCAGCTCCAGCGAATTCCAGCCTGTGATGACATGTGACGTGATCAATATGAACAGACAGTACTGTAGCAGGTATGTGAACTGTATTTCTACAATTGCATGAAAGCAACAAAAGGAAAGTTAAAGCACCATACATCGTATAGCAGAGTTGTCACGTGGTGCGTCATTCTTTTGCGCTACAGTGAAAATACACATATAATAATCATTTATGCATATTATGTATTTGTTTAATTAGTAATTTTGATAGTATTTAATATAGCTAATACAGTGTACAGCCTACTGTTGCCTTCATATAAGCCTTATACAAGGCTGGTAATTTTTTTCAGCTCCAGACAAATTTGTTTTTAGTTTTTTTCTATTAAATATGGCTCTCTGAACCTTTGTGTATGTGTAACAACAACAAATTATTAATAATAATAATTGAATAATTGAATCATTGAAACTGTAGAAATGTCTGAAAGAGCTGAAGTCCTATTAAAATGCATGGGCCTATTAAAATGCATTGCAGAATTCTCAATGCAGATTTTTGTCCGATTGCGGAAAAACCGGAAATCGCTGAAGTCCCAAAAGTAATAGCAATAATCTCCCAAACATGTGGAACGTTTTGATGTATAACTTGTGGAAATTGTTGAAAATGTGAAAGCTGTGAAACGTGTCAAAAAAAATGACGGAATAAAGAAATACAAAACCAATGGTTGACTGCGGAAGGTTCCGCAGTCAATCAATAATGCATCGGTTTTATATAGCGCTTTTCTGGACACTCAAAGATGCTTCACATGTGTCATTATTCTTTCACTCCATACACGGTGATGATAAACTACTGTAGCCACAGCTGCCCTGGGGCACACTGACAGAAGTGAGGCAACCAGTGTGCGCCATCGGCCCCTGTAGCCACCAACCATTCACACACACACCAGACTCATTCTAGGCAATGGGGGTGAAGTGTCTTGCCTAAGGACACAACAGCAGTTTGGCACTTTACAGCCGCAGCCGCCCCACTGTGGCTGGTGTTCCCAGAGGTTAAGTGTCTTGCCAAGGACACAACAACAGCAGACAGTGGGAGTCGATGGTGAAGGTCGGGCTCGAACCCACGACTCTCTGGCTCAAAGGCCAATGCTCTGAGCTACTGTCGCCCCAATTACATTGAAATGAAGCTTATACCTGTAATGTAGCTTTGTGGAATTGAAAATCTTATTATGCTTTTTCCAAGATGTGTGTGTGTGACTAGTGATTTTAATGTATCTACAAACATATATTACATACTGTTTGTGTATTGTGAAATTAAATAATAACATATATATTTTTAAATATATACAAATCATTTTAAATTACTACTTTTACATAAACTCTGCGCAATGCCTGGTAGCTCTCTCAGTGGAAGACTGAGACACCCTCAGTGCAAGAAGGAGCGCTACCGCAGGGCCTTTATCCCCACCGCTGTCAGACTGTATAATAAGTCACTTTAAGTCACTTGCATTAGGACTGGAAAACCTGCGCTACTATTGACACTGTTTCTTGATTGCCACTTTTTATTGTACATAATATATCCTGCATTTAACATGTTTAACATTTCTTTCTTTTGCACAATCTTGAGTGATTCTATCCATGCCAGATGTGACATGTACATTTCTCCTGTGTGAGACCAATAAAGTCTATCTTATGTCTTTTTTGTATCGTATTCTGCATTCAATATGGGCAAGTATTGAAGTATTGAAGTATCAATTTATTAAAAAGATGTATTGATGCATCCCGAGTTCAGTCACCCCTGCATTTGTGTTCTAACTTTGTATTTAACCATTTAGATTTGTTTGTTTTCCTGAAATTTGATAAATAACAGAAGACCACCAGCAATTATGCAACTTTGGAGTGAATCCTCTGTAAATAGTACAAAAACAATATTATTTTGATTCATCTTCGTTATCACCATATTCCTTGTTTTCTTGTGTGTTTTTCTTTAAACTCCACTGAAACTCCGTGTTTCCATACCTTGAATGATGGCATTATATTTATTGCATGCACTAAAGCCACAGCGTAGAAATGAGCTAATCAGCAGCAGTGTGGCGGATATGAGCGTCTCTGACAGTGCATACAGAGGGCTAATGGTGTCACACTTCACAGAGCGGTGTCCCTTTTTGTTTAAGCCGCTGCTCACCGCAATGCACATTATGTCAACTCTCATTTTTTACAGTAGTGTCTTGCACAAGCTCCGGCCTGTGTACACTCATGCACACAGGGGCACTCAGCATAGCAAACCCGCCTATAATGAATTAATCACTATTGCATCCTTCATGCTGTGTGCTATGTATGTATGTATGGGGCTGTAATATGAAGTGACAGGAGCTGCGGGCTGCCGTCCTCCCACCCCCCCCTCGGCCGCTCTGCCCTGACATTTCTATCTCTGCAGCGTGGTCACCTGTCATTCTCAGAGCTGCTGTTAGCTCCTCACTTATCCCAACGCGAGTGCATGTGCAAAATAAACAGAGGGACAGCACCAGGCTCCACGAGTGGCAGCTCTCACCTAGTAATTATCTGTACGCTGAGTGAGGCGTAAAACAAAGAACAACTTTAACTGACAACTTTTATGTGTAAAATGAGGCTTTGTCAGACGTGTTGTGACATGATTAACTGTTTACTCAATCTGGTGTTTGAGGCTTGGCTTATGTTGGACACATTTGACGGGAAAATATACGTTGTTCCATCAAAGGAAAAAAAAAAACTTCTATGCGTGTCTTTGCATCAAATATGCAAATCAGAATGAAATTTACTGTATGACAGTAAATTCCTTTATAGTAACGGAAAACATATGTGTTTATGTGTAATTTGTGTGCGAAAATATATCTAAATAGTATAATTGATGATTTTAACTGAAATTACTTGGAAAAAATGTTTAGAAGTCCACATTGCTTCATTGGAGAAAACAATTAACCTATGTGCTTTATGGACATTTATTTACATTACTGTTCATTCTGGTCATCTGTAAATACCTCCTGGATCATAGGTTTATTTTATCTTAATAAAATAAAATTATACAACAATAAATATTATCTGTTATCTTAAACAATAGATCCTGTTTGATGCCTTTTTCTGCTGTAATGTGCTCAACGATGACATTGAAATCATAAATAGATAGATCCGTTCCCTAGGACCAATGGCTTCTTTGCGTTTGTTGTTACTGCATTTCCTGTGTTCAAACTATTTGATTCTCTGATCTGCTGTTTGTGAATTGACAATTCTGTAATGTCCTCCGAGACAACTGCTGTTGAAGATTCGTTTTGTGATATTAATGCTCTATGAAGACGTATTAAATCTTAAAAGGATATTTTAGAAACTATCCCTTCGAATGAATAACATTAATCATATTGGTGCTATTGGCTCATAAATGGTGTGTGAAGGGACAAAATTCCTCCACAAAAACCTTGTCTTCTCGCCTCATTCATTATGTAATAGGAGTCGCTCTGTTTCACCAGCCCTCAGCCGGCACCTTCTGTTCACCACCTGTACCCAACACGTTCCGCACATGACACCTCAATCTGTCCCTCATAGCAGCCATGCATTATCTGCTTTTTAATTTCTGAATCTCAAATCTTCTGCAACCACGTGCCGCTCGCCGATTGACATGACCAAGCCACGCGTCACCTCGGATCAGAATCTAAAAGGTCAAAAGGTCTGACATTTCAACACAAAGCCCGAAGCATTTTTTCTCTTCTATCGTACACGTGATCCAGCCAAATGTGAACAAATGGCGACAATGTTGTTCAAGTGTTGTTGAATGAGTGTCAACATCTGTCCATGACCTTAAAAATATACCCTGTGCCTATAGGGGTTGTTGTAGAAAATAGCAGCCACCCCTGAGTGGCAGGCTATCAATGTGCCAGGTGGGCCAAACCTTCCCTGAAAAAAATATTGGAATAAGGGCTATTTTTTATAGTTTTTATTATAATACAAATATTTTTGTCATTTTATACAACTACTATTTTATAGGTGTGTCCCCTATTGGCAACTTTTGTAAAGAAATGGCCAAAGAAAGAGAATCTCACACATACACTCGGCACTAGCCGGACCAACCCCAATGTATTATAAGGAAAAACACCCCAAAATAAAAAATAACATAATTACAAATATTATGTATTGTTTCTAAAAGCCATACCTAGAAGTTACCCCACCAGCCGCTGTACCTAACACTTCATTTGAATATCAATTTTTGGCTGTAAAGTGCCAAACTGCTGTTGTGTCCTTAGGCAAGACACTTCATCCACATTGCCTTGAATGAGTCTGGTGTGTGAGTGAATGGTTGGTAGTGGTCGGAGGGGCCGGTGACGCATACTGGTTGCTTTGTTTCTGTCAGCATGCTCCGAGGCAGAAGTGGCTACAGTAGTAGTTTATCACTAAAAATGAAAAAGAATAAGGACGTGTGAAGAGTGTCCAAAGCGCTGTATAAAACGGATGCATTATATATTCAAATTATTCAAATTTATTTTTAGAACAATTTAGATTATAATTCTATATGATGTAAATAAAATTGAATGACACAGATGGAGGAAGGAAAGCGGAGGAGGACTGAACAGCAGCTCAATCATTTGCATATTTTCTCACACACAGATGCAAATTCAGGTTATAAAGAGGTGACAACAGATTGCTTAAGGAGGTCTTAAAGATAGGAAATGAAATGGTGCCAAATTTGCTAACCTTCCCAATTCACAGTGCCAGCATCAGGCTACATAGTAAACTGACACTGTTGATTACCTGATGATGATTATAATCATTATGAACACATTTAGGACAAAGAAAATATATACCTTCTCCTTCATCGCTTTTTTTCTATTCATTTTAGTTCTGCACGTTTATTCATTGTATTATTTACTTGACAGGGAAAGTGCAGTCAGACACTGTTACAACCCACATGTTGGGTTTGACCAATAGCTCTAAGGGTCTAAGAGCTCGAGATGGATAGGCTATCTATATCACGTGGCTCTAACTGTAAGATGCAGTAGGCTTGAAGCGGGAACCTTGTCGTCTATGATCTTGACTGGGTCCAGAGAATGTCATTATCTCGCAGATCCTCCCAGGCTTTGGAAAGGGATGAAAAACTTACCCTCTGGTAATCGACCAGCATATCTTGTATCTGATTTGCACAGCCCCCAACAACAGTGCTTTGTCTCCCTGTTTGGATGTGACGTGGTGGTGGTGGAAGTAATTAGTTATTGAAAACAGCAATAATTTGTAGCATTTGATATTGTGCTGGCTGACGGGTGTCTCAACAACAGAGTCTATGTCCTCCACTTTTGAACAGGACAAAACTTGTGCATGTCATGTGCTACCTGCACTTTGTGCCTGGTGCCCTGGTCTCCCCTGGTCCTTTTTTCTGAATGACTTCTCTTGGCAGAAGGTTGATTGCCAATAGTGGGTTATGACTTTTGTCGTAATTGTTTGCTTGGAGTTGTCCAAAACACGTTTCCACAATCCACAAAAGAGGCGACCATCAACATCACATCTGGAGCAGTGCCAGAAAGATAGACCCAAACAATGATTTTTGTGTAAAAAAAAAAAAAAACATCAGAAGGTGCCTGTTCACTCTTGTTACTCTGCTTGAACCATGTCTGAATGGGTGGTTCCGAATGTGACATAAAAATGTGCGAATAGCAAGCATATAATGTGATGGATGGATAAACAAGATGGTTGTGCATTTAAATGGGCATGTAAGCAAGTGATGTCTCGAATGTTCAATGTAATCATAGAGACCGAGGACAATTCCGCCATTCTGTCAGTTCTATATTTCAATTTCTCTTTTATCCATGAAAGACTTTCACTTTTCTGTCAATGGCCCCCAGTCATCTGAATTAATCATTGATTTTATCGGAAGTGTGCGTCCGCTCAGACTCTCTGCCTGTTGAAAAAAGCATTTCATTGTAGGGGACGCACTGTATCAGATGAGAGCAAGAGAAGCGAGGGAGAAGAAAGGCATGATGGGAAGGTTCAAGGGGACTACGTTCAAATTAGGCACAGACGGGACAGACGGAGAACACAAGGGGTTAGACCAAAGAACAAGGGATTCACTGAGCAGCAATTAAATGAGGAACAGAGGAGAAGAAAAGGCTGTGCTTCTCTACTAACCAAAAGAGTTTTGAAGTGGAAGAATATCTCCTTTGTTGCCATCACCGCACTATACCTGCCACAAGTCATTTCCTTGAAAATCCCACATGAGATTAGCAAAGATGTTAATCTCATGTGGGAAATATTTGAACTGATTAGCAAAGATGCTAATCAGTTCAAATATTCAGACATGTGCAGTCTGTAAAGCCTGGTTCACACGGCAGGATATTTAGGACGATTTAGACCCGATTTACCCCTTACGACAATCTTAAGAAACGCTCCGATTTCCGTAACAAAATCTTACAGATTATCCTGCCGTGTGTGGTGTGTTAAGACTGCACTCGTCGCTCGGAAGGACATCGGGACTGCTCCCGATCTCAAATCGGGGATATCCAACATGTTGGATTGTTTTGGCCCGATTTCTTGTCATGTGTGGTGTCCTCCGAGGACAAGCGAGCGCGTTGCCATGACTACGGCGTGTAGCCAATAAGAAGACGAGGTGACAAGCCGGTGAGGAAACACCGGAAAAAAACCAAAACACAGCAGCATGGCTTTGACCATTGCCTTTTCTTTGGATTACGTGTCTTCTCTGTTAACAACTGCACACTATCGCCACTGCATCCTCTTCGTCCGCCATGACTGTTTACTCTGAAGTCACGCTTGATCTCGAGAGATTTTGTGAGATTTCCGTCTGACCTGGGAATGCTCGGGGGGGGGGTGTCGGTTCGTGTGTGATGTTTGTGGCTTGCGTGATCTTGCCATGTGGCTACGCACCACACACTGCACGACAAAAGTGGTTAGACGCAGGATTTTTAATCTCCCCGTGTGGGGTCTAACACGGAGAAAAATCGGCCGACAATTTTAAAATCGTCTCGTGTGAACCAGGCTTAACTTTCACTACCTCAGTTTTCCAACTGTTGTTTTCTGATATCCATATGTGTGTTTGGTTTGCTTTCTCTTTAGGGGAGTTATTGTGTATATGGATTTTAATATTTCAACATGATTTCTTCTGAATTCAAGGCACCATTCCTCCATCAATCCCAGTTTTCACCTTCACCAGTACACACCGTTTTAACTACAGTAGATCTTGTTAAATTAAAGTGCGATGATTGGGGAGAACTGTTGCTTGCTTTTATGTTTTTTGATCTTGCGGTGACATAATGGGATGGATATTTTTCTGTCTAAATTTGCCAATAAATATTATTTTTAGTTTCACTTTTTAAATTGGAAAATTGTTTTTTATTGTTTTTACTTCTTACACAATGTTTTACTTATTCTATTTTTTTTTACATATAAAGCTGGCAAACCTGTATATTTGAATGTGTTACTTATATCTGTGAAAACTTGTTTTATAAAATGTGCTAAAGAGATAAAGTGATTTGGATTGGATTGAATACATACAGTATGTAAAATACATGTGCTTTTTCTCCTTGTGCTGTTGATGAGATATAATGAGCTGCATAATGTCTTTGTAAATTAATCAGAATCAGAATCAGAATCAGAATCAGAATCATTTTTATTGCCAACGTAAGTAACGGGAGGTCACAGACTTGGAAATTGCTTTGGCTCAGTGCAACAGTCAGAAAGAGATAATAAAAATAAGAATAAAAAACACTTCTAAAGAATAAATTTAAATTTAAAATAGAGTTACAGTTACTATTTACAATATACAAGTGCACATGGTGCACACAATGTAAGGTGACAGCAGTACAGTGAAGTAAAGTGACGTATGATGGGCAGTAAAGTGACTTTATAAAGGGCGGGGGGACAGGTTAAGAAGTGTTCAAGAGTCCAACAGCAGAGGGGAAGAAACTGTTCTTGTGGCGGGAGGTTCTAGTCCTGATGGACCGCAGCCTCCTGCCTGAGGGGAGTGGTTGGAATAGTCCATGTGCAGGGTGAGAGGGGTCGGCTGTGATACGACCAGCCCGGCCTCGAGCTCGGGCGACGTACAGGTCCTGCAGCGATGGAAGGCTGCGGCCGATCACTTCCTCTGCAGAGCGCACAATGCGCTGTAGTCTCTGTTTGTCCCTGACTGTGGCTCCAGCGAACCACACGGTGATGGAGGAGGTGAGGATGGACTCGATGATGGCCGTGTAGAACTGCACCAACATCTGTGCAGGCAGCTTGGCTTTCCTGAGCTGCCGCAGGAAGTACATCCTCTGCTGGGCCTTCTTGATGAGGGAGCTGATGGTCGGCTCCCACTTGAGGTCCTGGGTGATGGTGGTGCCCAGGAAACGGAAGGACTCCACAGAGGTGATGGGGGAGTCCATCACGGAGGGTGGGGGCGGGGGGACAGTGCTCTTCCTGAAGTCCACAATCATCTCCACTGTCTTCTGGGCGTTCAGCTCCAGGTTGTTACCACTGCACCAGGACACCAGCCGGTCCACCTCCCTCCTGTAGGCGGACTCATCGTTGTTGGAGATGAGTCCAATGAGGGTGGTGTCGTCCGCGAACTTGATCAGCTTCACGGAGTCGTGGCTGGAGGTGCAGTGGTTGGTGTACAGGGAGAAGAGCAGGGGAGAAAGAACACAGCCCTGTGGGGCTCCTGTATTTATAATCCGAGAGTCCGAGACATTCTTCCCCAGACGCACTCGCTGCTTCCTGTCCGTCAGGAAGTCAGTGATCCACCTGCAGGTGGAATCGGGCACGTTGAGCTGGGAGAGCTTGTCCTGGAGCAGGGATGGCAGGATTGTGTTGAAGGCAGAGCTGAAGTCCACGAACAGGACCCTGGCGTAGGTCCCCGGGGAGTCCAGGTGCTGTAGGATGTGGTGGAGGGCCAGGTTAATGGCGTCGTCTACAGATCTGTTGGCTCTGTAGGCGAACTGCAGGGGGTCCAGGAGGGGGGAGGTGAGGGACTTGAGATGGGAGAGAACCAGGCGTTCAAATGACTTCATGACGACAGACGTAAGTGCTACAGGTCTGTAGTCATTGAGTCCTGTGATCCTGGGCTTCTTCGGGACGGGGACAATGATGGAGGATTTGAAGCAGGCCGGGACATGGCAGGACTGCAGAGAGGTGTTGAAAATGTCCGTGAACACAGGAGTAAGCTCACTGGCGCAGTGTCTCAGAGTGGCCGGAGACACGTGGTCCGGGCCAGGAGCTTTGCGGGGGTGCAGCCTCAGGAAGAGTTGTTTAATCTCTTTAGCGGCTATTGTTAGGATGGGGGCAGGGCTGATGGGTGGGTCGTTAGAGTAGTGGGGGGTGGGGGAGGGAGAGGTGTCAGGGGCAGCATCAAAGCGACTGAAAAATAAGTTCAGATCGTCAGCTAGCTTGTGGTCATCAGCACAGGGGGGGGCTTTGGGTTTGTAGTTGGTGATCTCCCGTAGGCCCCTCCAGACAGAAGCAGTATCGTTGTTACCAAACTGCTCCTGTAGTCGTTCTCTGTGCCGGGACTTGGCTGCTTTCAGTTCTTTCCTGAACTGATATTTAGCTGCTTTGTAGCCGCTGCGGTCCCCCTCCCTGAAAGCAGACTCCTTTGCTTTCCTGAGCTGCCGGAGTTTAGCAGTGAACCAGGGTTTGTCGTTGTTATAGATGACCCTGGTCCTTGTTGGAATGATGCTATCCTCACAGAAGTGGATGTATGACGTCACAGTGTCCGTATATTCATCCAAGCTGTCTGTGGCAGCTCTGAAAAGGTCCCAGTCTGTAGATTCCATGCATGCGCGCAGCTCTTCCACAGCTTCATCAGACCACACTTTGGAGCTCCTCACTGCAGGTTTCGAGAGCTTTAGTCTCTGTCTGTAAGCAGGAACCAGATGTATCATGGAGTGATCTGAGAAGCCGAGGGCTGGCTTGGGAACAGCGCGAAAAGCTCCGCGCACGGTGGTGTAACAGTGATCCAGAGTGTTCTCCTCTCTGGTCGGGCATTTGATAAACTGTCTGTATTTGGGTAATTCCTGGCTCAAGTTTCCCTTATTAAAATCCCCCAGGATAATAATCAGAGAGTCCGGGTATAAGCGTTCCATACACAGTACTTGCTCTGCGAGTGCGCGCTGAGCCTCGCGCGCGTCCGCGCATGGCGGTATGTAAACAGAGGCAAGAATGAAGAAACAATTTCCCGCGGGGAGTAATATGGTTTACAATGAATGAAAAGATATTCCAGAGCAGGAGAGCAGTGCTTGGAGATCACTGTCACATCGTTACACCAGTTTGTATTGACGTAGAAACACAGCCCTCCGCCTCTGCTCTTCCCTGAGAGCGCACAATGGCGATCCGCGCGAAACAGCCCAAAGCCCTGCAGCTCCAGAGCGCAGTCCGGGATCCGCTCATTTAGCCAGGTCTCAGTGAAGCAGAGGACACAGGATGTGGCGAAGTCCTTGTTTCTTCTCATGAGCAGGCTGAGTTCGTCCATCTTATTGCCCAGTGAGCGTAATGTGTAACAAACTCATTTTTTACATATAACACAGGCCACTTACTGTTTTGGTTGCTCGCAGAAAGATAAAAGTCTGAATATGGAAGTATGCTGCTATAATATGGTGGAGGGGACAAAAGACACAGCTATGATCTTATAAACAG
This sequence comes from Knipowitschia caucasica, assembly GCA_964034765.1. Lineage (NCBI taxonomy): Eukaryota > Metazoa > Chordata > Actinopteri > Gobiiformes > Gobiidae > Knipowitschia > Knipowitschia caucasica. The sequence continues at coordinate 21,105,626 of OZ035830.1, forward strand.
ATCTTGGTTGACCCTTGCAATAACATCATGGCTGGCTCTTCTCCCTTTGGCCCAAACTTCTCTTGCTCCATATTTTCTTCCGTACGGTAGCCCCCTGAGGACAAGTGCAGATGAAAAGAGATCTGCTCCTGTGGGAATATCAGAGCTGAGCGAGAGAGAAAGGCCCAGCGCGCTGCTGTGTGCGCTTCCCTGCAAGATATTTCTGAAAGCAGGAAGTAGAAAAGTACGGTTTGACTTTTGCTGTTTGAACTCACCCTGAAGTGTAAATAAGAGTGTAAACTAGGTTGGAGATGATACTTTAATGCATGCTTTTATGGGAATAGTTAACTTCAAACATTATAAAGGATTGTTCATAGGCATACATTAGGTTGGTAGGCAGAAACCAGAAATGATGACAGTTTATAAAATTGAACCAATATTTCATGTTAGGGGTTCAGAAGTGGAATTTACCGGATGGGAAACCTAAGGTGGGTCTTTCTAGGCAAAGCAACAGCCAGTGGTGGAGAATTGTCCAATGATCAAATAACATATAGGCGCTTCCAATTGATAACGTCATAATTCTTGTTAGGAAAACATTGTATTGCATTGTAACTCCAACTGAACTTAGACTGAGCTGGTTTATACATGAACTGCAGGATGTGTTTTATTGTGTTTGTTAAAGCTTTTCTTGGGCCGAACATTGGGAATTAACCTTGGCTATAAATGTTGTAGTGTACCAGATGAGAATTGTGCATACTTGCCACTATCAGATAAATAAATAAATAAAACTGAACTTGCACCGATATAGACAAACAGACAGAGATGATCACTGTACCCCATGGCAGGGGGTGATAATGAAAATGCAGTTGATTGGTTTGGACCAAAAAACAGAGGAACATAATTTTGGAATGGAAAATGACTGCGTGTATTGACATTTACACAGTTAAGATCCCTGGTCTCTTTCCATAATTTGAAATGAGACCAACATTGGTTTTAAGTGTTTATTTCAAAAATCTTGTACAAAGTCTTTTTTTTAGCATTAGCAAAGTAAGACTGGTTCCTCAAACTAGCCTCTTCTTGGAGTTTGCTCACACCCATGGCCTCAGGGCAGCACTGAGCCTCCCAGAATGCTTCACTGCAGCAGAAGTACCTTCCCACTATGGCTGATATTTTCCCATGTGCTGCAATCTAAGTATGAATAATTAAAGGTGCGTTCCTTGCTCTCTTGACTGTCACCTTTCCTCTCAGCTTGTCTCTCACTCACTCTCAAGTGTTAACATTTAGAAAGGTGAAGATCCACTTCAGTTTGGGACGTGAATTTGTTACATAAGATTTCAAATGATTCAACCAGAGACTACATAGATAGGAGAATCTAATTCTATTTATAAGAAAAAAATGATTTTATTTTAAAGTATACCAGGTGGATTTTATTATCATTAAAAATGATAATATTAAAGATTCAAATGAAAACAAAGCAACAATAATATAACTAGATAGCTGATTCATGTGAGGACACAAAAGTGACCAAGTGGTCCGCATACATTTGGACTTTTTTAGGTTTAGTAACAATTTATTATTATTAAATGTTAATTTCCAGTTACAGTGGCCAACAGTTGTTCCAAGTAATAATGTTTGTGTCATCAAAAAGAGTATGAAGGTCATTAATTTTGATATTTTATATAATAAATGTATGTACATATGAATAATGTGGGTCCTTGTATTGACCCCTGAGGCACCCCATGGCTCCCCAGTTTTTGCTAAATATTATTGATCAGTGGTATCAAAAGACTTTTGTAGATACATGAAAATAGCATTAGTCATCTTTTCAATAAAATCAATTAGTGAAAGTGTTAGTAGTAGTATTAGTGAAAGTAGATCTACTGTAGATCTTTCAAACCCATATGGACCTTTAGACAGTAAGTAATAATTAGTCTACTAAAGATTGTGGAACCATCATGAATGAGGGGTTAGAGACCATAATGACTCACATATAAGAGAAAGAAAAGCAGGTAAGCAATCTTTAATTCAAACATTTATTTAACTTATTTAGTTAGCGAAGCCAGTTTGTTGTAGCTAGTGCCGTGTTCTTTGGGGTTACGTGTTGGGGCGGCAGTCTAACCTCGAGGAACTATTACCGGCTCGACAGATTGATCAGGAAATGTGTCTCTGTGATGGGGAGAAGACTCTGTGGGAGCTGTGCTGGAGAGAAGAATGAGGGCTCTAATGCAGGGCATCCTGGGTAACTCCAGACACCCTCTGCATGACACTATGGATCAAAACAACAGGCTCCTATCACTGCGCTCCCGAACGGAACGTTTTAAAAGATCCTTTGGTGCTTTTGATCCCTCCTAAGGGGGATCAATAAAGTATATCTATCTAATGGTAATTTTTGTGTATAAATTACAAAAGGCCTACAAACATAACACATTATTCATTTTGACAATGTACACGTTTTGACAAAATAAATGCGGATTTGTATGCTCTGCACCCGCATGACTCAATCCCCTCCCTCCTGGTATTACACTCACCTGTACTGAAACGATTAGGCCTCGCTGATGTTTCTTCTCTCACTCCTCTCCGCTGTTCCCGCACAGAGTCTCTCCCCTTAGGTGCTGTATTACCATAATGGTTCTTGTGCTGAGATGTACTGAGCAGTCATATGGAAATGCAACATGCCAAGGAGCACATTATCTGGGCCGAATGTATTAGATCTGCGAGTATAAAGCTGCATGGTCATTACGCGTTAATCCTCAGTGTAGTAGACAGGAGCAGGAGACCGAGGCCAAAAGCAGGCTGCTTCGCTCGCGTTTGTCTTTTCTTGGGTAAATGGGGAGAGGATATTGCTTTTCTTCATTTTTCTTTTGATTCAAATCCGATATGATCAAAAATACTTTGACTCTCTGCTTAGGTAGTAACAGAAAGCTGCTCACAACCCGTATCACATCAAGCATAAATCATAAACATTAAAATCTACATATGAATTAAAAAAGAAGATTATAAACAAACATTAAGATCACAAGAAATTTTCAAAACAGAATAAAATCACACAGGTAATTAAATAGCCACAGTGCATTAAAAAGAGATACAATCTCTACAACAGAAGCTGTGTCTAATGTAGAGATGAAATCATTTTGGAGTTTCATTGTATTTCATTACAATACAATACAATACAATAAAATGTATTCTTGTATAGCCCTAGGTCACAACAGAAGTAATCTCAGAGGACTTGACAAAACCATTGAAATCACCAACACAGGTCAGAGAATCAACAGTTAAAACACATGAAGAATATAAAGCACACACAGAAGAAAATGTCCATACATGTTGTAGAATGCTAAAGTGTCCTGATCATCACCAATCCTTTCTGTTGGACACTAACTGTCCAACAAGACCCTCCTGCATCGACAAGGAAAAACTCTTAAAAAACCCAGTGGGAAAAAGTGAGAAATCTTGAGGAGACCTAGGGAAACCCACAGGGAGGGAGACCCATATGAGAAAGGGATCCGCTCCTCCGGACGGACAGGCTAATGATCTAGGACCTAAGCTAGCTACAGAACGTGGGCCAGTGGACGCTGAACGTGGACAGGTCCGGTCGGGCGGGGCAGTCCGCAGGTGTAGATGGAGGAGGCCAGGCTCAGAGATCCCGTCATCGTACCATGAAACAGACAATGGGACAACGGGTGAATAGCAATGAACAAACTACAGTCAAAATCCTAATAATGCTAAACCGATAAAGTAGGAAGGAGGAGAGGATAGTGCTCAAGTTACCATACTTCTCCCAGCAAACTGACTCCCTATGCAGCGTGACTGACAGTCTGAGGAGTTTAGCCTTCCCTGAGTCTTACCTTCCTAGCCATATGCTAAACTAAAGAGGACTGTTTTAAACCTAGCCTTGAATAAAGAGAGCGTATCTGGAAGGAGGTGAGACAGCAGCAGCAGCCACCGCTAGGCTAGTCTAGGTTACAGCACCAAGATTCATGGATTGCACACCAAGTGTGCAAACCGATCCAGGCAAACCTAATTATATATTATATATCATATATATCACATGTACCATACATATTATATATATTATATATAATACATAACATACAGCATAATATATAACATAATATACAGCATAACACAATACACAACATAATACATATATTGTATAATATATAACATAATACAGCATATATAGATAATATATACACCATATGTTATATATGACCTAATTATATGCTAAATTAAAGTAGAGTGCTTTAAGCCTGGCCTTGAATGTGGAGACTGTATCTGCTTCCTTAACATAAATGGGAAGCTGATTCCACAGTAAAGGAGCTTGGTAGCTAAATGCTCTGCCGCCAACAGTGATTTTTGAGACCTTAGGGACTACCAGACGTCTGGCGTTTTGTGAGCGCAACGCTCGACTTGGTTGATACGACACTAACGTGTCTTGGAGATAAGAAGGAGCCAAGCCATTTATGGCTTTATATGTTAAGAGAAGGATTTTAAACTTTATTCTGTACTCCACAGGGAGCCAGTGGAGTGATTTTAACACCGGAGTTATGTGCTCCCTCCTTTTGGTACCTGTTAAGATCCTAGCTGCTGTATTCTGAACGAGTTGGAAGCTCTTCAAAGAGGCTTTAGGGCACGCTGCCAATAAAGCGTTACAGTAGTCAAGTCTTGAGGTGACAAAAGCGTGTATACGTTTTTCCGCATCACTTTTAGGAAGGAAATTCCTGATTTTAGCGATGTTCCGTAAGTGGAAGTACGCCGTTTTAGTTGCTTGGCTTATATAAGCCTTGAAGGAGAGTTCTTTGTCGAAAATTACTTCAAGATTCCTCACAGTGTTACTGGGTATAATACTGACATTATCGAGAGTGATTATCTGGTTAGTAAGGGAGTCACGCAGGCGCTTCGGACCGAGTAGGATCACTTCTGTCTTCTCCGGGTTGAGAAGTAGGAAGTTAAGAGTCATCCACTTTTCTAGCTGATCCGTCTGATTTGGCTTCATTGACAGATAAAGCTGTGTGTCATCTGCATAGCAGTGGAAATTAATTCCATGCTTTTTAATTATGTTTCCTAACGGCAGCATGTAGAGAGTGAAAAGAATCGGTTCGAGTACCGAACCCTGCGGCACACCGAATTCTACTCCAGAATAAGGCGACGAGTTCTGATTTACGTTTACGAAGTACCGATCTGATAAATAGGATTTAAACCAGCCAAGGGCTGTTCCTCTGAGATCTATATCACATTCTAGCCTCTGCAGTAGAATGCTGTGGTCTATTGTGTCAAATGCAGCACTAAGGTCCAGTAGGACCAGCACTGACACTTGTCCATTATCAGCAGCTAGTAGTAAGTCATTTGTGACTTTGACTAGTGCCGTTTCAGTGCTATGATGAGCTCTGAATCCTGATTGAAAGACTTCAAACATATTATTTTCCTGCAGGTGGCAGCAAAGCTGCTCAGCTATAAGTTTTTCCAGGATTTTAGATATGAAAGTGAGGTTCGAGATCGGTCTGTAGTTTGTAAGTATTTCTGGATCCAGGTTTGTTTTCTTCATTACATCTTAATGAAAGCCAAATATGAAGATCAGCTGAACCGATTCCAAATCGGCACTGATATCCGATACCAGTATTGTATCAGCGCATCCCTAGTTTTGGAAAGAAACTACCATTTTATCATGAAACCGTATTATACCTGTATCTCCAGAAAGTGCAGACCTCCCTATCCTGTTGGTAAATCATTTAGCCACATTGAAAGGAGACTTGATACATACGTATCTTATTTGCCATGGTTTGACAAAAAGGCTCAAGAATGATTCTCTTGGAAATTTCACAGAAAACAACTTCAAAAAACTATATCCTGGCTGACATGTTTTTCTGACATGCTGACAGTAAGTAGAAAATGCAATTTATGTCTGGCGGCTGCATCCACATTTATATGATATTCTTCCATCCTAAACTTATCTTTTATGACACTAGGTTAAAGAGACCATATACATTATCTTGTATATGTCCCCAGATAATAAGTAATTTCTTATTAACTGGTAAAGTGAGTTATTCTTAACCAATTTTTTCATGCAACTTCAGGTACATTTTAATGGCACCCAACTGTTTAAAAAAGGTGAGGATAGACAAGGAAAGAGTATTTTTTTATGAATTTGCATGCACAAACTTCTTCTGTTGAACTAAGACATATCGTAGAGCTCCCAAACTGCAACTTTCACCTTAGTTCATAATTTGGTAGAATGTTGGACGTGTGCGCTCACAGCAGGAGCCCAGTCGTCTTATGAGTAATTCATTATCTACCTCAGGCTTTTGTCTTTCTGATCTTTCACAACAACAGGGATAATCCAACATTTACCTATTAGTTTAAATTGAATCTAATTGACGATTCCATATACCCATTATTCTGAGTTAATTCCAATTATTTTTTGTTTCTTCTATGACATATTTATTCTGCTTTTTGTCGTACTTTCTAAGAACACTGGCTTTTCCTATGGCTTGTGTTGTTTTGTTGTACGTGTGCAGGTGTGTGTCTTTGTAACTCTGGGATGATTTGCTGTGTTGCCGTGGGGACGCAGCTCTTGCCCTCCTCATAAATATAGCAAACGTTAAAGTGCAGAAAAGTGTTCCTTCTTCTCAACCAGGAAGAAAATGAAGCAAAGAAGTCTGTCGTGGTATTAATATTTCAGCATTTATATAAGCAGTTTCAGAGCATTGTGGAAATCTCTGTAAGGCAGACTCTAATGCCTTTAGTCTTATTGTGCTGTTTTGACGGATGCGTGAGGGATGGATTTTGAGAAAAGTTTTTTAAAGGCAGATATGGAGCTCAAAGTTTATGTGAGTCACGGGAAATAGTGCTTTTTAGTGGAGTAATGAAAGAAAAGTGTAATGGTGTGGGGGGTGTGACTTTGGGCATGGCTTGGGGGCATGCCACTCTGCAGCTGCACCAATGTGTCAGCTATCAATCTCCCTTACGCGCCTTTTATTTACTGTTTCTCTAGCTCACGTTCACATAAATAGTCTTTCCTTCAAATCTGGTATTTTTTGGATTGAGTGATTGTAGTCGAAGCTCATGAGAGGGGACAGCCAGGCCCCCAGACTGCACCCCTGTTGTATGTTTGACTTTAGGCTGTCAAACTTCTCACTGCCACATTGCATTTACTGTAAATAACTGTAGCGTTTGATCTGGTGTGAGCGTGCTATGACAACATTTTTAGCTTCAGAAATGTCAAGCTTCTCCTGAGAATGATGGAACGACGTGCTTGTGCAGCATGTGTATGTAAAACAAAATGGAGGCCTTTGTGAAATCTACTTCCAATTCGAAGATGGACTGAACGTCACATCATCAATGTGATGAAATATAGGGCTTGTCTTCTTCTGGAGCCTGCCGATACAATACATATGTCGATTTGCATGACACAATACGATACAATCTGTTTCTCAACAATTTAATGTGACAACAAATGCAAAGCTTTGGGTCATTTATTATTTTGATTGTTATCACAATACATCCAAAATCCCTGCCCCCAAACAATAAAGATAAATGTAAAAGATCGACAAAAAGTTGATGAAAAATATGAATAATAATAATAATATTCAATAAAACTGTTTTTTATTTATTCATTTATTTATTTAATCCAATACATATCTATCTAAAAATGCATGTATTTAGTTTCTAGCACTTTCCTATTCTCATGTGGACATACAGACCAAAGAGAGAAAAAAATATATATATATTCTGTTGCGGATAACAAAGACATTTTGCAAACCCAAATTAATTGATCAGAAAGTGGCATTAAGTTGTTGTGTTAACCCAATGACCCTGTCATATTAATGTAGAGGTAATGGCCATTGGGTGTATCTTGCCTGAATGTAATGCCAACCAAAAACTACATAATTACTTGCATGGGGTGCGTTGTGTCACCCCTGTGCGACATCTCCGTGGGGATTTTGAAAGCGTCTCTCATAAACAAGCCCAAAATCAGCCGTAATGGATTTAGGATGGAAAAGGTTTGACAATTAAACTAAAACGACTGAAATACATTTTGTCCACTTTCCTGAAAATTAATCATTGCCCATAATGACACGCCGTGTTTCACAAACCCAAGGTACACATTTAACAAATTATGTTTGTCACTGCTATATATTTAAAATGTCAATTTAAATGCCAGCACACTTTATTTCAGCTTGTACATTTGTTTCAAAAGCAGTTTTATCTTTTTAGTTTGAGAAACAGATGGAGGAATTCCTCTCTCGCCCTTTTCCCGAGGGACGACACGTCTCCCTCAGCGCTGAGGTGTTTCAAATTAAATACTGTCTAATGAACTGGAAAAGCAGCCCCCACCTGCTCTCTGCTGTTCAGAGCAAAATGAAAGAAGAAGCCCAGAGATTAAAACACAGAGGTATTTGCATTGCATCTGTGGATGCACAGCCTCAGTGTGGCATCATGAGCCTGCGCTCCTTAATTGTATATCTCTGCTGCTCTAATTGCTTTAATTCCCTGTAATTAATCAGTAATTGCAGTGAGGAGCCATGCACAGCTTCGCTTTGAACGCAAAAGAACTTTTCAATATGGAGGACATAAATATAGATGAGAGGAGGGAACTGACGGAAATGGCCTGGAAACATAGACGAGGGCCAAGAGAGAAATAAAAGAGACATCACTCGCCCAACAGACAGCAGTAAACGCAGTACACTAGCATTTATGTCAGAAAGCTCACATTGTTCATGAAGAAAGGTCTGACTTCAGAACAAGATCTGTTTGAACAAGCACTACTCTGTATACAACTTCATATTATATAAATGTACTTCTCAAGTAGTTTTTAAGAGGCCTACACATGTAATGAAATCCATTTACTTTTAAACATCATGACAATAGCTGTCATGAGGGACTTCACAAAATTGGTATTTTTTCTAAAGCAGAATAGAGAATAAATAATTTGTCACAAAAGTCCAACAGGTTTTAGAGTCATGAAGCACTCACAACTGAGAATGTAAAGTAAAAGTGTTATAAAAAATGTAATTGTCTTTATCATGCTATATTGGTTCCCTCTTCTCATTGTCCTCAAGAAGTTCTTATCAAACACTGAATGCTTACTACCTTAATTTGTTTTGATTAATACATACAAAGTGTCCCAAACCTAAAGTAATTATCTATTGGTCCTGGTGTCATCGAATATAAGGGACAGGGACAAACAGAGACTACAGCGCATTGTGCAAGTGTTCACTTGTGGGAAGTGATCGGCCGCAGCCTTCCATCGCTGCAGGACCTGTACGTCGCCCGAGCTCGAGGCCGGGCTGGTCGTATCACAGCCGACCCCTCTCACCCTGCACATGGACTATTCCAACCACTCCCCTCAGGCAGGAGGCTGCGGTCCATCAGGACTAGAACCTCCCGCCACAAGAACAGTTTCTTTCCCTCTGCTGTTGGACTCTTGAACACTTCTTAACCTGTCCCCCCGCCCTTTATAAAGTCACTTTAATGCCCATCATACGTCACTTTACTTCACTGTACTGCTGTCACCTTACATTGTGTGCACCATTTGCACTTGTATATTGTAAATAGTAACTGTAACTCTATTTTAAATTTAAATTTATTCCTTAGAAGTGTTTTTTATTCTTTATGTTTTATTATCTCTTTCTGACTGTTGCACTGAGCCAAAGCAATTTCCAAGTCTGTGACTTCCTGTTACTTACGTGGCAATAAAAATGATTCTGATTCTGATTCCGATATAACAAAGTATAATGTATTCTATTTGCATCTTGACCAAACTTTTTTGTGACGGAGTAATGGGCCACATAAATCCAATGGAGCAAAGGCTTGCTGCTCAGCGTTGCTGAGGTAACAGTCTTGTTTAAAAGTGACTCATGCTTGTGTTGTTGGGCAGGAAGTGTTTCCAGGGAGAGCCCTGTCCCGTTCCAGGGGGGTGAGGAGCACCCCTCCCACTCACTGCTCTGTCACAAGGTAATCCCTCAGCCCACAGCTCTGCATTAATTCCCAATTAAGAGTGTGGCAGCCCACCCACCAGTGTGTCCTTATTGCACACACCCGGTTTATCGGTCCGAGTGCATTTCCATACGCTGAGGCCAGCACACAGTCAGCTGTGCATGTTGTATAATGATGGTGTCTGTGCTCTTCCCTGTGCTCCGATGAAAGCAAACCTTTGTCATCCTCAATCGTTTTTTAAATGAGCGCCGGCCGGCCGCTCTGTGGTGACCTGCTGTGCCCCTCCCCTCCATCCCCACCTCATAAACGGCTCGCTCCCTCGTAACAAGCAGATTCTCATAGATCTCCATCAATTTGTGTCTCACCAGGGATTCCCTGAACAAAGATGCCTTTGCCACATTAACCACAACATCTATGCATTATTAAGGCAAGAAAAACAGTCTGCAAAGTTGTGTAGCTAAACAATAGAATGTGGAAACAAGAAATAATCATAACAAAATATATGAAAAGTGTCTGAGGATAAAAGACCATCCTTTTAAATACTGATGTGGATGTGCATTTTACTGATGTGACTATTAGGCACAAACCCTGCTTCCTGTATGTCCCTTCATTAAAGAGATTTCCCAGGATGCATCTCAAGCGCCTCACACAGCTAGTATGTGGTCAGGCTCATGTCTGAATAGCGGCACAATGCTATTAAAATGGCTTGTGTCAAAAGGTCCTCTGTCAAACAAGGAGCATTTAAACAGTATCCAGCTCCTGAGAGCCCTCTTCTCTGACCTGCAACGGAGACATCCAGCAGTTGGTGCCACTCCCCTTTAAACAGAGTCATGATGAAGAGACTTGCTGAGGGAGCTGTCCGTGGTACCAAAATAAAAAGGTTAATCAGACTTTATTTTTGGTTTTAATTAAAAGACGTTTGCATGAAGAAGCTGCTGATGAAAAGTGGGGAACACGTTAATGCCACTCTAATGAGATCCATTTAGCATCAGCTAAAGGTCATGAACCAACCACTTTCTGTCACCACACAGGCTCCATCTCTCACTGTGAAGAGTATGAACACTGCATAGTTTAGTAAAAAGTTAATCTGACGGATACAACGGACTTCCTGATGTAATGGATCATGAGACATATTATCCCAGTAGCGCCCCCACTGGCTAGCACCCTCTGGACCGCCCCCCGCTACTTTAAACACGCGGTGTACCTTTACCTCCTCAACAGTGGCAGTAATAAGATCAAACTTGCTCAGTGAAACCCAACCTTTGTTTTATCCGATGGAGGCATGAAATGAGATTCTATTAATACCCTCAGCCCAATTGGGCTGGCTGACTCCCAACGGAGGCAGCACTGAAAAGGTTAGGTGCGGCAATTACGCAGGTGGAGCTGCCGTGGAGAAGGGGGTGAGAAGGAGATGATTCTGCCTTGATCACTGCATTTGAAAAAGGTGTTATCAGCTGTGGTGGTGGCGCAGGAGAGCGGGAGGCGCAGGAGGGGGTGGGGGCTGCCAGAACGCCGTTAATGAATCGCCTTGTTTTTTTTGTAACTAGGAGTTGCCTTTTCTAAAGCAAGGCAATTACATCTGGACTTGATCCTGCCGCAAAGACATGGATGTTGCCAACCAGACGGTCAGTGGCAACATCTAAGTGTAAAACTGTTTCACATGTTCATGCTGTTACGCCGCTGTTGTGATCCCAACATTTGCATCGCTCTGTGCAATACCTTGCAACAAATGTGCTGAAACTGACAATGCAGGAATAAGGGATTATTAGTGACCAAGTTACATGTGTCAGCGCTTTTTTCCGTGTCGTATTTCTGTCTCTTGGAAAACGAGCTGCTGACTTTTTGGCCAATGCTTCAAATTGTCAAGGATAGAAAGTACACTAGATATAGATTCCTTCATTCTCAAACAAGGACAAATCATTTATCGTTTATTTAAAGTTACTTACAGGAATTGTATGTTGTATGCACTCGTTATTACCAATCTTTGTTGCCAGAATATCCCTGTGACACGTTTAGCTCCTAAGCACTGATTTCTAACGCAATCCACATGCTGGGGTTTAGCTGGAAACAGTATGAACTGCGTATTGTGTATATGTGGTGCTATTTTTTTCTTTGGGAGTTTTTTCATACAAATATAGAACCAAAACCAAGTAAATGTCTCCTAAAATCAAATGAGCACATAAACATTAATATTATGGAGAGAAATGAGAACAATACTTATTTATGAGAAAATACGGTCCCTATATATGTATTCTTAAATGCATTCTTCTCCTTGGTGTCAGTACCTGGTGTGTGATTCAAACCGAGAATACCAAAAACACGTATCCATACAGACTACATACATTGGACACCGCATGGAAATCACAGTTGATAATTAAAGCCCTTCAAATCCCATTATGTTTCCTCCTTTAGAGTAGCTGGGGAAAACAGAAGAAATGTGCCCTCTTTTCTGCGCCTGAACCTCTCTCTTTGTCTCCTCAGATTAACCGGTACAGCGGCAACACACCCACTATTAGCCACTGCTGCTGACCCCAGCCATTCATTTAATTGGCTGTTAATTGCTATTCTCTCCACAAGACACAATGTATATGCGGAGCTATATTTAGGCGCTCCCCTCGATAGCTCTTCATGCTAAATTACAACTTTCAAGGCCTGCGCTGAAGGGCCCCATTGTAGCTTGTCGTTCTCCCCCTGCGTGACAGACTGACAGGTTGGGATGTGGAGGGAGGAAGGGGGGGGACATGGGGCTCCTCTACTGGTCCTGCATTGCGCTGCTCTATCAGGCTTCTCGGCTGCACTGGGGCTGACACCTGGATCACTCCGACTGTCACTGCCGCTGTCCTCTTCGGCTCAGCAAGAAACAAAGACACTTCCCGTTCGTCCCCAGGAACATCTCACTCTTTTTGCGCTCGAAAGGCCTCATGTAGTTCAATCTTTGTGTGGCGTACATGACGGACATTGTGGCTTTGAAATCAATAGTTCTGTTATTTTCTATACAGCTACAGCGTTGATTTTGCTCTTTTGTCGATCCCTATGAGGAAGTGTATTTTCTACATTTGCCTCATTTATCTGGATACCCTTTTGTGCCATGGCCCAATGACGTGAGCTCTTTCTGGCTTTGTCACTAAGTTATTGTCAGTCTTTTTACGTTATCCATGATCAAATGGTGCAATAGTTTACAAATGATATTATTCAGTTGTCATATCGTCTTTTTCTTTCTTATCAATTAAGCTGTTTCAAATTACATGAAATATGAGGGTTTGATGAGGCCTATTCACAATTTCTTATGTTTGATCCGTTCTGACAGCAAACCAACTTTTAGCATGAAACAAATCTCAATGAAACTTCTGGTGCTTTGTGGATCTGTGAAAAGATGGCACATGATTAATGGGTTTATAGAAATAAATAAATGATACATTCTAATCACTTCAGTGTGAATTTGATCCCTCTCCTGTGTCCTGATTCCTCCATAAGAGTAAGTGTCCAATGGCCCAGCTGTGCCCGAGTCATGTCGAATTGCTGGACACACTGAAAACACAGGGACGCAGATGTGAGTTTGACTGATGACACCGACTGCTGACGTCATGGACTGGAAATCCCGGATTACTCAGACCTAACCCCTCACACCCCCCCTCACACCCCCCTGATCCTACCCCTCATCTGTCCCTCCATCCATCTAGACAGTTTTTGGTTTTATGTCAACAACGCTTCACATGGATTATACTTTCACTCCAAACACTCTGGTGGTAAACAACTTCTGTAGCCAGAGCTGCCCTATACTGATGGAAGCAAGGCTGCCTTTCTGGCCTATTAGACCCTAAAAGTAAAATGAAAGTATTGAGTTCATTAAAGGTTCAAAAAGAACCGCCCTCTCCACTTTTTTAATGCACATGTGCAACGCTCTACCTGCTCCCGAGAGGGAACCAGAATGATAGAGAATTAGGAGAACCAATAGTCTTGATGATCCACCCGGAAAAAGAAAATCCTCCTATATACCTTCAAGAGCTGGCCAAAGTATTCTTGGCAGATGGCTTTTGACATAGATTATTGTAATATTAATTACAAAATAAACTGTAACCCAACATAAATGAACAAAATCTGCAGCACTGCTGCAGTAAACAATTTTAATAGCCTCACATGCACTGTTCTTTTACCTAAGCAATTTAGTTAGTACTAAATAAAACAAAAATAATAGTCTAAATGTAGTGCACAGCATTGTGCCATGGCACGTTAGTGTGCCTTGAGATGTTGTTTGGCGTGCCTTTGGAAATTATCCGATAATCACCTCATTGGTCAAAATAATGTGAAAAGAATTTTTTTTTGTGCTTGTTTGATTTTCTATATAATACACTTTGAAAGCAAAACTGCTAGTCAATATAGGCTGCAGAGTTTCAGATTCTGCTGGTGTGGTGATGGGCCATGTCTCATGTGTCTGGTTGGGAAACACTGCTATAACCAAACTCTGTCACTCGATCATAAAGATGAAATTCATGTTTTGTTTTACTGTGACAAAATAATATTGCACAAATACTTATTCCTAATTGTTTTGCATTCATGATTGGCCCACCAATACAACATTGTGTCTCCACAAAGAGTTGTACTTGCTAACTTACATGGATATTATCTTCCACAGTAAAGATTTTTGTGTTTCCATGCAGAATGTTGCATAAGGGTTTATCGTTTGCTTTTCACAAGATCAGGCAGATCATTTTCTGTCCGCACAGTTGAGTGCTGTCCCTTTACATATGAACGCAGCATCTCCTCGTGCTTTATCTGAGTAGATTAGAAGTGTGATTTTTGGAAATGTCTGAAAGGATATTCAAACGGCTCTGTGGTTCATTTATTTCCTTCTTTCATCCCTGTTTTTGGAGGACGAGGCTCCATTGAGACAGACGTGATGAGATAATTAGTGCAAACTCTTCTCCTAATGACAAGAGCTGTAACATTACAAGTCCCACAGACGCTGCGCTCCAATCAGATGAACTCACATTCATTCTGTTAGCAAAGTGAGACTCTCTTCATGTCTACATAATTCAACTAGTACTCTACTCAATATGACAGATGGTTGCACATTCTTATAATTTACTCTTTTGTTTGCAGAATTTCTCCAGGTATACAGCCCAAGCATGTAAAAACACCCCCCTCATATCTCCTAATAATCATCATCATCATCGTTGCTGCATAGTGGTTTTATCGTAATCAAATCGGCGGTGGTGCTAACTAAATGCACCATGAACTCTGCCCATAGTAATTGCTGTGAATATGTGTTGGCTTGTGGGAGCGTGGTTCTCACACAGAGCTATTATCCAAAGCACATAATACCTGGCTGATTATCTATTCAATGAAGGCACAGCTAACGAAACTGTTATCATAATCCGACACAACTCTCTCTCTCCGGGACAATAATAATGATAGGGTGGGCACACACATGCTTATGCTGGTCATAGGCCCAAATTTATTCAACGCATGCCACTGAAACACAGTAGATTGTGCCTGAGTTGAGAGTCCATAATAATTATTGCTTTGTATTGGATCTACATAGTGGTTCAAGGAAGCTAAAGCATTTAACAATACATCGTTAATTCTACTGTAGTCACAGCTGCCCTGGGGTCTCTGACCACCAGCACTCTCTCACTCACACACACACACACATACACACACACACACAGCGGCACAGTGATTAGTGATTAGTCCTGGGTTTTAATCCTGGTCAGAACAGGGTCTTTCTGAGTAGATTGTGCATGTTCTCCTTGTGTCTGTGTGGGTTTCTACTTAAGTGTTATTATAGCTAAGGAAAAGATTCAAGAGTTTCTACGATAATGGCTTGCTCTACTTAAACATTTAATGTGAGCACGTTCCGAGACCTATCTAGATCTAATACTTATAGAGATTTCAAAGGCGGATAAATGCATATATCTGATAGATGGAATAGATTATCCAAGTTGATCCTTTTAATCAGCGTTCTGTCTGCATCAGAATAATTGTGTGTGTAATTAAAACTGGAAATCTATTGTATTGCTATTTGTTAGTGACTTATGCAGTGAGTGGTGTGTAAATCCCATTGACCCCAGGTGGAGCTGGACTGCCGAGTGGCTGGACTGGTGAAATCCTCCTTCTCTTGGGCGTATATGTTGAGCTCATTTAGAAGCATTGATTTGGGTATCACACCTGTTTGTCCTGCGTCTTAAGAGAGACTCGGATAAATGGAAAAACTTCAGAGATATGAGCTATGGTTTACATGATCAATACAGCTCTGGATCGAATGTTTATGGCAAGATGTGCCAGATAATGGCCAGATTAGAAGCAGATGACAGTGATTATTATTGCCTTTTTAATATCCTGGGGGGAAAAAAATGCTGTTTTGCTCGTGTGGTACTAAGTCATCAGAAGTGTGGTCTAAAGTGGCTTGTTGCTGGTGCTCTCAGACACATCCCTGCTCATGTGAAGTTGCTGAATTACAAAGATCTTGTTTTCCACTCAGCGAAGCAGCAGCGGTCTCACCTCCTCCCTGCGGCCCGCCCCTCAGCACCTGGCTCTGTCCGCTGTTCGGCCATGAGTGTAAAGACTCGCACTGTTGCACTTCGAAAAACCTGTGTGCATTTCAAAGGTGTAATTCAGCTTTGCGAAAGTTTGTGCTTGATTGAATGCTATCAGACTTCCGTCTGATCTAATGGCTGTGAAATAAATCATTGCCTATAAATTGCTACGGGTAACAACTAATGCATATTCTCCATTGATATATTATAGTTTTGCCTGGAAAAGTATTGAATTATGTTCAAAATGTTTTGATTTTTTCAATTGTTTTCCCCCAAATATTTCAAAAAACAAACAGATAAAATATAAACTTATAAACATTTGAAGCATTTGTGGCAAAGCAATTCTATTTAGCAGAAATAGAATTGTTGGACCCCCCACCAGAGAAAAACTAAAACTTCATAAACTTTAGAATGGATTTAGTCTTTTCTTAGTTCCGAAATAGAGTCATTTATGGAGAGTGGATTGAGTGGTTTTCTTCATATTAGTATAAAATAGAATCTTTGCTGGACTGTTGTATGAGGAGGCGAACTGATTGTTGGGGATTTGTATTATTTAAATGTGATATTCAGTGGCTTTACCCCTTTATATCACATCAAAGTTAAAATCTTTCGTGTTGGTATTTTCGGCATTGGCTCCAGTTTGCTCCAGCTTTAAGACTTTCCCTTGTGTCGAAGCGCCTGAGCTCCTTCCCATCACCGCGCTTTTCTCACCCTCTTTCACTCCGCGTATCTCGTTCACACATTCGTCCCGCGGTGGTTGACATGTGTCTACACAGAGTCTTTGGTTGCGTCTGTCTCACGGCTCCATTTAGGTCAAGTTTGGAGCATAAAACAAAGTGACTGGCTCTCCCACTCCCTCGTTCATATCTCGCACACTGCTCAAAGTTGTTTTTTGTTGATCTGTCGCATTTCCACTGTTTGCGTCTCCCCTCGACTCATTATCTTAGAGGAACAGCAGCGTGCGTTCGTCAGCACTGATTACTAAAGCGTTTTGCTATTTGTCAAACCAAGATATAGCATTCCTCTAATCTTCCGCAGCGTTAAATTGTGTCACACCAGATAGGGGGGCTTGGCATGAATTTTTCCGTAACATTAAAGCTCGCATTGATCATAATCCAATTAGTGGGAAAAAGGCGCAAGACAAAACGGCCCGGGCCAAAAGTAACACTTGCCTTGTTAAATATGGAGAAATCAACTGTAATCAAATTGCGGAGTTCTCAGAAGTGATGAAGTGTACAAAATTGAAGATCTAATGAATTTGTTAACGTAATTAATTTGCAGCCCCTTTTGATAAGTGGTAATGACTGGAGATGGGTTTAAATGAATAGTTTGGTTGCACAGAAGAGGGAAGTTACGGAGAGCGGGGAAACACTATCCCAGTTTCAAAGTTCCCTTAGAGATGAAGCAATGTGTTTTTTTAATGCGCAAAAAGACAATTAGTTGACTCCATAAACTAATTACTGCCGTTTTAATTCCTCTGCAAATTAAACTGCAATCGTAATAAAACGTCGTCTCCGTGGACATGTTTGTAAGTACGGCAGAAAGACACAGTTGTAATTAAAGGTGTAATAATATTTTTCTCATTAAACAAATATTTTCTCAGGAGCAACAGGCATACCTCTAATGTGCATTTACACAGAGATTCTGTCGCCTTCGTGAATCCAGCCACAGCTCATTAAATGCAGGTGTTTTTGTCAAATGCACAGAGAAGATGCATACACAAATGACAGGCTGAGAAGATGTGGCTCTCTGCAGTAATCTTTCTCCTCTACTCTCAGAATTTGTTATGTCGTCTTTCAGGCCATTCATAGGGCTTTATGCAATAGATTTGGCCTTTTGCAAAGCATCTTTGAGTGTCTGAAAAATTCTATATAAGTACGATGCAATATTATTTATTCTTATTAAATCACATGTTTATCTTTTTTAACAGATGATGTCATCGATCAGGAGAGTTTGTTTTATCTTTTTATCCACCCGTTTACAGATAATCCTCTGTCTTTGAAATGGACTGATTGAAATCCGTCTGGTTCATGTTAATAACATTAGGTACAATAACTATTCAGGTAAAAGGCTTGTCATCATTGTTATTTTTTTGCCTGAAATATGTAGCTGTTCCTGTAAGCTCAGTGCAAAGTTTGGAGACATGGATATAATATGTACGAGTTTGCGAAAAAGATTGTAAATTGTCTGGTGTTTATTGCTCATTTGAGACGTCTGTGAGGATCGGAACTCTTAGCCCACGTATATTGTCAACTTTTGGAGAATAAAACTAAGGTTGGTTTGGTGTTATGAAGATGACTAAAATGTTCTTGTAATAAATCCTCTCAAGTGCGAGCTGCTCCTTGAGTCTCCCCTTTCCTCCCTCTGCCCTGGTGCTCAGCTGTCAAACCCACTGATTATTGCCTTATGGTTTTGCAGTTCTCATGTATGACCTTATATGGTGCTGTGGGGTTGTGGATCTATAAAGCACAGGTAGAAAGCACACGTAATGTTTTAAGCCCACATTTGCACAACTTTTAAGCACACAGTCTTTAGTGAGGCCCCAGATCCGGCCACATTATTGAAGCAATACAAAACAAAAGAAATAAATAAGCTATAACATTCCAAGTAACACCTCCCAGAGAAATGTGACTTCTATACTTGAAGGTTCAGCATTATGTTGCAATTCTTATTCTTTATACTTTATTATAAGCCCAGGCATCATATAAGGAGAGTGTCTTTCGCTCTGGGGCTATAAAGTGGAACGTTTAGCTCTCAAAAAGCAACTTTGATTCTGACAATGTTATTATTGTGTGAAAGCTAATGCTATTACAGCTCAGACGCACCGCAGGCTTTCTCCTTTATCCAGCTAATGTTCACGATGCACCCCTCCCTCATGAGCACACACTAACTGCATCGCTGTGATGGACTCCAAACAACTACTTTCAGCACGACTGACTCTTCCTTATCATAATCTGATTATTTTAATGATCTTGTTACTGCAGCCATATACAGCCCCAGGGGATCCATGCTTGAATGCTTTGTATGAATCTAACATGAGTGCAGGAGATGTCCAATGGTGACAGTCCAGTGTCCACAACAATAAGGTTATCAAGAAGTATTTCTCCGTCAACACTTCAGCCTAAGGGGCCCACTCAAGTTTTTCATCATCGCCTATTGAATTATCTAGATTCATTTAACACATTTAGGCCCGAGTGTTGTCCCCAGCTCACAACTCGGCTGTCTCTTCGTTAGAGATAATTACACTAAGTGGGTCATCTCCGGAGTTCTTCTTTTTCAATGTTGCGTCAACTTCAGCAAACAAACTTAGAGGCTGAATCACTCATCAAAGTAAATAATACAATATTTGGGAAGCAGCAGATGTGAGTCCCTTAAACCTGCATAAGAGTCTTGCTTAAAAGAAATATAGACAATAACACATTTCCAGCAGACAGAATAAAGGCCAGTCTGTGTTACAGAAATCTGCACAAAAACCAGGAAGGGCAGTAGCTTTGCACTTGAACAGTTTTTAATAGTTTTCCACGTTATTATGCTTTACTTGTATATTTAATGTTACCACCAAGTGCACTTAGACGTCCAGCCGCTCTGGACCATCAGAGGAACAACATACATATGACTAGGGATTTGAACATTTTGGCCAATTTCGATATCTGTATTTGTATTTGTATCAATATTTGTTTTTTTGTTTTTGTTTTATTCTGAGATAATAGTTTGTACAAACTGAATTTCCTCCTTAATTTTCAGAATGTATTTTATCAGATTCATTTATTTGCCATTTGCAGTAAAACCACATAGTAATATATTCGTAAAAGTCCCCAGAGTGCACAAGACAAGTACATACATAAAAAGTACAGAAATAAAACAGTAAACAATTTTATTTCCAAATACCAAGGTTACAGGGCTATCATAAAACATGTGTAATAAACTTTTACCACTTATCAAGCATGCCAGTATTCATGGCAACCTGATGATTCTGTCCCATTAATTAGAATGGCCAAATGAGACAATTTTTTTCAACAATGAGCAGCATCAAGCAGCTGTTATGGAGTCGACAGAACCACGTCCAAGAAAGTAATAATACAATAAATGAGGAAACATTTTTATTTTTAACAACATTAGAAATGTGACCCTTTATTGTCATTTTGGTGGTTCGTTGAGCCGTAAACAGCTAACAGGTTAGATTGTACAGCCTGCTTTTAGTATTTTTTTTAAAAACCCCTTGGTTTGAGATGACCGTTGGAATTTAAAAATGTGTTCAACAGTTCTTTCTCCCTGTTGCCTCGGTTACTACAATTGAATACCACGCAAAAATACTGCATTGTATATATGAAAGTCAGCGAAGTGAAGACTGAGGACTGTCAACTGTGTTTGTGGCAGATACTACGCAGGCTAATGCTAATGCTAATACATTTCTTCCGTTTCCTAAAAATCGACACCCATTACAGAAATACATTTTAGCAAAATAGAAACTCCATACGTTCTCCACTTGATACGAGCAGTTTCCACAACTGTACACGCCACAGAAAAAGAGTATTTTGACTCTGAATCAGTGCATATTTACATGGTTCTTAATGGGAAGATTTAATTTGTGTCCCTCGGAGGACTTTCACACCGCTGCGAAAAGTGATGAGAGCTGCCACCCCCCGACCCAATGCTCAAAACAACCGCCCCTCGCTGATCCTCTGCAGGTGTGTCCACAGGAAACAAACATTGAAATTATACAAGGATATTAAAATCAGTAAATAATCACTGCACATGAAGATGCAATAGTTCAGTTGTTGCACAGCTAACTGGAGGAATGCTACCCGGCGATGGATTAAGTGGAAGAGAATGGATGGAGGGTTTAAGAAACAGCATGAAGTGCATGTTTGGCACACACACGAGTTAGTGCTCCTCCAGCTCTGATTACTGAGGTGGTTCAACTTCATTATGGAAACCAGCTTAATGAGAGACCTGTGTGATGCTAATTCTGCTTTCTGATTGGGTAATGGGTTTGGACAACATGAATACTTTTTCTGTCAGGTCTTTTTAAATTTTTATTCAGATTAAACATTTCGACATTGCGACAAAGATAAAAAAGTAGATGTATCTAACGTACAACTTAAATACTGCCCCTTGTATTGTGTTTCGATGTTGTTTCAATCGTTACTATATAGTCAAAACCATAAATCTGAACTACTGTAGCATTTCAAACACAGCACTATAAGACCTTTTGAGTCCTGGATCTCGCCTCAGTTTTATTGTTCGCTTGTGAACACTAACAAGGACGAAGCAATGATAAATTAAAAAGTATTGGTATTGACACAAACCTCATATCAAATCTGCAGCAGAGTCCAATCCATCGCACAGAGCTGCAGCACAAAACACTTTCAGCCAACAACAACAAACAACCCCAACTCTCTTGCATCCGAGCTGGGCTGTTTCCACGGTAACAGCAGCAGGTGACAGCAGCTTTAATTGTTATCCCATCAACGGCCTCGCGTCGTATTATTCACGTCGCAATTGAATTTGTTTAACAGTGAGTGATGCACCTGACAAATTTAACTCAATCCAGAGGCGTGTGTGCGCGGAGGTCAGTGCACACACCGGCTGTGCCCACCGGGAGCAGCACCGAGCCACAGCTGAGGCGCCGCACAGAGGAAACGCAGTTGTTAAGTCATTAGGCAGCTCATTAACAGTAGTTTAATTGGTGTCTAATTGATCACGGATGTTTGATGAAGGCGTGAACCTCAGGGGTGTGTGGCGGCACCGGCAGACTCCAGTGGGACTGATGTGTGAGAGCTGGGTTTGCTGTCGGCCCATCTGCAGTCGTGTTGAAAAAAGTTTATGATTGTTTTAATGTTACGTGCTTAGGTTGGATTTCTATGGATTGTGAATGTGAAAGCGTTAGGTAGTTAATGGGCAGAATAGTTTGCATCACAAGACAACACATTTCTGTAGTGAAAGGAGATGATTGTTTTGAATAAGGATTATTCAAGATAAGATTTTTTTAGTGAAACCACACAGACCTGATCTAAGATGGCCACTACAGACGCTGGCGTTCGGGCCAATCCTCCTGCTTGATATGAAGTTAACAGTAGCCCCTGTTAGGTTGAAGCCAGGCCTCTGTTGCTTCTCTTGGGCTGGGAGAGCCGAGTGTATCTAAGTTTGCAGAAGTCCCTGTTCAGGAGTTGGTGTTTGAATGTAAATGCAGAAACCTGGTATTTGGATGCACTGATGGTGTAAACAACACGAGTAAACACGGTAATCTCTTTTTGAATTTTATGAAAATACTGATCTAAATATGTGACAGAGGCCAACAGTAAATGCTGGTGGAGAATTTGTGACTGAACCAAACTGTTTTAGAGACAGATACATAGATTGATAAATACTTTTTTGACCCAGAAGGAAATTGTACATTAGTCCCTTGCTCACTTTCATTCATGAATGTTATCACGTAGTAAGATTTTTTGTGGTTTGAAAATTAGATACCCCAGCTTTAACAAAAGAACAAAGCTTTTTCACAAACTTTGGGCAGAAGGGTAAGAGTTATAAAAGAAGAACTAGTTTACAGAAAACAGAGCAATATGTGCTATCTTTATCTAATTAGAAAACAAGTGCTCTTTGGCTAACTTTTATCAAATAAAAGACCAAAATGCATCATGTCGCCTTGGCAGGAGGACTGACGGCTGATTTCCCCTTTTTTTGCTTTTTGCATCTGAAAATTCTAATCTGTGCAAGGAATTGGTTCGACATACACACTTCCTCATTTCACTGTCGCGTACGCCACTTAAGTGTGTGTAACTTTTTCGAACACCGTCGAAATGCTTTGACCTGCTGCGTATCTTTTGTGGAAACAACTTTTTCTAACATGTCTTCTCTTTTTCCAAACACAGAAGATGAAAGGTAACACTGAAGCGGGAACCTTGCTGCACTTCTCAAATTAGTTTCATTAAGTTAAAAGTGGCTTTGCCTTGTCGCACATAAAAGAACCTCCAAATGTATGATCCATATGTTCAAAGAGGCCATCTCCATGTAACTTTTCTCTCAATTACCGCTCTGTAAGTGTGATAAAATAAGCCGTATTTCATATTCACTGTTTTTTTTTGCACGTCGTTTTGCATTGACGATTCACCTTTATTATGTATGAGATGCAGCAAATGACACTGGTGAAAAAGAAATTTAGCAATGTTTTACAAAGCTTTGTTTTCAGCCTGTGGTCTGACCTTGCTCTAACAGGAATGAATGCCCATTCTCGTTATTCTTCATGAAACAAAATTCTGAAAAAAGGCCAAAAGCAAATATTCACTTTGACAACTGAATGTGATTGTACTTTTACTTACGCTTGACACTTGACATGAGTTAATTTGACAGTATACAGTATTTAATTGTTAAAACATATTATAATGTATAGGGACAAGTGGTGTGCGTGTTGTATGTAGTAGGTACAAGTTCCACAAAACACAACGCAACACACATCACGCAATAAACTGTTCAATAATCGATGGGTGTTGCATCAGATTTGAACAACTGAAGATTTGTCCTTTTGCATAACTGGGGATACTCTTTTATTTTTGTGTGTGATAACATTTGAGTTGTAAAGGCTTATTTGATTTACTTACTGTTAATGTAAACGTAATGAAAAGGCAAGTTTTATTTTTACGCACAGATCACACAACTGGCAACTCAAAGTGCTTTACAAAACAAAACGTTCATTCATTTTCATGAACGTTTTGGGGGGGTGGCAATGAGAGCTGCCACCCCCCCAACCCAATGCTCAAAGCAACGGCCCCTCGCTGATCCTCTGCAGGTGAGTCCACAGGAAACAAACATTGAAATTATACAAGGATATTAAAAGCAGTAAATAATCACTGCTCATGAAGATGCAATAGTTCAGTTGTTGCACAGCTAATCAGAACTGTTTTCAACCTGGATTTGAACATTGTCAGAGTAGAAGCCGTCTCACATGTTCAAGATTTTAGCTGCATAAATCTGAAACGCTGCCTCCCCATGTGAAGTCCCGACTCTGGGCAGCAGCAGGAGGCCAGTCCCTGTGCTCCTCAGAGTCCCAGCAAAATTTTTAAAAATGATACCCTGTGAAAATTATGCAATTACACAATTAGGTCAGCAAGTAGTTAACAACGTCTCTCTTGTATATTTCTGTACAATGTATCGCCCATTAAAAACTGTCTACACAAGTCAGATATTCGTAGTTACGTTCTTGATGATTTCTTCACTCTGGTCACTGCCGGGCTTCTCTTCGTATGACCCAGAGGTGCTGTGGTGTCACTGTTCTCAAACAAACGTGTAGCAGGTGTGGATTCCTCTGTATCTTTTCTATATCTCCTCGTTGATCCATGGCGGGGCTACGAGCTGTCATTGGCAGCGTTTCATGTCTGAGCTGGGGAGAGATCAGTGGAAATCCCAGCGGAGCCTGCAGGTCTTTGATAATCGTCCGGGTTTATTCAGTGGCGCTTTGTAACGACAGGGACCGTTCACGGGTCGCTCCGATGTGCCGCGCTCCTCCTGCGTTTGTTCCCAGGATTCCACACTCTGTTTCCTGTTTGAGTCTGAGCGAGCACGGTGTGTGTGCGGAGGTGACAACCAGATATGCTGCTGTTTAGAAGTTTTTTCTATATATTTTTTTAGAGTTCATGTTTCTTGAAGTTGGTATCGCAGCATTCAATTAATTAAAGAATTATAGCTGAACTGCTTCTTTAAACAATCTCCAAATATTACGTTGACTTGAGATTTTCTATATCCAAAGATTATACTGTATTGTTTTTGCAACTAATTCCAATGAGAGGCTTTTCAGTTTTGTATTTTCAAACGGGAAATCAATGAACCTCTCTCTATGACACTACTTGCCGGATTATAAGCCGCTACTTTTTTCAAGCTCTTTGAGCTCCGCGGTTTATATTGTGATGTACATACTTGCTTTCCGGTGTGTTTATGTGAACAGCAGAGAGACAACACGAGGAAGGACACACAGGACTTGTTTGTATGTGATTAGAGTTATTATCAGAACTGTTTATGGACTTCAATAAACATAAATGCTGGCTACACACCTGCTCCAAAGAATTTACGCCGGGCCTCAGCTCCTGGCGGCGCCTGACGTCAGACCATGTCGAGGTCAGGTGGGATATATAGAACTCATATATAGCAACGCGGGGAGAGCGCATCACCCTCAGCACTGCTACTGCATGAGAGGTTTTACAGCCTTCAAAGGTTGTTGCTGCTTAAATGTGTCTCTGTGCACCGTGTTCAGGTGTGTGCTGAACTTAGCACAGCTTTGGGTCGGTGACAAAATTGTGTCAACCCCAGGTACAAAGTAACCTGTAGTTATGAATTAGTTTGGAATAAGTTATAGTATCAATGTTTTATCTGTCCTGTTCATGCACTGAGATCATAAGTCGTTTTATAGCACCAGATTAATATATGGGTCAATGGTGTCTTAAATGTAACTATTGTTCATATTCGTCAGCGCCACTTAAACGTCTGAGAGCTTAGACCTCACCTCATTAGTCTGTTCTATTTATTTTAGCACAGAGCTCTGTTACGATAAATGAGGAACAAACAAAATGAGTGTTAAAAGGACAAAGTCTTTGTAGTGGAACGAGGTCAGTGACCAGAGCCATGTTTGTAAAGTGTGATGTAATGAGGGCAAAAACAAATATCTCAAGGAAATTGTGTATTTGTGTTCAGCAAGCAGCATTTAGATTCTAGACTTTTCCACTTGTCCACCTCTTCTCTCCTTAAATGCTGTAAACTTATCCTTCCTGCATTTATTCAAGGTATTATTAGAATGAGGTAATTTGTAGTCGATTCAGATACTGATACCTGGGATTTTGGTATCACCTGGTACCGGATATTCTACTTGTCATTTGTATTTTTCTCTTATACATTATACATTGATATTATTTGTGCAATTAAACAAATTATAAAAAGCGCGCAAAACTATTTTGAAAACACAAACACAGCTTCGTTTTCACTTAATTTTTTTTAGATGTTTAGATAAATAGGGATTATTTTAAAATGAGACACAATATTGATGTATTTCAATATATTTTTTTACTAAATTATTTTGGTCACTTGCACATTTATATGCTGCAGAAGAGGCGTAGCCTGAAGAAATTATGATCAAAAAAATGAGAAATGTATAGAAACTTGCGTTCTGTCTGCTGTAATTGAATAAATCTTTCTTTCGTCACAATATATTTGTTCAAGGCGTATTCATAAACGACTCTCACATGTTGTGTCGGAACGGCTTTACTTAACCCCATGTGGGTTTGGAACATAGCTTAAAATGTGATGATCGATTAAAGGCAAGTGTGAAGTGTGCCCCAGTCTGGAATCTATTCCTGCACACCTTGGATCAACAGCTTTTCTTTTTTTAATCTGTGAAATGCATAATTCAGGAGCTGTGCATCTAATGAAGTATTGAAGTCACAGATGGCGGCCTTGACCTCCAGTGAGAGTGCTGTTTTGTAGGTACCGTCTCACCAACTGACACGTGTCGCCGCTTGCAGGTGAACGTATAGCTTTGGTTTTGTCTCCTTCCATCTGTGCAGGAAAGAGCATTTCACAAAAACAAACCAAGACATACAAGCATTTTCCAACCAATTTGATAATTGCAATTATCTTAAATTGTTTGTTTAAATTACTTGAGGAGCTACCAAAACTAATAAATGGGCAACACTTTTTTTTAAAAAGCCAGAAAACGGGACCGAGAATGATGTCATAGTGGTTCAATGACGTCATACTATTACAGGACTGAGACAGGTGCGTTTAGACGGAGGGGCGGAGTTACATTTTTGTGCCAGAAGTGCCTGATATTAGCGTGGTTGGATCCAAAAACAACTCAGTCTATTCTTGATGAGTGTCCAGTGTTGTAACGTGGTTAAAAGCTTAAAAAAGACAATTTTTGCATATGTCTCCTCCACTGAAAAACATGATGATAAATAAGTTCAAAATGTTGTCTGCCTTAAAACAATCATGATACAAGATACAAGAAATGTCTCCCTTGAGAAAATAAATCAACTTTTCTTGAAATAAGACTAAATGGCTTTGGCCTTTTGGTCAGAATGAACTGTTTGCAGCGTTTGAAGCCTTTATATTTATTTGTGTTGTTTTACTGTGGATTATCTTGGATTTTCAGATTTTAATTTAGACCCTATTCATTTTTTTTTTATTATATATGTTTTTTTTTTCCAAATGAATCAAACTGTCTCTGCAATGTCCGTGGAATTGTGTAGAATTCTGTTGACATTTCCCACCTCATATGTTGCTTCATAAAATGGCAAACAGGACACACAGTACTGAAACATGCAGTGCTCAAGGTGAAAGGCTGGAGAGCGGATTGTTTGAATGGGAGACATGTGAAGAGCTCGTGGAGTGGACCATATTCAGGGACACTTCATTTGCCTGTGGTCCATCAATGTGACAATTTAGCTATTATTATTTATTTGGTTTTGTATTATACGGTAAGCACACCTTCAGATCCCTCATTGTTGACATTTCTATCCGTCCAACGACGTCATCTGATGCTGTGACACGTCCCATGGGTGGAAGTGAAATGAACAGGCAAATACTATTCCATGGCCTGTTCATAACAATAGATTGTAGGCTCGATATTTACCCTCCAATAGATGAATCAAAATACCACTCATTCACAGAGCTACAATAATTGTGAAACTACACAATAATGTCATACATTTACATAATTTAGTGTGCAAATAGCAGAGTACAGTCTAATGGCTATGCATTTTTGGCATTGTGTCATTAGATCTTGGAGCTGTCCCCAGTGCCGTGCAGACGGTGTTTGGGTTCTTCAGAATAGACCTGATCTACTCCAAGATCCTTCTGTCCGTCACAGCTGTGAGCGAATTCCTCCCATGGCTTGCAATATGGTACTATCCCAATGTGACCCGATGCTGCAAATATCGATATAATAATATACGTCATTATCAACATTGTACCTTTAATAGTTTGCTCAACCATTTGGTGGATTACTTTTTGAATCATTATCTCTACTTGAAGCTTGGAACTGTGTGGTTCCTTAGACCAAAATATAAACACTGAGGTATTTTGAACAAATTAATAATTTGATATAAAATGGAATGGCTATTCCTTACTTCTGCTTGGATTGAAACAGAACTGGGAAGAGAAAGGCTGTGTGTTGTTATCTGACTGAATTATTTCTAGATTTGATTATGGCCAATTATCTATTGGGTTCAAGCTTTAGAACAAAATAAATGAGGTGGTTTTGTTTTCCTGAGAGAAGAACCTTCATCAATCATGAGACAATATTTTTATTTTGTTGGAATATTTTTGGGCCTGTTGCAAAGAGCCTCTTCCCCAGTATTTAATTATTTTGTTTTTTTTATTTCAAAAGTTTTCTCCCCATGTCCACCACCATGTTCTGAATTTTTGTAACATTGAGCGTCAGATGTTTTTTTTCTGACACCATGTAACAAACCTCAATTCTGTGTTCAGCTTTTGGCCCCTTATCTAACAGTGCGCTTCATTCAAAGTATAAAGTGGTATTAAACTGTTATTTTACTGCTATTCTCTTGTTAATACGTAATTTGTGAAGGTTTGGGATCGTGTATTGATCAACTATCTCTAATAGCATTATACTCTACCGTTTTCATGACAAAACTGGTTATCTTCCCTACGTCTCCTGGCTCCTTTTGCTTCAGCATTTTCTAATACTGGTGAAATTGAAAATATTATTTATAACTGCATCTATTTTTGGGTGTTCCAGGACCTGTCAAATTAAAAATGATACAAGGAGGGTGTTTGTGGGGAATAGGATGTCTCTAGTGGAGACCTCGAATTGCTGGTAAAAATACTATAGGACCTGAACCTTTTCACTGCCCTGGATTGAGCTCTGTCATATATATTTGATCTGTTCAAGTGAATGCACACAGACTGTATCAACGATGTGTCTGAAATCCGCAAACTGTGAACGCTCCTGAAAATGCTGTAATAATAATAATGAAACATCAAACTTATATAGCACATTTCTGGACACTCAAAGACGCTTTACAAAACACATAGAAATAAACATTGGAGAACAAAATTAAGCAAAGACAAGCTGAAACAGGCATGTTGTGAGTAGTAATTTAAGTTCTGTATTGAGTCGGAGATTCTGATAGGTTGTGGGAGTGAGTTCCAACGAGTGGGGGCGGCGAAGGCTCGCCCCCCCAATGTTTGATGTTCTTATAACACCGAACCTGTACTGGAATACTCTTCAGTTAGATGTTGAATGAATGCTTTAAGAACATTCATATATTATGAATATATTTTTTAGTTACAACATTGTTCCTCCTCAAAAAACTGTGTTTTTGCCCTCATCCATGTTTTGCGTAGTATTTCGTTAACTAACATGTTCCACCACCTCTTCTGGAGGTCTGGCGACTAATCTGCCGACTAATTGTGTAGCACTCATTCTTCACTCATGTGGCCCAGGTCTTTCTGTGTGGAGTTTGTATGTTTCAGCCTGTGTTTTGGTTTCCTCCAGGTGCTCCAGTTTTCCTACGGATGTATTATAATCTGGATAAGGGCATTGCTAGCTTCAGCCGGGCCCCAGCATGGCTGTAGGCCTCATGGAGTTCTGCACAGGAGATACCTATACTGTCATTAACCGTAATGTTAAC
This sequence comes from Knipowitschia caucasica, assembly GCA_964034765.1. Taxonomy (NCBI): domain Eukaryota; kingdom Metazoa; phylum Chordata; class Actinopteri; order Gobiiformes; family Gobiidae; genus Knipowitschia; species Knipowitschia caucasica. The sequence goes on from OZ035830.1 coordinate 21,135,717, forward strand.
CAAGACAACTCGTCCTCTGCCAGTTTTTTTTTTATCCATTGGTTTTCTACTAATCCGTTCCTGCCTAGTTCTGGTTAGAATGCTCACATGTTCCACTGATCCTGTAGAAGTAGCATCACTATACACCTACTGCACACAACGAGGAGGACCAGGGCTAGCCAAAAAAGTGTCACTTCAGCTAATGTTTGAGGCGCCCATGGTGCGACCATACGGCAAAAAGCTGACTTGAATAGGCAGACAGCTTGGAAACCCAGGGCTTGGGTTTCCCCCACCACCGAATAACATGCACTATAGGTAAAAACCTTCCAGCTCCGGAAGTCCTGACCAAGCCGAACACAAACATCTGCGTCCACGATCACTGTGACAGGTTGGCCTATAGCCTATTTATGCCTTACCTTATGTCCAAATCTCCCATCTCTTACTTTGACAAATCCTTAGACTATAAGGTCTCAAGCTGTTTTGGGGGGAATTTTCCAGTTAAATTACATTCTTTAATATGGTTTGTCCATGTCTATTTCTATTGTACAGTATTCATGTATCACTGAATTGTAAAATGCCGTTGTAATGTTCACAAGGTCATACAGGCCAAAATTAACACATGTACTGCATAATGCAATTCATAAAATACTCAATTTGTTCACTGCGTACACTGCACTAGTGTTGCCTGGTTCAAATGATTATATCGTTCTTAAGCCCCGTTCCAACATGTATTGCCATCCATCAATCTTCCATGTGCGCCTGAACCAGATCGATACTCTAAAACAAGCATAAACACAACGCTCTGGAGAATTACAGGAGCAAGAGATGAATGTGTCTGATACAGAGGCAGTTTGGAGTAAAGGAACCATGTTTAAGTAGCTCCTCTGATCCATACACCACCTGAATTAAAGAGTTATAGGTTTTAAACTAAAAGCACCCTTGTCCATAAGGAGGCAGCTGAGTATCTACTGCAACAAAGCTAACTCCAGCCACTGTAGTACACTAATGCTGCTGAAGAGAATCCTCCAGCCTCAAGTGCGTGGCCACTTCGCTAAAACAGGAACTAACAGCGACAATGACATTATAATCAATCAACAGGGGAATACAGACAAAACATAGAAATGGGTGATTTGTTTAATTGTTTTACATTTAGGCTTTTTTTAAATTCAGGTTTAAAAATGATCATGGCGATGAGGCTGTAAATAATTGTGCTAAATAACACAGGGTTAGGGAACGTGATGTAATGAAGAAAACATTGAAAATAACCCATCTTGCCAACTAATGCAAATTCTTTTGAGGTGAAACAGAAAAAACTGGTGCCTTGAAGAGGCAGAGGACTACAAAAATCAATAACACAAGTAAATTAAAAAAACATGGAGATATACAGAATTTTGGTAAGTGTTGCAATTGTGCTGCTTTAGCATCTAAAGGGTTAAATTAACTGCGTTTATCGAAGTCCAATAGACCAAGCACCTTATTACAATTAAATGTTTATTACCAGTCTCTTTCCCCACTGTGGGACAAATAAAGGATCTCTTTATCTTAAATATCATGGACATCATGCCAATTGTATTAAGAATAACTGATTTTGTTTTTTGTTCAAAAAACCTACATTTTTCTTACATTTTCACTTGTTATCTGGCACCAAGAGATACAAATATTAAATACTGTCCCTTTAAATAGTGTCAAATCTTAGAATGTAAAAAACAATAGAGAATGTTAAGGTCAGCGAGCAGACCTCACATTCACAGCCTGATTACAACAGTGAACCGGATCAGGGAGAGTGGGGAGTCATTTCCATGTCTGGAGACCACAGCGCTGCGCCTCAAGAGTCTGTAAGAACCACTAATGTATAAAAAAGCCTGATTATGACTTTTTAGCTTTGCAGATTTGCACTGCCCCACGGTCGCAGCCACTCTCAGCCTCTGGACCATTAGGCAACGTCTCACTCCAAGCATGGGGCAATTCTTCCACTGCCTTGAGACCCTCATTCCTTACGCTTCTGTCTGTTAAATCAGGTTTCATAAGTGTCATCCCCTGCCCTCCTTTTTATAGCCTCAGCTCCTCTCCCCTCATACCCCATGCACAAAGCCTCAAACTGCTTGCCCTACTGTCCTCATCACGGCTGTGTTGTGATTGAATTAAACCCGCGGAGCCACTCTACAGGCTCCCGTGCGCTCGCTGTGCTGCCACCATCAGACACAGTCCTCTCCGCACCGCCTGGCCACTGTCCTACCCCCACACCGGACCCCCTCCTCCACTGCCCTGTCACCACGGATCACAGGCATAGAGGCAAAGAGGCACAGGGCAAGCAAACATCCACTGCCCTCTTGGCAATTCAAGCTTCAAGATGCACTTGTGCGAGGCCCTGTTTGTGTATAAACTCGACCGGTTGTATTAACATGATTTTAAAATGTCACATCAGGTATGTTAATACAATGCAGTATAGCCAGGTAGGGCCCCAATGCTCTTGTAAGTTGGCCTGCATCCAACTAAACAAAGTAAAGTCTATACGCTCTGTGGTGATATGCTGTTTTGTCTGCACTTTTTTGGTTAAAATGTTATACTGTTCGGAGGTAAAGTGTAAGGCCAATGTAGATCAATATTGACATTTTAAATGTTCCAAATATGTGTGTGATGTTTTGAGTATGTGACCACAACACTGCAAAAAATGATTAGTTATGAGGTAATAGTTGCTTGAATTGAGTGTTTTTTCTCTTAACTTGAATATATCCTGACTGTCTTAAAACAAGATTTGCCAATGGGACAAAGCCATTTAGTCTTTTTTCAAAAACTGGCTTTATTTTCTCATTCCAAGTGAGACTTTTCTTGTAATCTTTTTTAAATAAGATTATTCTGCTTGTCCCATTGGCAAATCTCCTTTTAAGCCAGTCAAAGTGTGCTCAAATTAAGATACATCTTGCCAAATTTGAGCAATATTTATCTACTTATTTATCTTTTTTTTTTTTTATTCTGTGGAGGACCAAACAACTATGGTGTTACCCCTGCTATGATTTACAAAGGGATGATTGTTAATTGCAGACAAGTTTGATCCAAACGACAAAGCTGTTTTTAAATCCACCTTTGTGTAGAACCAATACAATATTCATGAGGATGGAATATTGTGGTTGTTATTGTATCAACTCACTCAATTCAAGTGAGATTGAATTGAAATGTATGTTACTCATATATTTTTGTGGTCAGAATTTTAATGATAAGGTGCAAGTTTGATTGATTTCTGTGTTTCTGTCTACTATAAAAATTAAGTTGAGATGTATGTAATTTCTTTGAGATGAATAACTTTCTTTGAATGGACCAATTAAGCATTTTGTTCCACCAATCCATTCCACGTCACTGCTACAGTAACGTGAAGGGAGCTTACAGGTCCAGTCTCAGACCTCCTTTTGGAAAGTCTGACCACTCCTTGTTCTCCTTCTTCCTTCGTATACTCAGAGGAGCAGGGAACATAAACCAACCTCTCGCACTGTGCAGTGTTGGTCTGAGGAGGCTAGCATGAAGCTACAAGGTTGTTTTGATGCTACGGACTGGTCTGTGTTTCAGTCAGAGGACGTCAATGAATTCTGTGACGCTGTGTCTGGATACATACGCTTCTGTATTGACTGCTGTGTCCCACAGAAATTCATTAAAGAACATTTTAGTCAAAACCCTTGGATGAACGCGGAAGTGAAACTGAAACTTCATGAGCGTGCGTTGGCGTTTCAATCAAATGATACAGTTGCTTATAAGCTATCCTGTTACTCATTGAAACGTTCTATTAAATCTGCAAAGCGCAGTTACGGGGACAGGTTAAAGAGTTATTTTGAGGAAGATGACCCTCGGCGCATGTGGAACGGTATTAAAGCCATCACATCGTGGAAACCTAGCGCTGGGAAATTTGCATCTGTCGGCCAAGCTCTGCCAAACGAGCTGAACACGTTCTACTGTCGCTTTGAATCCGCTGATGCCTGTCCTACTGTATTCCCTGAGTGTTTCAATCAAGGTACCTTCACCGTGACTCAGGAGGAAGTCAGGCGTGTCTTGTCCAGGACCACAGTCCGGAAAGCCCCAGGCCCAGACGGCATCCCTCCTCGTGTCCTGAAACTGTGCTCTGAGCAACTTGCCCCTGTGCTACAGACATTTTTAACCTGTCGCTAAGGAACTGTACTGTGCCGAACTGCTTTAAAGAGTCGACCATCATTCCAGTTCCTAAGAAAACTCCTGTGACATGCCTGAATGACTATCGTCCTGTGGCCCTCACGTCTGTTCTTATGAAAACTTTTGAGCGGCTTGTGCTGGACTTCATTAAGAGCCAGATCCCTGTGAGTGTTGACCCGCTCCAGTTTGCTTACAGACAGAACAGGAGTGTGGAGGATGCCATCTCCTTTGCTCTGAACTCTGTCTACAGTCACTTGGACAATAGTAAATCTGTCGTGAGAATGCTTTTCATCGATTATAGCTCTGCTTTTAACTGCCTTGTCCCAGGTAAACTGATTGAAAAGCTCATGTCTCTCGGTTTAAGTGTTGCCATGTGTAAATGGATTTTTAGCTTTTTAACTGACAGAGTGAGAGTGAAAATCAATGACTGTTTTTCTGATGTTGTTTCTGTGAGCACTGGTTCTCCTCAGGGATGTATTTTGAGTCCTTTGCTTTTTACTTTGTACACTCACGATTGTGTGTCTTCCGCTGACTCAAACTTGATCATCAAATATGCTGATGACACCACCATCATCGGTCTCATCAGTGACACTGATGAATCCTCTTATAGAGCAGAGATACAAAATGTGGTTCAGTGGAGTAAAACTAACAACCTCCAGTTGAACGCATCGAAAACATGTGAACTGGTCACGACTTCAGTCGCAATAGTTCTCATTTGCCTGTCGTAATCGACAACTCCCAGGTGAAGATCGTAGAGGAGTGCAAGTTTCTGGGTTTAACTCTGTCTAACGACCTGAAATGGGTTAAAAACACTGACCGAGTCGTTAAGAAAGCTCGTCAGCGTCTCTACTTTCTGCGTAAACTTAGAGAATTTACCACTAACTCTAAGATTCTGCTTAACTTTTATCGCTGCACCATTGAGAGTTTACTTGTTGGTTCTGTGTCTGTGTGGTTTGGAAACATCACAGATAAAGAAAAGAGAGCTTTAAACAAGGTGCATCCGCTCTGCAAAGAGGACCGTGGGCTGTGAGCTTCCTGTTCTGGAGGTTCTTTATAAATCCAGACTTTTAAACAAAGCTCTTAGGATTGTTAATGACTCTTCTGGCCACCCTGGGAAAGCCATGTTCCAGCTTCTTCCCTCTCGCAGAAGATATCGCTCTCTGAGATGCAGGACATCTCGTTACGCTAACAGTTTTTATCCACAAGCTGTTATCAGTGTGAACAGAGCACTTTAATGATTTGCACTTGTTTTGAACTGTTTTAGTCGATCGATTTCACAGTGACATTTGTTTACTGTTTTATTTGTTTTATTTTTGTCTTTTAATGTTGTTTTATGTCTGTATTTGTCTGTGCACACTGGAGACTTTTGCTAATGTATTCCAATGTGGGTTTTTTACTGCAAATGGCAAAATAAACTGAATCTGAATCAATGGCTTCCCCTAGAAAAGCCACAACCCCCAAATATGGTCTCATTTTCAAAGGCAAATGAAAACCACATAGAATTCAAATGAATGAATCTTATTACTAAAGCGTTTGGATGGATCCTGCTCCTTCCTCTTTAGTCCTGTGAAAGAGGCCACATCACACCGATACGTTTTGACTACATACGTTTTTCAAGTCTGAGGTCTCTGATCTCTCACTTCTCCCATAATGTGTGGACAGTTTCCAAGTATATAGTTATTTGTATGCTATGAACACTTCTTGGGAAAAAAATCGAAACTAAGTTTTAGAAATGAGCCCCCAGAGCAACGTGTATTTCTATGTTATATTCCCAAAATTATTCTGCTTGAAAAATAATGATTTGTTGAATAAACTAGAGGGCCCCCAATCTGACTTATGCTTAGGGCTCCAAGAAGGCTATAGCACCGGCCCTGAGGACCTCCATATTCGCTCTTTATTGTTATATTGTATGTTATTCATAAACGGACACAGATGAAGAGATTAAAAGGACTCTTCTTTATCTTAAGGCGTAGGGTTATTAGTGGTAATAATAATAATAATGATAATGAAGTAAATCAATCCTTTAAATCTCCACTTCCTGCTGTGCCATAGTAATACAACAGGTTTTCAGCAATGTTAAGTCGTTACATTCCTTGATTGTCAGATAAAGCAGATTCTCATTTTCAACACAAGTACAAAAGAAGTCATTTACCATAGTGTGAAAGCCTGCTCAAAATCATGTCAATTTGCATGTTTTTGCTGGTACATGTAATGCACCACGGTACGTGGGGGGGAGGGGACAACTATGAAAACAAAAGAGCCATGTAGTCGTAATTAACTTCGACATCCCCCATAATGAACATGGAGCAAATGCAGCGCAAATGCTAAGACTGTCAACGTATACACAAGGGCTACTGCTGCTGCAAAATGTATAGATCTAAATAAATGTCATTATTGTAGAGTTTATGTAATGAGAGAAGATGCAGCAAGATGGTCACCAGTGTGTATCTGCTTTCTTATACCCCCTTATGCCACCCCTTCTTCACACCCGATGGACTCCATATCAATAAACTCGGCACCCGGTACCTGATTTCAAACATCACCCACTCAGTTCAATCCCGTCCCCCGCACCTCTGACAACCCATCACTCCATCCCACATCATTCCTGCCCCGCTGGACTCCAACATCAGTCCCTGCTCCCCCCTCCAGCAAGGAATTTCAGTTCTGTCCAGACCCCGCCCCTACAGACCGCCCATAATCCGGAAACCGTCCCTCAACACCCTCATCCCTGTTGCCCTTTGCTCCTCCACATCATTTTCTCCCCTCACTACAAACAAAAATGACTCTCCATCCACCATCAGGTTTGCTCTTTTAAATGTACGCTCTCTTTTAAATAGAACTTTTATCATTAATGATTTGATTTTACAACACAAACTGGATGCTATGTTTTTAACTGAGACCTGGCTGGGTCCGGATGCTCCGGCTGTTCTCACAGAGGCCTCCCCTCCCGATTTTAGCTTTGCTTTTAAAACAAGAGAAGGACGAAGAGGTGGTGGCACAGCCTCAATTTGGAAAAACACCCTGGCCACCAAAACCATTAATTTTAACCAATACTCAAGTTTTGAGTATCATGCCCTTGTTTTTAGCAGCCCCGAAATTTTAGCAGTAACCATCTATCGGCCACCAAAAAAGTGCAGCCGTTTTATCAATGAATTTTCAGAGTTTTTATCTTTTTTATACAATTCCTATAATAGGATTGTTTTAACCGGTGATTTTAACATCCACTTTGACAACCCATCAGACCATTTTACCTGCGAGTTTGTAAGTATTTTAAATTACATGGATTTTACTCAACATGTCACACAGCCGACGCACAACAGAGGGCACACCCTCGACCTGGTCATTACTTATGGCCTGAGTGCGGGTGTGTCCTCTGTTGTTGACCTGGCTATCTCTGACCACTATTGTGTGTTTTTTAAAATCACTGGTTTTGTTAAACAGGAGACCTCTGTGAGAACTGTGAAGAAACGACGTCTAACCCCTGAAGTGGCTGCAAATTTTATGGACATTCTAAATAACACTCCTCAGTTGGTTTTACCTGCCCCCTGTGATTTTATAGCAGATGATTTTAACAGTAGACTAAGAACTACACTGGATCAGGTTGCTCCATTAAAAATTGTAAGCATTCAACAAAAATCTATAGCCCCTTGGAAAAATGAGGAAGCAAGGAGTATGAAAAGACAGTGCAGGGTGGCAGAGCGAAGATGGAGAAAAAATAAAACGACAATCAATCACGAAATATATAAAAACCGACAGCAAATTTACAACAACACAATCAGGAAAAACAGGAACAATTACTTTGCAAAACTAATCAGCCAGAACAAAAATAATCCAAAAATCCTCTTTTCAACCATCGACACCATTTTAAACCCTGATTTTAGCATGTCTCTTTTAACCCCCACAGACTCCCTCTGTGAGGATTTTGCAGTCCACTTCATGGGGAAGATAAATACAATCAGATGTAACATTTTATCCAACCGCACTACTGTTTTTAACACATCTGATTGTTTGTCTTCACCAGAGGAAACACTGGACAGTTTTGTCCTGGTTGATGCTGAGATGCTTGATAAAGTTTTCTCCTCAGTGAGGCCCACCACATGTCTTTTAGATCCAGTCCCCACTCCATTTTTTAAGTCATTTTATGAATCTTTTAGAGAGGAGCTTTTAAACCTGATGAATTGCTCTCTTCAGACTGGGGTCTTTCCTGCAGCCTTCAAAGCGGCTGTGGTGAGGCCCCTTCTGAAGAAGAGCAATTTAGATTTTAATGATTTTAACAACTACAGACCGGTATCCAACTTACCATTTTTAAGCAAAATTTTAGAAAAACTTGTTTTTACCCAGCTCAATGCCTTTTTAGATCAGCAGCAAATTTTAGAGAAATTTCAATCAGGATTTAGGGTGAACCACAGCACAGAGACTGCTCTTTTAAAGATTTTAAATGATTTTAGACTAAATTATGATTCTAAAAAGGTGACCGTGTTGGTTCTACTGAATCTAAGCGCTGCCTTTGATACAGTAGACCACACCATTCTTTTATCCCGCCTGAAACACCTCGGCCTCTCTGGTGCTGTCCACAAATGGTTCACTTCTTATTTAACAGACAGATCCTTCATGGTAAGTTTGGATACCTGCTCCTCTCAGGTCCATAAAATCACATGTGGTGTGCCCCAGGGTTCCATTTTAGGTCCAGTCCTTTTTAACCTGTACATGCTCCCTCTTGGCGGTGTCATCAGGAGACATGGAATTGACTTCCACAGTTATGCAGATGATACACAGCTGTACATCTCCATGTCCCCTGATGACACCAGGCCAATGGATGCTCTTTTTAACTGCATTTTAGACCTGAAATCCTGGATGGCAGAAAACTTTCTCCAGCTCAACCAGGACAAAACTGAGGTTTTAGTCATCGGTCCTGAGGCCCAGAGAGAGAAACTTTTACCGAAACTCCAATCACACTCTTTTAATCCATCATCACAAGTGAAAAACCTGGGCGTAATCTTTGACTCTGAGCTGACTTTTATTCCTCACATCAAGAACATCACAAAAATAGGTTTTTATCATTTAAAGAACATCGCCAGAGTCCGCCCCATTCTCTCTCGGGCCAACACGGAGACGCTGATGCATGCTTTTATCACCAGTCGCATTGACTACTGTAATGCCCTGCTCTCTGGTCTTCCCAAAAAGAACATTTCAGGTTTACAATTACTTCAAAACTCGGCCGCACGTGTCCTGACTAAGACCAGGGGGCGGGACCACATTACACCGGTTTTAAAATCGCTGCATTGGCTCCCCGTGTGTTTCAGGATCGATTTTAAGGTTCTTTTAATGGTCTTTAAATGTCTTAATGGTCTTGGGCCTTCTTATCTTTCAGATTTGCTTTTATCCTATGAGCCTTCCCGGCCCCTGCGCTCCTCCGGCAGCAGACTCCTAACCATCCCCAAAGTCAGGACACACACTCACGGCGAGGCATCTTTCCAGCACTACGGCCCCCGTCTCTGGAACAGTCTGCCGGAGGAGCTCAGGGCCGCAGAGAACGTTCATATTTTTAAGAGTAGGCTCAAGACGCACCTTTTTAGAGCAGCTTTTTGATTAGTATTTATTATCTATTATTGCTTTTTAGTACATCTATTTATGTTTTTAGACGGATTATATTTTTATTTATTTTTATTATTTACTATTTTTAATTATTTATTGTATCTACCCATTTACTATTGTTATTATATTAGGCAGCTGCCATTTTTCTTTTTATTTTCACATTCTATTGTTCTACTTTCTATTGTATTATTGTATTGTTTTAGTGTCCCCAGTGTTTCCTCTGGAGGAGCCCTCTGCACTGAGAGCTGGGGTCTGCTGTGGCTTCGGGGGACTGGCTCTTGGATCCGGTGGGGGTCTGGGGCCTCCTCTCTCCTCTGGGTCCTATGGGGTCTGAGTCCTGGGCCTGGTGGGGTCTGGGGCCTCCTCTCTCCTCTGGGTCCTAATGGGGTCTGAGTCCTGGGCCTGGTGGGGTCTGGGGCCCCTCTCTCCTCTGGGTCCTGTGTCGTTGCCTGTGGCTGCAGCCGGCTCTCTGCTCCTGGTGCAGATGGCTCCTTGGATGACGCTTCTTCAGCCGGTTACATCTGCTCCCAGCCCCATTTCTTTTTATTGTTTTACCTATTTTACCTGATATGACTTTATACTTGTGTATATATGTGTGTGTGTGTGTGTGTGTGTGTGTGTGTGTGTGTGTGTGTGTGTGTGTGTGTGTGTGTGTGTGTGTGTGTGTGTGTGTGTGTGTGTGTGTGTGTGTGTGTGTGTGTGTGTGTGTGTGGGTGTGTGTATTTGTATATATAATTATAAATGTGATTTTGGGGGGTCTGTGGGGAGGAGGGTTTAGGGCTGGGCATGTTGGATTGTTTTTAACTAAACTGTAAAGCACTTTGTGTTACACTTTTTGTATGAAAAGCGCTTTATAAATAAAATTTGATTGATTGATTGATTATAAGTTCTATAAATAAGTATAGGCCTAAAGATTTATTCTTTTCTATTTCGTTGTATAACTCATAAAAACCACAGGCTGCTTGCTGTTTCTTGTGGATGTAACCTCGCTGTGGCCTCAGATTTTCCTGCACTTTGTCGGCTTGACCAGAGAGTCCTTGTCAGACTTACCTTTACTACGGGCATCTACGTGCCGCTCAGAATAGTCATATGTCCGTTTCCCAGGCAACCAAGTGCCCCGATGCAACAAGAGCTGACAGAGAAGGGCCAAGACGGAAAACAGTGACTCAAATAGAGCAGGTTTTTTATCACACGTGCAATATTCTCTGTGTTTTTGTGCTGTTGAAAAATGGATTCTCAAAAGCAATTGAGATTTCAGTTTTTACACCCTAAAAAGGTGATCGTATAGTTTCTCCTGCCAAATGTGCTTTGCAAAAAATAGACGAGAGAACAAAAAAACGGCATCTCCTTGGGGATGTGTAAAACATGTTTTCCATGTTTGAAATAATGTAAAAACAGAAATTGCTTGGCTTACAAGAGAAGGAACAAAGCACAGTGGGCCAGGACTGAGAGAGATGTCTAATTAATGTGTAGCTCTGCGATGTCCAGGGAGATCCTCCGTCTGCTCCGCTGGGGACTCTGGACCTGTTATTCGGAGCAATTTATATGAGAAGGAAAGGGGCTGATACGGTAACAATGAAGAGAATGAAACTTCTACGGATACTTTCAGCGGGCATTTCCGATATATGCCAATACAAACTCGATGTTGTGTTAAATAGGAGTGGTAAGTTATAGGGCTGCTGTCAGAGTCACAAAAAACTGGAAGAATCCAAAATACAATACTGCTTAAATTATATAATTTAATAAACAACAATCTAAAACATAGTTCAGATTAAAAAAGAAAAAAATGAACTGAATGTAAAACAGTTCAGGAAGACAAGAATCGATGAATAAACAAAATGGACTGATACCAAGAGGGAAAGAGCCCTGCCTTGAAAAACATCAAGGCAGGGTACATCCAATAATACACAAAGTAAAACTCAAAAAGAGAAAAAGATATAGCAAAAATCTAATTAAAGTGATTGCCATTTGCCACAAATTTTTATCATCAGAAAATTCAGTTTTCTTCTTCAAGACCTCTTTGGACTTGTTCTTAAAGCTGGGATACCAACTTTAAAACCACAAAAAAATATGCATGCATAAAACGAGATACAAGTCAAGTGTATTTTATTGTTTAGTGCTTAACAGAAGAAGATGGAGACAATCATACAAGGAAAGCCATTTATTCTTTGGCAAAATATTCTTGCTTGAAAGAAAAAAACAAAGTAGGACACTTTGTAAACGGAAGTCAAAATAACACAAACTAGTAAAATAATTACGGCAATTAATATATATTTATGTCATAAAAAATCCAATTACATATTTCTAGTAGATGTTGTTGCACTTGTTTTTTTAATGCTGTCTATTGAAGAACTACAGTAGCATCTTACATTTCAGTGCATTTACTTGATCAGAAAAGCTTCACTTTCTCACGTATAGCTCAAATGTTCTGTCACTGCTCTTTAACTTTTCAACAGGGGGCGCTGTTTGTTGCCTTGCCTGCGGTGAACAGTGCTGTCAATAAGAAGTGGATTATGGTGGTCTTGTGTTTGAATTATAGGATTAGCTCTGTGTAAATTAATCCCCATTTCCCCAAAGTCATTGCCTGCAGGACTGGACTCACATTGCAGCGGTCAGTGGTTTCTTTTCCCTCTCAGTAAATTAGACGTTATGGGATGGATAGCACCGGTGTGAGTGAGAGACTATGGCATCAGTTCAGGTGCAGCTCGTGGTATAATGAGAAAATCTCTTTTTAGGTCCCTATAATGACTAGCTCCAAATGAGTCGAGCTGATTTTCAGGCACTGCGTACTGGAGCTAAAACAATATAATGAAATGGTCTAAAGATATTGCAGAGTTGGGTAGAGAAGTCAAAAACTACTCTAAAGTCATTTCAAATAAGGAGCAATATATTGAAAGAGTTTGCGTTTTAATATTCAAATGATAAGATTAAAGTTTGCAGCATATGCCGAGGATTTTATTGCACGTGAGATGTTGTTGCCACTCCTGACCTGACTGGTGTTGTGCTTTTTATTTCCATTCCTCTAATTAAAATAGCACATTTATGGAGCGCATGGCTCACTGAAGGACACTGACCGCTCTAACAAGGCTAGTGGGAAGAGACATTTTTCATTCTTTCTTTAGTAAAAGTGGAAACCAGAGCACCTGGAGGAAACCTACGCAGACGCAAGAGAACAAACAAAATCCACACAAAAAGTCCTGGAGGTGGAATCGAACCCAGGACCTTCTTGCTGAGAAGCACAAGCACAAGCTTATAATTGTGTTTAATGTTTAGAATAAAAATGAATTATAAATAATGTGTTTGTTTTTCTGATTGAATTGGCGTTAACATGATGTATAACATAGGAGCTCATAATAGCCTCTTACTATCCATGTTTGCCAGTTTTAAAAAACATTTCAAGTACCCCTTGCCTACCCCTAGGTGTCCGCGGTTCTATAGGGCCGTAAATAACGATTATTTTGATTATTTTATCTAGTGATACACTTCTGATTAATCTATTTGTTATTTAGAATGCTGGTCTGATATTTTGTGTACATTGAGTAAGATAATACTGAAGTGAAGTCGGAGGATTCATATGGAATACTTTCCTTTACACAATTACTTGCTTTATTTAAATATCTTTATATTGTAAATAAACACTACTAGAATAAGTAATACGTTTTGTTATTGAAAAACTGTTATGTCAGAGCGGGACGATATAATCTCATTTACTGACAACATTTTGGGTTTAATGTAATAATATGGACATAATTTACCGTCAAATTCTTCAAAAACATTTGCCTTTTAGATAACCCAAACTTTTAAACGCCTTTGACTCCTTCAAAGACATCCAGTTCACATGTAGTCAAAAGAGCAAGACGCACTTCCCAGGTTATCACTGTAATTACAAGTTTAGGTCTAATTATATTGTGGGGCGGAGCGCTATAGGGCGAGCTCCAGCTGAGGACGAGCAGAGAAAGCCATAAAGCTGCATTTAGCGAGGTCAGACCTGTTGAGCCGAGGCGGTGATTAATGACAGAGCTGCCGAGGGTCCCTGCTGACAGATCATTAGCCTGGCTGCTGTTGAATAGCGCCTGATAGCTGATATCCAATCACATTCAATTTGCACAGGGATGTTTTCATTATGCCCACAACATCAGTCAATATGTCTCCTGGCTGTGAGACGGACTCCGCGGCCGAGAGGAAAAAAGTGGGACAAATCACAGTTATAGATTTCTGTTCCTCGTCGATATTGTTTCTGGATGGAAGAGTCAAGATTTAAATGTTGTATGTCAGGAATGATGAGCGTGGCGTCTTCAAACTTGCGAACATGTCACTTATAAAGCTATGGAAATAGCCCTGTGCAGTTGGTGCTTTTATTACATGTGATTCATTCCTTGCCAAACATGCCTCTGGGGCCAATGCCAATGGATTAGTAAGATTACAGCTATAGAAGAAACATATGAAAGAGCGAAACCACGTGCAATGCCTTCAAAGCTGTAGGTATAGACGGCAAATATTTTTTTCATTCAACTCCTGACTTTCTCCTACAGGGATCAATAAAGCATCTATCTATCTATCTCTAGGCGCAATGAGTTTTTTCCGAATCTTAATGTGAAAGTGACAAATGTTGCAGCCCTGAAACAATGGTTGTGACAAATTAATAGCGACTAATTGATTATGGCAGTAGATTTAGAACTAATTTAGTAATCAATGAACCTTTTTTTGAACCATACAGAGACTTAAACATGCTGATAATTCTACAATGACTGCAGAATGAAATGGAGATGTGAGTACAAAGCATTTTTAATCAAACAACCTAATGTGCAACACCTCATCTCTCTGAAGATGTTCTCCAGGGGCAGCAAGGGAGCTTCGTTTTGGTCAAATATTTTAAATAAAATCCAATGATCACTGACCTTTTAGACACAAGCAATTGAAGAATAATTGTCCAACTCATTGATTATCAAAAATAATTGATAATTACAACCATTCCTACCTTATAAGAGATGGAGGAGTACTAAAATCAATAAGACAAAAATTCTGCAATGTCGGTAAACTGAGTAAAAATAAAGGACAAGGACTGTACTCACAAGAAATTGCAAGACAAAGACAATATGAGGCTATTTCTATGCATTTATATTTGGCCCAGACAGACTAAGGATCTAAATTAGATGCTAGGGTTATTTAGCACTGTAAGAATCTAGACATTGGAGCTTGTTCATCTGTTGTCCTAGACAGTCAAAGGAATGTTCTTGGTACTGGTTTGGTGTTTTCTATTCTCTTCTCACAAGCTCCAAAAACAATATTGCGAGCGCATAGTCCTTGTGTATGAGTTGTATCCTAAATATTAAAGGAGCTATATCTGTTTCTGCAATGTTTGAATGTTTTGCACCGCCCCCAACTCGCTCAATGGCTTCTCATTTCCCCTACGCTCTCATCCCACGGAGCCATCTAGTTTAATTTGCGATCTGATACGTATGCTAACATTAGCATTATCGTAACTTCTTGTAGGCTGTACAACAATCACACTTGAAATGGCACTAAAGCAACGCACTGCTAACACAATATATAAGTAAAAGAATACCGCTTTTTTCACGTCCGAATGTATTAATTCAAACATTAGAATATATTCTAATGTTTAACTATAATTTATTATAGAGCTCCTCACAGCAGCAGCACTCCATTGACTTGAATGTAATGATAACAGAACTCTCAAACCAATAATGGCCGCTGCCCTTTGGCAACACAATCTCTGTTTGTAATTCAGGTGTGTAAAATACTAACATTACTTGCCAGTGTGCTAGCCACGCTCAATAAACAAATACATAATCAATCAATCAACACCTTTAGATGTTAATCGGACAATGCATCATACATATACATGCTTAACACACATGCACAGAAGTTTTCAGAATTTGTTGTTAACGTTTTCATGACAAAAATACTGTTTTAATGTGACAAAAAGCGATCGCGATAAACCCGGAAGTTACCATTAACATGAAACGAACATTTTAGGACACATTAGAAGAGGATTTGATTATGGATTTAGGTTCGGTATATAAATGGGTAACTCACCGCTGATGTTCAGAATTCTTTGTTCAGTTTTCATCAAGTTCCAGAGAGTTTTTGAACTAGCTAGCTTAGCTGTTACCTGCCTAGCACGTCACGGTGAAACCTTAGGGAGCTAACTCTTTTATTTGCAGTCAGTAAATACATTTTGAATTGAAAGGGCTGTCTAATATTTGTTCGAATATATAAATATTTTTTTAATTTTAGAATTATATTTTAATTTCGAAGTCAAAGCCCTAGTGTTTACCAGCGCTGTAGAGGCTGGAGGACGCAGCCTCGTTCTGTGAGTGGAGGAGAGCGAGCGTCCCGCTAAGTCTCTACTCAGCACTTTTCACGGCCTGAATTCATACACCGCTGAATCAATGAGCTCAAGTTTTAAATTAAATTACGGATTATAATACAACTTGTATGTAGTAAAAAGCATTTTTATGAACAACTTAGAAAAAAATCAGGTATAGCTTCTTTAAGTCTACCTGTCCGCGCGGAAGATCAAAACCAGAGCATGATTCCAGAAGCGTGTGCAAATGAGATCTGCGGAAAGGTTGAGCCCTAACCGTGCGTTTCCTTGTGATGAAGAGTTAAAGATCTGAGACGCATCAAGAGACATATCTAAGAAAAGTGCCTTCAGTTTTTATTCATGTCCCTTCCCTTTTCTTTTCAAGTGATCTGCAACTTCAGAGAGCGGGGCCGAGGAGGAAGGGAGGAAGAGTTTTCCAATAGAAATTAACAGAAGTCTGTGGCTGTCACAGCTCAGTTCAAAACATGAAGTCATGCAAAACAGCCACGAGCCCCTCTCCCCAAACCTGAACTGCTCCACTCTTTGAACATCGCAACTGGCTCAGAAGCAGGTCAGGCCAACTTTGATAAAACGATAATTGGTTTGGAAATGTTGAAAAACTATTGACTTATTATATACAAAAACAACGTTTACAGATATGAAAGCAGAATTTTCTTCTTAAAGGAGATGTCTGAAACTTTATATTTAATTTTAATTTTGAAAATAATAAGTGTTTTTATTGCATCATTTAGTAAGGTAGTAAAGTATTTTAATAATACATATTTTTCAAACAGTCCCTCCCCTTGGAATTTTCAGATTTGCAGGATGAGAATAGCTCCAATAGACCAATGGTGAGCGGTGTCTATCGAGGGTTTGAATGAATTGCATTATATCAGGAACCTGTGGGCGCGTGTCTAACTGATGCTTGAGTCAGAAGATATGGTCTTATGGTGAGGTGAATAATGGCATGTTGTGGCCCTATAAGTTATGCAAAATGTTTTTTGTTTGTTTAAGTTTAACTGTTATGGAGTGACTGAATAAAAAGACAATTCAATTTGTAAAAAAAACACCCTGTCTTCATAATTTGAAAAGTATCTGATTTTCACTTTAACCAGTGGAGTATAAATGACCAGCTAAGAATTCACATGTTTCCAAAACTTTACAAAGTTGCGTACATGCTCCTAATCTCATCAGTGACTGATGGATTTGCCAATCAGGGGCATGAAAGGTGCTTTTATATCCATTTGAATTCCATCCATGTATTTTGTCAGATTCCGTTTTCAAAGGAATCTGACAGAAATGAAATGGTTGGTCAAAAAAGACAAATCAAACAATTTTCAGCAATCTGATAAATGTTCTAGACCTAGAGCATCCGCTGTCCTTCGACTTTTCTTCTTTAGCAAAAAACATTGTAGTCTTTCAACAAATGGCATTCCATGAGAGAAATGAAAAAGAATGTAAAAAATAATTAGGTGGAAAATAATTTGTGTATTTGGCCTGAGACGCAGTGACCAGACTCTCTGCAGAAAGACGAGTGTACGTATTTATTTAATCTAAATATGTATTTACCAATTTCCCCTTTGAAAACAATCATAATCAAACTCATAATTGAATGTGCTTTCATCTTAATTTTAAGACACTACATATAAAATATATATATATATATATATATATATATATATATATATATATATATATATATGTATATATATAATAAATATAATAATAGGATTTTGAACTATTGCTTTGGACTTTAAATGTTTTTGGTTATGTTTGAGATCCTTTCCCTACATTTTTATGGTAATTATAATGTATTTTTGTTATAAATTCATTTCTCAGCATCTCCCTGCTCTTCTAAAGAAAGTAACTGACCTTGCTCACGTGGTTGCATCACTCACAATTCGGGAATAGGCACAGGTTAAATTTTCCAGAGAAAATGTTGAAGCTTTGTTGGCGCACACCGAGTCTCTTTGTCATAACCACAAGAATGCAGTACACAGACACACACACACACACACACACAGTCGCGCACAGACACGGGACAGCTGCACAGAATGTCGAGTCCTGGGAAAACACATCATGGACTCCGGCCCGTCCACTTCCTCGGACTCCACCTGTTTGTGCTCATCCAACACACTGACACTTCTCAATACGGATCACAATTGGAGTGACTACAGTGAATTAAGGCTTGGAATCACAAGGTCCCTCACACTTCAATTCAATAGTCTGTATATGACCACAAGAACATCACAATTTTGCAACACATAAATATTCTTTTCCTCATATCACCATTTCTTTCCGGAATCATATGCTGCGCAAACCGAATACAAATGGAGCTCTTCGCGAAAATTCACTGTGGTAGACCCGGCCGCTGCCGCCAGATCTACAAGCCTGCTCATCCTCTACTCATTACACCAGCAAAACGCCCACATCTAATCCACCAATAACCACCAGGACAGCAAGTTAAAAGCCGGAGACGCCCACTTCCCGGCCTTCTGAAGTTTGCAAACTTCTGAAGTCTGCAAGGTGCATGTCGCTAACGCACCTGTTCGCAAATGCATGCGTTGTTCTGGAGGGGTCGCTTCTGCTCACGTGTTGCTCGTGCGCGTGGCCCGGCTGTCCTCAGTCTGGCTGCTCGTGGTCTGCTCCTCCTCCGCGTCCCTGCACCTGCTGTGGTTTGCGTGTCTCCACTGCTCTCTTTGCGGGCTCTTCTGCGGGCTGCTCCGCGGGGCCCCTCCGCGGTTTCTGTGCTGCTCGTTCCTCGTGGTCTGCTGCCGCGCGCAGACGGTCTGGCGGTGCCGCGTTGTCCCGTTGCTTTTCCCAAGTCTCCTGGCATGTGAGTACAGTGAGTGTGCCGACCGCGGACGGATTAATCCCGGAGTCTAGGCTGCAGGCGGCTGGTTTTTGCCCTGCGCACTTGACTGCAGGCGTCAGTTTTCGCCCCGTGCTTGGTCTGCAGGCTCCGTTTTCACACGTGTTTGAGCTAACTGAGGGGCAATGCATCTTAAATGGCATCAATCTCTATTGTCTGAGGGATGTAAGAGGAGCAATGTGCATTAATTCAGATTCATGTTCTGCCACTTGCAGTAAAACCACGTTGGAAAAAAATGTGCAAAGACTACCCATCGTGCTCCAGACGGCACACACAGAGCTCTTGCCACGGCGCCATCTTTACAGCATTAATCTCATTACTCGCAGGTCACTATTGTTAAATGAATGTATTTAAATTCGTCTATCTGCGGGAGGAAGGAGGGGCCATGCATTTAAATAGCTAGGTCACTAGTATTAAATTGGGTAACTAAACTGCAGTTGTTGCATTTTGAAAGTGCAGCAGAAAGAAAAAGGGCCCAATGTGAATCTGCAATGGGTTTGAAGTGGAGTTGGAGCTAATGAACGCATGGAAAAGTGATCGTTCATGCGTATCTGCCATAACCAAAGCAGCAAGATGGCTCCAGGGGACATCTGTTATTCGCATGGGAATGTTTCGGATTCGGGATGATTTATTTCCTCAGGCTCTTAAACAACCGTGGGCATGGTTCTCTGACCGCCGCTGCTGCGGTCCCTGCTGCCGTTCCTACTGATGCCTGTTCCCGCTGCTGCCTGTTCCTGCTGCCTGTTCCTGCTGCTGCCTGTCCCTGCTGCCTGCTCCTGCTGCTCCTACTACTACATGTGCCGCTGCTGCTGTTCCTGCCGCTGCCGCTCCGCAGGCTCCCGGGCGGCACCTGTCTCTACGGCTCGGCTCTTTCAGACACGTATGTAACCTGGCTCACGGAGACAAGCGGCGCACGCTGGCGTGACACGTCTGTTGTTCGTATGAATCGCATTGTGCTGCTGCTGCTGCTGCTAATGCTGCTTCTGCTGCTTCATACTGCTACCGCTACTGCTGCTACTGCTGCCGCTAATGCTGCTATTGCTGCCGCTGCTGCTTCATACTGCTACTGCTGCCGTGCTGCTGCTGCTTCTTTACTTTGACACCTCTCTTCACTTCGCATCTCTTTTACTGAAACACTAAACAGCTTCAACAATATTCTACTGCTGTGGCTTTGATACAGGATTATTGCTGTTATTATCTACGGATGCTGCAACCGCTGCTGCTTCTGCTGCTTCATACTGCTACCGTTACTGCTGCTACTGCTGCCGCTGCTGCTTCATACTGCATCTGCTGCCGTGCTGCTGCTCCTTCATGTACTTTGACATCTCTCTTCACTTCGCATCTCTTTTACTGAAACACTAAACAGCTACAACAATATTCTACTGCTCTGGCTTTGATACAGGATTATTGCTGTTATTATCTACGGATGCTGCTACTGCTGCTGCTGCTTCATACTGCTACTGCTACTGCTGCTGCTTCATACGGCTACTGCTGCTACTACTGCTGCTGCTGCTTCATTTACTTTGCCATTTCTCTTCACTTGCATCTCTTTTACTGAAACACTGAACAGCTACAACAACATTCTACTGCTATGGCTTTGATACAGAATTATTACTGTTATTTTCTAAGGACGCTGCTGCTGCTGCTGCTGCTGCTGCTGCTGCTGCTGCTGCCGCGGCTTGATACAGGACTATTGCTGTTATTATCTGAGGTTACTGCTGCTGCCGCTGCTGCTACTGCTACTGCTGCAACCCACTCTCTCAGAAGCTTATCCTGCTTCTAATGGATGCAGCCCGGCTGAGTATGCCGCGCTGCGCTGGACTCGCACCTATGCTCCCAGGGTCGCTTCGGCGGTCATGCTTCATCTCTCTACTTAATCTTCTGATCTATCAGATGCAGCTGGCCAAGTAGCTGCGCTGAGCCGTCAATCGGACTCCTAATCAAAGGCATCCATACCTGTATTCTTCACTCTTCTGATCGCAGGCTCCCCATCATGCTGCCCATCCTGCAGCGGCGCTGAACTCCGGCTCATCTTCCAAGTACATGTCTGCCCTCCTCGCAGCATCTTCCTGCTCTCCTTCTATGGCTTCTCTGCGTAAGCGTTTCACCATTGCTCACTCAACCTTCATGCGGTCCGAGACACGGCTTTCCCGACCATCCTACTATCCTGATTATCTAATCTCCAACCCAAGATTCTAAGCGTAAGGGCGCCTGCAACATCAATGGCCCTCTCCGATATGTCTCTGCCCCTACAGGTCTCCGCTTCTACACGGACGCTGCCCCTTCCGTGGGTTTTGGGGGATTCTTCCAGGACCCGTGGTTTGCCGAGCGTGGCCGCTACTTTCCACCGGAGCATCTCCTCTGCCCTACACGAGATATTCCCAGTGGTCGTGGCCTGCGCGCTGTGGAATCACACGGGGCAGAGAAAGAGGATCTCTGTCACGTGTGATAATCTCGACGTAGTGGAAGCATTAAACAAAGGTCGCTCTTTTTCAC
The DNA here is from genome assembly GCA_964034765.1 of Knipowitschia caucasica. NCBI lineage: Eukaryota > Metazoa > Chordata > Actinopteri > Gobiiformes > Gobiidae > Knipowitschia > Knipowitschia caucasica. The sequence continues at coordinate 21,157,142 of OZ035830.1, forward strand.
CCAACATAATGTCCCCTGACCATTTCAACCTCCGTCTCAAACATTCAAAAATCAAAGGAGCCTGCAATATAGTAACAGCTCGCTCGGACACATCTCTCTGCCCCTACAAATCCATGATGCGTTACACTCTCCTCCGCTGCAAAAAAGGAGATTTTAACGGACCTCTATTTCTCACTCCAGACATTCTTCCCATGACAGCAACCTGGTTCAGAGCTCAACTAAGGTCCCTACTGCTCCTCTGTAAATTTTCTCCCCAGCTCTACACAGCCCACTCCTTCAGGATAGGCGCTGCCACGCGCGCGGCCTCGCTGGGGCTCCCCCACACCTCTCTGCAACAGCTGGGGCGCTGGTCCTCTTCGGCCTTCTCCGCCTACATCAGGCCAGACGCGTCCGCCATCTTGGCTGCACAACGGCTACTGGCTTCCTCGTAAGCTCCCAGCAAAGCAATACAAAGCAAAGTAAGTGAACCAATAGGATTTCTGGTGGCGGCACGCACTTTCTCAAAGATAACTCTGTTGCAGCGTCCGGTTGATCGTGATGCGAGCGCTCACGTCGCGGCGCTCAAAGATACTCTGCTACAGCGTCTGGTATCGATCGTGATGCGAGCGCTCACGTCCCAGGCAGCGTCCGGTTGATCGTGATGCGAGCGCTCACGTCCCGGCGCTTAAAGATAACTCCACTGCAGCGTCTGGTACCGATCGTGATGCGAGCGCTCACGTCCCAGACAGCGTCCGGTTGATCGTGATGCGAGCGCTCACGTCCCGGCGCTTAAAGATAACTCTGCTACAGCGTCTGGTATCGATCGTGATGCGAGCGCTCACGTCCCAGGCAGCGTCCGGTTGATCGTGAAGCGAGCGCTCACGTCCCAGCGCTCAAAGATAACTCTGCCCGTTTTTGGGGATTATGCGCGCGAGCAAGCGCCGCACTCAACAGCATCTCTCCCGGGCCAAGGGCGCCAAACATACTCAATCAACAAACTTCTAACTGCATTTTCCCTCTTGGGTCTCTCCAAAGTGAAATACAGTACACACAATGATTATGTCAATTGTATTAACTCATTGACTGCCAGCCGTTTTGATGATTTCACTGATTCTCAAAACCAGATGAAACCAGATTCTGAAAGACTGGATTGTCTACTTTCCTCAGCAAAAATATGTTTATTTCTAGCTATTTTTGTTGTCCAGTAATCCCCAGCCAAATAGAGGGTCTCAGACAAATACGTCAATGGCAGTTAATGAGTTGAAACAGATTGACCTTGTGCAAGATCTACATCTGTACAAATATACGGTCGTCACAAAAAAACATTAGGGATAAAACAATGCCAAATATTCCAGGCAGTAAATCTCAATGTTTGTTGATCTAAAATTCTTTCATCTTTAAAGGCTCACTTCTTAACTCTCATGGTGGAGATTCTGCTTTTGCTGGGTCTATTTAAATTAGGACATTCACTTCCAACATAGACCTATTTGTAATCTGTTTTGTGATTGTATGGCACTAATGTATCTGGTAATATTCTTCATTCAGCCAACTTCTTACTGAACAACAATAATGCTTTGGTTTTATATAGCGCTTTTTTGGACACTCAAAGATGCTTCACATGTCATGACATTTTAGCAAATTTTCAGTGTCCTTAACCCTTTAATGGTTTCCCCAACTATTTGGTAGCTCACCTTTTAAGTCAATAGAAGCTTGGAACTGAAATCTCCCTCTTTGTTGCATCTCACTTAGCCTGGTCGTACCACACCATAGTACAAATTACATTTCATACTAAGGTCTGGAGGTGCTCCATTGAGCTCCGTTTACAGGTGGGAGGGGTTAACTCCTTTTGCAGATTGAAACGATTGGATCTGAGTTTACAGTGACGAATGTAGTGCGCCCGAGTCTGTTGTTAGCATTTAGCATTTTGCCTAGCCATCTCCTTTACCGCTAACGGAGCCCATGGGGAGTAGCGCCACAATTTTTTCCAGCGATTGCTCCGGCTTCAATTTCTTGATAGAACCAAACCGGAATACTTTACTATCGCATTTTTTGTCATTGCCAAACTACGGCCTTCCTGTTCGACGCAAACTCTTGACATCACCCACAACTAACTACAACACCTGCCTTCTGCGCTCTCTGAATGGTTGGTCGAAATTCAACCGATTGTATTCGCTAACACAGGGACTAGTCCCAGACGTTACATGCAGTGAAATGATAATTGAACGGAGTGTCCGGATGGCTAAGGCCAGGCTACATCTCACTTAGTTTTAGGCACTTTTACCATCAAACTGTGTCTCAACCATTTGGTAAAGGCATACAATAAAAGAATAGGGATTAAAAAAACAAAACAAGAACATTATTTGTGTTATTAGTGCTCCTAAATCTTAGTAAATCCAAAAAAGAAAAAAATACATTGCTTTTTTCAAGGAGTGAATGTTAAAGGGTTAATAACACATAAAAGCGGGTCGCATCATTCTCCATATTCTCAACAGCAAACGGTTTTCTCTGTCGTGGAAGAAAATGAGTTTATCACCTTTTTGAACAGCGTAGAGACCAAAGCAGTTGTTTGACATCATTTGACTCGCGCACAGACCTTTCCTCTCCCGACTGGTGTGGATGGAGCCGCAGGGTTGGCACGCTTCATTGTCCAGGTGACGGCCCGCGCACAGACAGGGGCCCTGACTGGTCTTGGCCCACTCCGTTAGTCTGAGTGTGCCAACTTACCATCAAGAGGACACTAAACCATCGTGACACATGAGAGCAGCCTTCTCCTTTCTCTGGCCTCACAATATACAGGATCCAGATCGACTGGTGCAGATATTTGATTTCAATGGAAGATTTGAAATGACCAATTTGTCTATTATTTTGAAAAGCAACCGGTTGGTGTGGTCAGGTGGTGTTTCAGTTTGGACATTCATTTTTGGTGGATTTTTCTGAACAAAATGAGAGTTATGCTTGAGTTGAAACAGTTAAATCATTACATAAATATATATATATATATATATATATATATATATATATATATATATATATATATATATATATATTTTTTTTTTTTTTTTTTTTTTAATAATGACTAATTTAGTTTATTGTTATGCAAAATACACGCTGAGCAAATTATGTGGCTTTTATCCTAATGAGGTTTTACATGCCATGGTAGCATATCGACCATTCACTAAAACATAATAACCTTAGGGAACTGTAAAGAAATATCTGTTTAATTTGTAAACTGGTCCAGACTGGTGGTGCACATTTTTTTAGTTGGTGAGATTGAGGCAGGTTTAGTTAAGATATTTTGCAACTCAAATGACGGCAAAAGTTCACGTAATATCCAAAACTGCTTTATACTGTATGCATTCAAAAAGTGTGCGCTCCAGTGATAGATGAAGTATTTCATTTGTTTCCTTGTTCTAGAAATACTTTTTTTTCACTTAAACAATGCAATTTTTAATACGTTTTTTTTTTTGTCATAACAATAAAACGCTTCTCATTAACATGCACTAGTCCCCCTACTGGAAAAGTTACGCAGTGCACCTTTAATATAAAATGTTGACATTCTTTTTCAAATATTATTCATAGTGCTAGAAATGCAGATAAAACCTATGACCTTATATCTCATGTTTTGCTTTTGATTCACTGAGCTGATAAGCATTACATTTTCATAAACAAAAGAGGGAAAGTCCCAGCGCCTGCTTGTTAAGACTGGTCTGATCACAGCTCTATACTCAGGTAATGTTGACTAGTAGTCTTCACTCTTGACTATTATATTCCATTAATAATGACACAACATGACTGCAGGTTCTGTTAAATCCTTTTTATATTTTGTATTCTACTCTGTATAAAGAGACACTGGGAGTGGATTCGCAGAGACAGCCCATAACAGCTCCCTTGGAACCAATGACTCAGATATGCAGATGTGTTTACTTCCCATGAGTTCCCCACCTCACAAAAGGCAAGGCGAAATCAAAGAGCCCGTTAATGTCTTTAAGTGTCTCGTTTATATATTTATATGCCATCAAAAAGCAGTCATTTTTACTAAAACTTAGACACCATGACTTCAAATGTGCCCGCTCCCCATATCTCTCTATTCCCTCCCGCCCATCTGAGCATCTTTTGTTTTAATGTGTGTAGCGCTGTTCTCTGTTAGTTTCTGTCTGACACCATGCCAGCACAGTCATCTGCAAAAGAGGACTCATGTAGGGATTAAAACCCATCAACATCTCCCCCCTTTAACCGGCAGAGGAAAACATTGAAAAATACAATGTGAAAAAAAAGTCTCGACAGTTTCAGAAAAGTTGTGGAAAAGGAATGCAGATTGTCACCTGACCCCGAGGCAAGGCAGGCCTAAATATAATAAAGCGGCGCGCAACAGAGGAGCGCGGCGTGGGTATAATGTGTTTTCTCGGCTGGTGTCGCCTGGCAGATCTGGGATGATTGAGTGCTGAAGCTTCACAGGAAAACGTTGAAAAAGCAGCCGCCATCGTTTCATCCACACACGTGCCGAGCCTCCTTTAAAAATGTGTAACATGCCACTGCCGTCTCCTTCTGAGCTGTCCTGCTTGACGTGCATACGCTTGCTTCAATCTCGCCATTTTTTTGTCCGAAAAAATATCCCTGTATCGAGATGTGCCTTTTCTTGGGCGCTGTGTGTCCTGTAATTATAATAGGGTTTAGTGAATTAGAGCTGGATTTGTAACATGCTCATTTGCATAATCTGTTGAATTAAATATAAATAAACAATACACACTGCAAACCTAGTGGAAAATCCGATGAGTATACAGTAGGAGAGGCTGTTGACAGAGGCGGAGTACCTCATTCTTTATGAGCTGAATGCATGTACGGAGGCAGTGACTTAAAGGTAGAAATGTTAAGCATTCTTCGTATCCATTCAATATGATAATGAGACTGTTTATTTTGTCATTTTATTCAAGAATGTGAAATAATATCTTCAGCACAAAATATATAGTGACACATATATCAAGGGTACATTATGCTATCAACCTGCCCTATTACTATTCTACCACCAGAGGGAGGTGTAGAATTTGTTTTTTCTTTTTTCTAAATTTGAAAATTACCAGCTGCAATCGCTGCATGCTTTGTTTTGTACAGCAAGAAAAACTTATCTGAGCGTGATGTCCTAGTGGTACATTACCATTTGACAGAAGTGGCGGAGTTACATTTATTATGTAATACCAGAAGTTCCTGATATTAGCGTGGATGGGTATAAAAATCAACTCCAGGTCTGTTTTTCATGGGAAAACAACATTCATAAAAATAAAATATAAGTATATATTTCCTTTTATATATGACTAAACATTTGATTTGTATGTCTTGAACTACAAATTTTGCAGTTTGGGGGTAAAAGCTCTTCCTCTTGAGACAAATTGTACTGGGAGTGAACTGGGAAGGCTGTGCTGTCTGTAACGCAAGACAATAAACTGTAATAAAACAATGATAACATTTTAAAATGTGAGATGGTAAATGTTAAGGGAATCATTTAATATGATTATATGTTTGCACAGTCATTTCATTGCTGTTTCTTAACCAGGACAACAACAAAAGGTTTTTTTAAAAATCCCTCGTTGCTAAAAGAAGTCTGAGAATATTTGTATTTATACTGAATTTTAGCATTCAGGGAGAAGGTGCAGCGAGACATGTTTTTTTGTGCTATGTTAGCATGTATGCAGCTAAACTCATCTCGAGGTATTATTTAGATTAATGAGCAATGTTATAGAATAAATGTCTTCTTTATTAGATTTTTAGTTATTTTTCTTTTCCTTATTGCCCCTCTCTTTTGGAACAATACTTGAGTAGTTTTACAAGTCACTCTAGTCAAAAGATTTTGCAGTTGTTTGTAAATACACTGCTGTTCCGTGTTCTCAGCGGCCTGTGTCATCTGACCTTGAGTTTGCTTTCTGTTCATGTACTTTCTTCGGGCGAATGCTGTGGGTTAAGTGAACTCTTTCACCAACCACACATAGAAAAAATGGGAAAAGAATCCATAGAAATAATGCATGACTGCGGTCGCCAACAAAGAAGGATCACTCGGGCCAAGGTTCCGACCATTGACCGTATTCAGATGCACAATGCTCATCTAGTGGCTCAATGAAGCCAAATAGAGATTACTTACTTACTTACTTTCTCACAAAAAAGGAAACTCCACTAGCTGAGGAACCGTTTGTATAACACTCACTATTTTGGGTTTAAAAATCCATGTTAATATTTTGATGGTATCTCAGTAAATTCAGATGAGTTATATAAGGATTGACCAATAAAATGCCCTCATTCATTGGTGAAATTCCCGTTTTCCTTAGCAACCATCTTAGCAATACCTATTCGCCTGTTACGGTGCAAAGCTAATGCCAAAGCTAATAGAACAAATGCCCATATAATGCACTCAAACAAACATGAAATATGTAAGAATCATTAAAGATGCAGTAAGCCATTTTGTTAGCTTAGCCGTAGCACCAACTCGAAACCACTCTCCCCTCGCCTCTCCACCAATCCAAACATCCAGTATTCTCTTTGTCACAACAGGAAGAGTAGCAAATGTGAAATTGACAATTTCTGTTCAACCATTTAAGGTTTTAGAAAATAACTCAGGTTATTCTCGCACTCGCGAGAAACAGGAAGAGGGTGAAGGGGGTAAACGCATCCCATTGGTTCGTTGGGGATGAACGAATCCCATTGGTTTATTTTTATTGGTCCATTCCAAAATATGTTTTATACATTTTTGGAAACTATAGGTATCTGGACAATTCAATTACTATTTGAAAACCCATTAGCGTTTAGGGACGTTCTTCCACAATATCTAAAAAAATGCTTCCGGAAAAAAATAACCGACTGCATTTTTAAGTGGATAAATGACATATTATTTTAACCATGTTATAATGTTGTTCCCTCTTCAAAGAGACCTGTAGTTGTCTTTAGCCTCCTCTTAACTCTGCCCCTTCTGTCTATAACATCTTTCCTCTGTCATGTAATAGTATGACGTCATTGTACATTTTCTGCCTCTAAAACAAAACTATTGCTCATAAATAAGTGTTGGTAATTTTTCAAGTTAAATTATATGCATGCAATCATATAGAAAATGTAGAAAAAGCAAAACAACTTATCCCTCTGGTGGTAGCACAAGGATAAGGCAGGCTGATACTTGTTCTACTGTATATTTTTGACTCACAATATTATTTCACACTCTAAAACATGAAAAAGTAGATTATTTTTACTGACCAAGAATAATAAGTAATAATTGTTCTTTAAAAATTTTCCCCTTTAACTTTCTCAAGCTGTTTTTTTTTTTTTTTTTACGCCTAGGCTGTTGTGAGTGGCTAAGTTTTCCATGCCACTGTATTCCGTTTGTTCCATGGCACGTTTCAGCGGTTGTTTTGAAAATAGAATGCGATACTGTACCCTTTGAGGGATATTAAAATTAGATCTAGGATTCTGATATGACTATAGTGACTCCTACGCTCTCTCACAACATCCTGAAATGACTGTAAAAACAACAGCCCCAGTGTTGAAGGACTGAACTTTGCCATGTGCCTGTTTGGTTCGTCAATGATTCATTTCCCCTTAAAGTGTGTTGTGACTTCAGGTGAGGTCTGTGGTAGATCTTATTCATGACGAGGAGTTTTATTCCAATCAGTACTTTTGTTGCTACTACTACTACTACTACTAATTGTACAAACATTGAGATTTAATATTAAGGATTAACAAGAAACAATCCCAATTCCAAATAAAACATACACAGGGCAACACAAAGCGCCTCACAGTACACAAATCATCACGTAACAAACACCAAAATCACCATTAAAAACACAGTTAAAATCACACAGGCAATTGAAAACACCGGACCTAGATCTTTTCAACGCATAATCTGTTCTATTAAGACAAAGTGTGAAAAATCTATACAGTTTAATTTCTAAATGTGTAGAACTTTTAATCTACCCATAGTAGATCATGTGGGATAAAACACCATTGCCCAGATTTGGGTGTATACAGTACATTTCCTGAATGAATCACTACACTCTACACACTCAACAAATAGCACAAAAACAACCAAGTGACACAAATATAAAGGGTTTTAACATGTATTTTTAGTTAGTATTAGTATTAGAATAGAATTAGAATTAGTATTAGTAGTAATAGCAGTAGCAATAGAAGTATATTAGTAGTAGCAGCAGTAGTAGCAGCAGTAGTAGCATTAGTAGTACTTTGATTATTTATGATCGTTTCTATCTTGTTTTGTTCATCACTTTGAGTTGCCTTGTCTATGAATTGTGCTATAAAAATAAACTTGCCTTACTACTTAAACATATAGACTTGTGTTGTTTGCATGTCAGTGATTCGTACCATATTCCTTTGAGCTGTGACTCTTTATCAAGTGTGATATTTGAAGTACAAAGTGTAAAGTCCATGCTGTGGCTACACTCAGTGCAAATAATGCCCCAGAGAAATACAGTTACAAAAGCACTTACAGGGACATAACTGTGTATTGTATGTGATTATAGAATGAGTAAAATATCTACTGAAAGAGAAAGTGCTGAGATAATGTAAGCATTTTAGCAGTGTAGTCGAAATCTGAAAATATGATTGTTGCCTTTATAGAATAATTATGATATAGAGTGAAATGGTGGAATTGGCTTAAATTAGCATCACATTTTGCCTATGTTCCAATCCCCGATCACAGCAGACTGTTATCTGTCCGGGGAAAGTCCGAGCTGAGGAAACTTCACAGTAACTATATCCACTTACAGTTCTTTTTCCTTTTTTACAAACAAAGCCACAACTTCCTCATTGCTGATTCTCCACGCCTTTCTGTTGGCCTCTTTTCTCTGTTTTTCCATGTGTCGTCACGGCTGCGGCTTTCTCACTACTCATAATGCACAGGAAGCTTGTTGTGGCAGAACAGGTCCCTGTCACTGTTTCCACGCCTCGCTGTGGACCACAAAACCTATATTTAACACCAATAAGAAGCTCACAGATGACAAAAATACTCTCTTCCCTATTACTATGACGCTGAATTTAACCACTTCCAACTATTTATACTTCATGCTAATATACTTATGTCTGGGTCCCGGTTAGGTTCATGGTGTGACGTGGTACGCACAGTGGAACGAGTCCAAGCCAATTAGAGGAGAGAATCTGGGAGTCAGGTGGATTGACTACCAAGGCTTAAGAGTAGCCATGTAATGAATGATGTCTGTAGGGTAAGTAGTATAAGCGTCTGTTACTCATTCACCTGCCCGGGAGGATACAAAAACTCGTCACTAATGGGATTTGATCAAGGTTAGACTGTAGAGAGGTTCCAACAGCGTAAATTAAGCTGCATCTTCAGTCAGGTCAGCACCACTTGACGCAGATACACAGATTTACTTAACCCTTTAATGTTCCCTCCTTGAAGAATGCAATGTATTTTTTTCTTTTTTTTGATTTTCTAAGATGTAGAGCACTAATAACACAAAATAATTATTTGTTGTGTTTTTTGAACCCCTATTTTATTTTAATTATAAGTAAGTAAGTTTACAATTGTTGTGGGCATTTGTCCTCTCACTCCACACCGAGATGGGAGTGGGGTTGTCATACAGGGGGCAATTGCCAGATCGTCAATACACGCCTCAGGACCTTCTTACTGTGAAGCACAAGCGCTAACCACCGCGCCACTGTGCCGCCCAATAGGCCTTATTGAATGGAGATGACCCAATCAGGTAGATTTCTGTTCCACGCTCGCTTTAAGTAGATATAGGACGTGTTAAAGAGCTAAAGGAGACATTTTATGAAAATCAGCTTTTTTGGGCAACATTGCTACCTCATCAAAAACAGACCTGGTGTTGTTGTTGTTTTTTAGATCCATCCATGCTAAAATCAGTCTGATTTTATATAGGAAGTCTATGACATTTGTAATGTATTGGGTTTGGTTACATTTTTTAATCCAAAAACAGACGTACAAAGTTTAAATTACAAAAGAATACATACAATTGTACCATTTCATTTACAACATCCATAAATCCTCATATTAATAGTTAGGGATGCACCAATTTAGCTTTTTTGCGTCTGATACCAATCTCAATATTTCATTATCTGCTGTTACCCGATATCAGGGAGAGACATTTTTCCCCTAAAACCACAGGCAACTTACAATGAAGAAAACAGTAACCAAAAAAAGTCTAAAATAAGTTTTTTTTTTGTCTATTTTTTCCCCAGAATAACAGTATGAACAAATTTCTCCACAAATGTGACCACAAATGAACTATATAGAGCGTTGCTAAGATTGTCGCGATGTGTGGTTCATCTTTCTATGAGGATAATTCAAGTAATACAGAAATTACACTCAACAAACACTCTACAAAAATAATCTTACGTGTAACCGTATACTATTTTCCAAAACGTTGGGTATAAAGAATGCATCCCCCTCAACCCTTAAGTGCTTTTTACAACAAATAGGCAGCAGTGCCAGTGGCTGTCCTGTGTCGGGGAATGTCTCCAAAGCTACAGACCAAGAGTATCAGTATCAAGGCCTTTATGGAAGCTGCTCCTCTCTGCACTCTGGCCATTGTGAGGCCTCATCTGACCCCTCCTCCTCCTCCCGGCGCTGTCACTGCTCTTTCACCATTGGCTGATTTCGCTAAAGGGGGCAAACCAGACTATAGGATTTACTTCAGCTAATGTTACACACCGCTACGTGTATGATTTGCTTCCTAAACTTTGCCATAGTTCCACACTATTCCAAAACACCTCAAAGTGATGGCATATTTGGGATCGTTCTGTCTTATTAGATGAAGTAAAGCCGCATTAAACTTGCAGAAACCTTAGCGAAAAGCATGCAACATTAAGCGAGTTTCAATGATTTGTGAGTTTGGCTGTACTTGTCCCTTGGCTGTTCATTAAGAAGCCCATTTTTGTCAAGATTGTGTACACAAAACCATTCCTTTTGTTTTAACGTCCTGCTATATCTTTTCATACTGATTGTTATTCTCATTATCTCCTTGTTTTGTCCTTTTCCGGTTCCACAAGCCTCACATTGGAGCACGAGCCTGGTGTGGCTGCGTGAGACCAAGCAGATTACTTTGTCACTAGTACAAAATGAGTGTGAGTTATAAATAGATGGATTAGCCCCGCCTCCTTGGCCCAGGACAGTCCCGGTGGGAGATGGTCCAGCAGGAACACCCAGGGGTCAGTGTGTTACTCTGGCGATGGGGTAAAGGGGCTGGGTCAGGGGTACAGGGTGTGTGTGTGTGTGTGTAGACAGAGTGCATGTTGGGTAACGGTAAGTGGAGTTCCCCTGGCTCCATGCCAAAACCTTTCCCCTTTTCCTTTTCTCCCACACTCCCATATAGTTTTCCCACCTACAGCTGCTTCTGCGAGGGGCTCACACTTCCGACTACAGGCCCCTCATGAAATTGTGTTTCATTTTAACTCCTCACTCTCTGTTCCTAAAGTCAAAGTTCCATTATGTACCAAAGATAACAGTGCAGTATTTCACGTGTAGTTCCTCCATCTGCATCTGACCACTTAGATACTGTTTTCAAAATCGCCTCTTTATTCCCCAGTGGGTTTTTGACATTATTAGGTTGCACTGATCTGGAGTCTGCTGCTTCAGCATTAGAAACACATCTGGTGTGAGTCACTCTCAAGTTCCCCCTTTCTCAAATCAAGAAATGTAGGAGTGCCTTCAAAAACAAGTCTATTTGTGTCCCTGAATGAAACCAAGTCATATCAGGCTTTCATCATCACCAAATCCCACAATGGCCAACGTCAGAGCAATGTGTCTCCTGTGTACTTTAAAGCTGGGTTACTCGTTACTTCGAACCCTAAACATGACAGTACATTTTGAGTTTTTGCCACATGACTTCTGGCTTTTACACAGCTTTAGTTCAGTTTGCTCGGACGGAAAGGGAAGTAGAGATAACCACTCAAGTGTCCTATTTTGACTCAAAGCTCTTACAAGTTTGCGCAAGTTTTGATTTCTCATGATTTGTTCAGAAAGTCTGATTTTTACAGGGCTCCTTCTGTAGGAAAAAAGATATGTTGCCAAGATTTAAGTGTTTGTGAAATGAAAATTAGATCATGGTAGTTTACAATCGCTGTATATGGAGCAAAACAAAATGCCTTTGAGATCCTACAAAAGCTGTGACAGTGTTGTGTTTGTCGTTGTGTAATTGTCCTCTTATAGTGGAGTAACAAACTTCATGACGATCCTTCCTAGCCAAAACAAACACACATTTATTCCAAAGCAATCTCGCAATGCTGAGGTGTTTGCTAAATTTACTTAAGACTCAGCAATCACAGACCTGTGACTGAAAGAGAAACAGGTGGGTGTATGAATATGAAAGATGTCAAAAGGCAACATTATGAGTGGGCCTGTTTTAGCATGTTTACCTGCACCCACTCCATTCAGCATTTAGCCCTGATGCCAAAGAGACGAGCCTCCACACGCTCTTACCACAAACACAACAGTCTGCCGCGTCACAGTTTCCAAGACCTCTCCTTCCACTTTGACATCACCGCACACAAAAAAGGAAATGTCATTGTATTAGTGACCGTGAACAGACTGGTTAAGGACATGTGCAATGAGCAACAGGAGAACATGCAAACACATACTGTATAAGTAACAAGTCTTTATTCACACGTTATGAGGGTACAGGTCATATAAAACATTCTAGTTTGCACATTTGGCTTATGTGAGGAACTTTTGTCTATGTATTCCATCAAAGATGCTTCTGCTCCTCTGAGACACGTTGAAGTAGATGGCATGAGTTTTATTTGTCTGGCCGGCCTTAAACAGACCACAGTCTGGGACAGGCCACAGCCAATGAACAAGAACGAAACACGCTTCCTCTTTCCATGTCTGCCACGCTCGGAGGCCGGCCGTCTCTCTGCAGCTTTCACTCTTTCGTCTGTGATATCACGGAGCCACGGATGTGATGTCACTTCCTGTTTGGTTTTCAGACACACTGCACAAGTACAGGAGCTGTAGTCAGATGACAGCTGTGAGCAGAAACGAAAACATGCAGAGGAATGGGCTCAAAGGTCACCACTGTCTCAATTAAAACTACAGCCACTATTCTCACAGGTTTTCAACCATTGGCTTGTTTTGTTGGTCCCAGCCACAGTACTGTCTCCCAATCTCACTTGTTGGTGGTATTTTTCGCATAACTGTTGCCAGGACAATGTGGTGGGCCTATTTACTGTACGTTTATAAATAGGACACACATTTATCCTGTCAAAATGAGCAACAGAGAGAAACCTCTGACTCTGTTTCCTCATGCGTCGGGGTTGAGAGTGTGCAGCTGACAGACAGGCAGCCTGTGACACCAGCCCTGGTAATAGAAGGCAATTATAAGCCCTGGCGAGAGATGTGGCAATGGGGAAAACTTTTATACAGGCCCCCTCCTGGGGCTCTGACATGCAGACACACTCAAATTAATTGCTACAAAACATCAGACGAGCTTGACGCACACATGCACATAGTCAAACTCCTGGAAAGGAGCAGAATGAAACAATGCACATGCAACGCTGTATTGATGCTGGTGAAGAGGACAAAGACGAAAGAGCAGCAGCAAAGAGAAGCTGAAAAAAACAAGTAGATCCCTTTCAACAAATCATGTTTTCATCTAAATAAAGCAGCCAAAGACAATAGACTTGGGTACCTTGGAGACCAAGAGGACTATTTCACCATGGCAACCAGCATGGTGTGTGACAATACCGCAGTGCGCGAGTTTGAACTGCGAAGCTGTCTGGGAATGCACAGATAGATGGGGGAGACCGAAGAGTAGGACCTGCTCATAATGAGAACACACTGTCACCATGCCTGCACCACAAAATGGAAGTTCATGACTTTCCAACTCTCAATGTTTTCTGCATATAAGTCAATAAAGAGAGGAATACAGTCTCTAAAACTAAATTATGACACGTAGATGTTTTTGTTTCCAGTTGTGCAAAACCAAATATCCTTGAATACATCAGTGTTGCTATGAAGTCATTTTCTTTAGGGGTGTCAGCCGCAGCAATGTCAGTGTGGCTTTGTTCAATATTTATTTGAACAGTTCTGCATGTTTTGTGCCAGTGACATGTAAGGCAGCTCAGGACACTTGTGGATTTCTGCTCTGCACTTCTGTTGCTTTTGTACTTTGTGTGAGTTTGTGTGAAGGCAGACCTATGCACCATCACCTCCTGTGCAGCACACTAATGAAAAGAAATCTAACGTGGAGTAAAGCCGTGCGATTAACTGGAGTATCTTACCTTTCCGTGAAGTGTTTGATGACAGGCAGCTTCGTTCTGCTGACTCCCTTAGAACTCAAGTCTCAGTGCCATCATCTTCACCGTCAGCATCACCCAATGCCTATCAACACGCGCCGTCCTCCGAGTCTCTTTATTTTTATTTGCCCTGCGCTTTATAGAAATTCATTACAGCGTCTGCCGCCAGCGTAGGCAGAAAAGTCTCCCCCGGCTCGGCTGAACTCTCACCCTCCTCTAATGTAAACAGCGCTCTATAGTCACGTTCCTCCCATTAAGGTAAATGACTGCATTATGTATGATCCTGTCGACTTAATCTAGTCCACAGCATTAACCCGCAAACCCTGTCCTTTCCGTGCTTCTCGGGGGAAGGGTGAACCACTCCTCTGACAGTTTTCATTCGCAACAGATGATCTAAAATTAAGCCATTATTGCAAATTAGATTTTGTCTAATTACCTTTCGCTCTAAATAGCCTGCGCGGGGCTTGCAACATTGTTTTTTTTAATCAAACTAAACCACAAAATGACAAAACAAATGCGCTGGAACTGCTTCTGTTACAATCAACCCAAAAGAGAAACGATTCTGACAGACATAATTTTTGGGGTTTTTCTCTATTTTTCAACTTTTATCTGATGTGAGTGTTGTTTGTCTTGTCTGTCTTGCCTGTCACTATTCCATGGCAGCTGCTGATGTCTAATTGTGAAGGCTGGCAGTGTATTGTGATGTAGACCTATCTCCTCAGCCTGTAGGCTATCCCGCGCCGGGGCTCTCCAGCTGGGACAGGGGGTGAGGAGCGGTGGGGGGCTTACCTGAATCAACCTGTCGCACCTGCCCGGGGCGGCATCTGTCAAACGCTCCGGCGACAGTCTCTTTCTCATCACTCGCAGGAACTTTGTGAGTTTAGCCTTCCATCACTGCCTCTGTAGCTCTCTTTACCCATTTATCAGCCGGTTCTGAAGCTCCGGTCGATCTGCAACACAATAAAACAAATACGTCTCACTGGGAATCAAATGTCATTCTCACTTTATTGGGAAAGGCTCCGACCATCAGACACAGAACTATATCAAAACAACATCCTCGAGTTTTATTATTTTGGATCAGAGAGTTTTGGACAGGTGTTTTTGTGAGACAGGTGACATTTCATTCAGTGTCGTTTTTTTTTAAAGTGCTTTTTTGAGGATGCTAAAGGAAATCATGTCTGAAGTTGTCCACTAATGTTACTTTTGCTGCAGAATGTGTTTTCCCAATCACAAAACATTGGATCATGTGTTCGTGTGACATCATAACATGCCAAAGAACCTATAGTTTCCTTGGGATGGAGGTCAGCTTTTTTTCTCCCCCAGGTAACTATGGTAATAATGTAAAGTCAAACATCTAGACTTTTAGTTAATTTCTCTGTCCGCAGTCACAAAGGTCCACATCTTCCCTGTCAGTACGTGTCAACTATAGTCTAATTATTTTCTCATAAAGGTGTCTAGAAGCTATGTCAAAATTCAGAAAGAGCATATGCGTGTTGTTGGCCATTAGAAAAGACTTCAGACTAAATAATCACTGAATCTAATCACTATTAAAACATTTGGACATTATTTTATTGGCAGTTGAGTTGTATTGGCACCTGCCCTCCAGCTGAAAATCTATAACATCAACATACTTGATTACTGTTTTGTTTCTCCGATGAAATTAGACAAAACATGAATGATAAAATAGAGTACTCGACAATCTGGGACACACTGACCATGAAGAATTGAATAATGAAAAACAATAACAGAGTAAAGTGTCTTAAGGTTTTATTTACTGTTACTGTATCTGCATTTAAAGTAAATACAAATACAGTAATGTATACAATTTTCTGGTCTTTCATAAGTAACTTTTATGGATCTAAATCCTGTGGAGGAAGTTGTGTCTGAACTTGACAGTCACACCCAGAACGTGTTTGCTAAAGTCAACAAACCAGTGGCTGCAGCTCTGTCTGGACACAGAGCTCATGTCTCACTCCAAATGAAGATGTCAGCAGCTGGTGAAAGTGACTTCAGCCAATAACTTCCACTGTAGTGTAGGGGCAGGTCCACAACACAACGGTGTCAACAAATAATACTAAACTAGGGCTGGGCGATATGGCAAAAAAGTAAAATCTTGATTTTATTTCCTGCTTTGGACGATTTTGATTTTAAATCAATTTTTGTTCAAGTTTTCCCTTAAAAATATGTTTTGATCTTTCCGCTCAATAATCAAGTTTCAAAACCATTTTTATTTTTGTTCCCCAAATACGTATTATAAAAGTCTTGTACAGACTGTGCTGATATTGCAAGTAGAATTCATGTGCTGTTGGAACTCTCACATTCATTCGATTTTCACATTTTTCACACATTTCAAAAGCCGATTAATTGCCTAAATTTGATTTATTGCCCAGCCCTATACTGAACTGTGGTGAAAATGTACATGACTCTATCAGTAATGGCAGAACCCTTGGAAATCTTTGAAGAAAATTGTCTTTTGAACTTTTTGACCTTTCAGAATCTGCAAAGTTGCTTAATGATTTGATTTGTGCAAAAATAGATTGAAACCACTCTTTTTTGTGGTCGATCCATATTGGTTTTTCATAGACCTGCAGCAGACGTTGTGCAGATCTCTTGTAGATCTAGATGAAATGATCAGGTTTAGTAAATATTTTGAATATGATTTCATTTAAATGAAGAATGGTCTGACCCATTAAGTGCCCACGCACACACCATGGTGCAGAACCCAGCGGTTTATTTGTCACAACCGGTGGCGGAGACTGTGATGTGGGGAAGCCCCGTCTCTCCTGCAGCAATGACTCATCAGGGAACAAAAGTCAGGGGTCATCGTCTCTCTCACAGAAACATCAGCACAGATCCTGCAGGTCAAAGCGCGGTCAGTTGTGGTCTGTCCAAAACAGACTGACATGTTTCCTTGTCACCTAGTGGCCAGGGTTCTCCAACCTTTGTTGCCCTTTGGGGGCCCTGTGTACCCCCGACCCAGCGTCAGGGGAAGAGGACCCCTGCACTGAAAACATGTACAAAAGGCCTGGATGCCCCTTCTGTATGGTGACCCCGCTTCATCTCTTTGCGGACTGAGAAGAAAAAAGAGCTGTGTGACTCAGTCTGTGAAAGGCGCTATATAAATAAAGATCACTTACTTAGTTAAGGGGGGTACACCAAGTCATGTACCTCAGGGGTCAAACTCATATTGGTGGGGGTCATTTTCAAAAACATAATGACTGGTCAGGGGCCACTACATTTTTGATCTCTATACTGTTTAAGTTCTCCATCGATTTCTTTGTGGAAAACAGTTTTTTAGCGAGTTGACATTAAGGAGTTATGTAGATGCTTGGGCTGAACCAAAACTGCACTCAAAAAGAGAAAGGCTTGTTATTGTAGACTGATCAAAGTTTTGTTATTAAATACATTATGGGTTTAATGTTCATAATAAAATAATGTATATGCCAGGTTGGGAAACACCACTCAGTTGACAAATCACCTCGATCCAATAGTCAGAAGAATTCTCGTGAAATATGACTGTATCTCAGATCCACATTCCTTTACAACATTCTTCAGCACAAAAAGGCTGCAACAGGTTGGCTTTGTGACGACACGCCAGATAGGGATAACCGGGGGCCTCTCTGTGACACTGCTGCTGCAAGTTAGGAGTTCATATAAAAGAGTTAATTTACAGTTGATCCTGTTTCCCATCTGTGTGCTGTCAGTTCATATTGTGCCCTAAATAAACAACCTGAACCCTGCTGCTGACCCCAAACCTGACATTCTTTAACTTGACTCAATACATTTCCGAAAACAGTTTTAAATTAGACGTATAATGAACATTGACCTTTTTCTCCATGTCCCAAAATTGTTCCTCATCAGTCACAGACCTCGACTCATTTTTTGCTCCATCTACACAAATATCAGGAACTTTTTCACATACACACATATATAGCTCCGCTCCCTTCAGCCTCAAAGCTCCAATCTCAGTCCTGTTTGATGTTATTATACCACTATGACGTCACACAAAAGCATTGCCCATGAATTTGTGTTAAAAATGTCTCAGGTCGAAACAATGTTATGCCTGTGTTTGCAGCTGGAAATGCTCAAATGTCTTAAAATACATAAATAAAATTGACTGTATGTACAATTTGGTTTTACATTCGAAAAAATGAATATAAAAAAAGTAAATAATCTAATTATTATTATTACTGGCCAAAAACAATGCATTCTTCAAGTAATTGTTTCTCTGTGTAAGTGTATCTGAAAGTATAACCGATTTGCCATTTAACATGTTTAGCATTTTTCACTGCTTGTTAATATTCCTTCTTTCATTTTGTCTTTTCATTTCCACTTCCTCCATTCCACAGTATGGGGCATGATTAAACTTTAACATGGCGTGTGCAGGGTGTGTTTGAGTGAATGTCATGGGTGTGGTGTAGCTCCAACAGCAGAAAGGCTTCCTGCTTTTAGGCTTGGAGTTTCATCACTGGGGCAGGACGTGTGGGCAGCACGAGTGAGGCCGACATAAACAACAACAACATACATGTGCCTCAGCTGCCTCTCCCACCCCCTCCGCCAGTAAGGGGAGGCCCAAACTACACCCCTTCTCTTTATTAGCTTAATTACTTTTCTCACTTAATTACTTTTACGAGATGCCATAAAAAAACATTTTTATCATTTTTATTATTATGTTGGTTAGTAGCCTGTTAGTTGTAATAATAATAATAATTATCAGTAGTAGTACTAATAGTAAGTAGTAAGATAGGATAGGATAGACTTTATAGATCTCGCAGTGGAGAAACTTACATGACACATTTCTTGTCTTTTGCCAAAAGATTATAAATGTGAAAACAGGGAATGTGCAAACACTCTTTATACGCAAGATATAGTATGTACAATTAAATAAAATTAGTAGTAGTAGTAGTAGTAGTGGTGGTTATTGCAATTATTATTATTATTTCATATCATTATTAGGGCTAATTAGAGTAGAATTCTGTATTCTTCTCGCACTTGTCTCCTATTACTTTATCTTCACAAGACACGATACAAAAAACATATCATTTCTATTATTATGAATCTGTTTCATCTGTTATTATTATTTACTATTAGTAGTAGTAGTAGTAGTATTAGTAGTGGTAGAAGTAGTAGTAGTTGTTATATTGATGATATTTTGTATTATTTAATACCACAATTAGGGCTAATAAAAGGAGAATAGTGTATACTTCCTTATCAGTGCTGGTATGAGCACCTCAGCCCCCCCTCTCCCCATTTGCTTTAGTGTCCGGTCCACAATGTTTGCCAATGAGCGTGCATATAGATCCAGTCAGCAACTTGGGAAACTAATAGATTTGCTGTCAACATCCACCGCGCGGTGCAGTCGCCAAACGACGCTGCAGCCGCCGGGGGGAACATCGGTATCCCGCAGGCGTGCTGGCAGCTGTGCGCAGTGTTGTTAATGTGGCCCATTAGTCCTGTGAGTGGCACAGAGATTCCCTCAATATCGAGTCGGGGACACCCCTCAATTAGACGGATTGGCCCGCACCTCGTCAGCATCCAGGCCGACCCGCACTCATTCATCAATGCCAGTGTCCAAAGTAAACCCAAGCTTCTTTGGAGCAACTTTAGAAGAGGTTAGCTTTCCTTCCACGTGTATCGTGCAAACAGTGGAACTGGAGAATATCAGTGTGACAGCAGCTCATGCGTCTCCTCTGCGCACAGTCTTTTCACTACTGGGTGGATTTGTTTGGGCACGGGAGGAATTGTTGCTTGCTTTTAATGTATTATATAAACGTTTCAAACCCGTCTGGCGTGGGTTAGTTTATGGTCCGCACAGTTTAGCCGTATGGGTTTAACAGAGCAACATTATGCGCGCTATCGTTATTGTACGAGCTGTGCATGATTTGCACTCCGGTCTCTCATTCACTGCCTAACAGCGATCAGCCTCAGGAAGTCCCAAATAAGGGCAGGGAACTGGAAACCCACCGGAATAGGTCCTTATGTAGTCACGACCTTATAAGGCACGACGGAGCCGGGCTTTCCGGCAGCAGCGCAGGCTGCTGCACAGATGGGAAATCCAAATCTAATCTACGAGGCGAAGGCTAGCGAGCAAGAATTACGCTGCTGTCGAGCAGAGCTGTTCTACAATGAAAACGCATTGATTCGGAGCAAAAGAAGCGCGACGTTGTCTTCGCAATTTATGGTGAGAGCTTAATATAATATCTCTCCTCTTTGCTTTTCCCCGTGGCCGGCGTCATGTGTCTCTGTTGCGTTGCCTAAATATGGGCTTCCTCCTCTCCAAATATGGACATCTACGTCACGGCAAGAGGATATAAGAGGCGCAGGGAACCTCTCGGCTCAGAGACAGCCCTTAGAGCTCAGTAGCGCAACTGTTAGAGCAGACTAGATTGACAAACACATAGACTCCCAAACACAACAAAGTCAAACGCCATAAAATAACAACTTTTTTCCAAGAAGGTCAGTACCTGACTGGAAAAGTAATTGCACACACAAAACAAATCAAGATTAATCAGATGATTGATTTTGATGAGTTTTATGGAAGGTGCATAAAGGACACTTGTGATTTTTTCTGCAAAGACAAGTGGATTTTTATTCATCTGTGAGACCAGCCGGACAGCTGGGGAAGAGTTAAGGAGAGAGCATCCTCCTTTGGAGCAGAAGTGTGTGGACTGAGATTCCTCCTGCACCTGTGAGACAGTCACAGAGCGCCTGCAGCTCCAGCACCAGAGCATGGCTGCAGCCAAGACGGAGATGATCCTCCCAGCCCTGCAGATCTCCGAGCCCCTCAGCTTCCCTCACTCTCCCATGGATAACTACCCAAAGCTGGAAGAAGTGATGATGCTCACCTCTGCGGGGACGCCGTTTCTCACCGCCTCCGCACCCGAGGGTGCAGGCTTTGGCTCCGGAGAGCCTGGCGAGCACTATGACCACCTCACCGGAGGTAAGCATTTATAACAAATATTCATACGTGATGCATGTTCATTTTCCAAAAAAAACCAAGTACTTTTTAATCAGAGTTTTAAATGATAGTATATTTGTTTGTCAAACTAATAAAACAATAAAAAAATAATTGAACAGTAGAGTACATTGTTTAATTTAGAAACTAGGTTCACTGTCTTTGCTGGGGAATTTAAAAAGAAAGTAGATGTTTATTTTTTATTGCTGATTTGATATTAAAATAAGGGATATAGGGGAAGGTGATGCATCGGCAGCTCCTAATCCCAGTGGACTTGTGGAAGACTTCAGCACTGCTCAGTCACCACATGCCTCTAGACACTCCTATAGCTCAATTCAAATTACATTCCTAAAACCAGCTGAACTGCAGTTTCAGTAATCAATCGCCTTAGGCTCAGTGATGGGCTTCAGAATGTGAGTGTTGTGTGAAAAATGTGAGACAGATTGAGAGCAGGGAAGGTTGAAAACGCTTAGCTGGCTCATGACTTCCCATCCTTTTAGATTTAGATGGAAAAAAAGTTTTGTGAGTAAAATGTTATCAACTTTCTGTTGGCAGTTTGATTCATGTACCTTGTATTTCTTTGTACCCACAGACACATTACCTGATCTCCCCTTCAACTGTGACAAATCAGAGCAGACATACTCTACTCAGAGGCTGCCGCCCATCTCCTACACGGGCCGCTTCACGCTGGAGCCCGCCACCTCCTGCAGTAACAGCTTGTGGGCCGAGCCGATCCTGGGCCTGTTCACTGGCCTCATGAGCAGCGTTCAGTCCAGCTCCAATTCTTCCTCCAGCAGCTCTCTAACACCTTCCTCGTCCTCCTCAGTCTCTGCTTCGGTCTCCTCCTCCACCACTACTGCCACCTCCCCCTCATCCTCCGCTGCCAGCCTCAGCGCTGCAATCCACCACAGCGAGTCCAACCTCATCTACACTGCAGCCCCTGCCTACTCCAGCCCCAACTCAGACATCTTTCCTGACCAGGGCTTCAGCTCAGGGGGAACAGTGCAGTACCCTCCCCCTGCCTATCCCAACAGTAAGACCTGTCCTGGCAGCTTCCCAGTGCCCATGATTCCTGACTACCTGTTCCCTCAGCAGCAGGGTGAGATCAGTCTGGTGCCCCCAGACCAGAAACCATTCCAGAGCCAGCCCAGCCAGCCCTCGCTAACTCCCCTGTCCACCATCAAAGCCTTTGCCACACAGACTGGTTCCCAGGACTTAAAGAGTGTATACCCATCCCAGCTCATTAAGCCCAGTCGCATGCGAAAGTACCCCACACGGCCCAGCAAGACCCCTCCACACGAGCGGCCGTACGCCTGTCCTGTGGAAACATGCGATCGCCGCTTCTCGCGCTCAGATGAACTGACACGACACATCCGCATTCACACCGGACAGAAGCCCTTCCAGTGCCGCATCTGCATGCGCAACTTCAGCCGTAGTGACCACCTGACCACACACATACGCACGCACACCGGGGAGAAGCCTTTTGCCTGTGAGATCTGTGGCCGGAAGTTTGCTCGCAGTGACGAAAGAAAAAGGCACACTAAGATTCACCTGCGGCAGAAGGACAAGAAGACAGAGAAGGCAGGAGCTGTGGGAGCAGCAGCACCTGTGTCAGCAGCTTCCCCAGCTTCCAGCTACCCCTCCCCAATCACCTCATACCCCTCGCCAGTGTCCTCATACCCCTCCCCTGTCACCTCCTGCTACTCCTCTCCTGTGCACTCGTACCCCTCTCCATCAATAGCCACCACGTACCCCACAGTCTCCATGTCCAATACATTTCAATCGCAGGTGGCGTCGTCTTTTCCCTCATCAATAGCTTCTAACATCTACAGTTCCCCTGTGACTACCCCTCTGTCAGACATGCAGACCACACTCTCCCCTCGGACAATTGAAATATGCTAAGACTCTTCTCACTCACAAACTCATTTCAAGTCTTTCTGAGGTGGAAGAATCCAGCATTGAGAAAACTTTGTGCCCTCCAAAAGCACTTGTGTGTACTCCTTGTACAGTGTTTGGTAAATCTTACATGCGCGAAGTGTCAAGAACTGAGCAAAGACAATATACATTGAAAAGGGACATTTTTTCTTTTTCTATGTGTAAAGCAACTGCAGCACTTCACATGCTGAACAGGTTGAACAAACAGGAGTTGAAGCCAGCACTGACAAATCTTTAGGTACAAATGACAGACTCGATGCCAGCAGTGGCCGTGCTCAGTGCCTGCGCAGGCACCAGTGACAGATGATATACATAAGCTACAGTATGTATATTGTACATGTGCCATGTTTTGTTTCATCATCCTTTGGTACCATTGATGTGAATTTATTGGCATATTTGCATTGTATTATTTGAAGTAACAGGGCCATATTTTCTACATTCTTTCTCTATTATATAGTGATGCTGTGATACGTTTTGTTTCGATAAAAGCACTTAGTATTTAAGCATGAGTAAGAGTGATGTTAGTTTCTGTTGTAAATATCATCCACTGGTACTACCACATGTAACATATCGCCTGGATATATGAAAATGGAGAAAAGAAAACCTTTTCAAAAACAAATGCTCCCGTTATTGGTGCCTTTGTGAAGCCTTGCTGTTGTAACGCGGCTCTGCACGAGAGAAGCTGCTCGGCATCTCGCCTTAAGGGTTAAGGGAATATTTTTGTTACAGAATGTAGTTGTACTCAGAGGGAGAGAAGGGAAGAGCGCTGAGGGCACCGCTTCATTTCATGTGAATGTAAGCAAAAAGGACAAAAGTTATCAAATATATTTTTGTAAAACCTGTAAATATCCACATCTTCAAGAGCTGGAATGTTAAAGTTACCTACTGAGTAGGCATGGGATTTTTGTATGTTATTTACATGCAGTTCATTATTTTGTGGTTATCTTTATTTTTTGTATTTGTGTTTGTTAAAACAAGTGACTGTTTCTGGCTTCTAAACACATTGAATGCGCTTAACTGCCAATGGGATATTTGGTGTACAAGATATCCTTCCAGAAATAAAATATAAATAAAAAAATATGACTTTATGTTATGCTATTTGTTTTCATACATGTGTGTTTCTATTAGTTTTCCATACCATCTCATGATACAGACACAAACACATCCCAACACATCTCATCCTGTCGTGGTCTTCAGAACAGCACTGAGCATGCCTCCCATGCCTATGACAGTGTGACACGCTTATCTCCGCAGACGCTCTTGAAGATAGCACGCTAATCAGATCTTTATTTCATTTTAGATCTTTGACATTTCCCTTGATTGATTTTGATAAATTTGATATTTGAATTAGACTGAGATATTGTACTACTGTTTGATGTATGTGGGGGTTGACGTCGTTACAATTACAAACATGAGCTGGGTTATTCTAATAAACATAACAGATAAAACGGGTAAAACATACTCCGTGCCCAACGTGCAGTTATGACAGCAACAATGATAAGTGCCCAGAGGTTTTCCAGCTGTTGGTTTGAAGCAGCCTGTAATAACAGCTTTATTGCTCCATCATTATTTATTGGTACAATTCCAAAGGCAAGAAATTATTTTCTGTTTGAAACTAAAAAAAATTGTTGCAGTTTCTTGGCAATTTAACACTTTCTTGCAACATAATCCCATGATAAAAATCCTTTTGTGCAAACATGTCTAAAATAGAATACAGAGAAACAGTATGCAATATCAAAGAAGCAAGACAGTGACTAAAACTGCTCTTTTAAACTCAAATTCACTTTCAGACCTGGATCTGATGGTTATTGTTGCCTGTAGTATAAACTCTGCTTTTGTTCATATATTGTGTATTCCTGTATCATCAGGCAAAACTATCCATAGCTGAATAATATGTCTGAATTTTGCAAAGTTTGCAAACATTATCTTCTGTAAACGCTCCCACGAAACACATATCTGAACACTCACTGTCCATCTGCAGTCAGCATTGTGAACGTAAATCTTCCCAGGTGACAAAACTTCATTATAAGCAGTTTATGCAGTCCATGGATCCAATGATGGGACTAATGTAGCGCATTATTAGTGGTGCTCATGTTATTTTCACATTTACCTTAACGCTTTGTGTGGTAAAAGTTCAATATTTGTCAAAAAAGTATTCAAAATGTATTGTATATATTTTCCTGATCTTGATGTATAATCTTTAACCTGTTACTCCACTCTACGCCTCCAAACTGCAGTAACTAAAGGTACAATGGCTCGAATCTTTACGAAGCTGTTGCTCTGTAGTTTTGGACTACAGTGACATTTCAAGTGCGACAATTCCTGCACAGAGAAAGTCAGTCTACATTTCCTGTGTTAATATAAACCCTGGTAAAGCTGGTGTCTGAAGGATCTATTTGACAGTGTGACCAAATTTAGTTTTTCCCCAATTCCCATTTCACAGCTGAGGCAGAGATTGAGGGACCTGTAATAAAACAACAAGCTCCAGGCGGAAACCACGTAAATCCCTTTTTAGGAAATGTTTAGAATATTTTATTTGTGAGTTTGGTCCTGGATCAAAACAGAGTGTTGCATTTGACTTTGAGTGGCTCCAAGCATGAGATATCTTAAACTCTGTATCAATTACACCAGAGATGTCCGCACATCTCGTGGCTCTGAAATGCAAACAGGAGCATAAGAGGGACACATTTCACAGTTTAATGGTTATATTTTACCAACAGGTTGACAAAATATAAATTTTAATTTTTATAAAACTTTCCTCTTAAATTTCTATTCTGTAAAATCCAGTTCTAGGCACAAGTACATCCGTGTAGTACGTTAATTGAAGTGGACAACATTCCATTTGTGAGGTAGAGTAGCATTGAGTGGCACAAGTGGCAGAAAAAATAATGCAAATCTCCAAAATCTCTCCACAAAAAGGTGATGATTTCTTTACTGTGCTCCCAAAATGTACATGTTCTTTCTCCAAAGACAACATGGACAGTGAATCTCCAGAACAGGCCGCACACCTGGCATCTATCCAAGGTCGAAATAGATTGGCTCCCCCCACTCGGAATCTGCTTAAAAACATTCATGATGTTTTTCATTTGGCCATGATCTCAAACTATACTTAATGTTTCTTAAAGCAAAAGCAGTTCTGTCATTCCCCTGCTGGCCTGCACACAGAGCTGAGTCCAGTCCATGCAGAAGAGGAGGTGCGTTTGTCACAGACCTCATGCAAAAACAGAGAGGACGGCCAGACTGTGGCTCTCAAAGTGCAAGGAACGTGTCGTCCTTTATCTCCTCTCCGAGCACATCAAAGCCCCAAACTCTTTGTGCTTTGTGGAGAAGGGCTGTGGCTTCTCACGCCCACAGAGCTGAGCCACCTGAGGCCCCCTGTGTCCCCCCTTCATCATGAGCATGGCTTTTGTTTAAAAATGTATTTGTTCTATCATTCTTTTTGGGAGCCGTAAAAACCAATAACAGGCCTGTGACGCGGCTGGCTCGCTCCCTCTGCTTGTGCATATTTTGCTGGGGATGCTAATGATCCCCCCCTCTGTATTCTGATGCAAGGTCTGTCTACACTTTTCCCTTTCATCCACATACAAATGTGCTCTTATTGCCTCTTCGCCCTCGGGCCTTTTAAGATGCCTTTTTGAAATATGCCGTTTGATAAGCACATCATTGGCCAAGTCCCCGCAGTGATTAGAACTTTCTTTAATGTAAGTTACAGAGTGAGCGAGGGCCTCCGGGGCGGGCAGCGATCCCTTCCTCTGCCCTCTGCTCCAAACATGTCCCAGGACACAGAGGAGCGCCACGAGGAAAAACATGGAATCCTCTCACCAGTGGCCATTGCCCAGCATCATTGCCTTTGGCTCTGGGACATGGGAGCAGAGACACTGGAGACACGTGGAGTAGCTAAAGGCTTGCTTCTCTATCACAAGACTGTGACAGGAGCACTTCTAATGACTTTTGAATATGCTCCACTGATCTCATGTTCTGAGGGCTGTGGCTCACTGGGACACTGCTTTATCTCATCACAGACAACACTGTTCTGCCTCTTGCTCCTGACACCTGTGGAGTCTTTGGGGAAAACAAGGATATATTTAAACTGATCATATCCAGTCCTCCAGGTTGGAACATTTCAGGCAGATTGCACCATTCAGCCCAAAAATGTTGTTGAGGAAACATGATTGGCGTTTCTCGAGGTTGAGTTTCAGCAGAAAGCAGCATAATCATGTAAAGAAGCTGAGGTTTGAAGACGGATAGCAGATGTAGCACATATAAGTCACTGAACAAACAAAAGTTAGTAATAATCCTGTTGTCAGAGCGTTGTGTAAAACCTCCCTGTGTGCGCGCTGTTCAGAGCACTAGAGATGCAGCAGTGATATGATTGCAAACCTCTTTGAAATTATTTGTGGCACAAAAGAGATTTTGACACTTCACATCTACTAAAATCTACAGGTGGCAACTTTAGCTCAACTTAATAAGCTCTGCTCGATTGAAGTATATGGCTTTGAACACACAACAAAACAATGCAGCTTTAAGTGGCTCCAAGCACGACATATCTTAAACTCTGTATCAAGTACACCAGAGATGTGCGCACACCTAGTGGCTCTGAAATGCAAACAGGTCCTCATAAGTCTTTGTGCCGAAGCACAAGTGGGCTCCAGTTATTTATTCTTTTGTGAGTGTCTGATGAATGCTCTGCCGGAGACAAGACTGAAATAACAGCCATCATCTTTCATCACTAACTTATATAGTTCACAACTGTACATCTTTGTAAATGTTAATTTACAAAGACCCAGGAATATCAATCCATTAGAAACGTTTTTTACTGACCAAAAAGTTGAAAGGCAAATGCTGCTATGTGTTGGTTTTCTGACTCTGTCTTGGGCAGACGTACAGCAGTTTGATGGATTAATGTTTAAGAAGAACCATTAGTATTACTAGTACCAGAACCAGACCTAAAACTCACATCTCAGACGTTGATCAGTTTATGTCTGTGTTGTTCTAGTGCTTCTAAAGCTCAGAGAAAAGACTGTGTGATAAAAGGCCTGTCAGATGTGCCCTCGGTCAGAACACTGCAGCTGTCCGGCTCCAGACACCTGCACAGGGCAAGCTGCCAGCTAAAATACTAATACACACACGCGTGCACGCACACGCACACGCACACGCACACACACACACACACACACACACACACACACACACTTGGGTCTAATGTAATACATTTTTATATTTTTTGAAAATGTAAAGATCATAATTTTTTTACTTTATTTAGACAAACATGTAGGCCATCTGAGCTGCAGCCGATGCTTCTAAACTCATTTCAAACACACAAACAGAGCACAGGTTAGCCATGCTTCTTAACTCATTTTAAACTCAAGAAGTGGTTAGCTCTGCTTCTAAACTGATTTTAAACTCAAGAAGTGATTCTGGTTCTAAATTAATCTCGAACACATAAAGAAAGAAGTGCTTAGCTCTGCCTCTACGTCCGCTGCCGTGGTGATGCATATGTCAGAACATTCTACAGAACATCCTGTACTTAGGACCTAAGCTGAAGTCCCAGGACTTGGGATGAGGAGTCCCAGGACTCAGGCTGAGAAGTCCCAGGACTGCGGCTGTATGGCCCCAGGACTTGGGCTGTGTAGACCCTGGACTGCGGCTGTATAGACCCAGGACTGCGGCTGTATAGACCCAGGACTGAGGCTGGAGACCCAGGACTGAGGCTGGAGACCCAGGACTGCGGCTGTAGACCCAGGACTGCGGCTGTAGACCCAGGACTGCGGCTGTAGACCCAGGACTGAGACTGAGACTCAAGACCCAGTCATTCACTACTCAAGTATGTTTTTAAATGAGCTTGAGTGAATATTTTGGCTATTCTACCCACCTCTGGGAATACATTTAAGTTTGTGACAAAATAGTTGACATATGAGGTCGAGTGTGTGTGTGTTAAAAGTGTGTTAAGGTAGTTCCATGCATGAACTACCTTAACACACGTCCCAAAAAGTATCAAACTTTTTGGGACGGAGTGTTTCGGCCCCAACACACATTTTCACTGTTTGTAGACATTTGGGGACATGCTTGATTTTTGGTGTGGAGCTTGTTTTGGGCCTCTACAACACTATAGTATGCATGGAAAATGGGGACCTAAAAAGGTCCCCATATTTCCTCAGGTCCCTATATTGAAGGTGTGTCATACAAAAGTCCGCATATGTCCACAAAACAAACGCGCACACACACACTCGCCTTCACATACACATGTTTGTACTGTAAGACACCATTAGCACAAATACAAAGATACCGGCCAACTCCAGGCACATAAACATAAACATTTCAAAACACAAATGCTCTCATTTAAATAAATTAGTTTTCCGCTTCTTCCCGGCTTAACACTTTACTTTGAAATAACCATTTCATGTTGACGTCGTCACTGCACCAGAACAGTTCAGACATTTCATGATGTTTCTTTCACAAAAGACTATAAAACAGTAAAAAAGACTTCACTTTGTCACATCATTCAGTTCACACTAAGCACAGTCTATTCAGGGATCTGGGAGAACCTCCCAGTTTCTAAAGTCAGTGGAACAATCCCACTACATAACTGTGTGATCAGACCTCTTTGATTCCTGGACAAATGTGCTGTGACACAAAACTCTGTCGGTGGAGCCTGGTGATTTTGTGGCACCAGGTGCTCCTGGTGATCCTGGTGATCCTGGTATTTGCAGCCAAAGGAGTCAGTGTTTTAGACAGAGGCCCTGCACACTGCACATGTCTATCGTCCTGTGCATGTGACATCCTCACAGTAGGTTGAATTGAAAAGCGCAGCTTGCAGAGCAGGTATATATGTGGCAAGGTGGTCCTATACAATTAAAGAGGTATGAATTAGATTTAAGAGGAACTACACAGCCAACAACACCATTAGCTGCTGTAGCGGCGCACTCTGGGCCTGAGCGCTCAGCAGCAGGTGTGACATCACAGAGGGGAGAGGTCTGATAAAGTGTCGGACCACTCTTCTTATAGAGCGCCACCTTCTCCAGATGTGATCAAATGTTTAAGCTTTAACCTGAGCAACTGAGGAGGGTCATAACAAGTCTCTCAGTTTTTCAAAAGACATATCTAAGTTACATCTCATAAAAACCAAAATAGATTGTTCTTTTTGTTGAGACAACCTTCCAATGGCAGAACAATGCCGATTAATGAGAGCCTCCTCCGGCCGCTGTGCTCCCAGGTCTGACAGCGTGATGTGCGGCTGTGGGAGACAGAATCTGGGAGGAGGCGCTCAGTGAATGCAGCGTATCATCATCTTCTTCATGGCCAGGTTTCCTCCGTCGCCCCCTCACTACAGCTGTCCTCTGCGTCTGATCAAAGTCCCGCGCTGCTATATTTGTCCCACAGTGATGAGGTGGAACTAATGGGCACTTTCACACTAGTTGATGTCATCAGTGTGCTTCGCCTGGGGAGCAGAGGGAGGGAAAGGCCGCGGTACCTGCTGTGAGCTTCTGCTAAACCCACCGCACACACATGTCGTAATGGCTTTTCTCAAATCATTAAGTTTTTTTTTCCTGATCCCAAGGGAAGCTCTCCGATTAGCATCTGTTTTTGAGGAAACAGTCTCATTTCCTGCTGATTTACAGAATATTTCCAAAACTGTCATATCCATCCTCTGTCTCCCCTCGCACGTGTGTCGGTGGCTTCCTAACAGGCATTAAGTGTAAGCAGGGGACTCTGCGGGTGTCACCTCCTCACGGTGCACTCCTCATTTAGGGGAGTGCGTGTCACCCTCTGTCAGCTCTGTCAACTGTTGGTGTGGGCTTTTTAGAGCGCCTAATACCAACCAGATGACAGGTTATTACTGCCCCACTACAGTCACAAGTCTTGACCACAGCAGGCCCCAGCTTTAACCCAGGCATGCAAAATGTAGAAACAGCTTTTTTTTTTTAAAGTTAGGTTGAGTTGTGTAACCTAATTTGATGATGAGAATAGAGTTTACAGCAGCTCTGGTGGCGTACAAGTCTCTCTCCAAGTTCATCCAAGACTTGTTAGTGCCATGTGACCCAACTCGGACTCTGAGGAGCACAGGGTCTGGCCTCCTGCTGGTGCCCAGAGTCAGGACTAAACATGGGGAGGCAGCATTACGGATTTATGCGACTAAAATCTGGAAAAGTCTTCCTGAAAATTTGAGACAGGATTATTCTCTGACAATGTTCAAATCCAGTTCTGTTTAGCTGTGCATAGAACTGAGGAATTTTATCTTTACTCTTTTTAACGTACTGCTATTATTTATGACTTTGATGTCTTGTTTTGTGTCTTTCTTGTTTTGTTTAGCACTTTGAGTTGTCTTGTGTATGAACTGTGCAATACAAATAAACTCGCTTTAAGTTTTGCCTGAAGGTGAAAGAACTTTTGCATCGGAGTGTTTGTTATTGCTTGGAATGTTGGGAAGTACTTAATTTAGAGCTCAGAGGCTAAGCAGGGCAGGGCTTTCTTAGTTCTGTGATGGGAGACCTCAGAGAACACCAGGTGCCACAGTAGGGCGGCTGCGGCTTTAAAGACACTTCACCCACATTGCGTAGAATGAGTCTTGTGTGGGTGTGTGTGTGTGTGTGTGTGTGTGTGTGTGTGTGTTTGTGAGACAGGGTGTGTTCGGAGGGGCCGAAAGCACTAACTGGTTGCCTCGCTTTTATCAGTCTGCCCCAGGATATCTGTGGCTTCAGTTGTAGTTTACCACCACTGTGTAGGGAGTGAATGGATAAAGTCATGTTTAGTCTTTGGGTGTCATGAAAAACGCAGAGCCACTAGCAGGGTGTCATGAAAAACGCAGTATGTATTAGTAGTATGCACAGAGCCACTAGCATTAAATTGGGTATTACAGGTACAGGGGAAACTTGGAACATTTGAACATCGTTGAAAAATCTCTTTATTTCAATTGTTCAACTTATAATGTGAAACTAATATTTGACAGACAAAGTGAGATCAAGCCAAACCCCCCTAAAAACATCAAAAAAATGTTGAATATTTTTGAAAATGGACTGTAAGCCATAATAATCAACATTCTAACAAAATATTTGTCATATGTCGCTTTGCATGTAATGAGTCTATATATTGGTTTCACATTGCATTTCACCTTTATAAACACAATGCCTAGAAGGCTCAAAGTTCAGCCGTTATACTCTCTTAAACCTGGAGAGTTTAAAAAGGAAAACACCAAAGTTTGCCTATAATTACTTTAAATAATATTTTGACTTCAGGAGAAGGGTGTTTTTAAATTGCCAAGGTATGCACTAACTTTTATAAACAGAGCCATGAAAGGGTGGAATGCATTGCCGTCCTCTCATAGAAATCCAGTATGAAACTGTCAAAGTGATTTATTTTTTATTTTTTTTAGAGATGTGTCACACACTGTAAATGAAAGTTTTTCATCTACTTTTAATATTTGTACTTTTTTGCTTTAATTGCTTTTGCTTTCAGCAATAGGGATCCAAATAGTACACTAAGCGAAATTACCCATAGTGTTATGGGTAATAATAACCCAAGTGTTATTAAATGTGCATACATGTCATTAGATATCCCGGATCATTCGACAAAGAACATCTAAAAAAAAAATCTCGTAAATTTCTATAGTGACAAATTGTTCCACAACAATATATCTTGGGCCTCAATATGTCCATCCATCCATCCATTTTCTTCCCCTTAATCCATTTCTGGGTTAGGGGGGTGGCAGTCAGAGCTGCACCCAGTCACAGAGCACCAGCCCCTCACTGATCCTCCTGCAGGTGGTGAGTCCACAGGAGCTGAGATCTTTCAGTGGGGGCTTCAGGCAAAGTGGGGTTAAGTGTCTTGCCCAAGGACACAACGACAGCAGTCATCAGTGGGAGTCGTGAAGTAGGTCTTTAGGTGGGCTCGAACCCACGACCTTCAGGCTCAAAGGCCAATGCTCTACCAACTGAGCTGCTGTTGCCCCGCCTCAATATGCAAAATTGTTGCTATCTTACAGTCACTTAAGTCACTTCTTTTATCAAGATATTGCCATGACTACACATGATATAATACCTTTTGAAATGGTTAAATTATTCAGTATATCCTTCACCAGGTTCTGTCTTTTAACAGCAGAGAGAGCTCTCTTAGCTCAGTTGGCACTTATGACCTCGGAGAAGCCCCACATGTCACTATATACTCTACGTATATTTTAGATAAATACATGTTTTTATTTGAGTATTATCACTTCTGTCCCCAGTTTACTGAGACAAATCCTGCTGTAAGCGACTAACAGGAAGTGATTGGACTTTCACTCTCGCACAGTTAAATTTGAGTTAATTATTCTCTCAAAAAAGGACAGGGCTCATTTAACCCTCTAATGGATCATCTTTTGAGTTACTATATCTACTTGAAGCTTGGAACTGAAATCTACCTCTTTGGGGCATCTTACTTGGTTTTAGTCACTTTTACCATCAAGCTGCATTTCAACCATTTGGTTAAAAAAACTAGGTGTTAAAAACAACCAAACATAAAAACAAATTATTTGTGTTAGTGTCATCTACATCCGAGAAAATCCAAAATTGCTTTCTTCAAGGAGTGAACATTAAAGGGTTAAGGATAGGGCTTGTTTATTTGTTAGGCTGTGATTGTGTCAGCAGTTACATTGTGGTCTTACTGATCTTGCCAAAATATGCATTGATTGCGGTTTTTATGAAAGTGAATGATGTACTTCTGGCCGTGAGAGTTTGCACGAGGACAGAATAGAAACCTAAAGCACTGTAAAGAGGCCCAGCCCAGCCCGCACCCGGCTGGCCCACCACTCCTGCACGCTCCCTGAAGCCTGTATCTGATCCTTTCTCCACAAGCCAGCCACTGGAGGAAATGTCAGTCTTCCAGCCAGGCAGGAAACCTCTGTGCCCATACATGGAGCTTCCTGTCCTGACACAGCTCTTCCTGTAGGCTATGTAAGGACTTTCCTGCCCCGTCTTCCCCAGTCGTCTCTCTCTGCCTGTGTGTGCCTGTGCTGCTCGCTCCCACTCTTTTGGCAGGCTGCCCTTCGGCGAGCTGCCTCAGTGCATGCTTTTTTTTCTCTTTCCCAGACTGTGTTATTTTCTGTGGTGATTCTAGCAACAATCTATTAACAGGACGTTATGGCCATTGCTTTTGCTTCTTTTGAGACGTGAGATTATTGGTCCCACAGTGGGGAGATTTCAGTGTTGTATCACCAGTTACAGAACAGTAGCAATGAGCACACAGCACAAGGTAAATGAACACAATGTCAATGTCAGCTTTATTTGTATAGCACATTTACAAAAACACCAGCTGCCCAAAGTGCTTCACAGGCACAAAAAGATAAAAAATACAAGCAAACTGCATAAAATACATACAAAAACATGTTAACAGTCAAATTTCGTGTTAAAAACCGAGGCGCAAAAATGTGTCTTTAGACTAGATTTAGAAACCTCCAATGAAGGAGCTGTTTGAACAGAGGAAGACTTTTCCACAGCAGATGTGAACACAGTACTGGATAAGATTAATGAACACAGGTCTATACTATTCTCTACTAAATAAAATAACATACAGTGACATTTCTAGCCCTAGCATAATAAGGAAGCTGTCTATAATCCATAATAAGTAGCAAGATAATAATTACAACATCTCTGACCTAAGCATAATAAAGAAGCAAGCATAAATCTAGTGCAGATATATAGAGTTAAAAAGTAAATGAGTATTGAGTTAGTAAAGTAAAGTAAAGTGACAGCCTAAAGTGCAAACACAATGCAACAACGAGTCAGGAGGCCCTTACTGGAGGAATTCCTGAAATAAATCCAGTTATGAGAAGAAAATGTGAAATTGAGCTGAAGTTGAGACTGCAAGGATCATTCACTCACCTATAAAAGCGTCACGAACCCGGAAAGTGCATACAGGCTATGTCACGCAAAAAGGCTTTGATTTGTAAAAAAAAAAAAAAAAGAATAATGTGCTTCACGTGACAAAGTCTGGGCCAACTTCCAAACTTAGCAGCTTGCTTTTGAGGGAGAAAGACAAGAGAGAAATGGATCAGAGTTTGAGGGAGTGTGCGTTTGTGATCCTGAGAAGCCTAGCCTTATTTTTCATAAAACAGTTTTCAATGTATCTGTGGATATTATGGAAATCTATAATATACAGTGGAATGTAAAAGTTTGGGCACCCCTTTACATTTTAGTGATTTTCCTCTATAATTCAGTTCATCTCAGTCCCCACACAATATTATTAAGAATTTGATTTAGATTTTTCTTTTGTGCTGCCTAAATGTATACACACGCCTACTTTGGTTTTAAATAATTCTTGCACATCATTGATTTAATTTCTGATATATCACTGTTTTTGCCTCCTTTATGATATTTAACTGAAGTTTCTTAACAACCAAAGATTTATAAAGGAAAATCATGAAAACTGAAAGGGGTGCCCAAACTTTTGCATGCCGCTAGATGTGAAACATGCTCATTGTACCTTCATGTATAATGTCATAATGTCACGTATCAGAGTTCTGGCCTCTGTGCTCACCACGTCTGATCCATCTGAGCATAAGCATCGCAGACCTTCCAGTTTGTGTGTCATGATCAAACTATAAACCTTCTCCCCATCTCTATCACAGATGCACTCCATACGTACACACGCACGCACACACACACACACACACACACACACACACACTGACCACTACAACACGTTCTTATGCACACACCTGCACTTGCCCGTCTCATGCGTGTGCACAAAGCGATATAAAATGCTGCATTGTTCCGCACTCTCTCTGTGACTCTGTGACGCTCTTAGTTATAAAGCATGTATTTTAACATGTTTAACATAATGATATAAAGTACATTTACAAAGTACTAAAACAGCTTGCCTACTCCAATTCAACTCAATAGAAGCATGTTGACCCATGCGTTTGGATTGAAGTGTGAGATTCAGAATGTTTGAACTGGATCATATTTGGACGCATATTTGAATCCGTAATGAATACTCAGTCTCTTGTCACATGTGACTCCTTGTTTTGTTCGGTTTTGTTACATGCGGAAAAAGCAGGAAATGTGTAGCATTAAATTGACCTGCGTATATTTATTGACTTGAAAATCAAAGATTAATTCATCAAAAGTGCTTATAGTAACTTTGAGATAAATGTTATTTACAGTTCATGTTCCACGTTTATGCTCTCTCTGACAGAGAAGCCATCCTCCTGTGGACCCACCTCCTGCAGGAGGATCAGTGATGGATCAAAATGATCAAAATGTTTCACCCTCAGGTCAATTTGACCTGCTGAATGATTATAAGTAGAAGGAAAATACCCCAAATTAGGGTCTAAAAGCGTCTACATGATCTAGGGCTGGCCAAGTTAAGAAAAGTCATCAAACAAAAATCAATTTACAATTTTTTCATATTGAAACAGAGCTGCATAAATGTATTGGGCTTACAACTCTTAATAAAATTGGGGTTTAAAAATGGATTTAAAAAAAAGTACCTAATAGAATCAGTTATATGCACAAACACATATGTTTTCAACCTAGTTTTGACCATGGTCAGGGTGGAGGGACCTCTCACAACCTCATGAAGACCGTTCCATGTTTTAACTGCATAAAACTGAAATGTTGCCGCCCTATGTTTAGTCCTGACTCTGTACACCAGCAGAAGGCCAGTCCCTGTGCTCCTCAGAGTCCCAGCAGGAGGCCAGTCCCTGTGCTCCTCAGAGTCCCAGCAGGAGGCCAGTCCCTATGCTCCTCAGAGTCCCAGCAGGAGGCCAGTCCCTATGCTCCTCAGAGTCCCAGCAGGAGGCCAGTCCCTATGCTCCTCAGAGTCCCAGCAGAGGGCCAGTCCCTGTGCTCCTCAGAGTCCGAGTTGGTTCATGGCCTTTGGTGTGAGGCCATGGAGAGCAGTACTGCTTTGAAGTCTATTCTCTGAGACACAGAAGCCAGACATCTGAGAACTAGACTTCCTGGTTCTAGTCAGCACTCGAACTGCAGCGTTTTGAAAGTACTACGGCGACAGATCTTTTGGAGAAAACAAGTTCCACGAGAAAAGAAAATAGTTAGTAAATAATACATTTTTTATTCCACCTCTTTTATGTCTGTTGTTACAGTGTTGCCTTTGCCTATCCCATAGACACAAATCAAAAAATCAAAAATATTACTTACAAAATGATTTCATTTATATAAGGGTGTTATATACACTTCTTATTTGTGGAGGCTCTTATTACTGTATTTACTGTGAGAGACATTCTGAATATTACTTTATGCCTTTGCCTATTAATATATTTTTTGGAAACTCTGGACATTTCATTGTTTTCTCACGTTCTTACGCAAGCAAAGCCTGCAGTGATTTAACCTCTGTCTGACCCTCAGCGAGTGAGAGATGATGCCTCCACCTAGCGCCACTATTGCAGAGTTTGAACTTTAACAGGACTTTTTTCATAGGTCTCTGTGGAAGAGTCCTGCCTCTGCACCTCCACTTGTCATTCTATGATGAGGTTAAGGAACAAAATGTTCATTTCACTCAAAATATTCAGAGCTACCACTGTGCCATGTGGTGAACCATTCAACAGGAAGCACCAAGGCGTCTGATAGATCCATCTCAGTGCAAGGCGAGTCGGCGACAACTCAAACTTGTGCAATGGGCGACTTTACACTGTCTTTGATGTGACTAGACATCTGCCCACAAAGCATCAGTAAGCCCCACTGACCTCTAAACTTTTATGAGCACAAGTCACAGAGTAAACAGGCCACAGCCGTCTCCTTTGCAAACCACAGCAATGGCGCTTTGTGAAAATAAACACATTAGTTGAATTCCAAAGGGAAAGGATTTCTTTTGATCTGTGCAAATTGATTTTAACAATATGGTTAGCATAATTTCTAAATGCACTGTTTGCTTCTTCAGACCTGTTGCGTCTCTGGTTTTAAAGTGAGATAGTTTGACAGAACATTACTCGATGCTGTTAACACACCTTGGAAACGTCCCCATCATGTGTTGCTCCACACAGTGACAGCTTCACGCACCTCGCTGAGCTACAGTAGCAGCTCTTCCCTCACAGGCCTGCCTGTCTTGCAGCAATTACATGATGTGCGGTAATTGCCAGACTCTGAAGCAGCCTCTTCAGACACACTTCAAAGCGAGTGGAGCGCGTCCACGGACGCAATTAACAAGATCAACGGAGCCCAGATGAGCTGGCGGCCCTGTGCTCTTCTCCCCATTGTTCTCATTTTCACTCTCATTAGTGCGGGACAGGGAGCGGCGTGGACACCTGCAGAGGGGCGCAGCTCTGTGCCGGGACACAGCGGCGCATGGCGCGGGACCACAGTGTTAATGATGGCTGTCTGCAGCTGCTGTGTGCTGTGGCATGTGGAAATGCAGCGATGGAGGCAGAGGTGTGAGAGGGTTGCGAGGCACCTGGGAGAAGATCACCACGGCAACTGGCCCTAGACTCCGCACCACTGAGCCTTAAACAAGTTCTCAGATGTGTACTCCTGACACTGCTCCTCTGATTACTGCTTCGCTATAATGCATTACCAAAATGAAACCAGAGGAATCTCATCTTTCTGTTTCCCTGATGAGCTGAATCACGGTCATTTAGGGAGCTGAGGCTGAGTGTTGCAGACAGTTTAAACTTGTGCCAATACATCTTCCATCATCAAAGCATCTCTCATCTGTCTTTGTGACCAAGCAGCTCGAGCAGCAGCCCCTGAAGAACTGAATATTGCATCTGTGAGCCACCAACTCAATTTAAAGCCACAATAAAACTAATGAGTGAATAACTGTATATGGTGCTCTACAATGCATTCAGCACCAAAGAGTAAAACATTATACTGTTCTCCTGTCTAGACCACTTTGGTCCTAGTTTTAAGTCAAATGCAGCTTGGTATGCTTGTAAAAGTGCATTGGTTAGAGCTCTTAAAAGTGCCTTTCATTTGTTTCTTCTAAATGTTTAATGCTGTGAAGAGAAAAGCATATAACAGCTGCAGCTGGTCAACTTTTATCATGTCCATACGCATTTAAATACATTAGTGTAGAAGTTGTGGTGAGTACCTCTGAGATAAATGGACTAGGAGATGAAGTACAAGTAGAGAGACTAAGCTAAAGCTTTTTTGGCAATTTCCTCTATTACTTCTCCTGCATACAGTGGAGTGTGAAAGTTCTGCCCATAAATTGGATCTGGTGTGGCCAAACCTTCGGATCCTCAAACACGTTCTACAGCTTTAAAGTAGTGGTTGTGTTCAAACTGTGCAGACATGTGAAAATCAAGCTGGTGTGGTATTAAGTCCCTATCCTGTCCAGTCCCCTTCACGCCAAACCGCAAGACTTTACAGTAGCCTGAAAAATGGGTGGGGGACGGAGCGAGCGCGACAACTTTACACCAAAAACAACACTGAGCATTTAATTGTTATTGTTGTTTGGCGCCGGTGAAAACTGCTCAAGTGAAAGCAAGGTATTAAAGCTGTTGGATGTGTTTCTTGTCTTGGCAGTCAGCCTGTTGGTGGGAATAGATGGAGCTAGCTATAGTTGCTGGCTGTGATTTGTTCAGCAATAGAAAGAGCTTTAGTACAAATTGTTCCATGCGGAGTGGAGTGTATGTAAGAATCTGCAGCAATATCCCAAACGCTTCAGCAATGTGTAAGAAAGGAAGTCTTGGCAGATGTAGCTGCTTGCACACATTTGGCGTAGACACAGGTGCAGAGCGGGACGCAGGCACACACTGGCGGAGTCTTGGCTGGTGCAGATCTGCGACATACAGCACAGTTTGGTAAATGTCTGTCTCTGCAGCTTAGCGAGAAAAAGAACACTGTGTGAATGTGTGTTTACATCTCAACTGCAATGCTGTGAAGCGGCTTTTCACAGCAGCCAGATGGAGATTTAGCATGCACCGGCGAGATGAAAATACACATAAGAAAACGGCACTAAAAGCAGAGTGCGACCTGAGAATGGGAATAGAGCACCATTCGGGAGCTTTGCATGTGCTTGAGGCTTTAGAAAATTAGATTATTGTGATATTTTCCGTGAAGAGCTGTATCTTTTTTATTTTTTATACTTTTTTAATAAAAGGGGAAAATTAAGGTGTTCCCTTGAGGAATGATGGCTGTCAGTGTTGGTCGTTACTGTAGTATTATAGTATAGTAATATATTCCTTTTCACTCAGTATTGTAACTCACAAAAGTGAAAATTGCCAATATATTACTAGTTGCGATCAAGGTACGTCAAGTCACTTACTTAATGTAAATGCACAATTGCTTTGTTTTATCACTTTTTTGCAATAAAAAATTAAAAAGGAAAAGATGACTATTTTAGTTATGATTTTGCCGGAAGTTCCGGATCGCAGATATAATGAATGTCCACCAGGTTGCAGTTTTATTTTGATCCTCTACTGTCTTTCACATCTTTTTTGCTTCTAGAACCAGACATGGCACACATTATTTAGAGTGAAATTTAAAAAAAAAAAACACATAAAAAATACTTATTATTCATTTGATTTCAAACGTTGAACTTAAATAAGTAGTTATAATTGACTATATATTTAGTGACACCCCTACTCCATGCACTCCGGTTTACCGTCCTGACAGGTTGCCTCAGTAACATAGATGATTGGGTCAGAGGACACTATGGGGATAATAAACCATATTTTACTCCATCATGCAAGCTATACTGTGAGCACAGCCGCCCTGGGAGGCAGCCCAACTCAGGCTGACAATCTATGCCATCAGCCAATGTGGCCATCACCAAATGCACACACCAGATCCATTCCAGGGAAAGAGAAGCAGTGTCTTGCCTAAAGACACAACAGCAGTTTTCCCTAGAGACTGGACCTCTGTCGTGAAGTCAGGCTTTGACGAGCAGCTGTAGCTGATATCTGTGGCACTGTCCGTTATGTAATGTCCATGATGTTCTTCTGCTGACCCACATCCATCAGAAATGTGTCTGAGTCTCACACATGTGTGCGCAGAGCTGGGAGTGGCAGTGACTGGCACATATACATGAGACAGACAGACAGAGAGCGCCTTGGCTTTAACGGAGTCTGTATAATTATGGTCAACCACACTCCCCGCCACCTTTATTTATAGGGTTACAAACACACTGGGCTCCATGGCTCTTACCCAGCATTCCACTGCACTGGGAATTTTTGTGGGGGGTGTAAACAAATGATATTTTAAGCGCAGTGATTGGGTAAATTCATTAGTTACTTCAATCTTCGGTTGGTGAAAGTCAAATGGTTTGTTTTTGTTCATATTGCTCCAGTTGCAAAATGAAGTTAAGTTATTCTGGCACCACCTGCATGTGAGAAACCGCATCGCGTGGGACCTCAGAGGCCAAGCAGGGCAGGGCCTGGTTAGTACTGTGATGGGAGACTTGTGGGAATATCAGGGGAACAGCAGACTGTCAAACTGTCATTGTGCCCTTAGGCAAGACGCATCACCCACATTGCCTTCTATGAGTGTGGTTTGTGTGTGTGTGTGTGTGTGTGTAACAATAGCTGTTAAAA
This sequence comes from Knipowitschia caucasica, assembly GCA_964034765.1. Taxonomy (NCBI): domain Eukaryota; kingdom Metazoa; phylum Chordata; class Actinopteri; order Gobiiformes; family Gobiidae; genus Knipowitschia; species Knipowitschia caucasica. The sequence goes on from OZ035830.1 coordinate 21,198,730, forward strand.
AACATGTTCTTTCTGCATTCAGTCCCAGTAGATGGATCTGCGCTCATCAGAGGTCCAGTGCAAATTAGCAAACATCACATATTCCCTTCATCCGATTCAGAACAACAACCAGGGGCCAGGGGAGAGCTATAGGGTCGTGGGTAGGGATGTGCTAAAACCTTGTGCTCAGACAAATATTTATATTTTTCAATTCACTACAATTATGATATATTGTGTTAATTTTTTATTGAGTCAATATATGTGGTTCAAAAGACTTGTTTAAGTTTTTTTGAATAAAGGTTGGAGACTACTGTATATCATGTGTATTGGTATTGTATCGGCAGGCTCTGAGAGATACCCCGGCCAAGTCATGGGCGCCAGATGAATAACTAAAGTGTGTAAATGAAGGAAAACGTGAAAATGTATGTAATGTATGTTCCGTCCCTTTAACTTGTTTTTTGTAGCCGCGAATATCCCACAGTGAATCCAAATTAATTCTGTACCACTTTTCTTAACATACATCAAAAATTGTAGCTCTTGAAGTTAGTAAACATGCAATGGCCCAGATTGAGGTTTTACTCAGCTCTTCAGCAGCTGTTACAAAGAACAGAAAGCAGATAAGCTTGCCAAACTCTTGTGGACACAACTTATTAAGAATTTATATTTTGGACACTGGGGTTGGGGTCATGTCAGGGGTGGATACAGCTGCCTCTGGCCATAGACCTCTTAGGACCTGAGCCAGAACGTGCTCAGCCAGTGCCACTGTAGTCAATGCATCCATCACGTCTCAAACTCACCCAGGCAGAAACAGCATCTGGGCTAACATGAAGAGAAATACTGATTTTTTATGTATTTATTGGTTAACTGGGACTGATTCCAATATCACCTTTTAAATTTTCACTTTGCCTAAGCACATCTGCAGCGCAAGTGAGGGAAATGTAAAATGTAGCGGACATCCTGTGGTATTAATGACGTTCCAGGGTGAATGAAAGGCAGCCGCGTGGAGGAGGTGGCGCGGGAGGGGGAGGTCATGTGTACTGCCTTTTGCGGTGGAAGTATGACAAAGAGCGGTGACAGCAGCAGGTTGAGTGTGTGTGTGTATATGTATGTACTGTGTATGTATGTGTACTGTGTGTGTGTGCGTCTGTGTGTACATGTGTGTTTGTGTACAGTGTGTGTGTTTGTGTACAGTACGAGTAAAGAGTTTTACTCGTACTCGTAGAGTATGCAGTGTGTGTGCGTGCGTTTGTGAGTTTGTGTGTACAGTGTGTGTGTGTGTGTGTGTTCAGTGCCTATGTGGGTGTGTTTGTGTGTACAGTGTGCATGTACAGTGTTTGTGTATGTATATGTGTGTGAGTATATGCGTACAGTGTGAGTGTGTGTGTGTATATATCTGTGTGTGTGATTGTCTGTGTGAATGTGTGTGTGTGCGTGTGTGTACAGTGTGTGTGTGTGTGTACAGGGCCCTCATATTGACTGCAGGTGCACTGTCAAGGTTCACAGGGGGGAGGGGGAGGGGCGGAGCTGAGAAAATGAGGGTCTTTGATGCAAACTGGGGACATGTGTGATTACAGGGAGAGTGTGGTCAAATGCAGCTATAAGGAGACCTCAGGTGTGCTGCGGGGTTTTGATCAAGCTGAAAATTTGGAAAAGCGAAGGGGAGGAGGGGGAGGAGGGGGAGGAGGAGGGGGGGGGACGTTCATATGGAAAGTGTCAGTTTCCTTATGCTCAAACTCCGGCCGCTGTCAATTAATAAAGAGGAAACGCCAAGTCCTTTGTTCTGAGTGTTCACATAATCAGTTATAGCTTTGCTGTTGCAACCTGAAAACTTATATTTTCTTGGTAATGTGTTTTTTTAATTGGTTTCTAATATAATTGTGCTGCTTTTTTCTTCTTCTGAAATTGCTCTTTGAATATACTTTTTTAGTTTCTCCACAACTAAACTTGTAGAAACAGACTGGTTGTGTATCTGTTAGAGCCTGCTCAGGAAGACTGTTCCAGACCTTAGCTGCATAAGTCTGAAAAGCAGCCTCCCTGTGTCTAGTTTGGACTTTGGACACCAGCAGGAGTCCCGTCCCTGACCTCCTCAGAGTCTGGGCCGGTTCATATGGCATTAACATGTCATAAACAATACAGTTCAGTAAAAACGAAAGGCTTTTGGCCCCTTTTTCCACTACATTTGAAAAAAATACAATACTATTAATGAATTTTTTATTTTTTTTATTTTTTATGGGGAATTGTTATTACAGTCAATATGTATATGTATATAAAACAAGCATAAAATAGACAGGATTATTTTTTGTTAATAAAAAAACTTAAACATTTGAACAAAACGAAATAAATAAATACATCAAAATTACTTCTTTAAAAAAAACTATTGTATTTAATTTAAAATGAAAAAATATCAATATTCACCAAAACATTTTCTTCAGCACACCCCTAATAAAAATATGGTAGTGAATGGGTTTGGAGTTCAGTTGCCATACGATAAGATAAGGTATTTCTTTGTTTGTCCCACAGTCAAGAAACATTACAGCAGAGAAAAAATAAGAAAATAAGAGCATTCAGATTGCACACATTAAACAGGATCTATTATTTAAGATAATAAAATAACAATGAATAAGATTATAAAATACATAAAATAACATAAAATAAAGTCCTACAGTATGAGTATATTTGTGTAAGTCCTATAGTATGTTTGAAATACGTTATTTCTCTGTAGACTTCTGTTTAAGACAAACACTCCAAAGGTGACTGATCCAGGTAGAAGCCTCGGTGAGATAACAAAGGGATTATACAAACATTATAAGTCTTTGGTCCCATGGAGCTGGGGATTCAGAACGGCTCAACCATGTGGAACAGTCACACTCCTCATTTTTTTCTGTCGTTCTTTTTTTTAATAAGAACATTTGCCAGCTGCGGATTCACCACTTGTATGTCTTTGGCCAATGGTTGTAAGCCAAGGAATGTGGAGTGGACCTATTGCATTGCATTTTCTCACAATGTCATGAAAGCAGCAGCTCGTTCTAACTCGGGCCAAGACACGACTCCGTCCAGACCACAGCGACTGTTCAGAGGGCAGTGACACAGATGGAGAGGTGGTGTCATCTATAAATCATTTCAGATATTGTGCAGATCTTGGGAAGCATCACACCACCACGTCTGAGCCAACGGAGACACCTGATTGGAGGTTGAAAATATATTGGCTGATCGGACATTTGCATTGGACTTTTAAATATGTATCATGCCATATTTTTTTATATTTACATTCATCATCATTTCATAATATCTTCAATAGAAAATACATGATGAAACAAGTATCAAGGGTAAATAATGCTAGCGGCCTGCTCTATCCCATTCTACAAATAAAGAGAGCTGTAAAATGTTTGTATTGCTTTTTTCTAAAGGACGAATCCACCTCCGGACACCGCCTTTCTGAGTGAAATTGTGTTTGCGTAGGTTCCCTCTGTGCTTCGGTGTGCGCATCTCATGTACAATAACTCCTCTCCCTCAAGGGTCAAGACTTCCCTGAAAAAGAGATTCAACAGAAGAAATATCTATATTCAAAAAGGACGACAGCCATGCGATCGTAAAGAACGTAATTCACCAAAACTAAAATATGGACCCCAGTTAGACAAGCAACCACTTAATCCATTTCTGGTTCGGGGGGGTGGCAGTCAGAGCTGCACCCAGTACACAGAGCACCAGCCCCTCACTGATCCTCCTGCAGGTGGTGAGTCCACAGGAGCCATGATCTTTCAGCGGGGGCTTTAGGCAAAGTGGGGTTAAGTGTCTTGCCCAAGGACAACAACAGCAGTCATCAGTGGGATTCGTGAAGTAGGTCTTATGGTGGGCTCAAACCCACGACCTTCTGGCCCTAAAGCCAATGCTCTACCAACTGAGCCACTGTCGCCCCTAACTTGTGGAATAAAAAAATAAAAAGAGTAATAATTTTGAGTGTGATGTCATAGTGATATCATACGTTTACAATTATTAAGTTCCTCATGTTTAGATTCAGATTTAGCCTACTTTATGTGTCCCACCAGGGGCAATTTATTTGAGCAGCCCAAGGCATAAAAACAAAAAAATCACATTCAAAAACGGAAAATGTCAGCTTTATAATTTGAAATGATATGAAGTGGAGCCCATACAAACATATGAATATAATATAACAATATAGGCTCAAACACCAAATCTCATCACCAATAAGCTACAGAGTTCAGCAGGCTAACAGCGGTTGGGACAAAAAGATGTAAGTAACGATTAGTTTTACAATATAATGCAACCTAACGTGTTCTTGATGGAAGTGAACTCATCATGTACAAAAACAGCTACAGATCTGTTTTTGAACAAAGTTGTAACATGGCTAAAAGCATATTTGCATATTATGTCTCCTTTAACATGTTCTTGCTGTAATTTCTTTTGTAGTACACGGATGGCAAAGCTTCTCGGGAACACGGTTTTATGCGTACATGGCTTTGTACAGCAAATGCTTGACTACAGGAGCCAGATGGTTTACAAATATGGGATAATACCAGCCACGGATAAACACAACAGAGAAGTGAATGAAGATTTTTATTTCTTTTTTTCCTTTTACAATAACAAGTGTTACATTGAGGCGCTGTTATGTTTACCCATACTCAGTCCTCTAGGGTAATTTGTAAAGAAGAGAGAGAAAGTCTGACAGAGCAAGGAGCGACCAAAACTCGCAAATAACTGTCATGAGGCTGGCTGTCTCCTTCAGCGCTCGGTGCTTGTGCTGACAAACACACAAAGGCGCATCAGCTCAATGGTAAATCAGTCCTTTTCTACTTACCCTCTGTCTTTCTCATACTAAACCTCAGAAGATAAGCCAAGTTTATAAGCTGTATACACAACTGTCTTCTGTCTACGTGGCACAGAAAGTAGTATACCTTCAAAATGTGTCTTGTGCCTCTTTTAAATGTTGGTGAATTTCAAAATGGATGAGAAACCACGGGGTCGAAGCGCAGGTCAGACCAGAGATGCTTTGCCAGCTCTGTCTTCATAGAGCGAAGGTGACAGAGAGACAGCAGCGCATGATAGTGTGCTTCTGATTTCCACACTCACAGGAAAAACAGGGTTTCGGCCAGAGCAATATTTACAGTCAACCTTGCGAGAGCTCGGCGTGTTGGCTGAACACTGCTTGACTTACTTGACTTTCTAGTAACACTTCAGATGACCGCTGCACAATAGATGAACCATGTTAGAAGAAAATTATGGTAATTTTGATTTGGTTTATATATAAGGCTTTTTTTAACTAACTACTTTTTCACTAGCTATTCAACTCTCTCTCTCTTTCCAGGTAATGTGGGTGGAGTGTCTTGCCTAACAACATGGCAACAGTTTGGCACTTTACAACCGCCCCAGTGTGGCACCTATTGTTCCCAGTTGTCTCCCATCACATTACATACCAGGCCCTGTCCTGCTTATCTTCTGAGGTCTGCCAGATCACGCTTTCTTGTGCATGTGGTGCCACAGAGAGGAGAACAAAGAATGTATTCATAACTCAAAGCAGTAAGAGTAATTTATTGTTTTCAAACTTATGTACAGGATAAAAGTATATTAATTGCAATACACACGTTTTGGAAACACGCACACACACACACAAGCACACACACACACACACGCGCACACACACACACACACACACTGTGCTGAGGGAGGCCATCACTCTCTTTCCTCCACGTACTAATGTAGCTCGCGAAAATTCAATTTGGTAGACGTCAGCCAAAAGCTACCCCCTCCAGGCCGGTTCGCTTCCCCAGCCTATCGCTCGGCAAACGCCCCCTTCCAATCATCCGTGCCGGACAGGCAGCCGCTTAAAAGCGGAGCAACTCCCACTCTCTGCCTTCTCGAAGCCTCGCAAGCTCCTGAAGCCTTGCAGAGAATCGTCTGGAGGAATCGTTTTCGTCTACTCACGCTACTCGGCGCGTCCCTGGCGTCCTCCGTCTGGCTGCTTGTGGTCTGCTCCTCCTCCGCGTCCCTGCACTGGTCTGCTCCTCCTCCGCGTCCCTGCACTGGTCTGCTCCTCCTCCGCGTCCCTGCACTGGTCTGCTCCTCTTCCACGTCCCTGCACTGCTGTGGTTCGCATATCCCCACTGCTTTCCTCCTCTGCGGGCTCTTTCTGCGGGCTGCTCCGCGGGGCCCTCCGCGGGTTTATGTGCGGCTCGTTCCTTGTGGTCTGCTGCCGCACGCAGAGGTCTGGCGGTGCCGTGCGTGTCCCTGCCTCGATTGGCGGTGCCGCGTTGTCCCGTTGCTTTTCCCAAGTCTCCTGGCATGTGAGTACATGTGTGTGTGCCGACCGCGGACAGATTAATCCCGGAGTTCTGGGCTGCAGGCGGCTGGTTTTTGCCCTACGCACTTGACTGCAGGCGCCAGTTTTTTCGCCCCGAGCTTGGTCTGCAGGCTCCGTTTCACATGTGTTTGAGCTAACTGAGGGGCAATGCATATTAAATGGCATCAATCTCTATCGTCTGAGGGATATACGAGGAGCTATGTGCATTAATTCAGATCATGTTCTGCCACTTGCAGTAAAACCATGCATAAATAGCTAGGTCGCTGGTATTAAATTAGGTAACTAACTGCAGTGTTGCATTTTTGAAAGTGCAGCAGGAAGAAAAAGGGCCGAACGTGAATCTGCAATGGGTGGAAATAGTGTTGGAGCTATGAACGCATGGATCAGTGGTCGTTCATGCGCATCTGCCATAACCAAAGCAGAAGATGGCTCCAGGGGACGTCTGTTATTCGCATGGGAATGTTTCGGATTCGGGTTGATTTATTCCCTCAGGCTCTTAAACAACCGTGGGTTGGTTCTCTGACCGCCGCTGCTGCCGGTCCCCGCTGCCGTTCCTACTGATGCCTGATCCCGCCGCTGCTGTTCCTGCTGCCGCTCCTGCTGCTGCCTGTTCCTGCTGCCGCTCCTGCTGCTGTCTGTCCCTGCTGCTGCTCCTGCTGCTCCTACTACTACATGTGCCGCTGCCGTTCCGCAGGCTCCCAGGCTGCACCCGTCTCTGTGGCTCGGCTCTTTCAGACACGTACGTAACCTGGCTCACGGAGACAAGCGGCGCACGCCGGCGTGACACGTCTGTCTGTTCGTATGAATCGCTTCGTGGTGCTGCTGCTCCTGCTAATGCTGCTTCTGCTGCTTCATACTGTTACCGCTACTGCTGCTACTGCTGCCGCTGCTGCTTCATACTGCTACTACTGCCGTGCTGCTGCTGCTTCATGTACTTCGTCATCTCTCTTCACTTCGCTTCTCTTACTGAAACACTAAACAGCTACAACATATTCTACTGCCGTGGCTTTGATACAGGGTTTTGCCGTTATTATCTACGGATGCAGCAGCTGCTGCTGCCGCGGCTGATACAGGTCGTTGCCGTTATTATCTGAGGTTACTGCCGCTGCTGCTACTGCTACTGCTACTGCTGCAACCCACTCTCTCAGAAGCTTATCCTGCTTCTAATGGATGCAGCCCGGCCGAGTATGCCGCGCGGCACTGGACTCGCACCTATGCTCCCAGGGTCACTTCGGCGGTCGTGCTTCATCTCTCTACTTAATCTTCTGATTCTATCAGATGCAGCTGGCCGAGTAGCTGCGCTGAGCCGTCAATTGGACTCCTAATCAAAGGCATCCATACCGTGTTCTTCACTCTTCTGATCGCAGGCTCCCCATCATGCTGCCCATCCTGCAGCGGCACTGAACTCCGGCTCATCTTCCAAGTACATGTCTGCCCTCCTCGCAGCATCTTCCTGCTCGCCTTCCATGGCTTCTCTGCATAAGCGTTCACTACTGCACACTCAACCTTCGTGCGGTCCGAGACACGGCTTTTCCCGACCATCCTACTATCCTGATTATCTACTCTCCAACCCAAGATTCTAAGCGTAAGGGCGCCTGCAACTTCATGGCCCTCTCCGATATGTCTCTGCCCCTCCAGGTCTCGGCTTCTACACGGACGTGCCCCTTCCGTGGGTTTTGGGGGGTTTATTTCCAGGACCATCGCGGCCTCGCTGGGGCTCCCCCACACCTCTCTGCAACAGCTGGGGCGCCGGTCCTCTGCGGCTTTCTCCGCCTACATCAGGCCAGACGCGCCCGCTATCCTGCCTGCACAACGTCAACTGGCTTCCTCGTAAGCTCCCAGCAAAGCAATACGAAGCAAAGTAAGTGAACCAATAAGATTCTGGTGGCGGCACGCACTTCTCTCAAACACTCTCCGCTGCCGCAGCGTCTGACGGAACGTGATGCGAGCGCTCACGTTCCCAGCGCGCAAAGACAACCCTGCCGCAGCGTCTGGTTGATCGTGATGCGAGCGCTCACGTCCCAGCGCTCAAAGATAACCCTGCCGCAGCGTCCGGTTGATCGTGATGCGAGCGCTCACGTCCCGGCACTCAAAGATAACCGCATATAACGGTCACAGCACATAGTGATAGCGGTCATAGCGTTAGTGATAGCGGTCATAGCGTCAGTGATAGCGGTCATAGCGTCAGTGATAGCGGTCATAGCGTCAGTGATAGCGGTCATAGCGTCAGTGATAGCGGTCATAGCGTCAGTGGTAGCGGTCATAGCGTTAGTGTTAGCGGTCACAGCATAGCAAAAAATGGTTAGCGCATAAACGGTTCACAGCATAGAGATAGCGGTCACAGCATAGCGATAGCGGTCACAGCATAGCGATAGCGGTCACAGCATAGCGATAGCGGTCACAGCATAGCGATAGCGGTCACAGCATAGCGATAGCGGTCACAGCATAGCGATAGCGGTCACAGCATAGCGATAGCGGTCACAGCATAGAGTAGCCACGACGTCTGTTCCCTGCAAACCAGGCTGCAAAACTCCATCAACACACTCAGCCTTTTTGGGGATTGTACGCGCTCCATCGCAGGAGCCTCTCCGATCTGAAGGCCGCACCGGGGCCTAGGGCGCCAAACCACCTCAATAAATACTCAAAACCATTTTCGTTTCTCGTCTCTCCAAATTGAAATGTAGCTCGCGAAAATTCAATTTGGTAGACGTCAGCCAAAAGCTACCCCCTCCAGGCCGGTTCGCTTCCCCAGCCTATCGCTCGGCAAACGCCCCCTTCCAATCATCCGTGCCGGACAGGCAGCCGCTTAAAAGCGGAGCAACTCCCACTCTCTGCCTTCTCGAAGCCTCGCAACCACCGCCTCCCCTCCTCCTCCTCTTCACCCTGCCTCCAACCTGCCTCCAATCTGCCTCCAATCTGCCTCCAATCTGCCTCCAATCTGCCTCCAATCTGCCTCCAATCTGCCTCCAATCTGCCTCCAATCTGCCTCCAATCTGCCTCCAATCTGCCTCCAATCTGCCTCCAATCTGCCAAAATGCCGCCACCAGTGCCTAGGTCCCGGGGGATTGTACGCGCTCCATCGCAGGAGCCTCTCCGATCTGAAGGCCGCACCGGGGCCTAGGGCGCCAAACCACCTCAATAAATACTCAAAACCATTTTCGTTTCTCGTCTCTCCAAATTGAACTTTAGTTCTTTTAGTCTTTCGAATATTTTTGAATGGATTCATATTCAAACACGTTTTAATTCATCTGGTTGTGTTGTTCCAAAGAGCCGTCTTTCATTTGATTTATGTACAAAGTCTATTCAGCCGTGACCAGAACCTCCCTGTAACCATCTCATACGGTGAGTCCTGACGACCTACAGATAATGACGGTAAAGTTCAACATGAAAACAGAAGGCTCCACCGCAGACCAGTGCCACTGAAGGAGAACCGGGCTCTGGCGCAGTGGGACATGGTCTCCATCGGGTCTTTTCCTTAAACATGAACAGTGTCTGGACAAGCCAGAAATAAAAATGGACATGCTGACTGGACATTCCCCGTCTCCCATCGTCAGAAAGTGGTCAGAACTCTTTCAACAAGAGTAGTTCAAAGTAAACAAATGCCCTGTCTGCGACCTCATGAGAACAGGGGCACTCCGGACCAAAGGCTGGCCACAGATGAAAGATTCAGTCTTTGTGTCTGAACAGCCACAGTCGACCCAACTACCTGAGCTAAACCTTCAGGAATACAATAATAGTACTGACATTTTTACTACAGTAGTAAATAAATACTATGAAACAAATACTTTCATTATTGATATTGATTACACTTTTCCCCTCAGCAGTTTTCCACAACATATTCTCATGAAAATCCAAACATTGTGACTGATCTATGGCACCTCTGAAGAGAACGGGTGCCCTCTGAAAAGTAGGAGTTCTGCTGTGGTCTCTGCACATATACAAACGGACAAGTAACGAAAGAGATACTGTAACTCTACGGACAAGTCTACTCAATAGAAGTAGACCACCTGAATGTGAACGACTGATCCCTCAGGAGCTCAACAGGGCAGGGCAAGGCAAGTTTATTTGTATAGCACAGTTCATATACAAGGCAACTGAAAGTGAAATAACACTAAATTATAAATTATATAAATTATAAATAATAATAAATAATCACAGAATATTAAAAGGATAAAGACACAATCCTTCAGTGGTCTACACAGCTAAACAGAACTGTTTTAACCTGAATTTGAACATTGTCGAAGTATAAGTCTGTCTCACATTTTAAAGGTGACTGTTCCAGATTTTAGCTGCATCTGAAATGCTGCCTCCCCATGTTTAGACCTGACTCTGGGCACCAGCAGGAGGCCAGTCCCTGTGCTCCTCAGAGTCCGAGTTTATGCATATGTCACTAACATGTCACAGATGTACTTTGGTGAGAGGCAATGGAGAAACTTGCATACCAGGGCCTGGTTAGTACTGTGATGGGAGACCTCTGGGAGCACCAGACGCCACAGTGGGGCGGCTGTGGCGGTAAAGTGCAAACTGTTGTTGTGTCCTCAGGCAAGACACTTAAGCCACATTGCCTAGTATCAGTCTGGTATGCGTGTGTGTGTGTGTGAGCGAGTGAGTGAATGAATAGTGTGTCAGAGGTCTGGTTGCCTCTCTTTCCTCAGTCTGCCCCAGGACAGCTGTGGTTATAGTTTACCACCATGTAAGGAGTGAATGAATAACGCATGTGAAGAATATTCAAAAGAATGCTGTATAAAACCAATGCATTTTTATTGTTATCATTAATGATTATGACAAAATGGAATGTTCGATGGTTAAATTAACAGTTTTTGTTGTTGCCGCTTTTAGTTTCTCTGTGAAATAATACTGTACTGTTTGTGAGTTCATACTTCATCATGAATCAAAACATTGACAGAACTTTTAAGAAAAACAAAAAGTGTGCTTGTGGTGTAAGTGCAGCAAACTTGGCGTCCAGTGATCGTCTTGAAGCGACTGCTCCTTTGTTCTGTGGCATTAATCTGCATCGTTCCCGTTCCCCCTCTCCTCTTTTGATCCGCTGTTGGATCATCCTCCTGATGATTCACTAACTGCAAAAGAAATTAAATACAAGGGGATTGACGAGCCGTCCCCTCCTCTCCTTCTCCACTGCTTCTCACTGTTTCTCCCCGAGGCCTCTATTTTTTCCACAGATAAGCAGCAGATCTGTTTTATCGGTTCATTCTCCATCTCTATCCTCTCCTCTTCCTTCCTCTTTTTCTCTCTTGGAAGTGTTTAATCCCAGCCTTGCGGTGGATGCATGTCAGAGATGTAATTCCATTGTTCAACATGCTCTATGGAGTCCCCACCCCAGTTACTCCCGGGGCCACATACATATTCAGCAGTGCTCAAAAACAAAAAATCACATCATTGTTTGTCATGTTCTGCTACTTGAGCCATTCTAGTCTAGGCTACTTCAGGCGGATTACTGCATGTTAAACATATCCCAGACACACAAATCCTAAGTACATACATACACAAGCATTCAATCAGTGAAAGCAGTCTGCAGTTTGCACACAGCCACAAGCTAAAGCTATGCTGGGTGATGTCTGATCGTTTTGAAGTGACAAAAACAAGTGGTTTGCCTCCTTTCTACTAAGTCACTTAGAGGTTAGTGCACATTTAAATGGCATGCACAATTATTTTTGGGTAGAAAAAGCACCTAACCACATACAAAATACATGATATAAAGTATACCTAACTTTGAGACCACAAAAACAACAATTTAATAAAAATCTACAGTATGTAATAGTTCTGAGCTCTAAAAATATTTTGATCCTTTGAATAGTTTCCACATGTATGTATGCATTGTTGGTGTCTGTCTCATCTTTAGATCTGATATTTTTTTAGGAAAACAGAGAACCATCATTACAACCTATCATCTATCAGTATGTAAAGGATAAGGTCTTTTCTAAAAGACATTTGTTCATAAAATGTTACTCAAACCAGACTCTTTCTGTTGAGACAAACACAACGTTTTTTATGAAGTCAATAAAAACTTACTAATGACCAAGGCTAGGCTGGTTTGGTTGGAGTGAGTCAATATGATATGTCAACCGTATTAAGTTGGTTAAAATTTTTACCATCTTTAAGTAAGAGTCTGGCTTTAGTTCAGAAGAATTATCCAGAGCCAAAATTACAGATTGCCTGGATTAGGGATTTTCTGAGATTTAAAATGAGGAATGAAATGTCTATGTTGATTAACATCTGACAGAGCTGAAGTTGGCTGGATGACAACGGTTTACTCACCAGATTCATAATCAGCATACAATCAAGAACAAATGTCTGCAGGGTCAACAATATAACAGCATGACATGTCCACCTTGGCAGAGCTGAAGTTGGCTAACACTTTGAACTTGTGTATTTGGTTACTTTGGGGTCAACACAAAGGGCTTGTGTCTTGTTTGTGTGTGTGTGCCTATTTGTGTGTATGTGTGTGAGATTAGTAAGCATCATCCAACCCCTTTTCCAAACGTATATGTCTGTATACACTAGTTTGAACTTAAACATCTGATTGGTTGATGGAGAGCAGAGTATCCATCAACACTTCATTGAGACACTTCAACACAGTGACGCTCTACACTCCACCTCCACCGTCCTGGTCCCGCCAAATGTTGAGCAATGTTCTTCTGGGCGCTGTCCGGGGTGCAGTAGTGCGCAGCTCCGACTCCTGTAAACAGACCTGACCGCATGGTGGACGCTCTGCCCGTCTGGCCCCCACTTCCCTTCACCTCCTCTCTCCTAAACAACCAGGAGGCCACACCAGGGGACAGGGGGTGGACAGGCACAACATGTCCCAGTCAAAGCTGTTTATATATATTTTTTCTATTTTTTTGAACAGCCACACAAGCTTTCTGTGTTGTTAGACCTATTTGCAGTTCCTAATTGCGGTTCATGCCACCAGCAGAGCTTCAGATATCTTCCACAATGCCCTGTCTTGATAGATGTGCCAGCCCCTCAGCGTCTGTTTGATTTATGCGTCAGGACAAATATGGGTCAAAATGAAACATCCAACACCGTGGCTTCTTGGTGCTTGTTCTTCTTTATTCTTTTCCATTCCCTTTACACTTTCTTCTTTTCAAAGCTGCAGCTCTGTGGGACTCTGGCTGTCTATGTGTATGTGTGCGTGTGTGTCTCTCTCTCTATGTGTGTGTCTGTGTTGTGTGTGTGTGTGAGTGCGCGTATATGTCACGTTTGCGCGATGAGACGTGACAAGCGCCTTCATCCTCCCCTCAGTCGCCGCATTCCCGAACGCTCCGCCACTTCGCTCTGTGCCGTGCGTTTCATCTTCCCTTAAACTCGCTCCCTTCATCCTTCCTCCCTTGCATCCTTCCTCCCTTCCTTCCTTCCTTCCTCGCTCACTTAAGTCCCCCCCCCCCCCCCCCCCTCCTCTTTCGCACTCGTCTGCCTGCGCTCTCACAGGTGAAAGAACAACACGCGGAGGAATGAAAGGGACAAGATTTTAATTAGAGGGGGAGGTTGAGACCAAAGCAAAGGGGATAACGAAGGCGAGCTGCGATAACACATGTAAAACACAAAGACTTAATCTTAGAGAGCGTTCGGAAGGATCGCTCAGTTGTGCGGAGTAACGGCGGGATAACATGTATGCGCAGCGCTGACGGAGTGGCGTGTGCGTTTTCCACTAAAAGTACTATCTTTAAAAAAACACTGCCGACGTTCATAATTTATTTACTTATTTGAAAAGAAAAGTGGAGACAGACCTAGCTTGTTTCAACACTAGTTTTCAGTCTGAACTAATCCATTGGTGATAGTTCAGTGATTTTCAACCCTTGGTATTGTAGTGTTGCTTGCGATTTTCTTTCGTGTGCCTTTTGGAAAGTATCCATTATCACCTATTTGGTCAAAATTAAGTGAAAAGAAAAACATGGGAGAAGATTAGAAAGGCATTAGACAGAGGCAGCAGCGATCGCACCTGTAACACGGGTTGTTTTTAATTCCTTTCAGAGCGAAACAAAAGGACACAAAGCTTTTTATATGATTTGTCTCAATGTGCATAGGAAAAGAGACGTCACCACTGGAGATATTAATGACGCACGCTTAAGATACAGTAACAACGTGGGTCAGAACAAAGACGTTCACTTCTTCAGATAATGATGTTTAGCAGTAATACAGACATAACAGGGGTCCACAGCACAAAATATGCAGGTTCCACACTTCTTTGATTTACCATACAAGTTTCATTTTAGCATCTGTTCCAGCTGGTGGTCTGCCATGTGATTGTTTTCAAATATCAAGGTGTACCACAGCTCAAAAAGGCTGGTTTACACTGGGTTAGGTGTTCTTGTGTTTAAATCTCATTTGCTCCATGGGGGAATTAACATAATGCATTACAATCCACGGTAACTCGAGAAACAATAATGCTGACATTTTTACAGTAGCCAAACTGACTGGGACAGTGCAGGGGTCTCAAACTCAATTCACAAGGTTGGGTCAAGGTTGAGTTTGGGTGAAGCTGGGGTCCATAAAGTGTTCAATACTAATACAAAGCAAACAGATCTATGCACATGGAGAGGTAGAATTAATGATATTTTACTTTGCACACACTTTTAGCTCCTGGATTGATAAAAATGCCTATGGTTCAAAAGGCTGCATCTCTCTTTCTTTAACAATAACGAGAAGGTAAATGTTTCTACTTGTTGATCAGAGAGACAAAAACAGGGAAAATTAATTAATTATATATTTCTATGAACAAAATAAGTCCATCTGCTTGGATGAAAACAATACTGGACCATAAGCAACGAGTTTTTGTATTGTAGACTGGGTTTAATAATGTTTACTTTGAAATATTGCTTATTTTTTTTCAGGTTTCAATGTTAATAGTAATGGTGTGGTTGTTTTCTTCATAAAATGTGCTTTAAAATGATGTACATTTTAAGACTCTCTGTGGAGGCTGCAATGAGATTAATCTTTGGTGTCCAGCAGGCAAAATGCCTTTTCGGGCCAGCATGTTTACGACCCTTGTTTTACAGCAAGAACTAACAGTGCACAGTCGGCTAACATACCATAAACTCAAACCTCTGTTAAGTTATAACATTTTAGAATGACCAATAATTATGGAATCGAACCAGAAAGAATGATTCTGGTTCTGATTAAGTAACTGGGGAATTACAACAAGGACTAGTGCATGTCTCTTATCATCTTATGTTTATGATGATTTTTGTTTTTGATTGTATTTCTTTCACCTAAATGTGAAGCTTGGGTTCTGCAGCTGCTATGCTGGAGACACATTTCTGTTCAGGTCTATAAAGTATAGACCTACATGATATAAAGTATAGGCTTATATGATAGATTGATTTGACTGGGCAACCATAAAGAGGGTTGAGCGTGAGCCCTTGAGCCAGGAGAAGGATATGGACAATGCATATTTGGAGCATCGAGACAAAAACAAGTCTTTTAACTTGTCAATAGTGTGTTTAGTGCGGTACCTTTGACAAAATGCGACTGCTGCACAGTAATGGGGCAGAGCCGCAGGTTGTCACTGCGGTGAAACTGAGCTCTGATGATGAAACTGCACTGGTGAATGTGCGGCTCACGGTGAGACTCACTGATGAAAGTGTGTGGAAATGTGGAGTTTTAGCCTCAATACAAGCATCACTTACTGTCAAGACATTGTGTCACACTGTGCAAGCAGTTTTGATTCTGTCTAACTCTGACGTTTTATTGGAAATAACAATTGTAAACTATCTGGTTTTGTTGTAATAGTTAAGAAACTTAGACAATCAAAATGCGACACAATCTTTTTTTTAGATGAAATTTTATTTTTTGGCACACATTTCACCATAGACATTGTAGAACAACTCACCAGTGGAATGAAAATAACAACAGAAGAGAACCTGGCAAGGCACATTCTCAGCGAGTCTTCCCTCAGGTGATGCAAGACTTTAGACAAATGTCTTGTTTGTTCACCTCTGAGTGGCCATCTTTCAAAGGGTGGCATGCCAGCACAAACACACAGATATATGCGCTCTGGAGCCCATCATTTGTCTCTCTCATGAAGTAGGTAGTGAGAATATTACAAACCAAAATCATAACACATTGCCGCGGGGCTGAAGTTGGACGAGGAGAGAAGAGGCAGCTGTGTAATTGAATTACAGCCTGACAGGCTGGGAATAGACGGGGAGATGCACATGTGAGCGGAGACACAGAGGATTGAAGTGGTTTAAAGTTGGGGTCATTTGGTGATCTGGGCCGAGGTGGAGGCTGACTCTAGTAGATGGATGAGACGACTTGTGCTGTGTAGATGGTGCAGTAAACAGCCTTATCCTCCATTAATAACAGCACTAATCCCCCTGATGTGATTACCTCTCTATGCCTGCACCCCTCAGCTCTCTGCTACTATTCACCAGTGCCAGCCTTCTTCACGGCGCCTCAGCTGGTCCAAAACCCTCAGCAGAGCCAACTCCTGACTGTGTTCGACTGCCAAAACAACTGAGATCTTCAAATGAAGCATCCTCAGCGAGAACTCGCCTCTGGGCAGGTGTATGGAACAAGCCAGCAAGAGGTGCTCCGGTAAAGGGGGAATCATATTTAACCAGATTAAAACCTACCCCTGCCTGCACAGATCCAACTCTTAATACTGCCTGAAAAGATGACACGTGATATAAATCTAAAAGAATCAGCTTTGGATGCTCAAACATTTATGGAAATATCTGCAAGCAATAAAGATTATGTGTGCGCAAAAGGAAGGCAACAGGCATGTCAGTATGGCTATTTCTGTCCTCAAGACTGGCTGCCAAATGTGTTTTTTCCAGCATTTGATAAACTCGGTACATCAATATATGGTCTTGTGTTTCTATGGAAACTTGGACCTGGGAGAGTGTTAAATTTTGCCACTTAGCTCAAGATCTGCTCAATAGTAACATGCCATGATAAATCTTCAAAATGTGAGTTTATGAGAGCGATATGTTTCACAGTGATAAAAATACCCCCACACTCAAGCGCCACAGAATTACTGCCTCACTCAAGTCAATTTGATCTCTCTGTCAATTGCCGTGAAACTATTTTGTGTGATCTTGCATTAGAAGTAAAGGCACCAGAAAAAAAATGTGGAATGTTGGAAGTTGCTGTATCTTCTTGTTCATCACTGTTCGTATTCTGATTCGAAAAAGTCCCTCTTGTAAAAACACATCTTGTGATGGACTTGGGCACGTATCCATGGAAACGGTTATGTCTGACCTTCACTTGGGCTCGTTCTTCATCGGACTCAGGTCGGCTCATCAGATCACATCAGCGCACGCACACACGCGCACGTACACACGCGCACGTACACACACACGCACACATATACGCACTCGCATACACCTACACACACACATGCACACGCACACACACAATAATTGCACTTATATACACACACATGGACACGCATATACACACACACATACTGTCACCTTCCATCACACAACAATGTGGATGGAAGTAGGCCTGTCATTATTAAACAATATATCATTCTGAACCCCAACATTTATTATCTTTGCAGAGAAGAGAATGTCTTTTTTTTGCTGTAGATCTTTCAAAAAAGATTTTATTAACTGTAATTCTGATAATTATTTTACAGAGTGCATGCTTTTTAATTAAATCTATCAAAATTGGAAACAAGATTCTGTCCTGGGAATATCCTGCTGTATTATACTCTCATCAACGTACAGTAGTTTCAATATAATCAATGATCACAATAATTTACAATAATAATTTTCAATTTATCGTTTGGGAAAATGATCATGACCGAGAGGGAATTTTCCCAATTACTCTCAATGTTTTTGTTTTTTAAAGGAGCTCTGGGTATTAATCATTATTCATTTTATTAATTTGTGAATAACAGTATTTAAGTCTGTACATCTTGGTCTTGAAAAGAAAACGACATATGATTTGATTTAGAAGTGAATGAGAAAAAGAAAACTATGATATGCTGTATGTGCACTTTGTCATGTTCTGAAGATGTTGCAAATATAAAACAGCAATTTTCAACAACAGCAAACCTAAATAGAAAATGTTCATACCACAGTGACAATCAGGAAGAAAATAGAGATGTGTGTGTTCTTTCTGATTGAAAATTCAATCTGGAGAGACAACAACAGGCAAAACATAGTATTAGAAATGTATGTTGATTGGCAGGTAAATGACACTGCATGAATTACACATATGACACTAAAGACAATATTCAAGATTAGATTTTTTGTGCTTAACAGAATGTGGTTAAGATTTGGCCTTAGACCCCGGTAGAGCACTGCACGATTGCAGAAAGGGAAAGAGATTATGAGATGAAATCCCCGGGGCCTAGACCCTGGTGGTGGGAGCGAGGAGTAGGATGAAGGACCTGGCCTGGAACAAGGCGGAGATGGGGAGGAAGAGGGTTGCGGTGTGAATGAAGCTGCTGCTTGGATGGAGCTGATGCGGGCAGTGCCTGATTGCTGCAGGTGTGGATTTGCGCGAGGCGCGGTGCAGCTGAGTGTGATTGACTGATTGCTGTTGCTGGGGGCAACAGCAGGAGAACTGAGTGCTCCTGTTTGGGAGCGCTCAGAACTGGGTTCTCGGGTCTTCCACTCTGAATTTGCGCTTCAAGCTTCATATGTCTGCATCTTTCAACAAACTCTAGCTCAATGATAATGCTTTTATGCTTGTTTTGAGATCAAAATAACTCACAAACTGCATGTGAACACCAGATCCCGCCACGCCTCTGTAGCTAAGCAGTGCAGGGCCTGTTTAGTACTGTGATGAGAGACCTCTGGGAACACCAGGTGTCACAGTGTGGCAGCTGAGGCTGTAAAGTACCAAACTGTCGTTGTTGGGCGGTATATTGGCTGAGTGGATGGCACTCTCGCTTCTCAACAAGAAGGTCCTGGGTTTGAATTCCAGTCGGAACAGGGCCTCTCTGAGTGGAGTTTGCATGTTCTCCTCATATTTACTCCGGTTTCCCCAACACTAAATACATGTAGATGTACAATAGGCCTGGATGCGCCTCCTGTACTGGTGACCTCACTCCCATCTCTGTGTGGAGTCAGAGACAAATGCCCACAAACACTATATAAATAAAGATTACTTTCTTACTTACTCACTTGTGTCCTTTGGCAAGACATTTCACCCACATTGCCTAGATTGAGTCTGGTGTGTGTGTAAGTGGTTGCTGGTGGTTGGAGGCGCCGATGGCACATACTGGTTGCCTTGCTCCTGTCAGTGTGCCCCAGGGCAGCTGTGGCTACAATAGTAGTTTATAGAGTGAATGAAACGACAAGTGAAACGTCTTTGAGTGTCAAAACTATGCATTATTCTGATTGATTAGTATCTCAAACATACAGCTCAAGGAACCTGTTTTCTCTTGTTTTGAAAATATCAGCCATTGACATAGATTTTATTCAATCATTCTTTTTTTTTTTCATTCAACTTTCAAGTCATTTTGTACTTGAGTGATGTCTCTGCACATGAGGAGAGGAGCAACAGCTCCTCTCCTCTCCTGTGTGAATGAGAGCTCTCCTCCGGTGTTCAGAGTTCATCCAGCTCCAGAAGGGCCCACATCTGGCAGCTCGTGGCCCACGGCTGTGCACCGAGGCCTGGAGACCAGCCCCTCCTGCAGAGCTGCGTCTTTGGTGCATGTGTGGCACCATTCGCCGCTCCACTTCCTGAGGCCAACTGCCTTGATGTGGCTACAGAACTGTTTGATTTATTACTTTGCTAAGTGTGTCCACGCGGTTAATAATGCCATTATTGTGACTCTCCCCTTTGTGGACTGTTCCCCTTGCATCTAACTTTATTGCCTTTACTGCACACAGCTGACACAGATATGAATGTCTATGAACACACAAGTCTCAGATGTTTAAACGCAGAGGAAGTCATGAGGAAGTAGAAAAATATGTGGTGGATTGATGTTATAAATACTTTGATAGCTTCCGTTTTGTGCATTTGAATGTCGCAGCCTGTATGGACTAAGGGCCTGTGTAGTGGTGGCACTCATTATACAAGGAACAAACAGAATAAGACTGCAGTTACCAGAAAGATAAATAATATTGTATATTGTGTAACCAATCAAAGCCGCCTCATCAAAGTTCTCAAACCACTGCTTCCTCCTCCTGTCACTGTAGTATTTACACAAGGTAATCAGCATGGTCCGACTGTTGACACGGGGGCACGCATTGATTTAGAGCACCGGTGAAACCCTCACAAAAGCTATAACTCCTGCAAAAACACAACAGAAATATCCTCTACCTCCAGTATCTCTGCCAAACAAAGCAGACTATACAAGATATACAAGATACATTTGGCAAAAGACTAACTTAAAGCAACAATAGGCAAACCACTGTCTTGAGATGGCATTACACCTACAGTCGTTCATGAAAATATAGTCAAAGCCATGTTTTGGGGCATTCGTTCTGCAGATCAAATAGTTTCATGCTATAATATGGAAGAATATCACCTGGCGCAGTGCTTAGTACCTGTGCTTCACAGCAAGAATGCACCATGTTTGATTCCACCTCCTGACAAAACATTTCTGGGTGATCATTTGCATGCTCTCCCTGTGTCTGCTCCGGTTTTCTCCGGGTGCGCTCCTGTTTCCCCTACCACAAAAAACCAAAAACATGAGTGTGTGTTTGTGGACGGATGGAAATTGGTCCATGGCTACAATCCGGTGTATTTACAGCACCTGCTGTCCATTAATACACACTGTTCCAGTCAAATAAACACAAATAAACACAATAAGGGAATAGCATTCTCATGCAAGAGGAAAATCAGTTTTGTTGATGTTTCCCCGTATTGCAATAAACTAATATACACAGATCTTCTCTATGTTCCTTCTTATGGAGCCGTTCAGGGGACAGATGGAGGGATCTGCAGCTGGGAGCCCCCAGGAGCCCACAAGAGCCCACGGGAGCTCAGAGCAGCGACAGCAGAGGCTGGAGTCAGGCGTGGGGCTTTGGCGCACTCTGCTGGTGAAAAGGGGAGGTGAATAACTAGACTGGTTTGAACGCTATGGTTTGAACATGTAGATAGTTGTTGTGTGTTTAGGATTTGACTATTGTTTTAAACTTTTGTTTTAGTTTTACATCGTTAACGGTCTACGTCTGTAAAGTGGATGAGCAAAGTCTGACCACTTTACCGGCTTTTGTTGTAGGCTAGTCACATATGCTAAAATACTGTACTCACTCTTGATTTCAGGATGTGATCATAAGGATACAGACGTACACAAGAAAAAAGTATTTTTTAATTGAAAAATCAGGTGATGTAAACCAGAGACTAAATAATTTCATGTCACACACGATTTAAACACTTGTTTGTGTTTATGTAAATATCAGATTTTTGTATTCTTCCAGTTACATCAGCTTCACATTGTAGAGGGATATTCAGAAAAAAATCTAAATTTCTATATAAATACTTGAATACTTTAGCATGTGTAAGTGTGTAATAAGATCTTCAGAGTAATGGAATTGTCTTCATCCCACCTCCATGTAAATGTAAAAGAGTCAGTGGGCCACATTCTCTTGGCTTTGATCCTGTCACAGCAACTCAAACCTTCACCTAGAAATGTATACATCTCTCTAACAGTTTCTTGTTTTATAACGACTCTTGAAGTGACCCAGCTCCTCTGTAATGCAGCGCTCCATTGCCAAGCCACCTTAAAAAACACATGGTAGGTCAATTTGAGATTCACAATCAGATGGAAACTTTGTGCTAGGACTGGGTACCACTCTATGTGTTTGTTGATTTTGTTAATCAGAATAACACTGTAATACAATAATAACACTGGTGAATTATATGCATTCTTACATGCTTAGCGTGCCATTTTTCTGCCTGATCCCTGAAAGCAAAAAATACAAAATATGTCATTATTTTGTCTTAAACACTATCCCAGAGCAGTCATGTTGACGGCGCCCATTCAATTTGATGGAATTCTGAAAAAAATCCTAAAAAGTAGTTTTTCACTACTTTTGTAATCTGTATGGTTTGTTTATGTTAAATATGCTAACTAATGCAAGTAAACAGTGTGTTTCTATGGTAACTAGCACTGGCTCCAAGCTGAGATTGCTCTGATCCAGTCTAGGATCCACATAATATAATTTGATACATAATGACGTAGAAGAAAACTACATATAGAAAGAGAAAATGTCACAAAGTTTTGAAGCCCGAAAACGTACACAAGCAGAGTAATCACACTTCCTAAACAAAAAGCCATCAAATTGACTGCTCCGGGAGTGTTAAGCAGGCAGCACATTTTATAATTACATACGTCTTATTTGCCATGTTCCTAAAGCAGCCATAAGTGTCAGCACCAGCAGCAGAGGAACCAAAATGGCAGCAACGTGTCCACTGCCGCTATCCTCCGCACTCTGAAACACCACAGACATCAATAAAATATGTTTATTTCTCATTACATTATTTACTGTTTGCATTGCTGTTTTTATTATTACCATTGCGCGAGTGTCTGGGTAGAGAGTAGTTGCTGACATGTCCTTTTGTTGACCTGAGAAATATGATAAATTGTGCTTATTAAAATAGAAACATACAACTGAAACTATAGTAAAGTGGCTTTTTGTCTTGTTGTGTATTTTTGTTTGCGTATGTGTGGAAATATAAGTGTCTTGACTTTATTTAGGCGTGTCCTGCTGAGTGTGACTTGGACTCGCCACTCGCCATATTGAGAAAAATTGAGACGGAATGATTATTTTTGAGTGGAGTCCACCTAAAACTTCTGATCACGCCTTAAACGAGAACGCAAGAGGCAGAAACACTTTCCAAATCCAAAAGTTGTCACCTTTTTCTTCCACCGTGAGTGTGAGGACATTGCTGGCTTTGCTTTTGCCAAAGATATTTCGAGCAAACATTCGGATGTTGTACGAGGAGGGTTTAATCTCGATGATGGTGGCCTCTGTTTGATTGCAGCTGAAATCCACGGTCTTCCTGTGGTTCCATGATGCTGCACATAAGATTCATTTAACAATAATCATTTGTTTTTGGTGAATAGTTTGTAGACTCATACCATTGATAGATTTATACTCCAGGTAAAAGCCAGTAATAGAGCTGGATCCTTGTAAGCCAGGGCTCCACACAAGAGAAATCACACCGTCTTTCACACTTTTCAGTTCAATTGTAGGAGGTTCAGGCGCCCCTGGTACACATAACACAAAAGAGAAAGACAGATGGTGAAACTCGGAACATTTAAACATAACAACAATAATGTATTGGTTTTGTATTTTATATTTTCAGGACACTTAAGACGCTTCACATGTCATTATTCATCAACTCCATGCACAGTGGTGATAAACTACTACTAAAGCCACAGCTGCCCTGGGGCACACTGACATCAGCTCCTCTCACCCCTAAAAACAACTACGTACCTACTGCAGTGACGTTTCTTTTTTATATGTTTATTTATTCATGTTTTTAAATATTACCTTGTATTTCTTTTTACTATTTTTATGCTTAGCTTGTGTTTGCCGCTTGAGCTTACTGGGATTTTTTTTGTTTGAGTTAGAATGTCAGAAGCAGAAATTGGGCTCAAATGTTCTGAAATGTGAAGAGATGCATTGTACCAGGTTAAAGCACAAGTGCTAATTTCCACCTGTAGTATAAAGGTGTTATTACATAAATTATTTGTTAAAAAAAGATATATTGACCATAATCATAGCAGTCTTACCTAAGTTGAAAGATGGAGAAGCTGAGGCCCAGACCGTGGCAAAGGCAGCAGTGGTCCTCAGAGTCTTCACTGTTGTCGTTACATCAGCTGTATGAAAAACAGATTTTAACTTCCATGTTTCGTTGCACACTTTAAAGAAGCAGCATTGTCTACCTGAAGAGTTATCAGTCCTGTTTGTCATAGTTGGGGAAACTGTTGGAGCTTTAGTGGTCTGGTCTGCAAAACAACACACTCATTATTATCGCAGTTATTATTCTGTTAATCAATTCTCTGACTGATGATTCTTTCAATTATCCCAAAACAAAGCTCAAGTGCTGCCCGTGGACTTGTTACACATTGGTTGCTCGATTAATAATACAAGATATAGACAAAAATGTATTCAATTCAATTAGTTATGTATCTAAATCACAACAGCAGTCGTGTCAGAGGACTTTACAAAGTTGTCGATTCCAGATTTTAACTGTTTGAACAGAGATAATATTCTCTCCTCTTCACATAACTATTATTAGTAAGAGTTGCTGGAGGATAGAAGTTAAACCAATGACGAGGGCCGACAAGGATTTTACTCAATTTCAACCAATCAGGAAGGTGCAGGGGTGATCATGGGCGGGGCTAACCAGTGCTTGTCTTCAAAAAGTTTCATTCTCAATTCACAGTTTTAAAAGTAATCAACATTAACTATGTCTATGTAAGGTTAAAAAACGATTGAGCAATTTCTAAATGCGTGGACAACAATATCAACAATCAATTTGCAGAGATGAAATAACTGATTTGATAAAACCATACTCAAAATACATGTAAAATACCACATTTAGTGATAGTTTGCTTCACCTTCTGGCAGGGTGGAGCACAGGGGCGCAGTGGACGGCGGCCCGATGCCTCCGTGGGTCCGAGCCTGCACCATGATGGAGTACTTGGTGGATGGTTTGAGGTTGGAGAGGATGTAGGTCTGGGACTCCCACGCTGCACCGGCACTCGCATACTGCCATCCCCTGAACTGTCCGTCATACTCTCTATAGCTAATCCTGTAGCTCCTCAAGACGCCATTCCGCAGGTCTGGCATTGGCGCCTACACACACACACACACACACACACACACACACACACACACACACACACACACACACACACACACTGGTGATGGCCCCACAGCAAACTGCCAGAGCACATGTGACTGTTTCATGTCTTACCTTCCATGAGACTTTGATGCTGCGCGACGAGAGGGCCTCCAGCTGCATGTCTAACGGAGGGCCCTGAGGAGCTGTGAGGAAATACGGCTGATTTTAAAGAAATAAATATGATGAGACTATTTACTTTGTCATTTCATGTTTTAGAATGTGAAATAATATCTTCAGAGGCAATATCTATCAGCCTGCCCTATCGCTGTGCTACCACCAGCGGGAGATAGATTTTTATTTATTTTTGTATGTATAATTTGAAACTTTCTGACTTTTACTTGAGAACTGTTAATATTTCATGGGTAATGGTTCTGGTTTTAAAAGACAGAAAACTGATGAGCGTGATGTCATAGTGTTACGATGACATCATCATTACAGAACGGAGACTGGAGGTTTTTGACAGGTTTGGGCGGAGTTACATGTTTGTGTCAAAAGCTCCTGGTGTGCATGGATCTATAAATCGAAGTTGCCTTAACTCTAAGAAGGTTTTTGATGAGGAACCTTGGTAAAAACCTAAAAAACATTGCTTTAAAGCTGAATTCTATATTCTAGAATGCTCAATTTCTTTGAATAGAAATTTAGTTTAAAGTTATTTTGGTCCTAACGTTCCGAGTTTTGCATGGTCAGGCTTTTTCAGTGATCCAGCCTAACACCCCCGGTCGGGCTCAGAGGACTATGGATCACAATCTGCTGATGGTTCTGTGCCCTCGTTACAGGACTAGAGAAGACCGATTCGTGCAGGCTTTTTCCTCTCTCTCTTTCTGGGTTCAATAATGTCTGTTGACGCCTTCAACATTCAGCTTAAGACCTCTCTTCATACAGGCGTTTGAATGAATGGTTCTTGGGGCCATTATGAGGTTTGAGTTGTCTTGGCTTTTTAAATTTGTATGTACATTTTAAACAATGTTTTAATGTATATTGAATTGCTTTG
Source organism: Knipowitschia caucasica (assembly GCA_964034765.1). NCBI lineage: Eukaryota > Metazoa > Chordata > Actinopteri > Gobiiformes > Gobiidae > Knipowitschia > Knipowitschia caucasica. Next base: position 21,224,805 of record OZ035830.1, read on the forward strand.
TGACACTGGCCTGTGAAAGGCACTGTATTAATAAAACTTACTTCCTTCAAACAAACAATACATGAATCCTGCAAATTGTTTGGTTTGATGTATTCCCTTGTTTTGCCTAAATATTATTGTAAATACAAGTTTTACACTTCAGACTCACTCTCAATATTTTAGTACTTTTTAATCATAAATCTCACAGCATTAAATCTTGATTCCTATAGAGCTAAACAATGAGCTGAACATCTCTTATGTAGTGAAAGAGGAGTTTGCAGTAAATCTATTGCTAAGCAGAACGTACTGACTATTTTTCTGTCTGGATTTTAAACCGTTTATTATTGAGTGTCCATCCATATTCAGCAGCCGATTGCTCATGGACCAATATGGGGTTATCATACATGAAAATTGTTCTATCTTTCTTCAACAAAATCCCAAGGGTCCAGTAAGTACCTGCTTCTTTAGTCGTCACACTGAGCACGTTGCTGGGTTCGCTGATGCCCACACTGTTGACGGCAAACATCCGCAGGTTGTAGGTTTTTGCTGGACGCAGATCCACCAGAGTGACCTGGGTCAGACTGGGGTCATGCAACTCTGTTTTTATCGCGTTGTCCCAGGGAGCTTTGTAAAATAAACATAAAAAAGACAATATGATGGAGTTTGTGTCTTTGAGCAGGGCAGGGTTGTGTGTGTTCATACCCTGCTTGTTTTTCAGATCAATCCTGTAGAACAATATGGGCCGACCGCCGTCAAACACAGGGGTCCAGCGAACTGTGATGGCCTCCTCTCTCACCTCCCGGGGCTCCACCTTTGGGGCGTTTGGATGAGCTGAAAGAAGCCGGCAGTTATACAGTAAGTACAGTCAAAAACTCCTTAGAGTGTTGAAATCTGTCAGGTAAGAAATATTCACTCAATATTCACGGACAGAATTAAATTATTGTAGCTGGACATACATTGCACTCACTGGAACATGTGAGGAGCATAAGCCTTTCACTTTAGTCAAATAAATACAACTGTAAGATGCATATAAAAGAGGAGTGAAGGACCTGGTACTACGTTCAGAAGCGTCTCGTGTTTGTGGTCGTTGAACCATCCTGGGATGTCCACGCGGCAGCCATACGTCCCGGAATCCGTCTCCTGCAGTTGTCTTATAGTCAGAGACACATCCCCTTCTTCTAAATTCCCAAACAGGATGTATCTTTCGGACGCTCTGCTGGTCATCACGGTTCCATCTGTCCTGATCACCTCACTGGCACAGCCTCTGTTCGGGATGGCGCCTTTGCCCCAACAAACAGCCAGTTTCCCATAATATTTAGCGTCATAGTTACATGTTATTGTAACGTCTTGTCCCACGAAGGCTTCAAGGCTGTCCGCCCACACAGCACCTAAAGAACATTTCCCAGTTACAGAAATGCTCAAATAATATGGAATAGTTTTTCTCACCAAGACAGAGGCAGAAGATGAAACAGCACTTCAGTAAGGGCATTTTGAATCTTGATGGACGTGAGATACAGTACCTATAGGTGACCTGCTGTGAGTAAAGAAAGCCACAGTGCGGTTTGAGCTTTGAAACGTTTCCAAATCACATGATGCTGACCCCGATTACTGCCCACACAAACACTTCTGCAGCCTGGAGGAGGAATGTCTAAAAGTGCAGTTTTGGTTCCTTATCCTCCTAGTGGCAAAGCATCTATTTGATGACTAGACAGAGGCAAGGTCAGGCGGCGAGATGTGTGCGACTTATTTAGGCCGTTAAAAAGTTGTTTGCTCTCCTAACAATGTGCTGTAGAAGAACATTTGTTTAGTTTAGCCCTCACTAACCAACAGCTAATAACGGTAGGATTTATGTGTTATAAGTATTTCATTGGTATTTATTAAGCACTTATACATGGCCTTATTCAACATCTAACTAACTACAAACTGACACTTTTCCATGTGGGTTAGGGTTGGGGTAAACTAATTAGCTGTTAATAAGTGAGGAATAAAGAGTTACCGAACATTTGATTAGTTTTATCTATTCTTTGCTAGTGCTGGTACATACACTGTCTTGGAATAATATTCATACCCCATGAGCTTTTCCACATTGTGTCTAGTTACAAAAATAAAACATGAAGATAGTTTGTTCGTGTTTAATGTCAAAGACCAACACACAATGTTATAAAGGTACAGAGCTTATCTTTGATACTGAAAAGTGTGGCAAAAGTGTTCAGCTTCCATTATTGAGTGCAACCAATTGCATTCAGAAGTTGCCGAATGACTGATGAATGCACCGCCAGAGTGTATTTTAATCATAGCTGCTCTGTTATGGCCTCAGAGGTTTGATGATAGAATATTTGTCACAAACAAGAATCATTGAATCCAAGAAACTCATCAGAGAGGTCAGTAGTGAAGTTGGGAGCAAGTCAAATATTTACGAAGCTATGAGCGCTGTTTAATCCATCAACTGGTAATGGAAAGAGTATGGCACAACTGCAAATCTACCAAGACATGCCAGTCCACCCAAACTACCAAGCTCGCACAACGACAGCAGTGCTCAGATATGCTCATCATTCTACTCACACCATGCCCAGTGATAGAGGTGCAGCATCATGACATACAATAAGGGTTGCTTGTCTTCAGCAGGGACAGGGAAGAGTGTCAGAGTTGATGGAAAGGTGGATGTGACAAAATAACTCCCAGGTGGAGATTGTTGAGGATTGTAAGTTCCTTGGTCTAACTTTGTCCAACAATTTGAGATGGGACAAAACACCAACCATACTGTTAAGAAAGCTCGCCAACGTCTATACTTTCTGCGGAAACTCAGGGAATTTACAAATAACTCTAAGATTTTGCTGAACTTTTACCGCTGCACCATAGAAAGCCTGCTTCCTGGTGCGATTACTGCGTGGTTCGGCAGCATCACAGCCAAAGAAAAGAGAGCTTTGAACAAAGTTGTTCGTTCTGCTCTGAGGACTGTAAACCGTGAGATGCCCGTTCTAGAGGCTCTGTATGAGAGCAGACTCTTGAACCGTGCCCTGAGGATCGTAAATGACTCCTCTGGACATCCTGGAGCGGCCTTGTTCCAGCCTCTTCCCTCGGGGAGAAGATTCCGGTCCTTGCTGTGCCGGACCACCCGTCATGCGAATAGCTTCTTCCCTCAGGCGGTTATAAGACTGAACAGAGCGCCCTGAGATCTGCTTCTCTTTGTAGCTCTTCGTAGCTTTTCATTATGCTTTTAAGAGTTTTACATTTGCTTCACTGTGTCTTGCTATATTTAGTCTTATTGTCTGTGTGTGTGTGTGCTTTGTGGTGTTGGTGCCCCCGGTGTCTCCTGTTTGTATTCCAATGTAGCTTTTTCTGCAAATGGCAATAAATTGATTCTGATTCTGATTCTGAGATGATTTCTCTAGACATAAAGACTATTCATACAATGGAATGGTTTAAAATAAATCATATTATTGTGTTAAAATGTCTGAATTGAGAATCTACTGTTCACAAGCTCTGGAAAGTGACTGAGCTTGTTTGGTTTGGCAAAAAAGAATGGGCAAAAAATTCAGTCAGTAGATATGCAAAGACTAGACCTACCTCCTTATTTGAGTTCCACAAAGTAGTGACTCATAAATAATTATTAGTCATTTTGCTCTCACTTCCCATTTGTCTGTCACTTGTTGTATCTTTCACATAAAATGCAGATACAATTTGTCATGTGTTTGGTCATAATGAGGCAAAATGTAGTGCTTATGTCTGAACCTTCACCTAGTTTTGTTAAACTTGTGGCAGAGTTGAATATAGAAATGTGAACTTGTCGTTATGTGAAATATCTCAATTGTATCCAATGGGGTCATGCGATGGGGAAAGTTGAACAAAAGGTTTACTTTGAGTCAAGAGTTGTCGCTGCTGAGTTTGCTAAGTATTTTGTGAGCAATGGTAAACTTCCTCTTCTATACTCCTATAGCTAGTCAGAAGATCCAAACAACCCACATAATATTAACACTATAACAATATTGGCTTCAAACTAAGTCCAGTTAAAGGAGTCTAGTAGTATTTCTCAACACGACTTTCAAACTTGTTTTAGTTTTATAAATGCATGTTGTTAGTACCAATAAAGTCAAAATCCTGTTTTTATCTTGATAGAAAACATGTTTTCTTTTGCATACTGAGAGCTGATTGGCTGAGTGAGGGTGGTGCTCTCAGATCTAGCTGTGATAGAGGAACAAAAATATATATCTGTAATAAACTAGAAATGGAACCAAACTGTTTTGAGAGCTAAGCACCAGTTGCACCAGTGCTTGGGTACACTGGTGCAACTGGCCGCTAGTTGCTTAGTGTCTTACTTTTAACTCAGAGTAGATCAGAGTGTGTGTCTTTGTCCTCCTCAAAAGAATAAAAGTCAACTTCATTAACGCTGTTCTGAGTGGCCACTTCTCTTAGTTTATTCTCAGATGGTCTTCATCACGGGTGTTTTTGATCATAAACAGCAGAAATATTGGTTATGATCTTCGTAGTATAACTTAAATTTAGGAACAGTTTTGCTCAAAGTTAAGAAAGGAACCAAGTAACAGGTTACTTTTTAAGAGAAGTAGCGAGTAAAGAGAAGTAAGTTACTTTTTAAAAGTAAGTTACCCAACTCTGCTAGTGACATAGATTTGTATTACATAGTGGTTTCATAGTTAGGTTTTCCAGCTTAATAGTTTAGCAGTTTTTATTAATAGTTTAAGACTTGTTTTCTGTCTTAAATAAATAAAATAAAGATAATCTCATTTATGTATTTCAATCATTCCACTTGCTGAAATATTTTATTGTAAGCAAAAAGTCCCACTAGAAAAACTTATAAAACCACACAAAAATTCAACTTTTATTGTTGGTTTGATCATTGGAAAACATTTTAGTATAACATGAAGACAGCTAAAAAAAAGTTCAAAAATCAACAACAACAAAACAAACACATACAAATAATCAAATCTTGTTTATATTTTTAAAACGTTGATGAGTGGTTTTATTTCAGCCCTGTAGGTGGCAATGTCCCCTCACCCTTTTCATTGTATCTTACTATAATAACTGCATTAACAAAAATTGACGGAAAGTTGGATCACACGTGCTCTTCAAAAGCGACTTCATAATAGGCTTGACTAAAGAACGTATGCTGTGCTTATCCATAAAAAAACGTCAAGTTAAACCCTTTATTTAAATTCTCCTCACATGAGCGCCCTGTCTGAAAGTGCCTCATAATTATTTTCACTCATCACTAATGCATTGGAATACTTTCATAGATATTCTCCTGCGCTGAGGTCTCAATATTCTCTGTCGTTTTTGTAGGCAGCAGTCTTCTCCCTGATGAAAACAAAGAGGAAAAATACATATTTGTTTTAAAAATAGATGCTCGAATGATATTAAAAACAGGCACTGACTCAACACATGTTAAACACAATCTGCAAGTGCCACCAATCACAAACTGTTCCACACTCACAGAAAATAAAGGCGAGGATTAGGATTATGGTGACGAGAAAAACCGCTGCCAATCTGCCAATGTTTCCCACTCCCAGAAAACTGAAGAGATCAAATTCCTGGAACGTGAAAATGTACAAAATTGTCATTACTTCAGCAAAGAGATCCATCTTCTCTATTGGCTTAGATCTTTTGGCAACTCCAATGCTTATTTAGGAAGTGCTGTGAAAAATGTTGTACACAGCATCTTAAAACCATTACTGACTTTCATTCTGCCCATTATTGATCGTCAACACAGGGTCACTGTCCAGAGAGCCGCGTAATCCCAAAAAATGCGGGACTTATAAGGAATATGAGATAAAGAACATACCTTCACAGTGATAATTCTCAAAACTTGCGCTTCTTGTGTACCCTCAAATTGAGAAGTTGAGGCCATTGCTAGAAATGAAATAAAAATTGAATAATTAATCAATCAGTATCACAATCACATTAAAGCCCAGGGACCTAACTTTGTGTTTTTCATTAATTCTTCATGCTGTTTGTCCCAACTGAGAGTTTTAGTCTGAGAGTCACAAGATATATTAGTGACATGTTAGTGCCATATGAACCCGCCATGACTCTGAGGAGCACAGGGACTGGACTCCTGTTAGTTCCCAGAGTCAGAACTAAACATGGGGAGGCTGCTTTTCAGATTCATGCTGCTAAAATCTGGAACAATCTTCCTGAAAATGTGAGACAGGCCTCCTCTCTAACAATGTTCAAATCCAGGTTGAAAACAGTTCTGTTTAGCTGTGCATACAACTGAGGGATTTTATTTTTAATGTACTGTGATTATTTATGTTATCAATGCTTTCTTATTTTGTTCAGCACTTTGAATTGCCTATGAATTGTGCTATACAAATAAATTTGCCTTAAAGGTACAATTTTATGAACAAATTAAACCACTACATGTCGTATTGAAAACGGGTTATCTCACTGTTTGACTCTTTGGGCTGTGGGCTGATGTGACAGAGGCCAGATACACATGCATGTGAAAACTAAAGATGGAACCAAACTGGGACGAGTTCTATTTCATTAGATTAGTTTTGGTTTGAATTACAGTTTGATTACAGTTTAACAAGTTTATTTATTTATACATTATCAAAATAGTTGCAGAGTAGAGCTGCTGCTTCTCCACATCGAGAGGACATCTGTATTCCCCCAGATGAGCCGGAGAAAGTGTGTATGGACAGGGAAGTCTGGGCGTCTCTGCTTATTCTGCGGCCCCTGTGACTTGGCAATGGAGAAGGGGTGAATGGATGAATAGTTTTTTTTTCACCTTACAGACTAAAACATCCTGAAGAAAGGTTATCTTGTGTTATAGTATTTATTTATTTGATGAGGACAATGCAGTCATGGTTTATCTGTCTGCAGCTGATGTGATGTTTACAGAATGCATGGCACGTGTTCATTTGCATACAACGACTATAGAATGATTGTGGATTTGGAGAAGGCGTTCAACTGCGTTCCCCAGGGTTTCCTTTGGGGGGTTTTCTGGGAGTACGGAGTCCTCTGTTGAGGGCTATCCGGTCCTCTGCAGAGTGGCTGGGCGCTCCCCTAGAGATGGGGTAAGGAGCCGCGTCCCGGCAATGGTAAAATGGCTATATGGATGGACTACTACAGAAGTAAAAATATCTATAAATATTTCTTATCAAACAACTCAATGTGTAACAAGTGTTCTCTATAAGATGTCCTTCAGGGGCATCACTTGAGCTTTGTGTTGGTCAAAAGTATACAAAAAATACATTTTCTCAGATTCGATAACTGATAATTTAATATTATTTGACATTCTAAAACATGAAATTCTCGTTGTATTCCTAAAAGGGTTTTGTTCTTTATCATAACATAACAAAACCTTTTTAGTACCGCAGCCTGAAATGTTACTTTACCAGTGAGATTAGCTCTACACAATGAGTTCAGGCAGCCCTGATCACAGACTTTCTGATTGGTGAAACGGTGGAGGGCGGGACATCGAAATGAAAACAAAAACAAGATATAGGGGCTGTAAAACAAATTTTGAAATTTGAATAACTCGGCTGAACTACTGAACTTCAGTTAAAGAAGTATTGGAAAAGAGCATGCTTTATTAACGTCTTTTGACATATTAGGGCCATTTATTGATGACTTGACATGAAATACTCTCATTATGATAATGCACCATATTCGGTAGGTTTGAAAAGCATCGTACCTTGTGTAGCTGTGCAGGGGTCGCTCTCTGCTGGTCTGTCTGGAGCTGCACACACAGGTCACTTACATTCACAGTCATGTTTTGTGATATTTGTTTGATGGTTGCATACCTGGCTCTACCAACAGGCGAATATTGACTTTGAGATCATTGAACATTCCGGGCACTTGCACCCGGCAGCCGTACACGCCAGCATCACTCCAATCCACGTTCACAATGGTCAGTGACGCGTCTCCAAAATCTACGTCCCCCCTCAGCTGGAACCGAGGACCCTTCTGGTTTTCTGTCACTCCATCGTCCCAGGACACTATAGTGTTTGAGCATTTGAACACAGGTACTTTGCCTTTGCCCCAACAAAATCTCAAAGATCCATAAGCCAGGGCATCGTAGCTGCACGGTAGACTCACATTATGGCCGATGATGCCCACAACGCTTCCACCGAATACTGTCGAAGAAAAAAAAGGCATTATTATTATTTTACACACATAACACATTTGGCCTCTCCACCTACACCACAATAAATCACACAAATATTGACTTACCTCGGGAGAGAATAGGCAGGATCAAGTAGCAAAGTCCACGCATGTGTGTAGGCTATTTGACAACTCTGCCTGGAGTGAGGATCAAATAAGTTTCCCCCACACAGACGCACTCTGGAGAGATTGTTCAAGCTTCAACTTCTGTTTTTTTAAGAACAGGAATCAATAAATGGACATATAGAGACAAATACCAAGCAATGTTCTCAGAGTGAAATGTACCGTAGCACACAAATCTTCCAGACAGCGGAGATCCAGCGTGTAATTTAGACAGTTTAAGATTAGATACGGCTGAAGGAGGAATAGGCAAAAGAATGAAGAAGATCAATAGGATGTAAAAAGCCTGAGTTTGCTCTGAGCAGGAAACAAGGTTTGAGTCAGAGAAACCACGTGATGTTTTTGGGAAGGGTCTCTTTCTAAACTAGTTTGTATTATTGCATGTTTTGCTCATTTGTGGTTTAGGGGAACCATATGAAATGTGTGGTATGTGAAATGAAAGAGGACCCAAAATGCTGGAATGCAAAAAATAATGATTTAATAATGATGATAAACAAAATATTTGACAAATCAAACTTACATTTTTTTTGGAATTTTTAAGTTTTATTTTCCAGTGTGAAGGGTCCTGGGAAATAAGAATAAATGTCTACCAGCAGATCGGTGCCATGACAGAGGCGCGTCTGACCAATGTTTGTCGTCATCCCAGGTCTAACATGGGCTTTGGATCTGTTCAGTTTGGTCTCCACTTATTTTTAGCGTATAAATATATCTTCTCCGATCTTCTTGCGTTAAGTGCTTATATATAGTACATTTCGCCCAACTGGACTGGAAGTGTGTTTTTCCTCCACAGACCGAAAGTACTACTTGTGACTGGAATTAGTTGCATTGAACAATATTTTTTTTCCGACAATAAGTGTATATTTCTCTATTGTGAGAAAGTCTTTATACGACACAGGGTCAAGACCAAGCTTGTTCCTCAGCCTTTTATAGAGTCTCAGTCAGGCATGTCTCAAAGAAGGCCCATTGAGATTATAAACAATTTCACAGTGTCATCCAGCAAACTTCAGCGCCACCAATATTTGCATGCTCGTCGTAATGGTCAGAACTTCTGGAACGCAGTCCTTGTTTATACGGACAAATGTTTTTGCTGGTGAGATTTGTCATTCATCCAACTTCTGTTTTGTCACACGTGGATATGGAAATGATGTCATACCTCATTTTAAAGACCACAACAGCCCAAACACAGTCAAAATAAGCTGAGTTGCTGGACCAGTCTGGTGAAATTAACCCTTACTGAAAGGTTTGGGCCTTACCTTTCTTAACTGTAGCTACACCGTGCAATAATATTGTATTTTTGTATTCAGTTTCTTGGATCATCAGAAAAACTGCAGCAGAGTTCATGTGTCTTGCATTTTTGGTAGAGATCAGATGTTTTTCTGCCTAAACTCATCTAGCCTTGCGTGTGATGGTTGCAATTCTGTTGCTATCTAAAGTAATATAAACGTCGTCAATGTCTTCACACTGCAGCTTCTCTGACAGCTCTAGTGTTCTGCTGTCATCACTGTCAGCCATCTTTGATTCCTACACATGCTTCCACTAAATCGCTGTCCTCCCCCTTTGAGCTGCAGTGAGTGCTTCATAAATCAGCATTGTCCCAAATGGCAGTTTCTCATCTATCTACACTCTTTCTCCTCTCTCTTCTAACTCTGGACTTTTGAACAGGTTTCGTCTGTGATCCCAAAACCATAGTTTATTGTACCAGCCCTTATGCCTTTGTGAAATAGGCTCTTGTTTACTTTGCTTTCCTGTTTGGATTCATGTGAAAGACGCTGTAAATCCAAAGCATAGATAAAGGTTTAAAACCTGAATTAGGAGCAGAGCGGAGCTGCTTTGGTCTTGAGCCAAAAGACACAGACAAATGTTATTTTTAAAATGAGGAACAAGTTGACGGGTACTGTTGGCCAATTGTTCAATTCTAGTCTAGAAATAGCACAAAGAAACGACTCGTGTCTGAGTTCAAAATGCAGTAATTCTCTGTCACATTTACTCAAGTGCATTGCCACCATGTTGTAGTACACATCGATTTACAATATTGCTGATGCCAGAGGGGCTAAAGCAAAGATGCTGAGCTGTCAAACCGCTCCATACCCTCCTAGAGTGACCTCTGCAGAAAAGAGTGCTTCCTTTAGACTTACATTCTCCTCAAAGTACATGGTTTGTATCTTGTACTTGTCGATGCTTTCAGACATATGCTCGCCATCCTTGTGCTCCGAGAGAACATCCTTCAGGAGTCAGAGGTGGTGACTCGGCCGCAGCTGTTGCAGTGTGATGCAGAGTTCACATGTTGCGATCAGACAGCAGCCCTTCTCATGTGAGGGCCTCAAGGGAAGTCAAGTCAAGTGTACAGAAGCAGAAGAAGCACGTATCAAGCGCATCATTTTTGTTCACCCCAAAAATGAGATGATGTGGTCATTAGTGTTTGCATTCTTTCCACTACACGCCATGAACACCTGAGATAGGGCTTTCAGAGCGTGTTTTGACATGTATTTTTGGACAAACTTTCTGCTCAATTTGAAAGCAGCAATCTGTAATGTTTGAGTAGTTCTCTTTAGGAATGTCTGACAGTGTCCTGACCTGCGTTCGAATCCCGGTCGGAACGGGTGGAGTGTGTATGTTCTCCTCGTGTCTGCCTAGGTTTCCTCTGGGTGCTCCGGTTTCCCCTACCACTAACATGTAAAGTAGATCTGGCATGTGCCTCCTGCCTCCTGTGACTGTGGTCTGTGCTATGTTGTGCTTTTGAGTTAATAAAAATGAGTTCCTTATATACTTACAGCAACACATGAATACGTCCATCCATCCATTTTATTCCCCCTAAATTCATTTCTGGGGTGGGAGTGGCAGTCAGAGTTGCACACATTTCACAGAGCACCAACCCCTCACTGATCCTCCTGCAGGTGCAAGCAATCAGCAAGCTTTATATATGTATAGCGCCTTTAACAGGTTAGAGTCACAAAGCGCTTTACAATTGTTGTGGGTATTTGTCTCTCACTCCACAAAGAGATGGGAGCAAGGTTGCCAGTACTGGAGGCGCATGCCAGACCTATGGGCTATATGCACGGAGAGGCGTGACGTCATCTCAAAGAACTAAGAACGGCTCGTTTACTTCCCGTCTGTGCTAGCGCTATGGCTGTGGTGAGTTGTAGTGATGTTTTTTAGTCATTAGATTGATATATTCAGCTGTGAGACTGACCCAAAAGTGTCACGAGCTTTCTCACTGAGGAAAAGCTTTGACTGTAGCCACTGTAGAGAGATTAGTTAACATAATAAAAGCACAATGACAGCACAATCAAAGAGCACTGCTGTGTCCCAAAAATGCCCAGCATCCTCACAGTTTAATTCCAGTTTGAGCATTATTTAGGAAACGCGGAAGTGTGCGTGCATAGAGCCCATTGTGCATGTTTACAGTGGCAAGGCAAGGCAAGGCAAGTTTATTTATATAGCACAATTCATACACAAGGCAATTCAAAGTGCTGAACAAAACAAGAAAGCAATAAAATCATAAATAATCACAGAACATTAAAAAGAAAGCTAAAACAATCCCTCAGTTGTATGCACAGCTAAACAGAACTGTCTTTAACCTGGTTTTAAACATTGTCATTGAGGAGGCCTGTCTCACATCTTCAGGAAAACTGTTCCAGATTTTAGCAGCATGAATCTGAAAAGTGGTAAGGGAAACCGGAGCAACCGGAGGAAACCAGAGCCAACATGCAAACTCCACTCAGAAAGACCCCGTTCCAACCAGAATTTGAACCCAGGACCTTCTTGCTGAGAAGCGAGAGTGCTCTCCACTCAGCCACCGTGGTGAGTCCACAGGGACTTTGATCTTTCTGCAGGGGCTTCAGGCAAAGTGGGGTTAAGTGTCTTGCCCAAGGACACAATGGCAGCTGAAAACGTATACTGCTGTTAATTATAACTGAGGTCTATGCATCTATTCTTGTACAATCGTTATGAACTCAGAGGGCATTTTACTTTTTTAACATGTTTGCACATTTACTGATGGCACCTTTCCTGTCTTTTGCACAACCTGAGTGATCCTAAATATGCCAAATGTGACATGTACATTTCTCCATTGTTGCATCAACAAAGTCCATCTTATCTCATCTTCTACTGGGTCCGTTCACACACATGCATGCTTCTATCGTCCAAATGCGAGTCGAAAAGCATCAAGGCACATAGCACTAACAATGCTGGAGGTGAGCCGAGGGAGACCAGTGCAGCGGACTGGTCCTGGTCTGGGCAGGTTCACTAAGCTGCTCCGTGCTGGAGTCGTGGCTGCGGATGGTCGTTGATGTGACGTGAAGCAAAGCACCAGACAGACTGTCCAGGACCCACTGCCTGGCACAACACGTTCAGAGCGGTTCTTCCTCGGCTCCTTTCACCTCAGGCCTCAATGCCTCCCTCCATTATTTTTGGCCAAATGGCGATGAGGCGGTGATTTACTTGAGAAATAATATCTTCAGTTTATGGTCAACAGCAAATAAATTAATACGATTAGCCTGTTGTCATTTCCCTTGAGAAACTACAAAACTGATTTATGGGCAATATTTTTTGTTTTTTGTTTGTAAAAGGCAGTAAACTGCTCGGAGTGTGATGTCATGGTCTTACAGGAATGAGACAGGAAGTTTTAGACAGATGGGGGCGGAGTTAGATCTTTGGGTTATGGTTAGGGTCAGGGTTCCAGAACTTCCCCACTCTTTAAATGGATCTAAAACCAACTCCAGGTCAGTTTCTAACGAGGCAACAATGTAATAAAATGATAACAAGCTAAAAAAAATTGATTTTGTTCATTATTTGTTATTTCAAAGCTATAAAGTTGTAGTTCAATACTAAAATAAGTAATTTCATTGTTATTGTTTATTAATGAGTGAGACCTCTTCACCGGTAAAGGTAGTTTTGTTTCCAGTGCAAAGTGAGCCCTTGAGTTTCATAGCTGTTTATGCACATTTCCTCAACATGAAAATGGTTGTGAAACACACGGGATGTGCTCTAGACGTTTGAACCTCGGCAAACTTTCGTCTTTGTGCGTTCACGAGACGAGGTCATGAACGTGTCTATCTCACAGATCTATATTAGTTCTATGGTCTAGACTCTACATCCCTTGGGAGAGTGGTGGATAAAGAGGATAACTTGGGTATGAAAGGAAATTGAGATAATATAGATTTTAATGCCCCCAATGGGTGTCTTACTACGGGTGTAATCACTTCATTATTAGACCAGTTCTAACCATTTCTTTACACTTTACTCACTACTTACTTATTTTGGGCTCTATGCTATATCGTAAAAAACTTAAAGCCTCTGTCTTGACTTTAAATGTAACTCATATTGTTAGTGTATTTGGGTCCAGGGTCTCTGGGTGGCCTATAACCCTCCCGTTTGTACCATTCACATATGAGTGATGAAGCTGCAGCTGCCGGTTCTTTCCCCCTGGACTTCACATGGTCCTGGAAGTGTTCCTCTGTGTACCCCTGCTTCTCCCATCCAGCTCAGATTTTTTCTATTTTTATTCCACTGGGGAGAATACAGCTCATTGGGAGTTTTGGGAGCGGAAACATGGACAATAAACGGAGCACATGGTGAGGGAGTGAGAAAAGGGAACTAAAGAGGACATATTCAAAATGTTTTTTCTTTGTTTAATGTAATAATAGGTTCATTTTAGAATGTGAAATAATTTGTTAAGTGGAACACATGTGGTGAAACACGTATGAAGGGTAAATAATGCTTGCCTCCTGTAATTCCATGTGTTGCCACCAGAGGGAGGAGTTGAAATTGATTTAGTTTTTCCAAAATTTAAAATTATGTCATTGTTACGAACGTGGTTTCACCTTAAAAATTACAAAAACAATAATGTAGTTAAAATCTAGAAATGTGACGTCATAGTGGTACAATGACAGGAACAGGAGCTTTTAGACAGAACTTGACATGTTTGTGTTTGAAGTTCCTGATATTAGCCTGGATGGATCTAAAACCAGTTCTGTTTTGTCATAATATATTACCTTTTAAGAAATTAAGAGAGAAAACGGACCATAGGCTGCGGAGAGAGACATGTTTTAATGCAATACTTTTAATACCGATTAGGGCTCTTTGGCTAACAGTATGTGCAAACCCAAGGTCGGCACAGTGGTTAACACTTGTACTTCACTGCCAGAAGGTCCTGGGTTCTATTTTACCTCCAGACAGGGACTTTCTGTGTGGAGTTTGCATGTTCTCCCCGTGTCTTGTTTCCCAAACCACTGCAAACGCCTACAAAGGGTTGAATGAGTGTGTGTTTGTGAGTGAGGCTACAGATGGAAAGTAGCTACAGGAAGCTACAATCTCTGGTATTTACAGTTAACACAAACGGTCCCAAATAAACAAATACATACAAATACAATGCCCGTGATGTTTGCGGTGATACATTGGGTCTGATACTTTGTTTTTCAATTATTGATTTTGGGTCTTAAGATTATTGTCATATTTGAGGATTAATAGTCAATAGTCTTCACAAAACATGCAAAATCATGTGTGTACAATCTGAATACTTTTATTGAAATGCTCAAAAAATACTGTAGGGTTATTTTCCTCGCACTAGTTTGCACACCAAATTTATTTAGTACTTTCTTCTCGATATTTGTGAAATAAGGTGCTCTGTTAACCAAGCGTTATGACACAGAAAGGGGAGTGCATGTGAAATAGAAAGATTTATTGCTAAAAGGATGCTGAGGGTAGAGCTTGAGAGAAGGTCAAAAGGAAGAATGGTTGCATGGACGTGGTGAAGGAGGATGTGGCCTTCTTTGAAATAGAAAAACTTCAGTCCCTGAGTGTCTGCGTGTCGCCATTGTGCTGTGCTTTGGTAAATACTTACACATGTTTTCCCATGTATTTTTATGTACAAAATAAACACAGCACTAAAAACATGTACAATAGGTGAGGGTTGAAATAGCGTGTATTTGTGAGTGCGACTGTGCAAACTAGCTACACAGCTACAATCTGGTGCATTTACAGCCCCTGCTGTTCATGAATACACCCATTCAAATAGATACACATACATACAAAACCAATTACAATTGTGAGACTAGCATCTACTCTGGCAATTTTCAAATCAGGGTTAAAAACTGTTCTTTTTAGCTGTGCATACGGCTGAAGGATTTTATTGATACATACTCTTTTTTAAATGCATTGTGGTTATTTATTATTTTAATCCCGTGTGTGCTTTTAATGTTTTAAGGTTTTTAATTACTTGTGATTTTTTTCTGCTTTTAATGTATTTATTGTTTGTATATGTAGATTTTTATGTTTCTGATTTGTCTGATATTATGTGGGTTGTGAGGCGCTTTGAGTGGCCTTGTGTTGGAAAGGCGCCATACAAATAAAGTTGATTGATTGATTGATTGACAATTCCAACAAACTAAATAACATATAATACATACATGTTTTGAAAAGGGAGACTTTTAAACGCCCACAAACATGCACACACACGCTCACACACACACAAACACACACACAAACACACACACAACCACACACACAAACACACAGGCCCAAACACCCAACACGCTCTATACTCGCTCACTCTCTTTGACTTTTTTTCAATAGTTTTTTTTAATGCAGTTATTTCAATTGAATCAGGTTTGAACATGTGTTTAAATCGTCTGTAACTCTGTTCCAAAGAGTAGCAATAAAATAATCTGGAAAATAAATCTGGAATCTGAAAGGCAGGAAGATAGAAAGAATACAAACTTGGCACAGGAAGCGAAATGTGATGGGTCCCATAGAAACGCCATTTATTCATTGCTTCCTCCCAGATTTTTTATTGAATCTCATATTAGTTCTTTGTGTGAGGATGAATTTGGTGTCCTCCCACATTCCATTGACATCGACTCATTGTTACTCGCAACGGCATCCTTCACGTTTTTATCTGTAATGAATCCTGTCTTAAATGAAAGCTTTTCTCATCTCTGCTGCATTCATTGTGGCGGATTACAATATTAATCTGACAGTGAATGGATTCTGCGGTGACATGACGCAGACACTTACTCAGCAGTATTTCTCATGGCTTCAGACTCTGTGTACATAATCAAACAGTGAAAAGTGCTAACATAAACATGGCCCCCAGATGATTAGGGATGAAATGTGGACCCCAAAGCTGATCTCAGTCCAAATGCTGGTCCCTCCACTGGGAAATAGTCCTCGTTGCATTTCTCACATGGCCTGACCATCCCTCGACAACCCCAGACAGATGCTGAGAAAGCTTTGAGAGAATATGGCCAATATGGGAAATTTTGAAATCCCGCAAGTGGTGAGTAGTGGCATTGCGGTTTATTCCTGTTTGCTAAATGAGAACACGACCTAACCTTGACCAAAAGGTAAGGTCCAAAACCAAGCAACGTTTTTTCGGACCCCCCGGTTGCGTTTATCAAAGTGTTTTTTCCGGTCCGGACCAGACGTGGACCTGACTTCCTTACAATGCTGCAAATCAAGCCAAGGCCACGGGTCCGCAGCGCTAAACACAGCATGAGTCAAGGTTCATGAGAAAAAATGTGTCCTATTTGTATACAAGTGTCCAGCGCATGCACTACAAACCTCATAGTTTAGACCACAAATAACCTGACAAGTATTGCATTGAGGAAAAGGAGTTTAGAGTGTCTTTCCGATGTTAATGCACAATACTTTCAAATCATTGTGTATCTCAGTGCGAGGAGTTACCCGAGGAATTAAAGGGGCAGTGTCTACTATGCACATTTCATTGGGAGGAAGCCTCGGGGAAGACCCAGGACCCAACTGGGAACACCTTGGGATTCTGTAAAATCCCTTTTTTAGTGTACCTGGTTTCATTTAAACATAAGTGTTGAGCTATTTTTGGTTTGTGAATGGTGTATAAAGAAATACAAATAAACAAAATTGTGGCAAAATTTGACCTGGCAACAAACTGGCCTCCTAAATGACAGACTCATTCTGCATTGTGGTGCGCAAGGAGCGGAGTCAGAGGTGGAGTGTCAAATAGCGGTGACAATTTTAGTTGTTTTAATGCCATTTAAGTAAGTATAAAAAATACAACAAACCAGTGTGTGTAAAGTGAGCGAGTGAGTCAGTGAGTGAATGAGTGAATGAGTGAGGGAGTGAGTGAGTGAGTGAGTGGGTGGGTGACTGAGTGAGGGAGGGAGAGAGTGAGTGAGTGAGGGAGGGAGAGAGGGATTGAGTGAGTGAGTGAATGAGGTAGGGAGTGAGTGAGTGAGTGAGTGAGGGAGGTAGAGAGGGAGTGAGTGACTGAGTGGGTGAGTGAGTGAGTGAGTGAGTGAGTGAGTGAGTGAGTGAGTGAGTGAGTGAGTGAGTGAGTGAGTGAGTGAGTGAGTGAGTGAGTGAGTGAGTGAATGAGTGAGTGAGTGAGTGAGTGAGTGAGTGAGTGAGTGAGTGAGTGAGGGAGGTAGAGAGGGAGTGAGTGACTGAGTGGGTGAGTGAGTGAGAGAGGGAGTGAGTGAGTGAGGGAGGGAGAGAGGGAGTGAGTGTGTGAGGGTGAGTGCGCGAGTGAGGGAGTGAGTGAGAGTAAGTGTGTGTGTGTGTTTGTGTGTGTGTGCGTGTGCGTGCGTGTGTCTGTGCGTGTGTCTGTGCGTGTGCGTGTGCGTGTGTCTGTGCGTGTGTCTGTGCGTGTGCATGTGCGTGTGTCTGTGCGTGTGTCTGTGTGTCTCTGTGCATGTGTCTGTGCGTGTGTCTGTGCGTGTGTGTGTGCGTGTGTCTGTGCGTGTGTGTGTGCGTGTGTCTGTGCGTGTGTGTGTGCGTGTGTCTGTGCGTGTGTCTGTGCGTGTGTCTGTGCGTGTGTCTGTGCGTGTGTCTGTGCGTGTGTCTGTGCGTGTGTCTGTGCGTGTGTCTGTGCGTGTGTGTGTGATGGAAGACCTCTGACCAAAGGAACAAGATAATCAGTCTTGGTGTTTTCTGCAGTGATTTCTTGCGTCTGAGCTCCAACTGCCAACACCTGCCAAGAACATCCACTGATGAGGTGGTGGTGGATTTACTGGAGCCTATTAGTGGCTGTTTGAATTAAATGGGGTTTGTCTGTTGCTAGTCTGCAAGAATTAGCGATTACTGCAATTGTTTGAAGGTAGTGCTGTCGAAGTTATGTCGTCTGAAGTATTATGATAATGAGGTTTTTTTTTCATATATGTTTAAACATGTATTTATTAAGATAGGATTTGTCATTTCATGTTTTGAAATGACAAAGTAAATAGTAGGTAGATATTATTTTTTCTTTAAAACGCAACGTGCACTAAATTCTCTATCATACTTTATGTTTTGTTATTTCTCTCACCACCTGGCATCTCTCCTTTTGTACAAACCAAACTCTTAAAGCTGTTGTGTACTGTATGTAAACAAAAGAAGGAAATGTGGATGTGAGGACAGTTAATTCTAACAGTTTTGAAAGTGTATCCATGTATTTACACATTTATGCCATTACACACACATGCTTATAGAGCTGCAGTTGACAAAAACTTTAAATATGCTTCACCACTCAGCTGTTCAATAACTAATGCCTTGAGAGACGCTTCCTGGCCGGGTCAAGAATGGAATTTGAACTTTCTGAAGGCATTTAAGGAATTTCGTGTTGGAACTTGAAGCGAGAGTTGTATTCATCTAAAGTGCGATGAGTCTGGTTTAATAGGTTCATAAAACACTACACAAAGAGAGGAAGGAAGCCAAGTGTCCCCTCAGCAAAGACACAATAGAGATCATGAGGAGCCAACGGAGCCAGAGCCAGACAGAGCCCTGAGAGTTCAAAAGAGACATTCCATAGTGAAACACAGAAGTTTGAACTCGTGAAGATATAATGAATCAACAAGTAATACATATTGGACTGCATTGTAGATTTAATTATTATTACTGTTATTGCTTATTTTTAACATTTCAATATTTAGCTACAATTTGTGCAGGCAGTGTTGAGGTTTGCAGCTTGAACCCCAAAAGCAAAGGCAGGAGACTGAATGAGAAGTGTATTTACTATGCTAGAGTTGAGCAGGCAGTGGAGGCAGAGAGCAGGACGACTTAGCTGGAGCATTAACAGGAGACTAAGAATCGAACGGAGAAGCAGGAACGAGACACAACCGGATCAGAAAAGACGAGGAGCAGCAAGTAAGGGAAGGGAAAGATCAAAATATCTCAAGAACTGGATGCACTACAGGCTGAGATTTTCAAAGAAGCGGTGAACAGACTGGTCTTGATTTACAGAGGCAGAGTGAGGGATGAGGAGCAGGCGGGTGCTATCTGCAGCACAGGTGACGCTGGACACGCCCCCTGCTACACTCATGCCCTTTAAAACAGTAGGGGAGGAGGGAGCACACAGACTAGACCCTTATTGTTCCTGTTTACGCTCCATTCATGTCACACAGCATTTATTTTCTCTCAAACTGTCTCAAGATGCATGTGCGACAGTGATTTTGTTTTTGTTTTTGTAAAGCTCAAAATTACAAAAGTATTTACATAACCATTGAATTTGCCTGGATCATCACCAGAATCAATAGCTTAGCACTAAATAAAAAATAAAATAATATCATTGAATAATACAAGTAATGCATATTAGTAGTGGTGAAAACAGTAAAACAGAAAAGTTTAGTTGTACAGCACAATTCAAACACAAAGCAACTTAAACTAAGTACTGACCAACACAAGATAGAGATAATCACACAAGGCATTAAAAGCAAAAATAATTTAAGAGTAAAGGCAAAATCCCTCAGTTGTAAATTCCTGATTTTTATTTTCAAAGTTGGACAAGGAACTTAAACAGCTCTTTGTGTGTTTGCAGAGGACTCTGAATGACCAGTCAGTAATAGACTTAGTTATGCAAAGGGCCTGTCCTGGTGCATTGTACAGGGCATATCTGCAGCAGCTCATGGGGGTCGCCCTGGAGACACATTCTACTGGGACGTCCTGAGTTTCTCTCACACGCTGGCTGAATGACAATGAGGCCAAACAGGATCCACTGAGCCCAATCAGAAAGCACCAATGTCTTTAGATGTGGTCCTACTGATTTGAAAGCTTCCTTCATCGCTCTATCTGAAGCCATGACAGCACCTCTCCTCTCTGGGCCTGACATGATGGAGTGAGCACTCAGCCGTACTCAACCTTTAGGTTCATGACCCTGGGAATATTAAAACCGGATAGCCTATAAAATGGATGTTTATAAAAACTTCTGCTAACTCAATAAACATTCAATTAGCCTGTCCTTGAAGAAGTATTGCGTTTCTAAAGGAGAAGTAGTATCGTGTTGTATTTTAAGACCATCTTTCCTCAAACAGCGGTTCATCCAATCAGAGAGGAGCATATACTGTTTGTTCTGGCTCCAGTCTGTGGGTGTGTAGAACTCTTCCATCTAAACACTCACGTGACCTCTATTGTTTAATGCTGCTCTTTGTCCAGACCCTAACCCTGGTTTGGAAACATTTTCTCCAGCTCGACCAGAGAGCTTCTGTGCTCTGACTTTTGGCTTCCTAACTAGTGAGCCTTCCATGTAAGGAAGTAAGAAATCTTCAGTTATATTAGACATTTCATCGAGCAAGGTCACACAAAGCGCTATACAATTGTTGGTGTACCTGTTATTTCATTCTCTCCACACACAGTGATGACAGAAGCAAATTCATCAGACTTGGGCTACAGTCAAATTCATTAACAACCTCTCTCCTTTGTCTTGCACTTCCTTCTTACTACATGGTGCTGCATATTACTCAGTGCTGCTCCATCTCATTTATTTTAAAACCTTTTATTTCAACTCAATTAGCAAAGTTATATAACAGAGTTTACCCTAGTGATATAAATTGTGTTGTAAAGAGAGACAACTAGGCTATGAACGTGCAAGAAAGCTGATCTGTCACTATATATAAGTATATTCTGCTCATATCCTTATTTACGTTCATAATCAAGTCACTTTTAGCAGTGACGGTGACAGTAGCATCAGTGAGAAGAATGGCCCAAACCCCACCTGCTTTTTTATTTAATGAGCTTACTTATAATGTTAAAAATACCCTATAGTTTATCATAAAGTCTAAATGCTATTGTAGATTTTGAAGCTAAACAATCCTGTAAATCAAATTAGCTAGTTGGTCTTCATTCCTACTGTCTGTCATTTGCGATGCAACACTGAAATGTCCTCTCTGTGGGTGGAGTAAAGGTTCTCTTACCCTATGTTATTTTTACAAACGTATATATATCTCCTCTGTATGCTCAAGACATCCCACACAGACACAAACCCAACAGTTCATTTCAGGTCTCCAGCCTCATCCATATCTTTATTTAGAGGTTCTTGAACAACACAACATTATGAGAAATAACAAAATGTAACAATGTAGGGACATATTTCTTTCTGTGCTTTTTCAAGTCGATATTGTCAGAAGGTGATAATGTAATGCAGAAAATGTGGAGCCCCGTTGTCGTCATAAAGGCTGATGTAGAAGGTGATTCAGTGCTGCGTCTGGGAACACGCCACGTCGACAGGCCACGTGGGAGAAAGCAACAGGCCCAGAGTGTGCTGTTGCCTGTAATGATACTATTAAAGAGAAAGACACTCCAAATGGTTCTGTGGCAAATGTGTGTGCGTGTGTGTCAGCGAGGAGTTTACTCAAGTGAGAGGAGTGGGAGCTTTGTCAGACGAATGAAAAGCTTTTTGTCAATATTTTGCCCTCTTCTGTTCGTAGCAAAGATGGTGTCATGAATATGCATCTACTCATCTCTGCTCATCGCTCACTCCAGTTATTTCAGAGATATTTAAGTGCTCTTCAAAGCGCTAATGCCACAACACACACAAAAGTGCAGACCCCCACTGACTGCCAAGAGATAAACTATAACAACAATGGCTGACTGGATCCAGGTTTGACTTTTTGGGCTGAATAAGAGTATGATGCAGTCTGTGTGGCTCCTTCAAAACGCCCTTCACCCACTGGACTAATACTTCCAACCAATTTTATTGATAAAGCGCTTTTTATACAGAAAATGCAACACAAAGTTGTCCCCTCAACCCGACCACTCAACGGACACACCTCAAACCACATATATTATTACTAAGTATACACATGAACACACACAAACATTCAGACACATGGGTAAAATGGGCAAAACTTTGAAAAGATATAGGGCTGGGTTCCGATGCAACCAGCTGAAGAAGCGTCACCCAAGGAGCCGTCTGCACCAGGAGCAGAGAGCCACCTGCAGCCACAGGGGACGACACAGGACCCAGAGGAGAGAGGAGACTCCAGACCTCCTCCAGACCCATGAGCCAGACCCCCCACAGCCCCAGCATTTGGGATGTTAAAACAATAGAATAAATAGTGTACTATTGAAAGACTAAAAGGACTCTAGTACAATACATAATACTAACAGTGACACATAATAAAACAAAAACAAATGTATTAGTCTATAATGACCTGTCTTTTTGACGTTTTCTCATTGTCTTGAGAGTCCATCGCTCTGACTTTTCCAGTATGTGTGAGTTCTACACACTTGTTTGTCAGCACTTATTTGCCTTGATGGATGTTTGGCATTGTTTAGGTATTTATAGACTGCTTTAAGGTGGCAAGTGTGATATGAATGGAGCGTAAACAGGAACAAGACCTACTTCCTGAGACGATTTAGGTTTGTTTTCAAAACTGGTGCCACTGAACAAGAATCTGCCATTTGTGAAATGCAAAAACATGGTTCAACAAAGGCATCTATGAGTAAGTAAGTAAGTGATCTTTATTTATATAGCGGCTTTCACAGAATCACAAAGTGCTTTAGAATTGTTGTGGGCATTTGTCTCTCACTCCGCACAGAGATGGGAGTGAGGTCACCATACAGAAGGGCATGCCAGATCTATTGTACATGTTTTTAGTGGTAGGGGAAACTGGAGCACCTGGAGGGCTCTATGTATGCCCATATACTCTTCTGTTTACTGAATATTATATTTGGCATAAACATGTGCGGTTCTCTCAAACAAATGAAGTAAATCCAGATCTGTAACAAACATTTGTGTAAGGAAACAGAAATAACTTTGAAAAGAATGTGGATGTGGAAATTCCCTTCAATGAGCACTTATGCTACTATGATTTTATGATGTTTTTCTGCTTTTCGGCCAACTCAAACTTAACCCTTTGGTCCTAAATGACTTGTCCCTTTGGCCAGAGGGGCATCAGTGAGTTTGAGTCTTCAGGAGTTTTATTGGGTGTTTTGTGACAGTTTTTCTTGCTGCTGAAGAGGCTTCTGGCATCTTTGACCTTCATTTGTTTCTAATATCATACAAATATATTAACTGTGGGTACAGTATGCATTTGTGCACTACATATAAGTCAAAAGAATCTACTTAAAGCCGTTTAATCAGACCCGTCTGGGCCTACAAAGCCTGGCTCTATTTGTAGCTAAAGAACTGTTACAAATTGCTCTGAGCTTGCAGCATTGTTTGTAAGAAGTTACTATGGGCTATAGCTTTACATAGTAAAGTAAGAATAAAAAATAAAAAAGAGCTGAAAAAGCTCAACAAAGCTAACATCATCTGGACGTTCTCAGATTTGAGTCCAAACACATCTGCAGTAGTAGATTTTTAGATCCTGGAGCTTGTTTTTAGGTGTTGAAAGGGTTTAGCCTCTGTTTATCTGACAGAGTTGTTATCTCTGTATGCCTCTGTCGGATCAGTGAGGTCAGAAAAACAGCTTTTGTTGAATGTGCCCAAGTCTCGTCTCAAAACTCGAGGACACCAGGCCTTTGCTGTCGCTTCTCCCAAACTGTGAAATAATTTACCCCTGTACTTTAGAGCTGCTCCTTCATTGGATCTTTTTTAATCAATTCTAAAGACATACTGTATGTGTACATCTTGGCTTTTAACACCAACTGGGTTTTACTGTTTTAGATTTCACATGTATTTGCGCGTATTTGATGCCGTTTTCTCTTCTTTTTTCTTGTGTGCGCATGAAGCAGTTTGGGCAGCTGGTGTTGTTGTAAATGTGCTATACAAATAAAGCTGACATCTGTGGAGTCAGTCGTCGCCAGTTTGAGGTGCAGCAGATAGAACACTGAGCCCGATGGGACTGGCCATAAGGAGTTCCCAGTTTGTTCAGCGGAGGCCAAATTGGTGAGCAGAAAGCAGGATTCAGGCCGTCACATAAAACTACAATGGGTGTTTATGAACTGATAAGTCCTTAACGTTCTGCTGCCTTTGCTCTGCACTGCCAATCGCCCCAAACACAGAGGGTTAAAGTACCGTTTCATCAGCAAACGTATTTAACAGGTTGTCAGTGTGATATTTCTGCTGTGGCACTTTGGCTAAGCAAGAGGTACTTTTTAGAGCTGCTGTTTGAGGTTATCCGCGGCCACTGCACTTTCCATGCAGCAGTTTGCATCTGATTCAATTACTTCCAAAGCCCTTAATCCCTACGCGCACAAGCTTTAGGACAATTAACATCTCTCTCGAATTCTTGTGGGCTATTTTGGTTGCAGTTGGTTGTATTTTCTTAACTTATCTCTAATCTAAAGTCAGCATTAGTAAGTAGACACATTTTAAAGGCATCAAGCGAGACCATGCAGAATAATTCTGGGTGAGTGATTGCTTACTAATAGAATATGTTATGTGTACTTACTTGTAATACTTCTCAATATTTGCCTGCATTATTTCCTCAATTGTTCTAATTCTCATAATAACTAAAGTAGCAATATGTAATATTTGCATGTCAAGTCATCATTAAATGGCCCCAATATTTCAAAAGGTGTTATTAAATTATGCTCTTTTCGAATTCATCTTTAACTGATAACAGTAGTTCAGCCGAGATATTTGATTATCAAAATTAGTTTTACGACCCGTAAAAGTTGTTATTGTTTTCATTACGATGTCCTACCATCCGCCGTTTCGCCAATCAGGAAGTACGAGGTCGGGGTTGCCAGAACCTTCCGCGGCTAGTTAAAATAACATGTGGCCGCAGAACTAAAAGAGGTGATGTTATGATTCTCAAATCATTAACGACAAAAAAAAAAACTAAAATGAGGATTTATATTGGGACGCCTTTGAAAACTTGAGACCATTGAAGGCGGATACAAACTTTCCGTGATGCAGAACTTGCTGCGTTGAGTGCGTTCTTCATTGACAGTTCAAGAACCTGCCTGGAGTCCTGAATCACTTATATGCGAAGGCGGCCTACTGGTTAAGTCATAGCATTGACGCCCCAGCGGACGATGTTCGAATCCGGGCAAGATATGTTTTGGATTAAACTAAATAATATTATATTCTTATCAAAAAGGGTGAAAGGTAGAAACAAGCCGTCAGTTGCAGATTAAAGCTGAATTGTAATAAGAATAATTTGAGACCACATGTACCCAATTAGAATAATGTTAGTCTCTTTTTGATGTGGGACTTATACATGTTTGTCTAAAAAAGAAGGGAATAAAAAAAAATCGAATTGATATCCTCTGAAGGAAACCCTGAAGTTGATAAACTGAAGAAACATGTCCCAACATCCATTCTTCCCACTCCTATTTTGGACATCAATTGCTTTATTTATTATTATTATTTATTTTGCATAATCAACGTATAATTAAATTTTTGTTTTTCTCATCTCAAATGTTCAAATAAAAAAAACAAAAAAACATTCATTCAACATTAGCACGCCTCATGGCAATGTGAATGGAGACAGACTAACAGCTTATAAAATAATTCTGTCATGGGGGGAGGCGAATGAAGGACTCAAAATGCAGGAAATGCCAAAATAAAAATAATTTAATGATGAAAAAACAAAAGGGTAGATGAAAACATACTCAAAAATCCAAAATCACAGGGAACCAGGAACGGAACAAAACAGAACGGACAAGGACATGAACAAGACAATACAATGGACCAGCCACATGGGGAGAGGAGCACAGGGTACATATAGACACAGACACAGGTGAAACACATCAGGGCGGGGCAGACAATCAACACAGGGGCAAACAGGACAGGAAGTACAACTAAAACCAAACCACAGAGAACAATGTCAAAATAAAACTAAAATATAAAAATAAAACCCACACCATGACAAATTCCCTGTGTTTGCTGCTTGATTTGGTGCGTATCTGGCAACCTGAGTCTGGGAGGAGTGGGAGAGGACTACAAAATATTGACTGTGACTGCAGTAAGTAAGTAAATAAGAAAGTAATCTTTATTTATATACCGCCTTTCACAGACCAGAGTCACAAAGCGGTTTACAATTGTTATTTTTGGGCACTTGTCCTCTCACTGCACACAGAGATGGGAGCGTATAAAGATGGGAGATGGGAGTGTGGCCAGATTTTTACATATTGCTCCTTTAATGTTCTAGTCTAGTTATTTTACATGACTTTTTAAAATTCATTACCCCACTATGTCACATCAGCTGTAGTAGTTTCTGATTCCCTCCTCTATGTTCACTGTTTACAGTTCATATGCAGTACCAGCAGATATTGAATATCGGTATTGGCAACAATAATCTGGATTGGTTTATCCCTCGTCTGAAGTAATAAATGATGCACTGGTGTGACTGAGCCAGAATGTTTAAGTTTAGCATCAGTTGATAAATAGAAGGAGTTCATGAGGAGTGCGGGTCAGTGTCGGCGGTGAACAACAGCAGGACGTTTGGTGAGTCCAGGGGGTTTTCACATGGGAAGCTGGTGACTGCAGCTCTTAATGGGAGAAGTGGGACAGACAGGAAACCACAGAAGCTGTGTTTGGGACCTTTACTGTAGACTGACCATAGCCCCAGCCTCAGGGCGTAAATATGGCCCCCAAGTGCAACGTGATTATTATCAGTTTTAGTTTGTATTATTATGCTCAGACTGCTCTTCTTTTCAATTACAACTGTGCAACCAGGACAAAGCTAGCCCTTTAATAATATATGTCATTTTGTCTAAAAGTATAGACAAAATTACATATTTTGTGCGTGTGTGCAGGTGTAAAAGGTCTTCTGGAGAAACAGTTGGTCACACTTTTACCTCTCTCACTGCTTGTCACTGACACGTTTTAAGTACTATACAAAGCCCCGTCTGCCACGAGAGAATCAAACCGTACTAACTTTGTTGTAATATATTTTCTTCTGTGCAGTGTGTTCCTCTGGAGTCAGCTCTCACACACGCTCTGGGCGGAGGGACGCACATTGAAAAGCGAAGACAGCAGCCAAATTCTCTAAAATAAAAGCTCAGTGTTTTCAGACATCAACAAATAAACCAAAGCGCACAAAGAACGAGCCGCGTGTCACTGGGACTGACTGAAGTTCAGAAACTTGGACGTAAAAAGACACGGACGGATTACAATAAACAACAAAGTAAATTTGAATTTTGTGGTTGTTTTGTGGGTGCAAAACTGTGAAGAAAGTTGTGTATAATATATATAATATTATATATATAATACTCGTATGACTCGTGCTCTTTGTTCACATTACAGCGATGTCCATCAGATGTTCCTCCATAAAAAAGAATGATTTATTAGATAAAACTGTACTGGTGTTGGGATAGGAACAGAAGACATGATTTTGTGTGTGTATTTTAGTGCACAAATTAATAATAATTGTACCCCCTAATTTCTTGACAGCTGATAAATTACAACAAACTAAAGACAATTAGATCCGTTATTTTTGTATAACTTCCAGTGGGTGAGTATTCCTCTCTCATGTAGCTCTGGGCTTCTCGACTGATCAACTGTTATCCATCATTTAAGAGGAAAACAGACCTGTAAAGGAACATATCCCTCGCTTTTAATAAGGTCAGAAGAAGAAGAATTCCTTTGTCCATCAGTCCATCCAGAAATTAAATGAAGAGTTTAAATGTGTCATTGCGAGTGTGTCTTTGTGAAATGTCCTTTATGTGTGTGTGTTTAAATTGTATGCCGAATGAAGCTGCTGAACTGTGCACAACCAGTTTTGGACCCTGGTTTCTGACAATAAAGTATTTATCTATCTATCTATCCCTCCCCCAAAGGTGCTGAGCACTCCTGAACATGAAAGTCTGAAATTTCCCCTGTATTCAATTACAGGTTTTTTTTTTTTCTTATTATTGTGTGTCATTTAGTTTGGTTAATTTTCTTTGCTCAAATGAATTGGAATCAACTGAAAAGTGAACAATATGACTACATGTTGAAAGGTGGGTGAAGAGTAGAACAGTCCCTGTTCTGTCACAGCTGCTGTTTTTCACTAAATATATTCAGAGACATTTTGAATAAAACTATTATCAACGTGAACCTAGTCGATGATGGACTGTTTTATTTATCATCAAAGTGAGGAGCGTTGTAAAAGTTACAAGATCTCTGCATTCTTCATGGATTAAGGTTTCCATTGGTCTGGCTTTTTAGTGCATCTCGAGGCTAACCATCGGCCAAGAGTTTCACATTACAGACTGATGCGAAAAGTTTCATATGAACAACTTCAAATAATGGATTAAGATCATTTATAATCTTTTATCTGAAGCGCTCATATCAGAGTAAAAACATGATGTTAAATGGAGAGCCCATAATGAGTCCAGTCTGGAAGCTATTATCTCCACAGTACTTGAGCGGGTAAACAGTAATAGGTGCAATTTCACTGAGTTAGCGTAGCCTTAGGGAGCAGTACAATAAACAATTAGTTGTAATTCAAGAATATATCTGTTACACACACGCTGCTTCTATCCAGTAAATAGAGCTGTAACTGAAAGTAAGAGGTGGTCCTTGTTCTGACGTCTCACATCGACAGCTGTTTATTGCTCCGATCAAAACAATTGCTTGGTTATGCGTCTCCATCAGAGCCAAAATAAGATACATTTATTGATTGAGCATTCGTATGTGCTGCCTGTCAAGCTCTGTGTTCATGCGGCTAAATATTGATCTCACAATGATTTGCATCTCTCGTCGTGAACGCGTTTGAAGAAGACCAATGGGATTTCACTTAATATAATGTGCTCCTCACCTAGAATTACCATGTGGCATTCTAAATGAAAATGAGAGAGTGTGTATTCATGCTCATGCCGCTTCTCTCTTGAACCCAGTGTTCCTTGAAATTGGCCAGAAACGTCAGAGTCACGCAACACTGATCCATATACCTGCGCTGACACTGAGCAGCTCCATACTTCTCTGCCCAAATTAGCAGGAGAGCTAGGTTTGCATCCGCACAAAGTTGGACTAAAAACAGCGGGAAGTCTGATCTCCAGCCAAACTACAGTGGTCGGGAAAGTACGTGTCTTTCAGATGCACAAATTGCACGGTAGAATAATCAAAGAGCCTCTGTTCTCTGTCAACGTATTCCACAAAATATGTCCCTTGATTAAAAGAAACCATGTGAGAGAGACAATGGATGCAGCTAATAAGAATGTGGTTCAGTTGTCCTTGTTTGAACATTCTCTACCGGCCTCCTCCTCCATTCAAGACAAAGTTACAGGTGAATATGTGAAGATTAGAATAATGTTCAAAAGATTCTGTAGTTCAATTTAAAAAGTGAGACCAATATATGATATAGACTGATTGCATGCATAGTCACATGGCTAAAAATATTCAAATTTTCTGAGGTGTTTTTTGGGATGGATGTTATGGATCTTCTTTAACACCTTTTAAGCAACTATGGCTAAAGCTGAACTTATCATTTTCCCAGTATTCAGGAGCCGTGATTTTCCACGTGATGTTTTGGTTTTCTGAAGGTCGGCTATTGGGGCCGTGGCAGACTTTGAGAGGAGTGTCTGTTTTGTCTTGTTTTGCATCCTGTAAAACTTTGGTCTTGTAACACATGTCTTCTGCCTGTGACACAATCCTAGACTTTATTATTTTCTTCAGTTGTTACAGCTGTGAGCCAGTTATCAACATCATCCGAAATATGTCTTGTCTTACATCTGTCATTGTAAGTAAATGTGCTTTTGTATGGTATTATCCTTTTTCACCTGTAAATTGTGATGTGTGTTTGGGAAGAATATGGCTGCCATGTCTCTGACAGTCTGCCACGGGGCAGGCGCATTTACTTAAAGTGATTGTCTGGAGATTGTCAGAAAGAGAGACAGAGAGGTGCTTGATTTGAAAAAACGACGCAAGCTCCCTCCCCCTTCCTTTCTGATTGGTCTACACCTACGTTTCCACAACACTTTTAAATGTTAATCAGAGAACACATTATACATATACATTATTAATACACATGCACGGAGGTTTTCAGAATTATTTGTTAACGTTTCAATGAAAAAAATAATGTTTTTATGCACAAAAAAAGTGATCGCGGAAAACCCGGAACAAGCTATTATCATGAATTGCACATTGTAGGACACACCTGCAGAGGATCTGATTATGGATATAGGTTCAGTATATAAATGATTATGGATATAGGTTCAGTATATAAATAATTATGGATATAGGTTCAGTATATAAATGATTATGGATATAGGTTCAGTATATACATAAGTAACTCAGCGCGGATGTTCAGAATTCTTTGTTCAGTTTTCATGAAGTTCCAGAGCCTAATGGAGGCTTGATAGAATGAGTCTGGTGTGTGTGTGAATGGTTGGTGGTGGAGGGGCCGATGGCTTGCTTCTGTCAGTGTGCCCCAGGGCAGCTGTGGCTACAGTAGTAGTTTATCACCACCGTATATGGAGTGAAAGAATAATGACACATGTGAAGCGTCTTTGAGTGTCCAGAAAAGCGCTATATAAAACCGATACATTATTATTATTATTGATTCGGAGGTTCCGTGAAAACAAACAACTGAGCATGCGTGCAGCTGCGAGCATCAGCGCCGATGATTGACAGCCCTTGGCATGACTCGATTGGTTAACCTCGACGGCACCGTGAATTCTGAACTATAGCTAAGAGCAGGGAAGGCGGGACTTACCTGTAATATTAGAATTAATAAAATGACTTATTTTATATCAACATTTAAGGCCAGGAGGTCAATTTAACACATTTCCTAAAGTTTGTAATTAATTTAGAGTTACCGACTATCACTTTAATCAACTTCAAATACCTTTCTGTGGATATTTGAAGACTTGATTAACAAAATGTGTCAAAAAGTTGTATTCCTCTGGCTGCAGAATATTGTTTTGTTTTTAGCAGCAGATTTAAAAGGACATAACTGGCTTTTCAAAAAAATACTCGGTGAAGAGCAATTTGCAAGCCTTTAAATAGTATAGTGGCACTTATCTGTTTTTGCAAATGAATTATTAATTTCTTGTGATTGCTTTATCCACAACATTACACACATTTGCAGGTTTTAACATTTTATTCAGTACTTTTTTTTTACGTAATTAAATAGTTTTGATTCCCATTCTGAGGTTCAGCTAAAATTGTACATGGAAATAAACCCAAATAACAACTTTTAAAAGACCAAAACATTCAGATTATTTGAAAGCAAGGGGACCAATTGAATAGTTTCCATTGAACAACATTTGAAAGGCTTACCATTTGCCATTTACCAAGCCGTTTTTTGAAAAGCCAGATCTATTTTAGTTTAACCAAATAACCTTTCAAATTTACCACCAATAACAAAACATGTTGAAGATTGTAGCCAGAGGAATAAAACTTTTTGACAAATTTTGAAAAGCGGGGATGTGAAAATGGCCTCTTCAGATTGAGCTGTTGAGTAAATAAATAAAATATTGTAAACTGCTGGAAGACATTAGCGTTGTTGTGTCAATCAGAGCTCATTAGTGCGGTGTGCAGACTCTGTCCAGCTGTCTCACCGTGTGCCGCATTCACAGACCTAAGCAAACACAGAATATACAAACACATCTATCACGGCGCATGTTTACGGCATCAACATGCTAATTACTCGCACATGCTTCCAAAACGGGGGAATGTGAACCTTGACAATGACCAAAAGTGTTTTCACTGGACGGGATAGATGTTTTAAAGTCTCTTGTATAAATATCCACGTGACGAATGACTGGACGCAGAATTGGAGCACCTGATCGTTGTTCCCAGTGGAAATATTCGAAAATGCTCCAGCTCTCTCTCTCTCTCAGACCCATTTTTCAATCATCTTTAGAAAAGTCCCTAATCCAAATAGATCTCGGAGAGCAGTGCGATTCTCAGGATGAAAATATCTTATCTTCAGCGAGCTTTGACCATGCTCAATGTCAAGAGAGCCATCTTTTAGGCCTAATTTAAGATTTATTTATGGACCTCTGTGCAGTATATTCAGTGTTTTCCCCTCGCTGCCTGGCAAATGCATCTTGATGTCTAACTGTGGTATTCTTCAATATTATAGACTGTAGCTGAACAGAGTGCTTTTTCACAGTCGCTTTTATAGCCGCCATACTGTAAATCCCTCACATCTTCCTGACCTTTCATTACTCACTAAAGCAAAGCGCCGTTATCTGCTGCCAGTCATACACTTTGCAGAGACTTATGTCTGTGAAGCGCAATGTTTTTCATGTAAGTCTGTAAATATGATTGAGTAAAGGTCAAGTCTTATATCATAGATGTGCAAGTGAGACGTTGTTGTTAAGTATATTTATTTCTCTAATTCACCTTACAATGTGAAACCCATACCAGACTTTGTTATGATTTTTCACCTGTGTAGTGTTGATTGTTAGCATGCATCATTGGAATAACCTAGAGATTCCAAACAGAGTATTCACAAAACCCTTCTCCACAGTTCTTCCATTATCTGTTCTTGAACATTGAACACTGTAATTAATTACCTCATCCAAATCTTGTGGTGCCTAAGACGAGACTTAAAACCCGGGGGGACAGTGCCTTCTCTGTGGCTGCTCCAAAGCTACGGAACACTCTGCTCTCCACCACGACAGCTCCCTGGTTGGAGTGTTTAACGTCTCGCCTTTTATTCTCTGGCTGTCAACATTGCGTGAGTTGTGGGGTCTGTTAAAAGCTTAGGATTTTTGGGATTTTAAAAACATTTTTACTTGATGTTTTTGCTGGTTGTATTTTTTTCTGTGCAGCCGTTTGGAAAGAGTTTGTTTATGAAATATGCTTTATAAATAAAGCTGTTTTGTTTTGATTATGATTACAGACTTTTGACCTGCCGCCAGCGCATCGGCCTCCATTCTCACATGTGTAATTGCCGATAGTATTGAGGAGCCGCCATTTTTGTGATTACAGACAGAATGTTTGGCTAAAATAACTTAATATCTCAAAATAATGTGATGGACAATTGACAGATCACACTATGACGGATCAGTCCCTAACATTTCCAGTCAGAGTCACGTTCAGAACAGTTAAAATCACAGTTTAACAACATTATGCTCGTTATGTCTCACATGGAATAAGAATCCATTTCATGACCCTTCTACTCGATATGTCAATATGTCCTTTTAAGTGTTGAGAGATCACGTAACTGACAAAAGCTCCTTTCAGTCTGATCCCTCTGCAATATGATTCACAAATGAAGGAAAAATCTATCAATTGAAGGAAGATCAAATCAAATGACATTTTTGGGAAAAGTGCTTCACTTTTTGTTGTTGTAAAAAATAGAAAATTGCTTTTTTTGTTGAAAACCTTAGAAAATTATTGACTCTTCCGTTGCATGGACACTTACTGATAATCATTAATATCTTCTGCTTCATTATTTTGGTATTTAGTGTTAAAGATGGTCCTGAATGAATACTCCCAGTTACATTTAGCATCCGAACATATTTTATAAAGTATGTGTTGCCCATAGCTTTATGCGTATCGACATGTGGGACTCTTTGATAACGACTTTTACAGATTTGGAAAATAACGGCTCAAATGCAGAGCGCACTGGGGGAGGTTCTGGTATGAAGGATCTGCCTGAGGTGTTTGGAGCACGATCCAGGCCTTTACCATCGCCCCCTTTGCTTTAATGAAGGACCATGACACCATCCTATCAGCATTATGTTCGTTTGACAGAATTATTCACACTTATCTTTGTTGATTGCAAACATTATGAGCCCTATCTAAAATTGTTTTCCTGTATTGTGTGTTCCATTGTAGTTCCGACAGCAGGGTCTGTGCTAAGCAGGTCTTTCAGTGTCTCTTGATCACGTCTCAATGTCTGACACCGTGCTAGCCAACACATAAGTCAGTTAGGGTTAGGCTGTGAGATTAGCAGAGGGACGTGCTTGACATTTTTCAAGCAAGAGGCCTTCAAGTGAAATGGATAGTAACAATGTCTTTACAGTTTGTGACATTGGGCTTTATGTGACCAATAAAAATGATCTACATTAAACATCAAACTATGGTCACATCAGCCCTAAATACACTATATTTACACACACAGAGCTGTTTTTAGAGCAATTAATGCAGTTTATGTCATTTACCTACATGCACCGCCTTTGCTCTCCCCTCAGTCCTCTAATACTGGGACCTAGCCCCTCCATGTGGTTTTGAATATTCTGTTGTTATTCTGTGAATCATGGAGGATCTCACACTGCTAAACAAATGTAACTGCAATGCAACTTTGCCCGGTAAGGAAATATGTGCATGTTTCACTGACACTAACGGGCGGGGCACAAGAGGACTTATGGTGGAGTTATGCAACTTGTTACTTCTTTAACATTGTTTTAGGTCAATCTAAACCTTTCACATGAAGCATATATCTAAGAAAGGTCGGGTTGATAGTTAGACAGTAGGGCTCTCAGAATTCTGAATTTAAAGTTCTGGGTTAGTTATTGTTCAGAACTTGTTATTGTAAAGAGTTTGTACTTTGTTGTTTCAAAACCTTCTGTTGAGATCAGTCCTCACTCTGAATCATATATGTTCTCTCTCAAGTTGCTGCTGGGCCAAGAACCGTTAAAACAAATAAACCAACCAAGCACTCAAGCTGGACTCAACATGTTTTTATCTTTTTTTAGCCAAGACGGACGTGAGTTTACACAAGCATGGGACCGCTCACTGCAGGGGGCTGGTGCAATAGGCCCATTGTACCACAGTCGAAGGCCATGGTCTTTCCCTGTTCTTTTCAAAGGATTTTCCACTGTTAGATGTCTTAGGCCAACAAAATAGTTTATATCTTCCCACTGAACAATGAATCTTCACACTATCTTTCCCATGTACATGACAGCAGCAGCAGATCAACTCCACAAGTGGCTTGTCAATTAAACCTAAACGTAAAAATTAGCCTAAAAATAAACGTCATGCAGGTTTTGGTCATGTTATAATTGGGTTCTCTGGTCTTTACACACCCAACGTTGTTCAGCGCTATTCATGCAGGTTTTAATTATTCATATCCTCAAATACACCCTTTGCCTTTGCTCTCACCTCAGTCCTCTGACTGCTGTCACCTCACCCCTCCCCTGGGCTTTATTTACTCTCTCTGGCAATTTTATTTTCTGTGCTATGTGGGCTTGTGCTTGTATAACATTGCTTTAGCTCAATCTAAACATTTCATGTGAACTATACATAGAAGAATTTCGCCATAGATGATCTTATAACAAAAACCAGAATGGGATTATGTCCCCTTTAAAACTGTGGCTCTCTTAGATTTTACACTGTACAGAACCTTATCAACTCTAATTGTTTAATTAATAGTGGATGCTGAAAAAGCCTGTGTCAAACTAACAAAGGGATGAGAGGGCGTGCTCGGGACACCTGCACCTGAGGACAACGTGTCCTTTTCTTTAATGAAAGTGGATCAATGTGAAGGAGCGCTCTGCATCACTCTCCTTAGCCCTAACCACTTTACCATGGACACTCAGCCACTTGTGGCCTGGGTTAGTGGGGCTACACTGATCTCGGCACACTGTTTTCTGAGAAAGTGAGAGCCATTGACATAAGCACCGGTAACATCAGTTCAATTAAACTAAAAAAGATTTCATTACAGCTTTTGGGTTCAAGTCAGAGGACCTGTTTGTTAGCATCCATCTTAGGATCAATTAAAACAAAAAACCAAAACTACGACCGCCCACTTCCAATTAACAAAACCACAAGGGCATAGAAAACTTTCCCAAATAATTATTAACAGTCATAATATGATTCATCTGGCGCTTTATGTAATACAGCTTCATGACTAAAGATGATACACATATCAGTGTCTGCCCGACATCACACCCTTTAATTATCATCTGTACATTACACAGACAGTTTTCCAACCAAGGGCACAGACAGACACGCTCAGGGATAGAAGACTTGAGTAGCTTTTTGCAGATGATAAAGAGGTGTACGTGCACAAAGGTTACAGAACATAATACACTTCGTGCTGTGCACTGAATGCAAATGTTACCTTTTGATGACAGTTTTCTACTGTATCATTCATGGCTCAGTGCCATCCTTCAATTTGCATCATAATATTATTAACATGCAGTAATTATTATTCAAAGAGGCTATAAGGCCGTCTTTCAATTGCTCCTTTCATTTCCTCTGAGAAGGACCACAGCCAAATCCACCAAGCAAGCTTCTGTACAGATTTAAATTTACGATAGTCGCAGCGGCTTTCAGCACATTTGCAAAAAGGTTTGGTGTCAAACAAACAAACACACATCGTATTCATAATCTTTCCTTTGACGATTTAATCATTCTCATCATTTAGTGTATTGTACTTCTGTCACAAGTCCTCAATGCCCATTCACACGTGTTTGTCAGACCTCAGTGAATAGCAAAGAAACCAAACCCATTTACTTCTGCAATTCAACTGACAATGTGAAACTAATGTATGACAGACTTGATACAATGTTATTAGTGATTACCCTTGTTTCATCATTTTGATGAAAATGCACTGTAAGCCATAACTATCAAAACTATTAAAAACAAAGGCTTCAAGTCTTTTACATCATATTGTGATTTTACATTTAAGAAATTAACTTTTGAACCAGGAGCTGGTACTCTGGGAAATGGGTGGCAGCTCTGATGGCAACCCAGAAATTGATTGAAAGGGACAAAAATGGATGAATGGATGGAAATAAATGAACTTTTGAAAGATATTCTAATTTTCATAGTTACACCTGTACAGTGTTTGCATTACACGCTTAACTCACAGGAGCAAGAGCTCCAGATGCTCTGCACGTCACTAAAACCAGTGTTTTTCACGTTAGTGTGCCTTGTGATATAGATAGATAGATACTTCATGGATCCCCGTTGGAAATGTTTAGGTGTCAAGCAGTGGAAAACACATCCATTTAAACACACAAGTACATAAATTATAAACATTTATAAACTATAAATGTATAAAATATTGTATGGCATAGCTTTGGAAATGATCCAATATCACTGAATCACTGAGAAAAAAAGATTAGTAAGGTTGGGGAACACTGACTTAGAGACAGGAATATTACAATCTGCAGAGACAGCGTTCTAGGGCATTAGTCGTGAACTGTGATTATAGTGCTTATAGAGAAAGAGAAAGATATAGAATTTCACCCGTGAATGACCCTCTTATGTAGTGTCCCAGTCCTGCCACCCTGTCGACTCAGCACTGGGCTCGTGCCAACACCTTGGAGACCTTCGAACATCACAGCAGCACACTCTTCTTCACAGTCCATTACACTGCCCAATGCCCCAGCTCTGATCGGACAGGGCACCGAGGGTCAGCTGAGACTGGCTCTTATTCCAGTCAAAGTGATACCGCTCTGCTTCCATTTGCTGATCGTCAATTTCGTATTATTGAATGCTGAAGTTTGCAGTTTTCCCAGAGAGATAGTGAGGAAGGAGATCGGCTAAAAGTCCAATAGCACAGTGTGTAACGCATGATGTTGTGGAAAGGTATGATAACAAAACCCACATTTTAGTTTGTCAAAGCTTTAGCTCCTTTGTGCCCAGGGCTTCTTTGTGGGCAAACACAGGCTCTTTGTCTCTTCTTTTGTGTGAGAAACACGTTCAGTTTATTGACAAAATACCTTCTTCTCTCTTCAGTCATGATTCCCTCTGAGCCACCAGGATGTGGAGAGGTTGCCCCTGGGAACATGAAGCCCTAAACTTATTACAGTGCGTTACGCTCCAACATCCCCATCCAATAGTAATTTCACCAATAGCCCTATACTTTTCGATCCAAATTAGACAGGAACAGTGATCTGGGCAGACAAATAGCCAACGCTGCGTCAGCCTTATAGATTTTAGAATCCAGCTATCTGCCAATAATATCTAAATCACAGTGGAAGATTCTGTTCTGCATCCACACATGAGTCACCCTTATTTGGTCATAAGTAAGAAATGTAATCGTGTGAAATATCATGTGGAACAGATCGAGAATTATAAATGCGCATGAGCAGAAAGGACATGTTTTTGTTTTTACAAATATTAAAACAGGCTTTGAAAGAAATCTGTGTGAAAAACAAGAGCATAGTTTATTGAATGACGTATCATGTACATTCATTCCCCACAATGTTTTCACTGTATTAGGCGAAAATGAAGGCGAGTAGATAAGCTGTGAGAAGTGACGCTGTTAACACTCGATTCACAATGAAAATAGTTTAAAAGCATGTTTCGGGGACGATATAGGGGCCATGAGAGTCGTCACAGTCACAGCAAGTTCACAAGCTTTTCTATGATCGACAAAAGAGACAATTTTTACTCTAAAGGAGACAAATCCGTATTTGTTTGTCCGTATATTAAATAGGGGTCCACAGTGGCCCAGTTGGTAGAACATTGGCCTTTGGGCCTGAAGGTTGTGGGTTCGAGCCCACCACAAGACATACTTCACGACTCCCACTCAGCTGTCGTTGTGTCCTTGGGCAAGAGGACACTTAACCCCACATTGCCTGAAGCCCCCGCTGAAAGATCTCAGCTCCTGTGGACTCACCACCTGCAGGAGGATCAGTGAGGGGCTGGTGCTCTGTGTATTGGGTGTTGCCCTGACTGCCCCCCCCGACCCAGAAATGGATTAAGGGGAAGAAAATAGATGGATGGATATTATAGACTTCTGGAACACACAGGTAGCTCCGCCCCTTCTCTCTGTAAGCTCCTCTTTCAGTCCTGTGATAGTACGAGATCATTGTACCACTATGACATCACACTCAGAGCAGTTTTGTTTCTAAAACACTGCACAGTATTGACTTTCTTTACAATCATATGGCTTGCAACCGGTAATTTTCAAATAAGAAAAAAAAAATAACACAAATTCAGTTCCTCCTTCTGGTGGTGATATAAGTAGTTACCGGAAAAAAGCATTTTTGCCCGTCATACTTTACTCGACATTCGTTTTCTGTGGAAGATAATATTTCACATTCTAAAACATGAAAGGACACACTATATAGTCTCATTATTATTATTATTATTAATGGGCAACATTGTTGCATAATATGTATTCCTTTAAAAAGAACAATTTTGTGTCAGCTACTTTTCACAGACAAATCTTATTATTATTTCTTCATCCAAATGCACATCTCAAAATGGGTACATCTGGCAGCTTTGCGTAACAAAATTAGGGCTTACTGAAACTGGAGAAATAATCTAGAGCATTATCAGGACTTTGAAATGTCAGTTTGGTGTTAAATCTGCACTTCTGTGATGATATGGTATGATTATTATTTTTACAAGGAGAGTGTATAATAAACATTAGCCTACAATTGTAGTTCCAGAGCAGGTCATTGTCACAGTAAAACACACGCAGATGAATGCAT
Organism: Knipowitschia caucasica; assembly: GCA_964034765.1. NCBI lineage: Eukaryota > Metazoa > Chordata > Actinopteri > Gobiiformes > Gobiidae > Knipowitschia > Knipowitschia caucasica. The sequence goes on from OZ035830.1 coordinate 21,264,423, forward strand.
GAACATACATTACATAAATAATCAGACAATTTGTTGAGGTTGTACAAATATTAGAGCTTGTTTTGATTCGAATACTCAGTACCGTATGTTTTTGCAGGTGACAGCGTCTTCCAGGGACTGCTATTAACCTCTGAAATTCTAAAATAACTTTACTTCTTGATACCCAAAAATGATGTAAACCATTACTTGTGCAAATACGGGTGAAACTCTTGAAAGGCAAATTTTTATTTCGTTTGTTATTATGTATTTGGGGTTTTCACAGCTTGTAAAAACCCCAAATAAAAACGTATTTTATTCATTTTTAATGCTATTGTAAAAGCAAGGGATGTTACAAACTGGGAATCTGCTCTGGCTTATATTGCATAAGTAATAACAAAGTTTAAAAAAATTGTATTAAGGCACGCTTGCAACAAATCTTAATACAATTCTAATAGATAAACATAAAAATAGAGTTTTAACCGTGCAGATTATCAATAAGTGAGCTGAGGTATGAGATTATAAAGTATGAGATTAAAGTCGTGCTCCAAAGTGCTTAAGCCGCAAATTTCTCTAAAAAAATCCTTGTCTCTAAAACGTGCCTGTTCTTTTAACTTTTCTCTCATGTTTTCCCATTAGTGCAGGTTGTGTCCACAGCTGCAGACGGGACATGACCCCAGTGTATCGCAGATCTTCGTGATGCATTTCTCTGACCTTTTGAGATCGAGCGTTATTCTGAGTGTGACACTTCATGAGCGCACTGCTTCTCAGGCCATAAAACACTCCAGCGTCTTCTTCTGTCACATGAGATCATAAACTTTATGGCTGATTTACGTCTCGGAATAATTGATTTTACTGTGGACGCCATTTTTAGGTGAAAATGTATCGATCACTCTGCACTCATGCTCAACAGAACTGTTATTTGACTAATAATTACTGCAGTGAAAATGCAGATACTATAAAAATCATCTCTGGTGAAAGGATTTAAATCATTACTAAAAGGGACTGTATGTAATACTTGAATATATAATATGCAGTATTTCTGGTCTAAAAAGTCGTTAAAGTTACTTTTGTTGAAAAATAAAATCTTCCTGCCTGTGACATATGCAGCTCCTAAGCACTGATGATTTCTGATGCAATCCACCTGCTGGAGTTTGGCTGGAAACGGTACAGACTTTGATACTGTGTATTATCTATGACTACTTATTTTTGTACTTGGTTTCATTTAAACGTTTGTGGTGCTATTTTGATGTTGTTTGTGTATTTTATTAGAAAAAAAACATTCAAAAAGCCAAAAACATTTTACCTAAAACGCGGGTAACCCTAATGAGAGACTCGTTCTACTCTCTGATTGGATTGACTGCTTAAAAATCATAAACATAAATATTGTGCATATTGTTCAGAAAAGGTCAATGATGTTATTGTCTGATGTGATGACCAATAATCTGAGGACACATATATGTAGATGTTTAACAAGAAAAAGTTACACAACATCTCTTTAAGTAAAAGTATACAATTCAAGCGTGTATTTGTACTAAGTAAAAATGTAAACATAGAAGCATTTTGGTTTAATAATTCATTCATTTAGAAGCATGGCTAACCACTTCAAGCCTGTTCATATTCCATGTTGCCATCTTTCAAAAATGTAGGATGAGAAATTAGAGATATTTTGGTTTCAAAGCGAGAATTAAAAGTAAGAAGTTAAAACATAAGTAACAAAGGCAACTTTACAGTGAGTAAAAATACTTAGTTACATGCCACCTCTGATCAAACTGCAGAAAGTGAAGCCTCAAAAGACAGATGATGACACTTTCCCCCCCCCGGGCCTGCAGAGCTGCGGCTGCTTACCCAGGTGTTTGTCTGGGACGGACATGTTGTGTGGCGTTAATGCTGACCATGTGTGCATCAGCGGGAGCTCTGACCTTTGACCCCCCGAGTCCAAGGGTTTCAGCTTTGAACACAAGCAGAGGTTCCCAAAGAAAACTGACAAAGGAAAGAACCGTGTCCTCTCTTCTTCCTGTTTCTCTCACTACTTAGTTCAGAATGACACAACATTTGAAGATGCCCCACTTTAGGAGGAGCTAAAAGATAAGTCTGGTTTTCTTGATTGAAATCCATTCGTAATTAGCATTTAACATTTTGTTTGTGTGTAACAAATGTTATCTGTAAAGAATGTAGCGCATACAATAACATTATTTTTCTCCTGAGAAAAGCTGCCCTGGGTTGGGGCACTAGGCCTTGCTGCGGCACAACGATCATTGTTTCAGATCTAGCTTTATTAAAGTGTTTATAGCGGCTACCTGTTGCCTAAAGCCGCGGAGAGGCCAGTTGGGTCTGATAAAAGTGTATGATGCGCTAAATTAGTATAGAAAACAAACGGCGAGGCTGGATCCAGTTGCAATGTCATTTAATTCATAATAAACGCTGCGGTCACAGGCCAAAATACGTGGTGAATACAGAAAAAAATAGTGAATGAACTCAAACCAGAAAAATAGCAGAAATAAATCAAACAAAACTATAATAGTGGTCAACAAAAATTATGGCCTCCCAAACAGACCTTTCTCCTCTCTTTCCCGTGCCCCCGCTGGTGTATGCCCATTCAAAATATTGTGTATCGCGCCCAAACACACATGCACGGTTACACACAGGCGCTCCCACGCACACGGCCACAATACATTACTCCTCCATCAGCCAAACATTCATTTTTTCACAGTGCCCAAAAGTGTCTCCTACAGTGTTAAATCACACTGAACATCATAAAGTATTAAAGTTATCATTATTCAAAGCAAATAACTACAATCTTGCATGTATTTGAATTATGTTCATGGGGTGGGAGTCTGCAAGTTTTTGCTTTTTTCCCACTCCATTTCGAGATGACAAATTGTAAATAGAAATCCATTTGCAAATACATATTGAAATCATAATTAAACAACACATGATGAAACTAGGTACAGTATATACTGTAAGCACAGTAGGCAACATGTACAAAAGTTTATGTAAACTAAGAAATGTAAATATTGTAAATACTACTGAATGTATAAATTCTGCTCAAATGAAAAAAACAATCAATCAATGCATACATTCAAAAAAAAAACAAAGAAAGACAATTGAGTATGTAATCATGCATGTCCATGTCTCTCTGGCTTTAGATCAGTTTTAGTAAAAGAGCCCACTCAGCTCTCAGTATGTGAAAAATGAAACTTGTGAATTTTACTGTAATTTCTGATTGTAAGTTTTTGTTATTATTTTCTAAGCAAATGACTCTTTATCAAAGTAAAAAATCTTTTGCAGTTCTCTTCTGCTCTCCCCTTCTCAAACACACTTTGACAGGCATAAAAGACTTGGCGTGGACCCTGAGCAGCGTTTGTGTTACTTGGAAGTTCAGCTCTTTTGCTCAAATGAAGCGGACAGTGTAATACACCTGATCGCTGCGTTTAACGCTGGATTTGATTTGAGTGGAGTTATTTGTCTTCAGAGATGTGTGGGCACGGGGCGGCTAATCTATCCTGAAGGGGCTCAGAGGATTGAAAGGAGAATTTATTATCTGTAGGCCTACATACACAGATCATACCATTTGCCTTGGGTTTGGGAAACAACTCATGCAAAACTAAAGGGATACCAGCTCATACATGAGGGTTCAGATGTGGGTACAGCTTAAACAAATCTATTCTGATTTCATCATTTAGGGTTAAGCGCAAAAAGTGTGAAACATCAGCCGAAACCCATCTATTCTTTAAATTGTTAATGTGACAGTGGGAATTGAAAAACCGAATGACTTCACTAATTTATTGGAATCAAATCCCGGTCGGACCAGGGCCTTTCTGAGTGGAGTTTGCATGTTCTCCCCGTGTCTGTGTAGGTTTCCTCCAGGTACTCCGGTTTCCCCTACCACTAAAAATATGTACAATAGTTCTGGCATGCGCTTCCTGTACTGGTGACCCCGCTCCCATCTCTGTGTGGAGTGAGAGACAAATGCCCAAAAATAACAATTGTAAACCGCTTTGTGACTCTGGTCTGTGAAAGGCGGTATATAAATAAAGATTACTTACTTATTCATTTATGATACGGTATATTCAATTACACTTTTATGGCCAGAATGTTCCTGTGACAAATGTAGCGCCTGAGCACTGATGCAATCCACCTGCTGGAGAAATGGTGCAAACTCTGCTTCCATTTCAACAAATGTGTGGTTCCAATTTTAAGTGAATTTATCCATAAAAAGCCAATGCCCGGAGCCCCATTCTTCTCCTTAATTGGATAATCTTCTTGAAATGTTATAACATAAATATTAAAGATATCATGTCATTTACTTTTGTCAAGTAAGGGTCAAATATGATTTGTTCATGTTGAAGTATTATCTGGGGACAAATAATACAAGATACAAGATGAAAATATTACATACTGTCCCCTTTTAGTGTAAATGATGCGATATATGACATTTACCAGCATTCTAATCAACATTAAGTCAGGTTTACTTCTGCCCTATTGATATAATACCTTTGCCTTTACTTTCCTTAAGCTTCACACATAATAATATGCAGAACACACAAATATAGAAACGTAGCAAACAATCTGCAGACTTCATTCTTACTTGTGCATGACTAAAACACTTGATGGTTGAATGAAAGTATCAAAACACCCATAAAAAACAACAGCGCAACTAAATCATCACATGCGCTTTGACAAATGAGGGAAGAAATTGCTCTAAAGGTTTTCACTGGAATGTTATAGGCTGCTATAGGAAGTTCGTGACAGGATTCAGAGTTGACCTCACATCTGTGTCATCCAACAAAACTGCCTCAGGTTTAGCCAAAAAGCCAAAAAGCACTTTAACATGAGAGACAAGTGCTCGAGGAATGTGCAGTCTCTGAACTCAGCCCATTAAATCAGTCACTCCTCACTAACCGAGCCCATATCCCAAATGAGATTACTCCAACGGGACTGGTGCAGATGACCAAAATAGGAGTGTGTTTTACCAGAAACACAAGTCATACCACCACTCTGTTGTTTGATAATGGACTAATCAATTTGACTTCTGAGCCTTCAAACTGCTTCTGGAACATATACAGTATTTCTGTCAGACACTCACTATCCACAATTATTTTCTTTGAGGAAAGTGCCCCATTGGTCAGAGAGCGGATATATACGTTTTGACTTGGCACTGTAATGGAATAGCTTCAAGAGACCTCCGTACGTCCCCCTGGCTAGGAAAATGAAAATGCGCTCCGCTGAGGAGCTGTGCGTCATGCGCGCTTTGGTCAGTGGAGCTGCGCGCTCAGAGGAGACCCCCACACTTCTGCGTGAGCTGCAGGAGATGACAGCTCTGACGATACACTGATACAGACTTTGAGACAGCTCTTCTAGGTTTTTGTCTTTTTTGTACTTGGGTTCAGACAGCTCTAAGGACTGATATGGAGGATTTCTTGAGGCAAAATGAGTGGAAGCACTGACAATGTCACAAACTTGTGGGAAAACGCTTCCTCGGGGTTTGATGCGGCCGCATCACCGAACAGCACCGGGGGGAACCACACAGCAGTGGTCCTCAGCCGGGCTATCCCGCTGGGCTTGGTGCTGGGTGCGTTTATTGTGTTTGCTATCGCCGGGAATATCTTGGTCATCCTGTCAGTGATGTGCAACAGGCACCTGCGCACGCCGACTAACTATTTTATTATTAACTTGGCCATCGCAGACTTGCTGCTGGGCACGATGGTGCTGCCCGTGTCAGCCACTCTGGAGATCCTGGACTACTGGGTCTTTGGCCGGGTGTTCTGTGACATTTGGGCAGCTTTGGATGTCTTGTGCTGCACCGCGTCCATCATGAGTCTGTGCGTCATCTCCATTGATCGGTACATCGGAGTGAGCTACCCGCTGCAGTACCCGGGCATCGTGACGGAGACCCGGGCTCTTCTGGCCATGCTGGGCGTGTGGCTGCTGTCCATAGTCATCTCCATCGGGCCGCTGCTCGGCTGGAAGCAGCCTCAGTCTCCGGATGACACAGTGTGCCTGATCACAGAGGAGCCTTTTTACGCACTATTCTCGTCCCTGGGCTCCTTCTACATTCCTCTGGTGGTCATCCTGTCCATGTACTGCCGCGTCTATATTGTTGCTAAGCGGACTACGAAGAACCTGGAGGCTGGAGTGATGCGAGAGAGGATGAACTCCAGTGAACTGACCATGAGGATACACAAGGGATCGCAGCTTTGCGACGACCCGAGCGCATCTGCAGCCGGTAAAGGACGCGCGAACCAAGCCAGAAGTTCACTGACTGTCAAACTTCTCAAGTTTTCCCGCGAGAAGAAAGCGGCCAAGACGCTGGGAGTGGTAGTGGGCATGTTTACGCTTTGCTGGCTGCCGTTCTTCGTGGCTTTACCAATAGGTGAGTCCAGGGGTCAAGACCCTCCACCTGACACCACGTCATATCCATATGCTGTCATTGTCACCCACAGTGTCTCTATGAGCGTGTGCACGTGCTAATAGCCTATATACTGGTGGAAATCATGGGGCCACAGGCGTAGTTTCATTTCCACAGCTTTAGTCAGCCAGCCTTGGGGCAGCTCTGGCTACTGTGCAAGTGCACTTACACTATAGAGTAAGCATTATATATATTTTTAAAGAGTTTTTAAATTATTCCAAATACTTTCTGGTTGCTACCTGGTATTGTGACGAATGTCATATTGTAAATGAATTATGACCCTACTGTTTACTGAGCCTGGAGTCATCTTTATTTCTGAAAAAAACAACATACAAAGCACTTTTAGTCTTGGACATATTTATTCATTGTGGATCTACCATATAATAGAGACCATCGAGTCTTTATGTCCGGTTCATTAAATGTTGTTTCACTGGACATGATGGTAAAATATGAGTGCTACTCAAAGAATCTAAACCGCACATGTACAACATCTTTCCAGGGTTCTGAGGTTAAAGAGTTAGCACTAAAAGTCTTTTATTCAAACGTGTGTCTGCACAGAGTGAGACGTTTAAAGGCTGCAGGCTCATGAATCACAGTCCAGGCTGGAATCCTCCTGGGGAACATTTATTAGTCCAAAGTGTCAACCCGAGTGAGCTTTGATATACAATATGGCCCTTATATATTGCAATGGTAAAAATAGTAGTCATATAATTTTGCTTTCAGCCAAGCCAAGCTCAGCTTCTGTATTTTATGAGTCTACACAGAAATAAAATAACATTACAAAACTGTAACTTTAATTTTTGGAGTGGCAACATTGGCCATGATATTTAAGAGGTTTTTAAAGAGATCTTTACAAGCTTTTCTTAATGTTACAAGCCACTGCAGCCTGTTCAGTTGTATCTGCTGCAGCTGCAGGTCCGGTCGGCGTGCCAAGTGAAGGGTAGGTGGCCTCCCCAGCGCTCCAGCTAAGCCCATGGCCTCTGGGTCCTCAGAGACATGTGCGCCATGCTGATTTAAAAACTCCAAAGGAAATGAACTCATGTAATGTATGCCTGTTGCTGCAGTCACATGTTCAGGTTGGGAGGATAGAGCCGTAGAAGAGAGTCAGCCAAACCAGCATGCATGGACGTGTTTGGCTTGTTTGTATTTTAAGATATTTAGTTTAGTTTATTTTTTTACACAATGTGCAGTTACATTAAAAAGTCGTCTGCACCCAATTTAGCATAATGCTATAATTACATCCATGCCATAGATCCCAATCTATCCATCCTTTAGTCAGATAGATTGTTATCGATGTTGTCTTGTATGATTCTCATGAGTGACTTATTATTTTATCCTGATCAATGTTAAAGCTGGAGTACTGTTCCTATTGCATCAACACATAATCAGTATAGGGAAAAACTAACCTGTCTACGTAACAGTTTGGATTTATGTATTTTTGGCCTCCTTTTTCAGACATCACTTTGCTAAAGCAGTTATAAAAGTGAAAAAGAGAGGACCATCCTCTCTCAGCCAATCAGCTCAGAACCAGAATCAGCCCAAAGCACCAAATGGTGACTCACAGGGAAAAATGTATTCTGTTTTCTAATAATATTAAGACAAAATCTTGTGGTCTGATTGATTCAAAACATTTTCCTCTTTCAGTTGGGACAAACATGGATTATTTTAAGAAAATGTTAGATAAGAAATATGTTCTCTGTAGTCATGTGAACTCTTGTGCTTATGTGGAAGGAGGCGTGAATGGAGGTGGGATCACATCATCAGTTTTGAAAGATAACTTGGTCTCCTTTTATCTTATAGGCCGATAAAGTTTGCTGCTGTTATTTTTTTAATATATTGTTTAATTTTTATTAATAATAATATGGTCACAATTGAATGGGCAATCAAGGACAGTTTAAATATGGACTACAACGTGCGGGTGTTTGAGGCAACCCATCCTCACAAAAAACTGTAGAATACTCACATCGGCCCATCCCCAAAAAGTCTGTTTTGGTTGAAAAAATGTAAGAAATAGTCATAAATTAAACTTTTTATCCTTCAAGGAAATGTGTAGTCATGTGACTCCTGTAGAGTTTTACAATAAATGTGTAATAAATAATGGTGGTATTGGTGGATCATTGTGATTATGCCACAGTTTTCTGTGAGAATGGGTTCTAGGGCTGTAACAAAATAACTCATTAATTGATTATTTAAATAGTTGTAATTTATTGATTGATAAATCTTGTTTTTTGTCTTACATAGACTTAAACGTGAAAAGAACAACATTTTATAATTGGCTACAGAATGAAATAAAATAACCAAATGTGGAACAAGCATTGACCGTACATTAAGTGGACAGACCGAGTGCTGCCATAGTGTTTGAATGAATGCAGAAGAAGCTAGCAGGAGCCAGGTTCTGACAGGGACATACATGTTGCTATGGTGGTTGCTAAGGCAAGCTGGATTTTTCATAGTGAATGAAGGCATCTGATTGGTCATTACTTATATGGCTCAAATCTGGATTTACAAAGACAATATCACAATAACGCTAGGATCATAGAGTGAGAGAGATCACTGAGCTTTTGGGTCTAAAAAAAACAAATACATTTAAAAAGATATTAAAGTTTCAAAACGTGAAGATGGGGAGACTTTTTTGAACCACATCCTTGGTCCTGCTTTTCTCCTCCAGAAAATCTTACTGGCGATGCTTATTCCAAGGGGAAGAACGATTTTAAGTATATTTATTATGAAAAATACTTAATACAGATGATACTCAGAGGTCTTTTGGTCAAATATATGTATTACTTTCTGAATTAAAAACAATCTAAGTTGCAGACTTTTAATTACAGTCATAGTCAAATTCAAGCAATCTCAACCGGAACAGGACAAGACAAAAACAGGAAAGAGAAACTCTTTCATCGGATTCTTCCAAAGACGGTTTATGTCAGGAGGCTGGGAACTCTTGTGTTGCAGAGTCTCGAGAGGATGTTCAACAAAACAAGCTCAGTGCGCATCTGTCTGATTATTTATCCATTTCCCTCGATAACTTGTAGGGCTTAACTTGGTGTTTGTGAATTGGCACGCGGCTTACATTTCTCGTGGTCGTAGAGGAATTTGTTTATGCTTGGGGCTGTTAGCTTCAGCTCATTACTCCTGACCAGGGGCAGGATCACTATGCCGTGTCAGTTGTAGCCGCAGGGCCGAGATGGAGACTGAACTCAGGACGGTCCATGTTTTGCTCTCACCGCTCTCATCTGCATTTAAATAGGACTGTGAATAACTACAAAAACTCATCTGGGTGTTTTTTTGTTTTTTGTTTTCAAATTAAATGTTTAAATTAAACTCTAATCAAACTTTTTAATGTAATTTCCAAAGAACGCTGTGTGCTTAAAGGTGCACTCAGTGATATTTACGGCGAGTTTTGCCAACATTTTGTGTTGCGTTTCGCCTGAATGTTCCTGTTTTGCATTAATTCGTTAGCATATATTGATTTGTTTTGTTAGTTCAGTTATTGAAATGTGTCCATGTGTGACCAAGGCAATGAAAGGCAAGTTTATTTGTATAATGCAGTTCATACAAAAGGCAACTCAAGGTGATTTCAAAACCGGAAAAGAAACATTAAAATCACAGAAGGCATTTAAATCATAAATAATCCTTCTGTTGTTATATAGGGTCTAAAACACTTGCATTAAGCATTGTTTTTGGCCATTGTATACGATGATAAGCCTTTTTACTATATGATTGTGTGTGTTAGAATGTGAAATGATTTCTAAAGAAGAAAATATAAGGTGAAACAAGTATGAATGGTAAAGCATGTGTTTGTTAATAAAGTCATTTCACCTAAAAAAAAAATATATATATAATTCATGGCACTATTTTTATTTTAAAAGGGGAGAAACTATTCAGAACATGATGTCATAGCAGTACAATGACATCCTACTATTACAAACGGTTGCTGCTTTCATGCGGTCTCGGAAACTCTGAGAGATCTACGTAGTATTGCGATTTCCAAAAATCTGAGCGTTCATGAGGAGCTGGTGAGAATACTAAAATCTGCAGAAATGTACCTGGATTCATGAGAAAGCCACAGAAACACTAACTGTTGTAACGAGGACATATACAGGAGCAAATACAGCTTATTATAATAAAATATATGATAAGATAAACTTGTATTCATCCCACAGTGGGGGGATTTCAATGTCATTGTTGCGCACATTATTTATAATAGAATAATAGATAATAAAATTAAATAATAAAGTAATAAGATAAAAAAAATTAAACTCTGGAGCTATAATTGTACTTGGTTCAAGGATAATTACTTTTGTGGAGTATACTCTGTTGTCAGCAGCATTATGCGATATCTAATTAAAAGCAATCTTAGACAGTTCTGCAAAGCTTTTGTGACCTTGAATTCACTAATTAAATGTCATATAGATTTTGGTCTTAAATGTTTATTTTGTGAAGTAAGATACAAATCACTCTCAGTCTTTTCTTTCCTCCAATCACAGTCTGATACATGTCGGAGTCTTCTTACTCTGGAACTTGGGGAACATTGACCCAGCTCGAGTTTCAGAGGTGTGTTCATTCCCATTTTTTCCGAGCGGGATATCAAAACTTCCAGCCGCATAAGACTTGATATCAGCGTGGATGGATCTAAAAACAACTCCAGGTCGGTTTGAGTATAAGGTTATATGCTCAAAAATCCGATTTGCATTGTATGGCTCCTCTAATGAGAACCCTGCTCTTATCTTAATTCCAAAGTTTAATGCCATGATTTGTGAGATCTGAGAAAGCCAAAGGTCGTACTCTAAATGTTTGTATGTTTTATATTACATAATGAACACATATAATAACACTAATCCAGGAGCAGTACAAGGCAGAAGTGGAGGTTGAGTACAGGACAGGCAGCATGAGTTCTTGCCTCTCATGTGTCCTCGCTCGGCCTAAAAGTTTGGCAGCTATTCTGTTTGTTTTGTTTTTATTAAAAGTGGAAAAAAAACTCAAATTGAGCTCGGTCAATACAGGGACAATAATCCTTGTAATGACTGGGGATTTTTTATTTTATGTTTTTCCCGTTAGCCCAATCCTACAAGGAAAGTAACAGTATGAAAAGCAATATTAAGTCAATACCAAGTGTAGTCTGAACAATTACATTATTAGAACAGTCAATAATGTAGTGACCGATTAATTATCTTTTGAATCACAGACGGAAACATGCAATGAAGAGGTTTAATGTCTGAAGCAGAACTGTAATCACTAGAAAGGGTTGAGATGTGAGAAGGTATTTTGTTTGATATGAGAGCCGATGTCCTATATCGGTCGTGTCAAACTCAATATAACTTGGCGGGCCAGATTTAAGTGGCCCCTGAAATGATTGTCTATTCTCATTGTTACAGTAACCCACAGCAGTGATGGTGATGGGATATTTATTATGGCATGTCAGGAAAACAACCATATGAAACCATATAAAATGTTTAACTATGAATCTTCAATTTGATATTTGGCCCAGTTTTGATTGAATGCAAACCTACTAGAAAAAAATATCCAAACCAGAGACAATGAAAAATGTATTGTGGAAAAAAAAGTTAACCACTTCTATACTTTTGGCCCCAAGGCTCTTACGTTTTTAGACTTGGCCCCCGACCACAAATGAGTTTGACACCCCTGTCCTATATAAACACATTGACTGCAGGTACCAATAAAGAAACCGAGATCCTTGGAAAATGTTTTTAAATCAATCCAATTTTGTCTGAGGATGTGGAATCTATTCAGATTTTTCTGTTTTTCTAAATCCCCCTTATTCACTGGAAATAGTTGTCCAAGTAATCAATTATCACGCGTTAATTAAGTACAGCCTTAGTGTAATCTTGTTTTTAAGGGGCTTTTGTCCAGAGCTGAAGTTGCTTCAACGAATATACTCAAGAGGGATTTTAAGCATCTGAACAGCTGCTATTTCAATTTGTATCACACAAACCCATTTCAGTCTGTTCTACAGCAGCTCACAGACTGTGCTTTTACTTATATTTGATATAAGATTCTCTCCTCAAAGCGAACACCTGGTCCACAGAACCCAATCCAGTCTGAAAAGTGGATATACCATCTGTTTAGAATCTCGTAGTGTCTTTCCTCAAAACCAAAGAACGCATAATGTGGTTTCTCATCCAAAGTGGGCAATGAGCAAATGAGTGATGGCCATCGTTCAGACTTAATATGCATCAAAAACAAACGACAAGTTTATTTGAATAGCACAATTCATACACAAGGCAACTAAAAGTGCTGTGATAGAAAAAATATAAACAATCACAAAAGGCATTAAAATCATAAATAATCACAGTGTATTAAAAAGAGCTCAACAGGAGTGTTTTCAACCTGAATTTAAACACTGTCAGAGAGGAGGCCTGTCTCACATCTTCAGGAATCTGAAAAGCAGCCTCCCCATGTTTAGTTCTGACTCTGGCACCAGCAGGAGTCCAGTCCCTGTGCTCCTCAGAGTCCGGGCTGGTTCATATGGTACTAACATGTCTCGGATGTTCTTTGGTGCGAGGCCATGGAGAGACTTGAATCAAGCAGAGCTGCTTTAAAGAAGATGTTACCAACCCCCTTCGGTCTCTCAATAACAAGTAAAAGTAATTTGCCTTTCACTGGGAATTCTACGATAATGGATCAAAAACAGAGAAGACAAACAGCACAGCCACAAAAAAGAATTCTCTTCATTATGTGATTAGAGGAACTATAAAAGACAAGGGACCTATTGTACTGACTGTACTTACTCTCTCAGTTGTGATCTGAGCGAAGTTGTCACAAGTTATTCCAGCAGTTTATCAGTAATCAGTATTCAGACCTGTGGCAAAGATGTAATGTGTTGCAAGATAGAGCATTATATGTGTTAGCCTGGGACCTGCACATGTGTCAATGAAACAAAAGCACAGTTTATCCATAAGAACAAGAAGTGACAGAAAAAAATAGAGATCTGTGGTCGCATCTTCAGCCACTACTTTTCCCAAACCGCGTCACCAAGGTTACGGCAAAAACAAAATGAGCAGAGTAGAAAGGTTATTTGTTTTTTGTTAGATTTATTACCTCGTCACGTTTCGTCTGTAGTCTTCCAAAAGAACCACAGAAAAACACTTTAACAAATGAAAAAAACCCTTTTTGAACCATAAAAAGTTGAAATAGGTTTTGAGCCTGAAACTGTTGTATCGAAACTATTTTTAAATTAGTTTTATTCCTGTACTTTTAACCTTGTTTTATTTATGTATCTGTCTTGTGCACACTGAGGACTTTTGCAAATTTATTCCAAAGTGGTTTTACTGCAAATGGCAAATAAAATGAATCTGAACAGGATCTAAGCGGCCTAAAATGACATCAATAGGTACAGTGTACGTAGCCTCGGTTCTGTCAGTCTGTCCCAGGGCAGATGTGGCAACAGCTGTTGTGTAGGAGTGAATGAACAATGCCTCGTGAAGCATCTTTGGGCACTATAGAAGATCTTTGCATTATTTCCTGTAAAGTGGGCGCATGTGAAGTTGCTTTCTATTGGCTGATGGCTGATGAAGACCGAGCTGTTGATTACGCTTCATGCTGCAGTTTCAAGTAGCAGCAATCAGGAAGATATTGAAAAATGTTACTCATTATGTGTGCTCTTCATCTGTGAATGATTGTCTGATTGTGATCACTGTTTAGAAAAGTCAGTGTGACAAATTCAGAAGCCATTAGGAGAATAAATAAATGCTACTTTCAGTATCAATTGTCAGAAATTAGTTTTAGCTCTGCTTTTGTATTTGTTGATAAATTGTCACCATTGTACATTCATCACAAGCAACATGAACAAAAGTCAGATGCGTTGTGGCTTTGTTGTAAAACCTCTCTTGAACTACACTCAAAAACTGACTAAATACGAGGTACTAATTGTTTGAATCGGATGGGTTTTGTCTGATTTAAATATATTTTGACTGTATTAAAAGAACATTTCAATTACTGCTGCTTAATTTTCTCAATCCAAAGGAGACATTTTTAGTTTTTGGTTTTCTTAATTGGCAAATGTTGTTTTCTGGCAGTCAAAATGAGCTCAAATTAAGATACATATAAGTGAATTTTTCATCACTTATTGTAGTGCACAGAGTGAAAATAATTCTGAATTCTTGGTGCTCTCTCGAAAAGCTCACAGTTGTAGCAGACACATTTGGCATTTGGCACACCACACAGTTGCACAATGGCTGCTGACTGGGAATGAGAGATGTGAGAAGAGCACACTTGGAGGTGTTAGGCAATGGTTTCCGGTTGGATGTGTTTGGGAAGTGATTCCAGCCTGTGTCTGCAGCTCTGTGCGCGGGGCAGTGGGCCTCCTCGTGCTGTCTGCTCCCTGTGAGTAATGGAGGGGCGTTGCAGAGGTTGAAACAATAATGAAAGAGCAAGGCGTCCATGTGATAGGACTGAATGGAGGTGACGGTGGCGGGACAGAGGGGGCGGAGGAGAGGTGAGCTCCTGTCGTCATTCTGTCATCGCGGCTAGCTCAAAATAGATCCCTGTTATGGTTTCATGGTTACCAATTAGCAATCTCCAATAAGGCCGTGTCCTTTTGGTCCAGACAGTTTCTTCATTAATAAGCGCTGTGAATAAGTGGGTTGATCGGGGCCCACACGTCGCCCAATTAGAATAACAGGATGCATTGTTTTGTTAAGATGTTCCTGTTGGTTAGGTGTGTGCCGTGGCAGGAAGGAGGTGCACGAGCCTCTCTCTGCAGACGATCAGCCTGCTCTGTTATCTGTGGCCCATTGTTCAAACTATATCCTTTCCACATAAATGTTTTAAAGAGCCACAACCATGGAGCACGTTCATACAAAACCTTAAACATACAAATAAGTCTGTGTTCAGAAAGTCTGAGTGGTTTCCTGATCTTTTATCATGGCCCCACAGAGACTCATGGTTAAGTTACAGCAGGGGCCTCCAGACATGAAGAGGCTCCACACACACACAGGGAAGGTACAATGTCCCAAAAATAACACCGCTTTATTAAAATACAGATTTATAATAATATGCCGTTAGATGTTGTCCCACCAAGAAACTAAAATATTTTCATCAAACAAAACTAAATAAACAGCAAGGGTTTTAGCTTGGGGCCTGCTCTAAGACTGGTTTGAAATAAATCAAGATTGAAATCACTTTCTAAAATAATTCTACTCCCTCGCTATATGTGATGACAGGACTGGGAAATAAATCAAACTCATTTGATTAATTAGGTTTTTAATAAATATGCGAAGTGAAGAATGTAAAAATGGTTTCTCCTCTGATTCTTGGGGCCCTCCGTTGTTTAGTTATGCAACCCAACAAGAAAGCAGCCACAAAGAACTATGTGGTTCCAGAAAAGTACAGCGAGGATTATGTTTGTGATGTCAGCGTCTGACACTGTACAAAACTGTCATGATTGGAATCCAAAGTCAATTCCAAACTCAAACATTGAGAGGGAAAAAAAGGAAGTCACACAGACCACTTTCAAACTGTAACTGTATCGAGTGAGTTTGATACATCGTTGAAGAGGAATAAAATTATCACCCCATGTGAACATGTAACCCAGTAGAGAAAATGGGTCATTTTTTTTCTCTTACTTTTGCTGAATTTATGTGTATGTACTCTTATTTTGAAAACATAAAGTGTAAAACTTTATTTTCCTGTTTCACGGTCATGTTGAGTGACAATGACCATGTAATTGGTTAAAACCATGGATCTATAAAAATAACTGGATAGGGTATTACTAGCTTACAACTGTCCCACCCATGGGCACAAGGAACTTTTTTAGATTTTTAAAAAATTAATTTTAAAAAGTGCTTTTGGGACCAATTGTGCACACTTTGACCCCAATTATCTCTGAATTTCTACAGTAAAAGTGAATGATATTTTATACAGTGGTAGAGGACATCACAGTGAACAAGTGTGCAGTGAAAGTCTTCGCAAAACTCTTTTTGTTCTTTTTGAATGTCTGTTTTTTTTTTTTTTTTTTACTGCATTTTGCTTGCTTCTCGTCGTGGCTTCCCGTTCCACGTTTACCGTAAGTAACAGCATAAAGGAGCCAACCGTTTTCAAAGTGCGGACCTCTTTACCACTGCTGACAAAATGCAGGGCCACTTTACCGCGGTGCCCAACTCTGGATTCAAGTTTGAACCATCATGTTTCCTACAGTGCCGAGTGGTAACACCTTAAACAACCGCTGTAAAGGAAAAGAACTGAACCATATAGAACAGTGACCCGACTTACAAGGTATAAAAGACTAACTGAGCTCAATGGGACTGGGGATATATTTTTGTTTTGTACATGCCGACTATGCTTATTGTTAAACACTGTTTATATCGAACTGTTTCTAAATTGTTCTTTGCCTCCTGCCATTTCATTACGCATTCTCCTTAGTTCCTATTATAATCCTTTTGAACGTAGCAACTGGTCTTTTCTTTTAATTCCACCTCACCTACACTGACGTGAGTCAATGGTTACAATCAACTTAAAATTGACTTTTCTCAATCATAAAACAAAGTTCTGTGTCTTCATATTAATATTGAGTGTGGAGTTATGTAACAGCTCAGAGGAAACTTGTAAATTCACCAAAGAGCCATTTGTTCGAGTGGACAGACGAGCGGGCAGCACTCAGTCTGTCACTGTTCCCTTTGTGTGTGTGTGTTTGTGCATGCGTATATTTGTGTGTGTGTGTGTGTGTGTATGTGTGTGTACATGTGTGCATATAGTGTGCTGTGGGGGGGTGTGCATGAAGCAGCCAGTAGACAGCTGATCACTGAATTCACACTTATACAACATGATATTGCACTTCCACACGGCCATTTGGAGTTTTATATTACACTGTTATTTATTCAACCTTTGAGCTTTTTCTATTTTAAAAAATCAGAAAAATGCAAAGCATTTCAATTCTCCCTTAGGTTTAGGTTTTACCTTTGTTATGCTCTCTTTCTTCAAATGAACGTGATAGTCTGGAACTCTAAATAATTACATATTTTAAGAATTGTATTAAATTGACCTCCTGGCCTTAAATGTTGATACAAAATAAGTCATTTCATGAATTCTAATATTACGGGTAAGTCCCACCTTCCCTTCTCTTAGCTATGGCTCAAAATCCACGATGCCGTCCACTTTAACCAATCAAGAGCTGTCAATCATCGTGCTCGCATATAATTCAAATATATATATATATATATAGGTCCTCAAAAAATTAGCATATTGTGATAAAGTTCATTATTTTCTGTAATTTACTGATAAACATTAGACTTTCATATATTTTAGATTCATTACACACAAATGAAGTAGTTCAAGCCTTTATTGTTTTAATATTGATGAATTTGACAAAAAAAAGTAAAGAAAAAACAAAAAATCCCTATCTCAGAAAATTAGCAAATCATGAAAAGGTTCTCTAAACGAGCCATTATCCACTTTATTTATATAGCACATTTTATAAAAACACGTTTCCAAAGTGCTGCACAGATAAGAGTAACAGATAAAAATATACAAGTCTGCCAGCTTTAAATAAAAATAAAGTAAAGAACAATTAAAATAAAGCCATTATCTATATACATAAATAAACGTAAAACAATAAAATAAATAAATAAAATAAAATGAGGACAACACGACTCACGCGGTGTTAAAACCCAGAGCGTAAAAACATTCCAACAAGGGAGCTGTTTTGAAATGGGGGGGCAGGGCGTCCCCCCGGGTTTTAAGTCTCGTCTTAGGTACCACGAGCTGGAGCTGGCGCTCGGACCTCAGCGCACGGGACGGGTAGGAAATTTGGATGAGGTCCAAGATGTACTGTGGGGCCAGTCCGTTCAAAGCTTTAAAAACAAACAATAAAATCTTAAAATCAATTCTAAAATTAAGAGGAAGCCAGTGCAAAGAAGCTCAAACCGGAGAAATGTGCTCCCGTTTTTTGGTTTCTGTTAAAAGCCGTGCCGCGGATTTCTGGACTAACTGTAAGCGTGAAAGTGCCTTCTGTGAAATCCCGCTGTAAAGTGCATTATCCTGATCATCTGAACCAAGGCATTAACTCTTCACTTGCAGAAGATCCCTGAGGCTTTTAAAAACTCCCGGCTTGGTTCATTACTCAAAACCGCAACCATGGGTAAGACTGCCGACCTGACTGCTGTCCAGAAGGCCATCATTGACACCGTCAAGAACAATGGTGTTGCTCAATGGTCCAAAGTAATTTTTTTGGATGAAATCAAGGTACCAGAGTCTGGAGGAAGACTGGGGAGAAGGAAATGCCAAAATGCCTGAAGTGTCAAGTACAGTCACTGATGGTCTGGGGTGTCATGATGTAGGGTTGCCAACCGTCCCTTGAAATACGGAATTGTCCCGTATTATAGAAACACTATGTGCGTCCCGTATTGAACTGATACGGGACGGCTTTTGTCCCGAATTTTCAGAGCCACCTTAAATGCATCACTCACTCACTGCATGTCACACATGCGACACACACACACACAAAGTAATGACAGTTTAAGCGTCTACCTTTCGGCCAATCAGTGTCAAAGGGGCGTAGGCTTGATCACATCCACGGGTTTAATGTTTACAATCGCCAGCGTGGGCCGTGCCCGCAGCACCATCACGGCAGAAGTTTGGTAAAGTAGCGTCGAATTCCCAGATTCGGACTTCTGCGGTCAATAGCTCACAAAAGTTACTTTGTTAAACAAAAGTTATTGTGCTAAAATGATCATCTCTACGTTGATTTTCCAAATCCAATTAGCTGTTTTAATGCAGAGAAATCCATTGAATCCAGTGCACTGCAAGCGCTGAGAAAAGCGCTTAGGGAGCGTCAACAAATGTCCAGACCAGCTTTGTAAACGAACAATAGCTTTTACTGAAGCCATGTACACGCTCTCAGCTCTCAGACAATATAAATAATGGCCATATCTAACTGCTACAGACTTTGATTTCAACATTTGTGAGTTTTTTTTTAATTAATACATATGTTTTTCTTTATTTATTTGCTTTTACAGTAAATGGTCTTTACTGTAACATACATAAATAATGTATGTTACAGCATATGTATTTTTTTATATTTTTTATTACTAATAAGAATGCATTACGTCCTTAACCAGCGAAAGAGTTCCACCTATTCATTAAATTTAAAATTTGACTAAGGATTTGTTATTTTTATATGTAGTCAATAAATGACATTCTAAAAACTGCAATTATGAAATTCCATGATTACTTTGTAGATTGAAATTAGGACTAAACAGTGCTCAACGCGATCCACCCAAATGGTGTCCCTTATTTTTCTGTTCTCAAGTTGGCAACCCTAGTGTCATGTCAGCTGCTGGTGGTGGTCCACTGTGTTTTATCAAGGGCAGGGTCAAGCAGCTGGCTATCAGGAGATTTTGGAGCACTTCATGCTTCTATCTGCTGAAAAGCTTTATGGAGTTGAAGAATTCATCTGTCAGTATGACCTGGCACACAGTGCCAAACCCACTGTTAACGGTTTACCGACCGTGGGATTACTGTACTCAATTGGCCTGCCAACTCTCCTGATCTGAACCCCTGAACCCCATAGAGAATCTGTGGGATATTGTGAAGAGGAAGTTGAGCCACCAGACCCAACACTGTGGATGAACTTAAGGCCACTATCGAAGTATCCTGGGGCTCCATGCCACGCCACATTGAAGCAGTTATTTCTGCAAAAGGACTCCCGACCAAGTATTGAGTACATAACTGAACATTATTATCTGAAGGTTGACTTTTTTGAATTAAAAACACTTTTTCTTTTATTGTTCGGATGAAAGATTTTTCTTTACTTTTTTTCCAAAAACTTCAATATTAAAACAATAAAGGCTTGAAGTACTTCAGTTGTGTGTAATGAATCTAAAATATATGAAAGTCTACTGTTTATCAGTACATTACAGAAAATAATGAAGTTTATCTCGATATGCTAATTTTTTTAGAAGGACCTGTATATACGTATATAATATTTGAACGAATATGAGACAGCCCTTAATATTCGGAACTCAAATATTAAGGGCTATTAAGGGCTGCCCTTCATATTCGAAACTCAAAATAAATAGTTAATTCCCAAAGGTTTCGCTGTGACGTGGCTAGACCAAGCCCCGGCGATCCAAGATGGCGCCCTATTCAAATGAATGGTTGTGCTCAGTGGCGCTTTGTGACGGCATGGGGGCTGAAAGATTAGCGGAAGTCGCCTGGAACTCGCAAAGATCTATGGGAAACTCGCCTGTATTTGGGCGTCGTCTGGTCCTCCCGGTTCTGTGCAGTGGATGATCTCCCATAATGCGTTGCGCCAAACACGCGTGTGTAGGTCTCACACCGGGTCTCACGCACGTGCACAGAGGGGCTTGGCTGCGCTCTGACCAATCAGAGCAGTTCATCAGAGCGGGAGTTAGAGCGAGAGCCAGACGAGCAGAGTTTGTGGCACTAAAGTGTGGATTTAAAGAAAACCGAAGGATTTAAGAAGAAAAAAAGTTCAGGATGACAAGGGACACTAAAATCCCCACAAAATCCGATCTTTATTAAAGCTGTAGGTTCTCTGTCAGCTGAGGTCGAGCTGTTTCAATTTACACTGAGTTCTATGGGGAAAATTTCTGGGTAGCTCGCGTGAATTTAGTCTGGTTTAGTCTGCATTAGCTCCAAGCTAGTAATACCCTATCCAGTTACTATAATAGATCCATGGGCTAGACGGGTAACAGCTAGGCTAGCTAACTAACAAACTCTCTGGAACTCAAGCCCCGGTGATCCAAGATGGCGCCCTATTCAAATGAATGGCTTGTGCTCAGTAGCGCATGGGACTTGGCTACAGTATATTTGGGTATCGTCTGGTCCTCCCGGTTCTGCGCATTGGATTAGCTCCCATGATGCGTTGCGCCAAATCCGCGTGTGTGGCTCTCATGCACGTGCACAGAGGGGCCGCGCTTTGGCCAGTCAGCGCTGCTGATCAGAGCAGTGGTAGAGCGGAGTCAGAGCGGGAAGGAAAACAGCAGAGTTTGTGGCAGTAAAGTGTGGATTTAAAGAAAACCAAAAAATTTAAAGGAAACATATCATTAAAATCCTTAAATGCCTTATGTTGTGAAGTTGGAGCCTCTAGAAGTGCAAAAAACTTTAAATCAGTCTCTTCATGGGTTGCAGAGAACACTTCATATTCTGTTTAGGTAAGATTTTTCAACCCGTTCTGATTTTGCCATTCTCTATTACGTGTTTAGAATTATTACGTCACAGTGTTTGCAGCGAGACTGCTATATAAGGGCATGGGCGTCTAACAAAACACTTCGGCCCAGCCCTCTTCTACTGTGCATCACTTCGAATTTGTAGTCCAAGCTCAAGGATGCCAGCGAACAGGGCTGGACTGGCAACCGGGCGTACCGGGCAATGCCCAAAGGGCCGATGCCCATATTTGGCCGGTCTGTCTGCCTCATACAAAACACATGTTTATCCATCCATCCATCCATTTTCTTCCGCTTTATCCGTTGCCGGGTCGCGGGGGCAGCAGTCTAAGCAGAGACGCCCAGACTTCCCTATCCACACACACTTCCTCCAGCTCGTCCGGGGGGACCCCAAGGCGTTCCCAGGCCAGCTGAGAGACATAGTCCCTCCAGCGTGTCCTGGGTCTTCCGCGGGGCCTCCTCCCGGTGGGACGTGCCCGGAACACCTCCCCAGGGAGGCGTCCTGGAGGCATCCGGAACAGATGCCCGAGCCACCTCAACTGGTTCCTCTCGACGTGGAGAAGCAGCGGCTCTACTCCGAGCTCCTCCCGTGTGACTGAGCTCCTCACCCTATCTCTAAGGGAGCGCCCAGCCACTCTGCGGAGGAAGCTCATTTCGACCGCTTGTATCCGCGATCTCGTTCTTTCGGTCATTACCCAAAGCTCATGACCATAGGTGAGGGAGGGAACGAAGATTGACCGGTAAATCGAGAGCTTTGCCTTTCGGCTCAGCTCCCTCTTCACCACGACGGTCCGATACAGAGACCGCATCACTGCGCACGCTGCACCGATCCGCCTGTCAATCTCACGCTCCATTCTTCCCTCACTCGTGAACAAGACCCCGAGATACTTGAACTCCTCCACTTGAGGAAGGACCTCTCCACCCACCTGCAGAGGGCAAGGCACCTTTTTCCGGTCGAGCACCATGGCCTCGGATTTGGAGGTGCTGATTCTCATCCCAGCCGCTTCACACTCGGCTGCAAACCGTCCCAGTGCATGTTGTAGGTCCTGGTTCGTTGGAGCCAACAGCAGAGATGAAAACATGTGCAGTTGTTGCCCCGTATGTGTTGTTGTCTGGAACGGTGTCTGGACATCCTTTACCTGCAGGTTATGTTGAAGATATTGCCTACAGTGACCACTGCATCCATGAAGTAGCAGCAATAATGTTGGGGCAGTAATCGTGTTAAAATGTGAACGTCTCTCCGTTTATGATTAGAGTCTGCTCAAGGAGCCTCTTTTTAATTTATCCTGAACGGACTGTGGAAGATTAATAATAAAACACATGCGGCTGAACGCTGAAGTGGTCTCATTCATTGAGCATCAACTGGTGGCTATCGATGGATGCACCAGAAATGCAGTGAATATTATTGTGACTGAGAGACCGTTCGCGATTACAGGACAGTGAAGGAGGTCCGCAGACAGAGGCAGGAGAACCACAGTCGCGGGCCGTGACCATATTAAACCTTTTGGAATTGCAATCAGTGCATTGACTTCACTCCAGAGCGCGCTCACGTTTCGGCCGCGTGCACACACACACTCACGTCACGTCACATACTCCTCAATGCACTGATCGCAATTCCAAAAGGTTTAGCCACAACATTATTGCTGCTACTTCCTGGATGCAGTGGTCACTGTAGGCAATATCTTCAACATAACCTGCAGGTAAAGGATGTCCAGACACCGTTCCAGACAACAACACATACGGGGCAACAACTGCACATGTGCAGTTTAAAAGTCGTAATTTCGAGTTTTAAACAAAAAAATTCGAGTTTTAAACACAAAATTTCGAGTTTTAAACACGAAATTTCGAGTTTTAAACGTTTCCGCCATGTAAAAAAAAAAAAGCCTACAGAAACTCATAATTATGAGTTTAAAACTCGAAATTTCGTGTTTAAAACTCGAATTTTCGTGTTTAAAACTCATAATTACAACTTTAAAAATCAAAATTTCGAGTTTTAAACTCATAATTATGAGTTTCTGTAGGCTTTTTTTTTTTTTACATGGCGGAAACGGGCTTTCATAACGAGGGACACTAAAATCCCCACAAAATCAGACCTTTATGAAAGCTGTAGGTTCTCTGACAGCTGAGGTCGAGCTGTTTTAGTTTACATTGAGTTCTATTGGACTTTTTTCTGGGTAGCCCACGTGAATTTAGTCTGCAGTACCCCGGGCGCCCCCTGTGCCCATGGGTGGGACAGCTAGGTCCGTGTATAAGTTAGTAATACCCTATCCAGTTATTATTATAGATCCAAGCTGGAACTACATGAAAACTGAACATCAGCGGTGAGTGAGCCAAATATAAACTTAACCTAAATCCATAATCAGATCCTCTGCAAATGTGTCCTAAAATTTTTCTACTTATGGTAATGGTTACTTCCGGGTTTACCACGATTGCTTTTTGATGCCTTAAAACAGTTTTTGTCATGAAAACGTTAACAGATAATTCTGAAAACCTCCGTGCATGTGTGTTAAGAATGTGTATTTGTAATGTATACTACAATTATCATCTAAATGTTTTGATATTTGTGTTATTGAGCGTGGCTAGCTTCGATAGCTTCTCTCGCTCAGTAGAACATTTTGAAATTACATTCTACCGCTGCTGTGATGAGCTGTATAATAAATTATGATTAAATATTCAAATATTTAAATTGATAATCTCTCCTCGGCATGTCTTGGACCATTGACCCAGCGCGTGCACGGAAAAGTAGGCCCGGCTTCAAGCAAAGGGGAGGAGGCTTGGGTCGTTTTTTTCTCTTTTTTCAAATCATATACTGTACCTCTCTATTTTTTCTGACAAAGTCCAGACAAAGTCCAGACTATCACTTTAAAGGCAGAGCCTGAGGTGCATGTGCTTTGTTTAATGAGAGAGGGAGTTTCATCTATTAATTTGTCCTTCATTTCAGCGTTCAGTTGTGAGCACACATTTTTCAGTGTTATCCTTCAAGCTGTGAATTACAGATTTTATGTAAGTTCACAACTTTTAAAGACCGTCGTCCAGCGGTCTTTACATCGTTGGAAAGTAAATATGTACCGAGGACATGTAATCAAAAACTAACTTTTAGGAAAAACAAAAGGTTGCTCACCCATCTGTACTTCAGTTAGCTGGTTTTCCCAACTTTTATGAAATGTGTTCAGGTTCTATGATATTCAGGTTAGCTACTATTCAGGTACTCTGAGGTGTGAAGGATAATGAGTCAGAGCATTGAGGTTATGAATCACCTTTTGTACTTTTCTTTTTTTACCATGAAAATGTTTTTTGGTGCATTGTGGTACAATTTTGATTAGAGAATTCTTTTATATGCTTGTATGTATTACAAGGACAATGCTCATAACATTAGTCTTATAAAGGGGGCCAGGTTTTAGAAAGAATGCTTTTTTTTTTAAAACCTTAATCAAAACATTATCACACATATGCATATCAACATACACACGCAGTCACACACACACACACACACTGCTCAATGTGTACAGGCGTGAGGTGAGAGTAACCACGTTATATTCAGATGTGATGATGTCTGATCAAATGTGGTTTTTAATCACATTTGATGCTTAATGTGATTTGTTTTTAAGTGCTTAAAAACAAAGCACTCTCCTCCAACTATGGACTTGAGAAATTATACATTTATATTTATGAAAACATTAATTAATAAAAACAATTGCATGTCAAACTGGAGTTAAAATACTTATTATATATTGTCAAACTATAATATAACGTAGATTAACGTTGCTGTATTCCAAGTAGTTCCACCATTAACAGGAGATATAACATAACTTGTAACAAAGCCCAGTGACGTCATGTTCTTGTTTCAAAAATATAAGGAAAGTTTAATGCCATACTGTCAAAGAGTCCAGGCAAAACATTTAGATGAACCCAAGAAAAAACCGGACCCTCTTCTCCTTTGCACTCTGGCTGCAAGGAATTATTATTATTATTATTATATTGAGTCTTTATCAAATGTGCAGAGTTAAGCACATTTTATTTGTTATCCATCTCCATATATGTGTGAATAACTAATATATGACTATACAGTATTCTTCCTAACGCTAAATCTTTTTTTTATTTTTTATAAATAACTGGCGCCCCCTGCTGGTGTGAATACAAAATAGACAGTAGCTGCAACATGAAGCACAAACACAGCCACAGATGTCATTGTTTTGGCCAGATGATTACGAATGACACAAAAACATGTTTTTGTGTCAGACACAATCAATCTGACACAATCATGTGTCAGAGAAATGTGGTTTTTATTTTCAAATGTTTGCATAATTGAGGCGCTCTGGGCCAAGAATGTTCAGGGATACCATCAGAGAGGATAAAGAACCTCATCCACAACTACCACAAAAGACTCCCAGCTGTCTCAGATGTCAGAAGGGGAATTACAGGCTATTGAGAATCGGGGGAGGGCGACTTCTGATCAAGGTCAGAAAAGAGTTTCTGTTGTCATTATAGGAAAAACAAGGCAAGTTTATTTGTAAAGCACAGCTTATACACAAGGCAACTCAAAGTCTTAAAAAAATGAGAACAAATACATTCAACTCATATAGGACATTAAAATCATAAACAGTCAAAGCACATTAAAGTGAAAATCAAAAATCAAATTCTTCAGTTGTATGCACGGTGCTGGATTTAACGTCAGAGAAGAAGCCTCCCCATGACTCTGACTCTGGGCCAGTCCCTGTACTCCTCAGTGTCCCTGCAGGAGGCCAGTCCCTGTACTCCTCTGTGTTCATACAACCACTAAGGTGTAGACCTTAAAGCCAAGTCACCAACAGATTAACGTAATCTCTCTCATTCCATCCCATACACATCTGAAAATTACAACATTGTTCAAAAGTTCAGTGAATCAACTTTAACATTTGAAAACCATATATGTATGTATTTATTTATTTCAAAACCAAATAAATACCAACAAAGTTTTGAAAAGGGGGTTGGGTGAAGCAGACGCTTATACATGTCCAACCCCCTCTCACACTTTCAGCAAAACAGCAAATACAAATGACACTAACACTGTGCAGTTACATCATTACATCAAATTAAAAAAACAAGACACAGAGACAAGACGCACACTCATTCTCTCACTCACACAGACACTGGCCCAAACACTCCCTGACCACACACCGCTCTGTCCATGCCCAGGGCATCACTCTCTGTCCTCCATATATTTCTTCAATATGTCTCTTTTAAATTTCTTTTGAAATGCAGTCATAGTTGAGCATATTTTCAAATCTTCTTTTAATCCATTCCAAATGTGGACGCCTCGGACCGAGATACACATAGATTTTAATGTAGTCCTAAATTCAGGTACATAGAAAAGTTTGTTTCCTCATAATCTGTAATTATGATGAGCATCTCTATCGCTGAAAAGATTACCTAAATTGGACGGTAGAAAGTTTTCAGATTATCTGAGCAGTTTTAAGGACGATCAAGTCCTGCAGTTTCAGTTGTTGGTTTTGAATGAACAAAGGATTAGAAGGATGTCTGAAGTGGACGTTGGACACAATCCTTACAGCCTTCTTTTGTAAGATAATCAGAGGCTGTAAGTGAGATTTATAGCAATTACCCCACTTTTCCACACAATAGTTTAATTATGACATTATAAATGAATGATACAATAACAAAAGAGCATTGGTATTGATCAGGTGACTTGCTCTCTTCATTATTCCCACACACTTAGAAACTTTTGTCCTCAAGTAACTTACAGTATGTGAGGTTTCCAGCTCAGATCTTCATCTATTATTACTCCCAAGAATACATTTTGTTGAGCTTTCTGAATCGGTGTGTCATCAATTAAAATTCTAACGGAATTTTACTTTTGCGATTACTAAAAAGCATGATTTTGGTTTGATTTTTTTTAGTTTAGGTTAAGGGACAGTTTGTTATTATTAAACCATAATTTTAGTTTATTCATCTCCCCTGTTACAAGGGATAGAAGTTGCTCCAAGTCGTCTCCTGAACATGTGATGGTGGTGTCATCGGCAAAGAGTATACATTTCATGACTGTTGATATATTGTATATTTCATGTATGTACATAAGGAAAAGTGTCGGTCCCAGTATTGATCCTTGTGGAACTCCACAGGTTATGTCCCTAAAACCTGACCTGTGCAGATCAAACTGAACAAGTTGTTTCCTCCCCTTCAGATAACTTTCTAACCCTTTTTTTGATGTCCCCCTCATGCCATAGTTTTCCATTTTATGTGGTGGTCGATTGTATCGAAGGCTTTTTGGAGATCAATAAAGATTCCTATTACAAATTTATTATCATCTATACCATTCGTTATATCTTCAATGAAGTCAATTAAAGCAAGTGATGTCGATCGTCTATTTCTAAAGCCGTATTGGTCATCAGATAATAAATTAAAATGACTGATAAAGTTGCGAAGTCTATTATCATATAGTTTTTCTTATACCATATATGCTATAGAATCCTTGAAGGCAGGGAAACCTTGATTGTTATAATGGCTTACAGTCAATACATTTTGATGTATGTATGTCTCTTTACTCAGGCTGTAGAACCAGAACTGAGGCTGTAGAACCAGAACTGAGGCTGTAGAACCAGGTCTGAGGCTGTAGAACCAGAACTGAGGCTGTAGAACCAGGACTGAGGCTGTAGAACCAGGACTGAGGCTGTAGAACCAGGAGTCAGGCTGTAGAACCAGGAGTCAGGCTGTAGAACCAGGAGTCAGGCTGTAGAACCAGGTCTGAGGCTGTAGATCCAGGACTCAGCCTGGGGCGGCTAGTTCAAAACTTTATTTGGGGTTACAGTCTTGATATATTTCACTTTTACATGTCATAAGTCCGGTGCATAGTTTCAAAACTTACGTTGAATTACAGAAGTAAATGGACTTTTGAACTATATTCTAATGTTCCAAATCTCACCAGCACACGCACTAACCATTCCCTTTTTGTCCAGGCTCGTTCAATGTGGAGCTGCGTCCTCCCGAGGTGCTCTTCAAAGTCATCTTCTGGCTGGGGTACTTCAACAGCTGCCTGAACCCCATTATCTACCCCTGCTACAATCGTGAGTTCAAGCTGGCCTTCATCCGCATCCTCCGCTGCCAGTGCCACCAGAGAAAGCGCCCGGGATGGAAGGCCTACAACTACCGATCCTCCAACTTCAGCTCGTCCGGACACTCCCGAAAAGGCTCCGTGGACCACAACTCGGGATTCCTGAACGGGAGCCAGCGCACCCTGTCCTCCGCCAGTCCCAGTCCCACTCCCAGCTACTTAAGCAAAAGTCTTCCCCCCTGTCCCGAAGGAGAGGCCCTGTTTCTGTGGGGGACTGGCGCCACCACCCCCTCCACGCCCAACCTGCTTCCCGGGACGCCGAGCTGTGAGCCTGCAAGGATCAAACCGGAAGTAACGGGAGGAAAGGCAGATGATGTGACTGCCCGTGTGTTTTCCTTCTCCTTTGGGAAATTCAGAGACAAGACTGGGATTAAGAGAGACAGTATTGCATCTGTGGATAAAGTGTGATGTGTGCGTATATACATGTGACCAAATCATGTAATTTAAACTAAGGAGACTCGAATTGTCGGTATAACAGCAATATTTATTTCACACAAGTACTAAAAATAATGTATTCAATTGGTTAAAAATCATCTTCAATTCAAAATGCAAACAGTTTAAAACCATGCAGTGCAATGTTAGATTCACAGCAAGACCATGAAAAAGAGGAGTGGGGTCGAATACAAATTATTTTAGCCCAATATATGAATAAACAGTTACGGGATAAAACAGTGGCCGGCTTAAAGTGCCGTGTTTGTATTCACTGTAACAGTGCAAAATAAAATTCTTTCCAGACACATGGGATTAAGAGGGCTGCAGGTAGCTTAACCTTTGACTCTCCAGACACCCCTCCTGGCTAACATGGCTAACATCACATGAAGCTGTGGATTCTCCTGGTGGCTCACTTCGCCTTTTCAGAAGACTGAACTCTGTTTCCTCTGGCTCTCAGCTGCTCTCATGGTCACTGCATGGAGTGGGTTGAGTGAAAGGCCCTGAATTCCCTCTCCCTCCATTTTTAGAAACCTTTGCCCCTCCCACCAGTACCTGTTTCCTGTTGCCCTGTCACATACAGTATGATGAGAAACAAATGATAACGTGAGATTTGTGTTGTGAACGGTGAGTACATGTTCGTAATAGGGCTGCACGGTTTCGGAAAAATTTCGTCTTTGTGATATTTCTGACCAACAGGTGAAAATTAGTATTGTTCAAAGTTCATTATTTTAAACTAAAAATGTGAAATCAATATTTCACATTTTGATGCTTACTGTCCACTTACTGTCCACTGATGCTTACTGTCCACTTTCAAAATATTCACATTTTCTGAGATGTTTTATTCACTTTGTGTGTAATGTGTGTGTATTAGCGTCACATTGTAAGTTGAATGACAGAAGTAAATAGACTTTTGAACTTAGTTTAGTAACTTCACTTGTTAGTATGTTTATAGTCACTTTTTGGTCAGAGTAAAAACAAGAGTTACTTTAGAAAAAGCGTACAAATTAAGCGATTACCATACACCACACATCGGAATTGAATGTATTTATTTATTGCAAACCTGCACAATTGCCACATTTCAGAAAATATTAAAACATGTTTTCATTTACAACTTTTTTTGGAAGTAGAAATAAAAGATTTGCTGCAAAATGTAAATTGTATATAGCCGCTTGAATTAAGAAGATGGTATATTTTTCAATACTTTTTTTGTAAAAAACAAAACGAGAAAACACACACACAGACACATGCGAGACATTGCGAATTCTGGTGCATTTACAGAAAAGTTTGCGCAATGTCCCTATCAAATAAACTAATAAATGACCCATTTCCAACGAGACAACGACTGAGAGGGCTTCCTTCTCATATTTAGATTTATTTTGATAGTTTTGACTTCAATTGATTATGAAAGAGATTTGGAATGAGAAAATTAAGTTTCTGCCCTATCTATTCTTAAATCAAGGAACAATTTCTTGATTTGAGTATTGATTTATTTTCTGTTTACAAAGAACTGAAATAATTAAGTAATTGCAGTCTTTGCGATTTGTTGATAGCGTTTTCATTGCAATCTCGATTGGGTTGTGATGAACCGTGCAGCCCTCGTTCATAAACACACATTACCTGGTCCCCGTTGCGCCTGGTCCACTGTGGGGACCGGGGTTCCCTGGTCCTAAAGCCTGTCGTTTCATGGTGGTCAGTGGTCTGTTGTGGTCAGTATTGAAATGTAACTCTGCTGCTGTAATCTTATTTTCCATTTTACTGTAAACAAAGGAGGACAGGGAAACGTTTGTGAACATGCATGACAATTTTATGAATGGTTAACAGACAAAATATTCTATCTCTGGCACAACATACATGTACTTTGAACTCAAATTCTTATGGTTGGTTTTATAAATATGACACAAATTCACTTTATTTGTTCATGATGTATGGTATATACTGTATTAAGTAATAGTTCTTTCCTGTGCGCACAATAATGCTATAAGTTTGGTGTCCAGTGTTGAAGAAGTTGTTGCTGTCTGTATCAGAAAGTGTTGGAGACATGAATAAAGTCATGTTCAAAGACAGAACACATTATGGTTTATTATCTTCATTATGCAATTATCATTATTATGATTATTATTATCATTGCTATTATTATTATTATTATTATCATTATCATTATTGTTAATTTAGAACAATATCCTATACCCAGCAAATGATGAGCGTTCATGGAGTGTGGGATTATGGCATTTCAAGGCAACCCATAACTAGTGTGACGTCACCAAATACATTAATTTTTCTTTCTAAAGGACATGATCCAGTCCCTCTTTTCAGGTCACACAATTATAATTTTGGTCTTTACAACTTGTCAAGACCAACTTGTCTTAAATGCAAACACAAGTAATACAAAAATAATAAATAATTGTGTTTTTCCATCAATCCAAAATACCTTGAAACAGTTCACACTCTATGTTTGAAAGTAGAGATCATTAAATCGTTTTCTGTGGTTGAAGATTCTTTTTAAAGTTTGACACGATTTAGGTGCATTTTAAATGTTCTATTTCAAGTGTATACACTTGGCCTCTAATTACAGCAGATCCTTTTTGAAAGGCTGCAATTAAACAGAGTAAGGGCTAATGCTAATGTACTAGTTAGCTATTAGGACATATTTAGAGGTTGTTACATCATGCTTCTGTAATGATGACACATTTATTTTCAGAAAGAGAAAGAGATGGAGATATGAACGATATGAATGATTCCATGATATGAAAGATATGTATTGTATCAGAATACAATACAATACAATACAATACAATTTATTCTTGTATAGCCCTAAACCACAACAGAAGTCATCTCAGAGGACTTAACAAAACCATTGAAATCACCAACACAGATCAGAGAATCAACAGTTAAAACACATAAAGATTATAGAACACATTTTGAAAAATGTCATACATGTAGAATGTTAAAGTGTCCTGGATCATCACCACAGTCCTTCTAGTTAGACACTAAGTGCCCAACAGACCCTCCTGCATCGGCAAGGAGAAACTCATAAGAAAACCCAGTGGGAAAAAATGAGAAACCTCGGGGAGACCCATGGTTTGAGAAAGGGATCCGCTCCCACGGACGGACGGACTATAGTCGAATAGTTTTCAAAAGTTCATTTATTTCTGTAATTCAACTTAGAATATGAAAGCAATATATGACATGGACTCATTACATGCAACGTGACAAATGCCAAGTCTTTGTTTAATATAATTTTGATTATTACAGTCCAATTCTAAACAAATAAAAACTTGATATATTTCACTTTGCCTATAATGAGCCTGTCATGTTAGTTTCCCATCGTAGGTTAAATCACAGTATAGTAAATTGACTTTCTAAAAGTACTCTTTCAGAGTTTCACCTGCAGATTGAAACAGAACTGGAGCTAAGGGAGACATGGCTGAATACTGTAGCACTGTGCTGTAGTGTATATATTTTATCTACACTTATTTACTTCATAATTACTGATAAATATTTTGCGTTCCTTGTTTTGAGTAAAATGTCCTTTCAAATGAAGTATAACCTGCCCCCTCACACTTCAAACACTTTAAGTATCTTCCCAATAAAGCAGTGGGCCATAAGTACTCAAGTTGATCTCTAGTTTATTAAACTGTGCAATTTTATAAACTCACTACAATCTCTCAAACAGATCTCATAGTCGAGGCATGATTCTTGAACCATATCCGGTACAGCGTGTTCTTTCGCTGTCTCAACGCTGTTATCCGTCAATTTGCACCATCATCTTCTCTAGAGCCCCGAGCCTTTGGACTTGTGATGATGTCTGAAGTGTTTGGGGGGGCTGGGGGCTGGGGGGGACAGCTGGCGTTGCAGACCTCCCTCCTGCCAAATCCAAGTACAAGTCCGTCTTCTGCTGTTTGAGTCTGTGGAAGCTGGCGGCACCTCGTCCATGATAATTGGAGATGTTGCAGAGCGTTCCACCTTTCCTTCCTCCCCAGCAGAACGGCCTCCAGACGGCTTGGCGTGGTGCAGGCTCTCTTTGCTGGACTCGGCCTCTGGTTTTGTCTGTTTTCTTGGGCATGGACATATCGCTTCTCAATCTGCTGCAGCCCGAGTCTGCCTGGAGTCCAGCCCAGTCCTGTTAGGCACTGTATCTATACTTGTAGAGCTATCCTTCTTCATGTCTCTTTTATCATTCTGTTCGCTCGGCATGGGAAAACACATTAACTGGATCCACAGTGTGGGCTTTATATGCACTTCATACAAAAAGATAAATGAAAGTTAGAGAAAAGGATTAGAAAGTGAGTCTATAAATGACATATGTACAATAATAGTAAATTCCGAATCCGGACTATAGGCCGCAGCTTAGTCGCACCTCGGCTTAAAGTGAGTTGCGACTTAAGTCTTTTTTCTGTGACACCAAAATCATTTTGCCAAGTAACAGTAGACCAACAGAATTGATGAGTAGTTGAATTGAATTAATAATTAAATTGTAAGATTTGTCAATCCAGCAGAATGAATAAACTTTGAAAGTCCTCACTTATAATATCTGTGTAAATATTTCAGATAATAAACAGTTTTTTGGTTCTTTGTATAGACATGGAAGTGAAAAGAGACCAGTAGATGTTGCTCCTTGTCTTTCTGCTTGACACTGGAAGATAAAGAACAGTCAGCGACTCACTTCTTACTCTTACTCTTATTACTCACAGTAACAAGAACATGAAAATTTTTAAGATACATTTTTCAATACTACAATGTAGGATAGGTGCGGTTTATAATCTGGTGCAGCTTGTACAAATACAAAATTCAATTTCTTTCTAAAAATGAGAGCCTGCGGCTAACAGTCCGGAAAACAACGGTAATAATAATGCATCAGTTTTATATAGCGCATTTCAGGACAATCAGGCCCTGTTTAGACAGAGATGGTGTGGAGACGCTGCAAAGTAATTAGCAAGAACAACCAGGCTTCTCATTCGAATTACAGCGTCTACACTGCGACGGAAAACAATGTAGTTCTAGTGCAGTTAAACACATCATTCTTCATTTAACAGCAGCAGCAAAAATGGAAACTGAAACTACAGCTTCATGTGGTTTTGTTTGGAAGAAGGAAGAAGGAAGGAGTAAAATGGCTGTAAAAAGGCATACACAAAATTAGAGAGAATACAAAGCAGTGGCAAAAACACACTATTTCCAGCAAAAATATGATAACAAAATCAATTAAAAGCCAATGACAGCAAGTGAGTCTTAAGACGAGACTTAAAAACAGGACGTGAATCAGACAATCTCATTCCGTAATTTAGGACCAAAAGCCGAAAAAGCTCGATCCTCACTGAGTTTACGTTTAGTCTGAGGAACCCAGAGCAGAGCCTGATCTGCCGACCTGAGAGAACGTCTCATGAAGTCAGAAGGTCAGATAGCGCGAAACAAGGCCGTTCAGGCATGTATAGACAATATTTAAAATCAATCCAGTAGCGAACAGGAAGTCAATGAAGAGATGACAGGACCAGAGATATGCTAATACTTGCAGACGAGCGAGGACTGGCTGATACCTGTGTACAAGGCGTTACAATAGTTCAGCCGAGTCGTATCAAAAACGTGAATCGAAAATTTGAAAATTCGCCTTGAAAGGGAGGACTTTATTTTAGCATGTTAAATTAAATGGAAGAAACTTAAATGGAAGAAACTGGACTTAAAATGGAAGAAACTGGACTTCACTACTGCACATATTTGTTTTTCAAATTTTAAATCAGCATTCATTTTTACTCCAAGGGCTTAACAAATGTTGTAGCGGTCCCAGGTTCACGAGGCTACGACTGCCTTTGCTGGGCCAAACCAGCAGAACTTCACTCTTTTTTCCATTGAAATGTAAAAAGTTTGTCCCCATCCACATTTTGATTTCAGATATGCACTCCAGAAGTTGGGTGCAAGCTAAAGCTCGAAGAAAACGTTAGTATTAGTGTACCCGCCGTACGCGGGTACATTGTTGTTTACGTTTGTTCTTTACTACGCATGTCCAAATGAACTGTGGGGAAATGGAGGTCAAAGCCGGCAAAGATATCACACCTTTTTCTTCAGACGGCTGTGTGTGGAGGCTGTTTCTCAACACTTGCGTTTTCACCCCCCTGGAACACTGTCTTTGTGTAAACGAAAGGCCAAACTGATTCATTCAAATTCTCAAAGGGCAGGGACTGTTTTAAATATATTATTATTGATAAATACTTTAAGAAAACAGAATATAATAGTGCAGTGCCCCATAGTCAGAAATATACATTATTTTAACGCCATTTAAGTTTCTGACATCACCTTTAAATGGACTTACATACAGTAAATAAATGAATATTCAAACGATTTTCTTTTTTTCAGAATTTCACCTGTAGATCTGAAGGTGGTTCAAATGTATTCATGAGATTTTCACACCACACTGTGCCTCACTGTTACATGCTCTGACTTGCAGCCCATTCCATATGAATGAACAAAGCCTATAGTGATTCTAGGACAAATTCTTGAAATTATTTCCAAGTTCAAAGTTGTATAAACAGTAACAAACAAACATATTGTGTAAATATTTGCAGTTGTGGTTAATGTACTGACACAGGGGTAATACTTGAGAGAAAGGGGGTAGCGGTTTGGCCTCGCCTTCTTTTAAATGTGTCATAACTTGTGCCTTGTCCCACTGCTCTTTTCCACCATGGCTTTCACAGGGAAATATGAGCTAGAGGAGCAAGAAAACTATGTGGAATTTCTCGAAGCAATAGGTAAAAGCTTTGTTAAACAGATGATAGCTTGATTTTGGAGTGACACTCTGTTCTTGGCAGGGCTCCTTAAAGCAAAGACAGACCACAAGGTGATCACAGAAGTGAAACAAGATGGGGACAGCTTCACTTGGATTCAAAGCGTCCCAAACTGGACTTGGTCAAATACTTTCACTGTGGGTCAGGAATGCGAGCTGACCACGATGACAGGGGACAAATTCAAGGTGGGTGACTCCTATTTAAACAACATATTATTGAATACAGGCTATTGGATACTGATTGTAAATATTGTATCCTTTTCTGGCCTTGACTTGAAGGCTCCAGTCATTATGGACAGTGGCGTAATTTCAATACAATTCCCTCAATACCATTTGACAACCGAGATTTCTGACAATAAACTGGTCATGGTAAGATTACACCTCTCTTAAGTCACCTGTCCTTTTCCATGCAATTTTGTATGTGTTGATATTGTGGAAACCTATGTAAATTAATAAATGTACTTATTTTGTTGTGTAAAGTAAAAATCTTGTTTGTGCTTTTAGACGTGTGTGACTGCAGAGAAGGGTGTGACGTTCAAGAGAGTGAGCAGGAGGATAGCATGAAAGAAAATGCTGTGGAAAACTACACATATAGCGTGTAGGCAATTCCGAATGTGCTCAATATCCATGTTGTAGTTTGTGTTTGTCTGTGTGCTGTTATAGAAAATAAAGAGAAATGATATTATGTTTTATTCTGTTTGTGTGGACGTCAACTGCAATGTTTACCTGTAGGGGTCTTTTGGGGACGACGAGGTGACGTGACTTTGGGTGTCATTCAGTGCTATATAACTATCAATCAAATATATAATTAATATATATATATAATATAAATTATTTTATGTATATAAATATATAATTATATATATAATATATTATTTATATACACACATACAGTCACACCAGATGGATAAAATATGTAAAACCATGAAAAGATATAGGGCTGGGTGCAGATTTATCCAGCTGAAGAAGCATCATCCAAAGAGCCATCTGCACCAGGAGCAGAAAGCCGCCTGCAGACTCAGGGAACTCCACAGCCACAGCAGACCACAGCTCCCAGTGCAGACGGCTCCTCCAGAGGAAATACTGGGGATACTAAAACAATTATTATTATTTTAATCTTTTTATTTTGTATTATTAATTGTTCAGATGGAGAAATAACCACTTTGTTGTTTTATGGATCTGGTGTGGAGGGGTTGTCTTTAATCACAGCCAAAGTTTTAAAACAGGGGTGCCACATGCAAACATTTTTGCACTTTTCTCCATGAAATGCAAAACAGATCCTGGACTTACATGTTACTGCTGCTGGTTACTGGGACCATTTTCCACATGGTCTGGAAGTGCCCACTTCAAAAACTCCATAAACACTAATGCAAAACAGTGGATTTTGAAGTTCCTTGGATACTTACTGGAGCGCCAATGGAACATGTCATTTAGGAGAACATGTTTATTGTGTAAAAGCCTTCATTTGTTTTTAATACAGCATTAGAGTCAGCATAATTTTATTGTAAGTGACAAGAACTAACACACCATTTGTGAAACATGTTTGATATTATTCAGTCAGTGTTTTGGGGCAGAATGTCCCGGTGCAAACGAGGCCGTATGTACAGTAGCTTTGAGTCAGGTAAAGGTGTTATTTCCAGTCTATGGTGTCGATCCAAGTTTACACAGATACTTTGCCGGACAGTAGCGCAAGAATCGGCTGCAAATATATAATTGTGTTCAATTGTCTTAAGGAAACACGGCCAAACACATATCTAGGTCAATAATTGATCCAGTAATCACTTGCATTCCTTGCTATAGATGATATTCAACTATTTGAATCTGACTCTGGTTTAGTTCTAGTGTTTCGTTTGTTGCATATGGGCTAATCATTATTTGATGGTTATTTGTTTTTCTGTAGGCAAAAACAGAATCATTTATATGTTTTGTATTGTCAGAATTGTATTTCTAATAAGTGAGTAAAGAGAAGTGATGAAAAAGTGGAAACCATTTCGTTACTACATGTTTAAAGTCTTGGTTAAAGGGAAGGTTTGCCTGGATTAAATATTAGGATTTGTGAGACAAATCTCGTTCATACGAGTCACGATATTTTACTCGGGCATAGAGCATATTTGAAGTTATAGATTTGCAGTTACAGAGTTGTAAGAAGATTAACTCACCACTAGATGGAGGCAGAGTCATTCAATGAACGTGGCCATAGTGTTATTATAGATCCATGGGCCATAGCTATATCTGCTTCTAGTGAGTATCATGTATTTCTAATCGGGTTTTTTTTCAGCACTTTTTGTGAAAGTCAGAGTATCAATACTTACAGATCAATGTGTGTCAGTGTGTCAATGGATAATGAGCACGTAGACTGATGGTCTCTCAAATAGAACCATTATCAAAATGTCACCATCAGTATCTGTGTTGGGCCCAGTGTTGGGCAACAAGAATCCTACAGTTTGACACTTCTACCTGTAAAGTGAAGATCTCGTATGGGGTTGGTTTTCTGTTCCCAACAGCCTCTATCTCCTCCCCTTTCCATGACAAACAACAGGCCCATGGTCAGAGAGGACTGGAAACAAAGAGGCTGAATCATTTGCACATTAACATCCTCCAGCTCAGTATTGTAATTTACAGTCCATGGTATTGTACTCCTCCAAAGCCCCACCCTCTACAGATACAGGCAAATTAACTAAAGAGGTTAGTGTCCAGGAAGATTATGATAATTACCAACCCTTTAGACTGGATAAGCTACTTTTTATGAACAGACTTAACAAGACAGCTTTTCTTGGTAGTATGGACTTATGCTGAGAAAGAGTGAGCAAAAAGTCAAAAACAGACTGTTTTACTGTGTGAGGACATACAGTAGACAGTGGTGCAAGTCTCCTGAAAGACAATCAAACTGCTGTGAGATGCATTCACAAGAGAGAAGGCAGAAGAGAAAAGAACAAGACATGTTTATGTAATGTTACAAGCATCTACAAGCCTCCTCTTCCTTTATAACTACATTCATGTATTAGCAGATATGAAAGCTTTGGTTTGCTTTTCACAACAAGGACAGCGTTGTTTTTGTGAAACAAACGAGAGAGTGAGCGACAGTGGCTCAGGTGGTAGAGCAATGGCCTTGAAGCCTGGAGGTCATGGGTTCGTTCCCCACAAGACCTTCAACTACTCCCACCGATGTCTGCTGTCGTTTGTCCTTTGGCAAGACATTTATCCCCTCTTTGCCTGAAGTCCCAGCTGAAAGATCAAGGTGGTGAGTCCACAGGAGGATGGCAGACACTAAAGTGTAAAGGAAATGCAGCAGGAATAGAGTACAGTAGGGTTGAAACAGGGCTATTGACTCTCACTGACAGAGCAGCCATCCTCCTGTGGACTCGACACCTGCAGGAGGATCAGTAAGGGGGTGGTAGCTCAGGGGAAGTTCCTTTGGTAACCATGGCTTCCAGGGCCAAACAGGTCTAAAATTGGTACCCATTATACAGGGCTATGGAGCCGATCGTGATAGAGTAGAGAAGGGCCAACTGGGGCAGTGGAAACAGGGCTCTAGTGTTAATATAAATGGCCAAAATAAAGCTGGGGTACCCGACTTTAAAATCCCACAAAATGTAACAATATAATACAATCCAACTACCTAGTTTCCATATCTCAAAACAGCTTGGTTAAATCACAGATTTTTACATGCATGTGTTTTTCACCTGTGTTTGTACTTTAATGTTTTCTTAAATAACATTAAAGAATAACTATCACAGCAGAGAACAAAAATCAAAGTTATATACATATTGAAAATGATTTTTCTTGCTTCTGCATGCATTACATTCATTGTGGTACTTTATCAATAATACTGCAAGACAAATTGAATTCTTTAGGAGATAATGCACAAATAATGAGACCCAGATATCAAGATCAAGCCCTTTTCATGTCTTTTTAAGGGATTATTTCCAAATGCATAAGTCTAATGCTTTATAAGACCCTGTCGACCCCAAAAACACAATGTGAAAGTCATATTCCTGCTCTGAAGCGGTTGTAATCTCTGCTGTTAAACCAAAAAACAAAATCCATAAATGGTTTGGTTCAAATGTGTGTTTATTTGCTCCATGGCACATTTAATAAATGAGCTCTTTTTTTTAATAAACCAGTGTCACTTAAATCAACACTACAGTTTGTTACAAAAGGATATAAAAATATACGTTGAATGTTCCTGATCATTACCAGTGTTGCATCTGTTGAGGAAAACTAGAGAGAAAATCATTCGGTCCAAGCGTCTATGGAGGTGGCTGCAATATGCAACATATTCTTCACCCATGACAGCGATCCAGGCGACAAAGTAAAATCACTCAATAGGAATAACTTACAACTTTGAACCAGAGGTGTGCACCAAACAGTTGGCGGCTTTAACAGAACATAATGTATTGCACTTTTGACACCTCAATGAGATTCTGTCTTTGAGTAAAGTATAACAAATATCCAGTTTACTAAAAAAAGAAAGAAGGAATGTTGAAATATACAAAATCTGAAGTATTGTATGTGCTTGTCAGTAACTATATAGTAAACACTGAGAAAGGCACTGATGCAGATAGGTTCAGTTTCCAAAGAGACTAAAGCAACCGCCTCAGTATTGATGTGATTTGTTATCAGTCAGTAGCTAATGTAATGGTCCAGTGATGAAAAGGGGGATTCTGACCCCGGAGATACTTCATAAGAGCATCTTCTTAAAGCACAACAGGGAATAATAGAAATGCATTTACCATTATAACCTGAGCTGGAAAAAAGAAGTACAAACAAAAACAAACTAGTGGAACTGGTGTGTCCCCTGTGGTATAAAATCTACACACTAAATACAAAGTAAGATGTTATAAATAAAAGCTATGGTGTGAATCAATGGCATCGTATTCAAGTAATCATATTTTAGTCCCTGATACTTAGTGGTTCATGTAAACATCGTCAACACAGACAGAACCAACAGTTCATAAAAGGCAGCAGCAATTCACCTGTACAACACACAAAAACACAACGTCTTCTTTACTGAGGGGTCCAGTCACATCAAATCGAAGTGGCTTCACATCTTTGAACATAGCTGGAGACATTGGGATCACAAAAGCTTTGAATTTAGAAGCACCAAATTCTTAGTTTAACTTTGGAGGGTGAAAGGGACAACGCATTGTCGTTTTATAAACTATTCCCATCGATTTCTGTGACAGTTTATATAGTTCAATTTGAAAAAGTATTGATGTGCTCAGATTTTAGAGCAAGAACAAAAATTAAAATGAAAACAGCAGAATATGCTGATAGATTTCCTGTAGTAAAAATAGACTCAGTTTGAGCAGACTGAGAGAGGCACTGAATGAGTGTAAGTCAGAGTTGGTCTCATTCACAGTGATGGCAGGATGGTCAGACCAGTGAAGTGGCCTTAACAGTTAGCTTCATGGAACAGGACTGTCGTCACGTCAGAGTGATGACTTCCACTGGGTCAGTCTTGCTTTTGGCCCTTTGTTTGCGTTTGAGGCGTCTCTGGGACACAGAGGAGGGCACGGGGGCAGAAGGTACAGTGCTGGTGACGGAGAGAGAGAGGAGGTCTGTAAAAGGATTTTTGGCTGAAACTTTCGGCGGAAGCATCGCAGTGCACTCCCTCTCCGTCTCCTGGCGTCACCTGTCGAAACATCCCGCTGTGAAGGTGTGATGAGCCCCCAGATAGCCCCCGCTGTAGGCCATACTCAGACAGTGGCGCTGCTCTGTAGCTAGGGCCATCTGCATGGAGAGGGGCCCCTGCAGAGGGAGGCCCCTGGTGCCGGGCTGAAGACCTGAGCTCAGAGCGGAGTATGAGGAAAATGCGGGTGCGGGGGGCACCACTTGAGTTGTTAGCAGACCCATTCTGTGGTTCTGGAGAAAATCCTGAGAAACACTGACCACAGGGGCCAGGGCCTGCAGCTGTGTCAACGAGGGGGAATGCTGGGAGATATGTGGGAAGGCATCAGGCTGAAAGAGCAGCTGTGGAGTAGAGGTGGTGGAGGAGGAGGAGGTTCTCTGTACAGCCGACACAGGAGAGAGATGAGCGGAGGCCTGAGGCTGCAGAGACGACGGCCTGTGGGGCGGCGTGGTCTTGCTTTTATTGGCCTCCTTCACATCATTGTCATGGGCTCTGTATGAAAGAACACAGTTTTGATTAGGGAAAGGGTGAAAGCAGACAATCACTCAAACACAGATGCTCATGATTAAAAGCAAAGAAGTCATTGAATCTGCTTCTCAATTCTACTTTGAAAAATCTTGAATTACATTGCAACAAGTTACAACAAAAGTATCTGCATATTACCCCATCCCTTCCACCAGGCAGTACTTACAGGAGCATGAGCTCAATGCATTGGGTGAGGTGGTCCCAGGTATAGCCTGTGAGGAGGTGCAGAGCCGTGGTCCAGCTGGGGCTGATCTGAAGGCAAATACGAGACGCTGCAATGCAGGCAGCAGAGACCTGAGACGGCCGGAAACTCAGGAAGGCATGGTCTATAAAGAGGCAGAAATATAGTGTGGTGAGACACAAATACTTAAATGCTTCCAGAACATTAAAAAAGAAAGAAGCTTGACTCACCCTGCAGTGAGACTTCCAGAAAGTAGTGAGTGTACTTGTCCATAAAAGCCTTGGTCTTGGAAAAGGAGGACAGGGGCCACCCGTTGTAGAGGTCCCCCTCCTGCACAGCTGCGTGGAGGTAGTAGTCAATGAAGTGTGCCGGGGTGGGCATGCACAGGTTCCAGCCAAACGTCTCCAGCAGCAGCAGCTCCATTTTGATCAGGTCCCGTTTGTTGAGCACCAGGTTCAAGCTGCACATGAAGCCCAGAGAGTTGAGCTGCTCCAGTTTGGGGACACGGTCCTCCTTCTCCTCAAATTTACCTGAAAATACAAACACAAGTACCGCTAATCAAAATTGAGTGAAAACCACATACGATAAATACTTTAATGGATGAATCTACCCACGAGTCTACACAGGACGTCCAGCTCGCACTTAAATTGGTGGATAACTGGTAATCACAGATGGTTAGTGAACATCTGGATTAAATACTCAGCCATGAAGCTAATGAGCTCTCTGTGCGGCATATGGATCCATGGGCAACACATGTGACACTATGAAACTGCAGCCGAGCCATGTTTATTTCCTCAAACTAACAAATTTAAGAATGCCAGTTCAGAGAGCCCCCACCTCAACATCCCCGAGACCACCTCCTTCCATAGCAACAGCCCCCAAACCTCCACCTCCCATAGCAACAACCCGCGGCCTGGGGCAGAAGCCAATGAAAGGGAGTCGCTCTGCTTTAATCCCAGCCTCCACTGGGCCTCTTCTCCACAAAGTTAAGAATGAGGGAGAGGGGAGTCAGGTTTCTCTGATACAGCAACTGGGCTCCCACTTGACATCCACATAGAGATGTAGAAGTCCATCTCTTGAGGCTCAGTAGAAAATAGATTATAAAAGCGTTAAGAAGCAAAATGGTAGTAGTGATGGTGGATATCCATTATGAACATAGTCATTATATTATACATTTCTTGAAGATAAACAATACACATTTTAAATCATTGTCATACACAAATACAGTATATTTTTTTCATCTGGACTCTGCTTCAAACCAGGCTTGAATGATTGGATTTTGACCCATGAATAATAGTAGGTCTGGTCTTAGGATTGGAAGCCCTAATTTCCAATAATATGAAGGATGGACATCTATAGCATTAAAGTTCTGTTCATAAACACATGGAAGAAAAATAGGAAATATAGTCCATAAGTCATGCATGAATGTTTGCCTTTAAAAAAAAAACTAACCCCGATAAGTTTGCGTTATACTTTTTCTCTATTGTTGCCGTGGGCTTCATTTTGCAAATACAAACGGTCTTCACACCCTTCTCAGAGCGTGAGTTTTATCACTGGAGTTGCAAGCCCTCCTTGAGCCGACAGGAGCAGGCCTGAAGAATAATTAGTGCAAGAGGCTGTAATGGCGTCTGCAGCAGAACAGGAAGTGCTGTGGACTAGGCCCCTTCTCTCACCCTCACTCACATCCTCTCGGGGTCTCTGGCTGCAGTTTGTGTCCATGCAGACCCATCATAAAATACACTCCCGTCTCCTCCAGACCCTCCCAGAGCGACCCAGAGACAAAGTGTGAGTCTATCTGCACATTGTTGCTCTGAAACTAGTGCAGGTTTACAACAGGGCAGTCTACAAGAGGCCCTAAAAGACTTCAAAGGAGAAATATAAGATTCGAAGCACTGTACCACGCCGCCTCCCTGGGGTGTAAGCCAAAACTCTTTGTGCAAGTGTGTTTGTGTGCATTCATTTGCGTCAGCTGCACAGCCCGCCACAGAGAGCTGCAATAAAAGAGTGGCAAAACTCCATTTGAGTGCAACATATGTTTAGCAGAGCTGTTGAAAGTCAGGAGTCAGTGGTTGAATAGAAAACTGATACAAATGTCTTGTAGGCTGAATTCCTCTGCAGTGACTGGATCCTACCTGGAATGAGTCATATGGCAGTGAGACACGGCCACTGACAAGTTTCCCCAGTGTGTAACATAGCATTCCTATACTGTACAATTGGGGGCACTATGCTATCATCACTGCACCACGGCTAAGCAACAGTGAAGTCCTTCATTCTTTTTCAATTCAGTGTAATAAGAGCGGAATGAAACAATTCTGACAAGAGCAAACAGGAGATTGGGTTCACAAGACCTTGAATGAGATTTTTTACAATTTATTATTCTAAAAAGTAAAATTGAGTTCACAATGTTACGCCTCATGTGGTTTTTCTTTGACGTCATTGCAGTAGTTTTAAATAATAAAGTGCTTTTTTCCTTCAAGTCAAAAAGACAGTGGATAATTATATTCTTTTATTAGGTCTCTTTAGATTAGCAACCAGTCACAACATAGTGCAGTCTGCAAACATATCAGAAACAGCTATAAAATAAATGTACATATTGTACAGTGGAAACCAGAATGAAAGATAATTGTGAATTCAGAGAAAATAAACTTTTAATGTTTGCAGTTTGTTAAATGGTTCAGTATTAGCTAGCAGAAAACATTGTGTAAGG
Source organism: Knipowitschia caucasica (assembly GCA_964034765.1). Taxonomy (NCBI): domain Eukaryota; kingdom Metazoa; phylum Chordata; class Actinopteri; order Gobiiformes; family Gobiidae; genus Knipowitschia; species Knipowitschia caucasica. The sequence continues at coordinate 21,309,308 of OZ035830.1, forward strand.
GGGAACTGTCTTTGAATTTCTTTGTTTTTCCTGTTACATGGAATGCGGCAATCGCTCTCATGTTTTAGGTTAGATATTTTTACTGGCTCAACATCCCTGTATTGAGATTACCTTTATCCTGCTATGATTTGTTAGATATTTTGTGTGTTAACAATTTCAAACTTGTACTGACATTAATCATATTGTAAATTATTATGTTCAAGGTCATCCAAAACTTCTAAGGTAAAGGTAAAGATGCTCTTTATTCTCTTTATTCTCAACATCTGGAGAACCCATCTCCAGATGTTGATGCTCGACTTGGTCAGGACCGGAGCTGGAGGATTTCACCAAGTGTACATGTTTTTAGTGGTAGGGGAAACCGGAGTACCCACTCAGAAAGACCCCGTTCCGACCGGGATTCGAACCCAGGATCTACTTGCTGAGAGGCAAGAGTGCTACCTACTCAGCCACCGTGCCGACTATATTTTGGAGGACATTCGGGTCATCGTCTGGATGCAGTTCTGCTCTGTTCCGACCTCAAGCTGAATTAAGCCCTTCAGAAACAGCACACAGAAAACATACAGTTCTGCTTTTAGATCTAGGCCCTGGGCTGTAGCCTGTGCTTAAGTGAAGTAAAGCCTAACTTCAGTATTTAGTGTTGAACACTGAAGTATCTGGAGCAGGGGAGTGACAGGGCATCAGCACAGCAGTGGGGAACTCAAAGCGAACAGAGAAAAGGTGCATTTTTCCACAAACACTGTTATAAACACTGATCTTACAGTTTATTACTGTGCTTGGTGTGGCTCAGGTGCATGTAAACACACACACACACTGGGGTTGTGGTTGTACAAAAGGGGCGGTGCTAACATTCAAACCTTGCAGAAACGGGTATAGCTCCTTTAATGTATGTATTCAGTGTCCCACCCAAAGGTACACACATGCTAGCTATAATCCCACACGATTATTTCCTACACGCAGGGGCTTTTTTATTGGCCCACCCCCACAGTGTTTCAGAAACAGACTATACTTAAATGAATGTGACAAATGGATGGAACAGGATTGACTTTCTGTGAAGCTCTGATCTAAAATGATGCATACAATGATTTCTTTGGTTATATTATTATATTGTGAGTTGTATAATTAATTAAGGATTGATTAAGCGATTAGCCTCTTGTGTAGAAAGCCAGGTGGTGAAGGGACTTCCCAGGTGTGTAGGAGGTGGGGCTTTAAAGATGGGGGCAGCTGAGAAACTCGAGTCCAACTGATAGAATAAACAAAGCATATCAGCACATCTCTCTGTGGCTTTCCCTTGCAGCTAGCCTTCCACTCACCACACACATTAATTATAAATTGGGGGATACAGTCTTTGTTATCCTGGGCTCCCAGAAAGCGGCAGGAGTTTAGAACTGCTTTTTTGTGCTCCATCTTTCATTGGGTTGTGAAGTTTGCATACATTTCATCACAGGCCCTCACTGCCCCGGCGGCTTGCACATTGTTGGCCTGAGTCACCTCTGACCTCTCATGCAAATGCCGGTGTGACCAGGGGGAGTCCGGCCTTATGTATGTATATGAGTGTGCATCCCAGGGACGGAGTCAGGAAGAGGCATGGGGGAGAAGGGGCAAACAAAACCTTTGGACCACGATAGAGCAGGAATATATAGAAACACCACAAGCTTTGAAGCTTTGCCGATTCATTTGAAAAGGCCGAATGTGTACATTCACAAAAACTGCAAATCAGAGAGGAGAGGGAGAGGAATGTGTATTTTGTGCAGGTTTAGAGCACCCTGTAGAGAGGCTCAGTTCCAACTTGTCGTATTAGAACTGCCACCACCTTACACTCTGCTCTCCTGCTCCACATCAGCCCTTTGAAGTGTGTGCACTCACTCCCCGCCCCCCAGGAACACTAGCCTTTCCTTCGCTGTTTTCCCAGGACTGTGCTCTGGTGAAACCACTGCAGTTCAAGGTGGAAAAACAGACCTCAGCCAGGTTCTGTGCCTCTGGGTCAGAAAAACACCAGGACTGTGTGAGTTCTGGAGATGTAGTCCCACACTGCAGTCCTCATGTCCCACTCAGACCAGCGTCCTGCCCGTGTGCCCCTCCCCCCCACTCGCACTGACAGGCTTTTGTTTGAGGCCTGACTCGAGGAGCATATGGCAGGTGCCCCTCAGCACACAGCTCCTCCCCCGGCTACAGGACGTCTCTGAGAGCATCCGAGACCCAGTCCGACTGTGTCACAGTTGCAGCCATCACCATTCAGCTTCACTGAGCATCACAAACCAAGCCGCAACAAAAGAAACACACACTGCTTTTATTTTGGCCAAAATGAGATAAAACAACATTTATTTGTCTTACTATGCATAAATGTCAGTGTTACAATATACAGTTCAAGAACAATAGAAATGTGGGAAGCATTTAAAAAACAAGAAATCTGTTAAAATATTTTAAATATAAACGTCAAACGTAAGTATAGAAATGCAAGTATGAAGAACACAAAGCGTGATATTAAGGATGGGGGACAGACAATCATCTCGGTGAGTGAGAAAGAACCAGGAGAACTTAGCTTTGAGAACCTCTGATAAAAGGACGATTCAAAGAACAAACTTAATCCTTGTTGTATCATTAGAAAAGTTTGTGTAATCTTCCTGCTGCTACTGAAGCACAGCTCCTAGTGCACCACATGAATGCTCCAGCACACATAGCAGCATAACAGGATTAAACAGAGACTGCTGAGAGATACAAAAGAGGCAACGATTGATTAAGTGGGCAGGGAAACCCTTAGATTTCTTTAAAACAGACAATGTTAAAGTGTCAGGCATGAGCCTGGGGAGGCACTTCAATAACTAGGTCAGATTCCAAAGCACCTCAGGAGAGATAAAACCAAGACAACTCGGAATCAAAAAGCCTTTCAAGCTTTCATCAATCACGGCAGAGTCCCACAGAAGCCACAGCAGAAGAAGAGTAAAAAGAGTAAAAGCCACAAATGAAAAGATAAAATTGAATTCATCAGGAGAAGAAATGATGAAGATCTTTTGACCTGAGAGGGCTGCTGTATAAGACCAGGAGGAACTCGAAGCTATTCTGAGAATCTCCAGAGATCACGTCTGAATAAAACCGCTTTCAAGTCTCATTTAAATGCCACTACCACAGACTGCTCTGATTACAGATACACACATGTCCACACACATATGCGCACACACACTACCCTCTCGAGTGAATGTGCTCACTTCGACACTCCTGCTTCGTTGTCATCATTAGTCTAATTACCCATGATGCCGAGGGCCGCATTAATGTACAGAAAACCTCATCCCATTAATCACCACACAGAGATATGCTAATAACGACCACACAGACCAAATAGGCAAAAAGAACGCATTTGCATAAGGACTACCGGAAGATGGTCCTGCCTTGATTCTCCGATATATTTTCTACAATACAACACAAGTGGTTCTAGCAGTCAGAACTTTATGGCAAATGTTTGAGAAGAGGCATGTTTTTATACGTTTTTGAGCTGAAACAAGTTCATGTTCGAGCCTTTACCCTGGGTGCAAAAAAAGTCACTGCTTCCATTTTAAGGTCAAATACAAAACCGCAGAAGCTGGTTAATTCTCTGTAAAAATGCTGTATAATACCACAGTGGTTGGGCAGTGTGTGTGCTGTACTTACTGGCCAGGAGCAGACAGGAGAGGGCGATGACATAGAGCTGCTTCACGGCCACATCGTAGTGGTCCATGAACAGGTCCAGCAGATAGACAGCGAGATGGCGGGCCGTGGGGCAGAGTTGATACCGGTTACTCAGGATGGCCAACAGGTCGGCAAAGTAGCGCCGCATGCCGATCTGTGGAGAATGAGCCCGGTACGCAGGTAACTTCAGCTCCTGTGGAGAAAAGGAAGGAGCGAGCTGTGAGGTCAGACTCTGCTGGAGGAATGACTACAGGAATACTTCAACTTTGGCAAGGCAAGTTTATTTATATAGCACAATTCATATACAAGGCAATTCAAAGTGCTGAACAAAATAAGAAAGCATTAAAATCATAAATAATCACAGAACATTAAAAAGAAAGCTAAAAATATAAAATCCCTCAGTTGTTTGCACAGCTAAACAGAACTGTCTTTAACCTGGTTTTAAACATTGTCATTGAGGAGGCCTGTCTCACATCTTCAGGAAGACTGTTACAGATTTTAGCAGCATGAATCTGAAAAGCAGCCTCCCCATGTTTAGTTCTGACTCTGGGCACTAACAGGAGTCCAGTCCCTGTGCTGCTCAGAGTCCGGGCTGGTTCATATGGGACTAACATGTCACTAATATATTTTAGTGCGAGGCCATGGAGAGACTTGTACACAAGCAGAGCTGTTTTAAAGTCTATTCTCTGAGCCACAGGAAGCCAGTGCAGAGACCTGAGAACTGGACTAATGTGGTCGTACTTCCTGGTTCTAGTCAGGACTCGAGCTGCTGCACTTTGAATGTACTGCAGCTGTTTTACAGCCTGTTTGGACAGACCTGTGAGCAGGCCATTGCAGTAGTCTAACCTACTGGAGATAAATGCATGGATAAGAATCTCCAAGTCTGCTTTAGACACTGTTTTTGATCCTGGCAATGTTTTTAGATGGTAAAAAGCTGCTGATGTTACTGATTTAATGTGGCTATTAAAATTTAAGTCTGAGTCCAGTATTACTCCTAGATTTCTGACCTTGTTTGAAGGTTAGGGAGAGAGACTGTAAGTGACAGATGACGCTCTCTTTGTTTCTGGGGACCAAAGACAATCATTTCAGTTTTGTCTGCGTTTAGCTGAAGGAAGTTGTTTTGCATCCACTCACTGATCTGTTGGATACAGTGAAGGAGTGAGTCCACTGGTCCATGTTCTCCTGCAGTCAGTGAGACATAGATCTGAGTGTCGTCTGCATAGTTGTGAAAGGACAACTTTGACCGAAAACTCAGATAAACCTCTGAACAGGTAACAACGGTGTTTAAGTTATACATTTTATTCAAACAATAATTAGTTTTATCTAAAAATAAAAATAATACACTTTATGTAAGTAGTTCTCACAGTTTTCACATTTACATTTATTTTCACATTTATTTTGACCTGTGTCACATCTTCAGATGGACCAGCCTTCTCTAAGCTCTCAGGAACAAATGCTTTCTAATAAGAGTTTTATGTCCTTGGCCGATCGTGATGCATGACACACTATTTGTTTAGTCCGCGGCAGCTTATATGAAACGGATTAACAGCTTATTTAAAAACATGTTCAAACCGGATTGCATTTGGGAAACTGTTTAGAAAAATAAGTTCTAAAGTAGAATGAGGAGGAAAGAGTGTTTGGTGTAGGCTCAGAGAGTGTTTGGGCCTGTGTCTCGTCTTAATGAGTGCATATGTGCGTTCTGCTGTATTTTTGTCTCCTTTGACGTTTTCCCAAATTGTGTTAATTCTCTATTTGAGTGATGGGTTTTTAAAGTGTTTTCTTTATCCCACCCCTTTTCAAATATAAATGATCTCGATTGATTGATCCCACTTTATTACCAACTTCCAGAGAAACAGAACAGTGAGCTCCCAATAAAACATGTGCAAATATAAATGAAAAGATGAATAAAAGTATATTTGTTGTTGGAAAAGCTTTTCGTTGCAGTCGTCTAATTATAATTTGGTTGAATATACACACTCAGCAGGGAGCAGGAGCTAATTTGGATGGTGGCAGGGGTCTGAGCCCACGGGTTGGGGTGGATTAGTTTCCATCCACAGAACATCTCTCATTCATGTTCAATTAACTGTGTTGTGTTTCAAAGTGGAGGAAGACAATTTGGCACATTAGCATAGAATCAGCCCGCGGTGTCGTCATAAAGCGCTCTTAGTGGCTCCAACAACATCACATCATATTAGTTTGTCGCTTTTTAAACATGTTTTGTCTCTGAGCAAAAAAACAAACAAAAAAGAGATCTTATTTTGATGCTCCAAATGAGGATCAGAGATTAATCTACTTAGGCTTGAACAGCGAGGGGTCTTTAGATCAGAGCAGAAGACCTGACAACATGTCTGAGCTCCGTGTTCAGGAACAGGCTTGTGTAAAGCAGCCACAGTTAAGTCCAGCTTTGGTTTGTTCATAACATTATAAATGTGGCAAAGAGGAACAACATATCAACATACAAAAACCAGGACAAGTCACATGTCAAGATGTTTTATTTTTGAGAGATTTGGTTTGGACCGATGGGTCTGCTACATTTAAGAAAAAAAAATACATACACACAAAGACACCAACACACGTGCTATACTGTTCACACACCATCTCTTCATGTCCTTATTTAACAGATTCACTGAAACTAATGAGTTCTTATAGCAAATGAGTCGGCACCGAGGCACTCTGTACCTCCTCCCAGAGTTCAAAAGCTCATATTCAGGGAAAAGTGCACGTGTAGGATCACATGTGTGGAAATGCAAGCCCCCTTCAACCTTTTCAATCTCGATTATTGTGCATTAAAAATCTCCTGAAGTCGCAGTTTGGAGAAAGAACTGAGCCAGTTATGTGTCTGAGCCTCTGCTCATTCGCCTTTTGTTTAAATATGAGCAATGAAATTTAATAAGTTAACCGTTTGCTCCTGCAACAAGATTCATCAAAACGAGGACATCCCCCCCTCAATATGCTCTGTCCTGGTGCTGTGGTTTTAAGTATGCTTTTACAATACTCCCTGAAATGTCTTTTTTTACAACAAAAACAGGTTCCTTAATTTTCCCATTTGTAAACCAACCTTCTCATGAAGCCCTGTGTCCAACTGTCTACAAAAATAAATGAACTTTGCCAAACTGCTAGTTTGGCAAAGTTCATTTATTTTTGCCTCCCAAACCCGGAGCTGCCCCATCTGTCTGTCTGGGTGCAGAGAGCGTTCAGGGGGGCGGAGAGAGGTGCCTTTGTGGGGCGCCCGCATCATAATTAAAGCCTCCACAGCTGCCTGTGCCTCATTTGCATGTCTGATCATTTTCTGCTCACACGGCACATCAGGCCTCAGCGTCGTTAAGAGGCAGTAGAGAGCGGGTGCCACAAAGGAAACCTGAGCCGGTTACTGTTCAAACATCAGTCCATAGATCTTTAGGAAAACGCAGACCTTCTGTTAAAGCCCCAACAGCAGCTCTTACAAGTTTATCAATTTTTACTGATTGATTATTTAAGTAATTGTCAACCAATGGATTCATCGTTATGCCAGATCAGGTCAGTACAGCACACAGGCTCAAAAACATCTCATGAGAAAGGCTTTACTACAGCGTTAAGTAAAAACAATCCTGGCTTCACTTACTGGTAGAGCTAGGGATGATCAGATGATAGTATTGTGACAATCTATCAGCATTTAGCTAAAATATGTTCATTTTAACTATGTTATTATTGAAAGGCCGCAAACCTCCTGCTTTAGTTCAACATCCTTTGTATGTAGTTATAATCTTTGGGTAATACTGTATCATGATGTGTCCACTAGCAACAACTAGGGTCATTCACTGTACCTGCTATTGATACTTGTCTCTAAACTGCACTGCACTTTACATCAATAGGAATGAACAGCATTCTTTTTCACAGTATTTAAAATATAAATATATCAGAACAAAACCAAACTAACACAGCTTCAGGACACAAAGCCCCAAATACACATAATCATATTTCAGTATCTATGCATTCCTACATTCAGACTTCTCTTGAACTGTGCGTTGCGACACAGACCTAAGACACACAAAAGCATGATTGTTTTGTAGATTTATCTAAAACAATAACATAAATATCATCTGCCTAAAACAAAACTACTTTGATGACAACCAAAACATAACTAAACTGACAGCATACAGAGGAGGCTGCATGCTGTCAGTTTAGCCCGATCTCTTGGGTAAAATGTAATGCCTCCATCACATGTTTTGTCAAGTCCATTTGTATAACTATATCATATATTTATAAAATTGAATTAAAATATTGGGCCAACAGTCGATCACTGAGACAGTTGAAATCCACATTTCTGACACATACCACAATATTTAATCCTACAATCTCTCTAAAGTAATCAATATGCCCTGAAGCTTTATAAGAGATGGAGGACTGCGAAAATCAATCACAGAAATAAGATAAGATAAGATAAGATAAACCTTTATTAGTCTCACAGTGGAGAAAAGGAAAATATGTAAGGAAATGTTTGTGGGAACCCAGGTCGCGGTATAGAAAGTGTCAGATCAGATTCTCCTACTTGTGCACCTAAAGGGTTAAAGGGTCCTTTTGCGTGTGTATAGCTCCAGCAAATGCAATCCCTTGGTAATGATATAAAGACCTTTAATAATGGGATATGTTTTATGAATAAACTAAACGTAGCCATGGGAACGTCGTTGGGGGAAATCATTCTGTTAGTCTCTGTAATCAAAGTGTGTAAAGTGGTTCCTTACTATAACGCCGCTCACCTTGTGCTGCCTCAAGGATTTTCTACCCCTCCATCCTGCTCCTGCCCCTCAGTGCGGTGTCCTCTGCAGCTGTATTTTATAGTGTATGCACGGCTTTAGACAGCTGCAGCAGCGCTCAGATTGACAACCAACGGGTTTGATATCTCTGCGATCGCACTTCAGCAGTCGTGAGTTCCGGTGGTTAGAAAAGTGTGTAATTATTATTTTATTATCAACACAATCGCAAATGAGGTCCCACTGTATATGAAAATGAAATCATCTACAGTGGAACCTCGTTTAGCAGGATTACTATTGCAACAACACATCATGGGTAAAACTAACCTGTCTCACGACCCATTAGTGGTGAAATCTCAAATGTAATTATTAACATAATCGCAAACGAGGAAGCACTGTATATGAAAATGAAATCATAAAAAAAAAATCTGATTTAAATGTTTTTTATTGTAATTATTGTAAAACTATATTATCACTCCTTGTGATGATAGACTAATTAATAAAACTGCTTGGATATTTGGAAGAGAGACCAGACCAGGGCAAAGAATGGAATTTTGTGTTTTCTTTTTCCATTAAACTTGTCCATCCTGAATCTGGGACTATGCCGCAGTGACTGGTGATAACCAACAGTGTTACATTGTCAATTAGTCAAATAATTAATAAAATAAACACTCCCTTGGTTGGGGCCCCTTAGATACCAAAAACATATTTTATAATTGCTGCCAAAAATGACTAAACAGGACATAAACAAAAATAGTCGACCAGAACGATGTGAGACCCTTGTGTTGTGCGTCTTTGTTGGGAACATGCAGATTTTCAGGCTCTGACAAGACTTTGAGTCAGACATTGTCCTACAGAGTAAACTGACTCACTGTGGAAGACAATGACTCATTATGGATATTCTGATTTAAAGGGCAACAAATGAGCGCCTCTGTCATTGCAGCCGAGATCGTGTTCAGAGATCATCGCAGCAGCTATAGCTCAAACTACAGCCCAGCGCTGCCACTCAAGTGACAGATGTCTCCATTAAGAACACACATGGGATGAAATATGATCCCGCTCTGAGGTTAATTAAGACATTCACAATTAATGAGACCTGACGTAACCGAATTTAGATTCTGTTTAAATAGATAAGATGGCTGCATGATTACATTTAGCGGTATATTGCCTTACGATGGGTACATGAACACAGCCAGCACGCATAGCAACCATAAGATTATAGCCATTTTTAGAAGAACCATTCACAAATGTCCATTTTAGTATCAAAGCCAGCATGTGCCAAACAGTTTGACCAATAAATAATAAACTGATATACCTAGAAATTGGATCTTGATTATAGATTTCATATGCATATAACTGCTTTATATCTGAAGAGAACACCTTATTAAACCATTCGTATACTAAGAGGCTGTTGCTCTTACCCAGTTCCTGCTTTTCCCAAATTTCCATAGCATCACCATGCCAAATGAGTGAACATGAAAACGCCTGCATGCTGTGCTTCTCTAACAAAGTCACACTCACCTTGATGCGCAGGGACTGATGTATATCTGCAGCCAGCTGTCCTTTCCACCATTGCAGCTCCCTCTCCATCTTTTCCCATCCAGAAAAGGCGAAGATTCAAGTTTTTCCTGCCACACATGTTTCCAAAACAAGAGTTAAGGACCACACAACACACAGACGGCAGTTATCAGATCCAGTCAGCAAAGGGAGTGGAAAATAACAGTTTATTGCTATAACTGCAAGACTGTCTAAAAGCGTCAGCATGATGTGGTGTGAAGGGGTTCTGGTGAACTTTGAGGAGCTGGGCCTGCAGCAGGGGTCATTCTGCGGGGGATTTAAATGGCTCTGTTAAATGTCCCCTGAGCTACAGAGGCTGCTGAAAAAATAATGTAACTTGCGAGTAACGTGTCATATTAACCATCGGCCACGTCTGTGATTGAGACACTTTCAAGACAGAACACATTAATCAACTTTTCCATCAGGATCAAAACGATGTATCGTTATAGTCAACGCACCACGAGACAGCACGGAGAACACAAGTTAGGAGGCGAGCACAAGATACAGCTGTGTGTGTCAAACAAAACGACGGTAAGTGTAATACATAAGGTTATTTTTAAAATGCGATCCACCGGGAGAAGTTTTGACTGTGGGCTGTAAAACATGTGGCACTTACCGCTCCGACGGGAATGCCCCCCAGACCCTTTGTCTCAGTCCGACATCCTCATTCAACTCCTCTTCGATGCAACTTTAAAACAGGCTGGTTTAGGGTCGAGGAAACAACAAAGGGGTTCGGCGTCAAGAGGGAAACACAGCTGCCTCCACAGACCCGGTGCGACCCGCGCAGAACAGCGGCGTCTCGCTCCTTTCGCACGGACTTTCTGCCTTCGCCTCACGCTGCTCTGTCCACGGCAGCTCCGTGGAACAAAGTCTGTGCTCTGGAGCCTGGAGCAGCGGCTGCGTACACACAGGGCACACACGGGCACACACAACACACAACACACAACACACGTACACACGCACACACACACGCACGCAGCTGCAGCGGAGGTTCGTCCCCCGTGCGCCCCCTACAGTCTACGTAAGCCCCACGCACCACGCTGCACTTGCAACTTCCGCTCTGGGAGTTGTAGTTTGTACTAGTGGAGCGATACGACTACAACAATATTTACATTGTGTATGCAAACATTTCATTTGAGCGCAGGCACAGGAGACTTCCAGAATAAAACTGACAAAACTAACACGACAATAATAAATCAGACGCCAACACTGTACCTTAGCCTACGACTAAAGAGCCCGGAAGTATGTCTTGTAGTATTTATTTGCCCGGTGATTTGATATGGATCTCCTCCTGATTTCTTCTGTTCATCTATTTTTTCAACATTAACCCATAGACTGTAACACATGGATCTATGCTGTAATATTAGACCGTCATATTTGTTAATTGCTCGTGCGCGCCACCCTGTGTTCAGTTCTTGTACCTGAACATAGCTAAACTATGTAACTGCATAGTTAATAATTAGTTAATAATAATAACTGCAAATAATGGTTCATTTAAACGATTAGTTGGTCTGTCATTCTTTCAATTATTTGATCAGTTGTTTAGATTCCAAAAGGTCAGTGTTTATGGATGTTTTTGTACATTTGGCTAAAACAAATCTCAAGTTATGCCCCTGGAAACATCTTCACAGAGATGACTTGTTTGAATAAAAACACATTTGATTCTGTAGTCATTATAGAATAATTCACTCTACAAGTCCCTTGTGACCACACATGCACATGCATACATTAGTATATTATATCACTAATATATATATTGATGCATATAGGGATCATATAATTAATTCTTGTTTGAGACCCATGACCCAAAGGTGTCTTCGCTGTTCGAGAGAATCTCCAACAACAATTTTCATAGTTGCTGGAGCTGTCTTTGTCATCACTCTCTTGTTTGGTACACAACATAAGGTTAAAAAAATTGTATTACAAAATTAGTTGACAATTATTTCAATAATCGATTAATTCCCATGAATAAAGAAAGCCTATTGCATCCCTAATTTTATGCAATAATAACAATAAATACATACAATGATTTCAGCTTTTATTGCCTGCTATCTTTGGCATTAGACTTTCTATCGGCTTAATTGAGATAGTCCTGGTCAGCATAAATGAGGAAACCAGTAAAAGTGCTGTCAGTCCAAAAAGGGTCAAAGAACAGGCCATTGTGTCCATAGTTGTATATCTGCAGCCAGACCTGATCAGATCTCTGGAGGCGAAGAATGCTTGACCCAGATGCAACATCATGATTTCCTGAGTTTGTGTCTAATGTTCGGATTCTGTACTCTCCATTATGAACCAAACCTATGGCCAGATTCTTGTTACCTATAGTGATATCATATGAAAAATAGTACACTCCAGGAGTGACACAGACAAACTTCCCGGTGCTGGCATTGTAATTATTTCCTTCATTCAACAAAATGCGGCTGAAGTGAATGGGGTGATGCTCTTTAGGGGAGCTTTTAGTCACTGCCACAGAGAAGGCAGAGCGGGCGGGGCGACCGCAGTTACAGCGTCCTGGAGGTCCCTGTTCCCCCTCATCACCCCGCTCCCCCTTGGCTCCTCTTTGTCCCATTTCCCCTGATGCTCCACTATGTCCAACCTGCCCAGAAGGTCCAGTCTTTCCAATAGAACCTTTACGACCTTTTACACCAGGCTTCCCTTCATTTCCAGGTCTCCCAGAATCACCTAAGAGCAATAAGGGGTTTAATGGCTCATTATTGACTCATACAGCATTGTGAGTATACCTGAAACCCCCTTTGCTCCTTTGATTCCATCACTCCCATCAGGGCCGTCTTTTCCAGGAGGACCCATTAGACCCATGGTTCCTGGTGACCCTGAGGCTCCAGGAACCCCTCCAGGTCCCACTGATCCAGGCTGACGACAGGCCAACTTTGAAGAGTCACTATTGATGGAAAGGCGGGATGGGGACTGGCAGAAAACCAATAAACCCAACATTCCAACCAATGTCCACTGTATGAAATTCACTGCAGAGAAGAGGATAGCGGTGTTATTGGCTGCACACATAAGGGACAACCAATTTGCTTTAAAAATAGACAAGATATAAAGATAGAAATATTTACATAACACAATGACTCCTACAGGAACAATAATACATTGTTTCTATATAGGGCTTTTTTGGACACTCATACACTTCTCTATTCATTCACTCCATACTCGGTGGTGATAAACTACTGTAGCCACAGCTGCCCTGGTACAGACTAACATAAGCGAGGCAACCAGTATGTGCCATTGGCCCCTCCAACCACCACCAACCATTCACACACACCACACACATCAGACTTATACCGGGCAATGAGTTGAATGTCTTGACGAAAGACACGAGTTTGGCCTTTTACAGCCGCTCCACTGTGGCACCTGGTGTACATTACAGTATTATCTCATTAGTAAAATGTGCCATCTATCTTTCTATGGTTGTTAGAAATAAGTTGACAATGGAATTAATTACTATTATGATGAAAGTGCTTTTCATAATTCAGTGTGAAAAAAGTAAACAAAAGAAAACAAATAAATTATATAAATGACGAGTGCAGACTCACAACACATCCAAATACAGCAACAACAAAAAATCCTCCTTCCAGGTCATTTCCAACATGTTTAATGCCACTTACTTTGGCCAAATTGTATGCAGCAAAAGTCAATCAAAATTGGGGTGGAAGAATAAGGAAGGAAGCATTTTTGCTGGGTTCAGTTGGATCTGTTCTTCAGTGGTGCCCCCAGCTGCACAGATAAATGAATGCATAATACATAAAATGACTCACCAGTTATAAATACATAGATTGTCATTGTCCTCTGTATCAAAGACCTTCTGTCCGTCACCAACATGAATCTCAGAAATGCTGCTTAAAGGTCCTCCATAACAATAGCTGCAGTGAGGCCCAAACATCACCTCTGTTGGAGCGTGTACCAAATACTTTTACAATGAGGTCACTCCATCGGAGGTGCAGCGTTGCACAACTCAAACAATCCTACCTGCCAGGCCTCTGAGGCTGGCAACAGAGGCTGAGCCGCGACGACGGCTGCGGACACAAGAGGGCGCCTCCCGCCACAACAGACCCCAAGGCAGTCAAAGGCCACCTACAATGTCCTGCTCTTAAAAGGCACCAGCAAGCTCAACTGGTAACAATCATGATTTCCTGAGTTTGTGTCTAAAGTTCGGGATGATGCTCTTTGGGGGAGCTTTTAGTCACTGCCACAGAGAAGGCAGAGCGTCCTGGAGGTCCTGGTTCCCGCTCATCATCCTGCTCCCCCTTTGCTCCTCGGTGTCCTACTTTTCCTGATGTTCCACTCTGTCCAACCTGCTCAGAAGGTCCAGATTGTACCGTCTGTCTGTCACCAACATGAAACTCTTAAATGCTGCCTCAATAACAATAGCTGCGGTGAGTCCCAAACACTCTCCACACAACTAGTTCCTAATTCATACTTTATTATCGATGAAAAAAACAATACAGGTGACGGGAAACTAATAACAGCAGACCAGAAATGTTATAAGGGATAGAATCTACTAAGTCAATGACAAAGAATATGTACAAAAAATGTAGGGACATTTTGACGTAAGCCAGGTCTAGAAATGTCCTGGATTCAAAAACTCATGTATCAATTCAGCATTTTTGGTGGCTAAAGCATTTTATTTAAAAAAAACATTCAACATTTTTTTTCTTGCATCTGTTGCTTTATCCCACTAAATGACAAAATACAGTATGGTATTTACATTTCAGAGGCAAAAGCTCTGAAGTCATATCCTCTCCGTGTGTAATCAGTTCAGTATGGGGAAATCACTGTCCGAGGAAAGATGCCATCGGATCGTCAGGACGGCAGCGTTTCATTCTGAAGGCCTCGATCTCCTCCTCCGTGGGCGCCTTGACCTCCTGAAGACTGGAAAACGGCCTCTTCCGCTCGTCCAGCAGCATGATGGCGTCCACGTGCTTGACTCGTTTGTCCTCTGCCTCAAGCGCCTGAGAAAAGAGAACGCGGGAAAACTGAGTGAACCAGGAAGTGACTTAAGTCGTGCCGTGATTCAGACAGTTTACATGTTTACACACGGCACCTTTTTCAGTTTCTCCTTTTTCTTTTCTTCGTCGTCCGAGTCGCTGTCGTCGGAGGCATGCTTCTTGTTCTTCTTCTTTTTCTTCTTCTTATCTTTCTCCATCTTGTCTCGATGCATCTGAACATTCAATTTTGTACAGTTAAAAAAAGGCCTTGCTTCTGTCGTACAGTATTTGAAAAGCACCTACTTCTAACAGAGTCTTTGGTTGTTCTTCTTCCTGCAGCTCGGTGAGATCTTCTTCAAACGGAGTGCAATCCGAGTTCTGCATTTAAAACAACAGAGAAAAGTCAAATTATCAAATGAAAAAAAAAAACAATATTGGCATTTTACTGGAAGCCAAAAAAACCTCAAAAGATTCACATACCACTGTAATTCCAGCATCTCCGGTGCAGTAGCTGTGTTTGACCATAGAGTGGCAGCACTTGTATCCCCAGAAACCATCCCTCCAGTACGAGCCCCAAATGCACTAAGGGAAAAATCAAGTCGATGTAAAATCTATAAACCGTGAACGTTGAAATGCTTTGGTCTTACAGTATGGTTGTTGATCACGACGTCCTCCTCGTACTTGGAGCGAGCCACGGCCTTCTCCTGCCCCTTAAGCACCGCACCGTGACGGGAATACTCCACGTAATCCTCGGTCTGGGCTAAAAGTAGTTCCCTGGGAGGGGCGTCCAAGTGCTCCTCGCCGCCGTACTGTGAACGACAGCCACGATCGTTAAATATTTCATGTTTCTGTCTATGTTGCAGTAAAGGACTCGAGCGTCTTTAAATAAATACCTTCTCTAGAATGCTCTCCCTTTGCTGCTCTTTGAAAGCCTCCTTTTTAACTTTGAAAGATTTATGAAGCATCTCCAGCTTTGTGGGGTCAGCCTGAAGATGGACTTCTGAACCTCGCTCGTAGGCCTCCCAAGCAAACACTGGAAATATAGAACAAAAAGATGAACAGGGCAAAATAGTGAAGTAGTAGTAGTAGTAGTAGTAAGTAATCTTTATTTATATTTATATTTATATATGAAGTGCTTCAGTTAAGTTTCACTTGTGGATACTGTAACTTACTCTGCGTTTGAGCCATGGTCACTGTGTCCCCATTGCAGCGGGCAAAGTTATCACCTGCAAAGTCCACCCTATGGAAAAAACATTAACTACTTTAAATTATGATAAAAACTATAGTGTAATCTATGAAGCGCACCTGCATATAAACCGCATCAGATAAGATTTGAAAATAAAGTAACATTTGTCCACGTAGGCCCTTGCTTGTATATAAGCTGCCGGTTTTTATCTTGTAATGGAACACCTGATGCAGCAAAACAAAGCTGATTTTAACTAAACACAACATGATTGAATGAAAAGGTGGATTAATTCACACCATTCTGACCCAAAACGTGTGTCCCATTCCCACTAAAACAGTCCTGTGTATTTCCCTGCACTTCACTGTGTCTCTGCTGTTCACATAAACACACTGAAGCCATGGATGTATTATATTAACTGGATAGGGTATTACTAGCTTGTAGCTGAATAACTCACGTGCTCAGGGGATTCTCGCGGTACTGCAGACTGAACCAGACTAAATTCACGTGGGCTACCCAGAAATGTTCCCCATAGAACTCAATGCATATTAAAACAGCTCAACCTCAGCTGACAGAGAACCCACAGCTTTAATAAAGATCGGATTTTGTGGGGATTTTAGTGTCCCTTGTCATCCTGAACTTTTTTTCTTCTTAAATCCTTCGGTTTTGTTTGAATCCACACTTTAGTGCCACAAACTCTGCTTGTCTGGCTCTCGCTCTAACTCCCGCTCTGATGAACTGCTCTGATTGGTCTGAGCGCAGCCGAGCCCCTCTGTGCACGTGCGTGAGACCCGGTGTGAGACCCACACACACGTGTTTGGCGCAACGCATTATGGGAGATCATCCACTGCGCAGAACCGGGAGGACCAGACGATGCCCAAATAAAGGCGAGTTTCCCATAGATCTTTGCGAGTTTCAGGCAACTTCCGCTAATCTTTCAGCCCCCATGCCGTCACAAAGCGCCACTGAGCACAACCATTCATTTGAATAGGGCGCCATCTTGGATCGCCGGGGCTTGACTGAAGCAGTAATATGTGCTAGCTATGTTCGAATCTGCTGTGCTCCGACGGTGCGCTAACCAAATCAAAATACATACATACAGTGTTTTTTAATTAGTGTGAATTCAGATGTTTGTTGTGCCTTTGGAAATGATCAGATATCACCTAATTGGTCAAAATAATATAATAAATAATAATGTAGATAGATTTTCTATAAATTACACTGCGATGAGAATGACTTTTTAATAAAGGCTGCAGTTTCATGTTTGGATCAGTTTCAGCTGAAGGTGGGCCATGTGATTGTTTTCAATGTGTGAAATTTGTGCCACGGCTCAAAAAAGGTTGAGAAACAAGGTTGAGAAAAATCTCTGAGCAAAATAGGTTTAATCAGTACTTAATAACTTTTTGTCAGTAACGATCTAAAATAATTATACGTAGAGAGGCACCGATTGTGATTTTTTGGGCCGATACCAATGTTTAGCATAAATGTTTTTGTTTATATTTATTTATTATATATATATATTTATTGGCGGCTTCAGTTCAGGTTTTTATACTATTAATTGCATGGTGTGTGTTTTTATATTTTGTGTGCTTTTAACCGTATTTTAAAGTTTTAAACTACTTGTGCCATGGCCCCTCCTTCCCCCATGCACAGGACTGGTGGCAATCAGTGCACCTGGGGGGGGAACTGGGGGTAAAAAGAGCAGAGGACTGAGAGCAAGCGGGGGGAAAGGAAGAAAAAGAGGACATGATGTAACGGTGGGCTTGCAGTTATCCAAGCCGTGGGAGCGGCTGGCCAACGATGAGCCACAAAGCGGAGACTGAGCGGATGGGAGACTCTCACTGCACCAGGCCAGCGGAGGGATGCAGCCGGGCGCAGCCAATGCAGGACCGCGCAAGACGGTGCATGCGCGCAAGTCTTCACATTGTGGCACAGTTGTGCCAGCTCTCCCTCACACTGATCTTTTTCTGATACTGTAAAATACTGCCGACCACCATCTTATTTGATTATTTTACTGAGGAAAGTGCGAGGACGCCCTCTACAGGTGTCTCTTCGCATGCGCCCACCATCAGCAAATGTCATGTTTATTTGTCAATGGTTGTTAACAGGGCAAACATCGGCCGATACCAATGTTCAGCCGATGCATCGGTGCATCCCTGATTATATCGTGATATTTTGTTACTTGCTTTGTGGAGATCTGTCTCTAAGTAGACAGTTATTGTTTTGTCAGTTCAACTATTGGTCTCTCTCTCGTCTCTCAATTGTCTCTCTCTCTCTCTCTCTCTCTTGTCCCTCTCTCTGGTCAGTGAAGTCCTGGCCAATGTCATGATATATTCCTCCATTTTTGATTGTTGATTATTCTATAATCCAGGATGTGCAGATGTAGTCTGTTTTGTGCCTTTATGTCCTTTTTCTGTACTATTTTCATCGTAATATGTAAAGTTCCATTGTAATTGACTTTGGGGTGCGGTGCTCATAAGCTTATTGCTTCAGCCCCCTCCTTTTGTGCAGTATTAATCCCGTTCAACTAAATAAACACCAAAAGCATAATCGGCATTATCATAAGAGCCATTTTTAACTTACTCATCAGGGTTCATGCCTGTGTTGGAATAAGGGTTTTCTCTCATAGAACGAGTCTTGGGATCGTAGTAGGCAGAGTTTGGATCCAGATTCCTCAAGTACTAGAATGACAACAAACATAGCTTATTCCTTTTCACCACAAAAACATTTCTCTTTATCATGGGAAGCTGGATTCTTACCTTTGCAGTGTCTTCTCTGATACGCAGATTTCTCACAGTAATTCTGCGTTTTGAGTCAAAGTTTTGTCCAGGCATATCGATGTCATCCGCATACTTGTCTTCATCCTCCCCTTCACTGTCATGCTCATACTCCTGTGACAGAGAAAAACATAGACAGTTTTCCTGTTTGTCATTAACAGTCTTCGAGCTTCTGAATGAGCCGTTGAAGCAAAGTAACTTACATTTTGTTCAAGTTTTCCTGATGCCAGCTCATCTTGGAGCTTATGGGCTTTAAGTGTCCTTTTGGCCTGGGGAAAAATAAAGAATCAAAACACCAAGAACAACAGTTTAGGAGCACAATACGTGTGGTTTTGACTCTTACCAAATCCACTTTGGCATATTCCTCCACAATGCGCTGGTGCTCTTCAGGGTTATAACCATTCCAGCGATCACGTTTTCCATCGTAGTCCAAGTCCAGATTGAGTTGACTGTGTTCATCAGGAGCAATGCCTGAACCTGTAAACTTTGCACCAACTCTTCTTGGCCGCTTTGAGGATATTCATATCAAATATTAACAGCTGTGTGAGTTGCTGAGTAAAATGTCCAAATGATCTCATTACCTCCATACAGTCTTTCTTCTTGTGTGTAATCGCTCCGCAGTTTTCACAGGCTCCTTTGCGGAATTTGGTAATGATATTTTTCTAAAATAAACAGCACTGTGTTATTGAGAGCAGGCAGGTTCATAGAGAAGTAGTATTATGAAACGCAATAAGAAAATATCCATGCAGCTGTAAAACCCCACACACTTTATACACTTTTCTAACCACCTGAACTCACTACTGTTGAAGTGCAATTGCAGAGATATCAAACCACCTGAGCGTTGCTGCAGTTGTCAAAAGCAGTGCATACACAGTAACATACAGCTGCACAGGACACCGTGCTGAGGAGCAGGACTGAAGGCTATGGGAAGGCTGCGGTAGTCCTCTGAACTAATCACAGTGGTGCAAACAAGCCATAAAAGTTTTCTTCTGACTTTAAATAAAGGCAGGAGACATGTTATACATATTCTGTTAAAAAAACATGCATAATTGATTTGAAGAGCTCAAGACTATTCTATCCTGGTTGTTGAGGCACGATGAGAGAAGACAATAGTACATTAACGAGGAGTACTGCCTTTTCGACAAATCAAGAAATAAATAAGCTCAATTATGCCACCAAACTGTCTTCATCTTAGCATAGAAGCCTTGATTTTTAGCATACTTCACTTGTTTGTCTGAAAAAGTGGATATAAAGATGCAAAAACTAGTGACAGAACCGACAGAAGAGAGTAGGGCACTAGGTAGATGGATGTTATTACATTGTACATTTGTTGTGGTGTGAAAGTTAGGTAACCCAGCTTTAATACAAAATGACGTACCTCTTGCACGCCTCTCTTGTACCACTCTCCAATATTAGAGAACTGTTCTTCTTTCTCATCCTGCGGCCTCTGATGTTTCAGTGTTGGTCTTTTAGATGGATCGATGTACCATGGCACTGATGAAATGTACTGCGGGATGTGAGGGTTGATATCCCTAAACAAGTAATTGCATATGATTAATAATGATAAGTATTTCCTTGTATTGATAATCGTATGACGCTGTCACTTACTTTCCCTCCTCGTCGACCTCAGCAGGAGCATTTCCCAGTTTCCTCTGCTCTTCAAGCTCCTTCTTCTTCCTCCAGTCCTCTCGGGTCATCTTCTTGGGCTCGTCCAGACCCACGATGCCCTCTGTAGCCCCATTGGCCTCTTCGGGCATGCTGGAACCTTGATTATCCATTACAGATAATTAATTCAATGCTCAAGATGATAGGAAACTTATCTCTCTAACGTTGCTTTGATCTAGCAACGCCTGGGTAAAGCCATGTATCTACACAATCTAAAAGTACGTTTGATGTCTTTTAGAAGAAATAAATTACCAGAACCGATTACTACCTTCTTCCAAAACAGAGTATTAAAGTGACGTAACAGCTGAAAGGTTATCCCTTGGTGTGTTTTTAAAATTGCTCACGTTCGTCGTATTTGTATTTTCTATGTCGCCATTTTACTTTCTGCTGCCGTACGTCACTTCCTGTTTCTCGATCATTCAGCTCAGAGCGCGCCCTCCAGTGGACAGATTGTGCTCTGATTTAAATAAAATTATTTTCAACAATTACGCTTTTTTTTTTGTCCCAACAGGAAAGTTTTTTCGGTCTCCATTCATTTGGAGGGTTTTAATGGAGTTCAATTTATGTGTGGTTTGTAAGTTGAGGTTTTTTTACCTGTTGGGCTCATGAGTTTTTACAAACTCCTTGTTATACAGTCTATGGTTTTAATGCATAAGCGATATTTGCTTTCACTGATATATATTTACATATCAAAGTTTGGGTGCCTATTTTTTAATTTAAACATGTTGTTTGTCCAAACAGAAAGTTTTGTAAAAGTAAAATCAGACCACAACATATTTAACACAACATAACGTGCTCTCTTTTGCATACTTGTAAGAAAGAGACCTGTGAGTCACTATTTTATGCTTTGGGTTGAGAGCTTATTGGATGGATGAGGGTGGTCCTCTTGTTTTTACTTTCTATATAACAAAGCTGGTCCAAAGATACAAAGGCCAATATGTGAAAACTAGTGATGGAACAACACTTTTTTAGTTCCATATTTGTGGTTGACAGTGATGGTCTCAGACATTAAAGGACATTGGTCGTCCTGCTCCAAATGGACCAACAGCTCCTATGTGTCTCCTATGTGTCCTATGTGTATTATTATATTTCCTGTGTTCTAAAGGTTTGATTCTCTGCTCTGTTGTTGGCAAGTCGAGTGCCCCATCTTTAATAGAATAGAATATCATATTATGGGAAGAGTAAAACGTTAAATAAAAGAAGACACACAAGTCTGATCTGGAGAAACTTTTCAACTTTTTATACTCAAGTAAAAAAAGCTAAAAAATGTAAACAATATTATTTCAAGAAAGAGCAGTAAACAGTACAGCACCAAAGACAAACAGACATGTTTACAGAAGTACAAAGAGATGCTTAGCACCAGCTTAGGGACGAGGAGGTTATTGTGAAGAAACGCATCCAGCACCCACACATGAAGCTCCTTTTATCAGTCTTTGAGGGGAACATCTTCAGCTAATTCACGTCACATCTGGAAGCTATCGTCGTCGCTACTTTTTGATTACTATAACTATTCTATCCACTGTGTCTAATATTGTAGGAATATTGAGAACTTTTAGTGTCATTATCGTGTTCTTTTCTGATTATTTCATTGGTTTGTTTCTAAGAATAGTGCATTTTTGTAACAGTACACAATTGTTTGATCCCTGTCATTATTCTAAAGTTCATTTGTCAGATCTCAGTTTATTCATCTGATTCCCAGACCTCCACCTCGTCATCCTCATGGACTTCATCATCTTCGTCCTCGTCATCACCGACCGTCCAAGTGGTGAAGGCTTCTTCACAGTCGTCCCCCTCGTTCAATATTATTTCCACCCCCTCCTCCTCCTCCTCATCGTCGTCCTCCTCCCCTGAGTCATCCTCTTCACAGTCATCCTCATCATCCTCCATCTCCTCCACTTCAAAACTGCACACTTCTCCGTCCTCCAGCTCTCCGTCCTGGTCTCTGGAGCTCGACCCTCCCCCTGTTCCGTCTGTGAGGTAGGCTTTGCTGCTGGGGACGAAGCTGGAGGTAGCTGTTTTTGTGTTGATGTACAGCCGCGGTGGAGGCACGTGCTCGGACTGGACGTATATTTTTCCCTCGGAGTGCGGCGTGGCTTTATTCAAGTTTGGGGCTGGTAAAGTCTGGCCTGCGTTGGGGACGTACTCTCGGATTTCCCCCGGCTCGAGGGGGTCGGGTCCGCAGGGGTCGTGCTCGTTGCAGGACAGCTTGCCGTCCAGTTTGGAGGCGAAGAGCATACCCGCGCTGTGGGGCTTGCAGTAGGAGCTGGGGCACATTTCACAGTATGAGGAGGCTTCTTTGCCGCAGAGGTCGCACTGGTGCCACGGACACTCCCATCGCCCTACAAGCAGATATCATGCACATATGTGAGCTTTTAACCATATTACAATTACAAAACTGTTTTTAGATCCATCCACACTAATATCAAAAACTGTAATAGAAAGATTTCATTGCACCACTAAGATGTTGCAGTTTTCTGTCTTTAAAAACAAAAGTATTGGCCATAAAATAGTTTGGGAAAATTCTCAAGTGAAATTACGTTTTCAAATTTGAAAAAAGACTGATGGTAGTGAAGGCAGATAGCATGGAAGCACTTTATTACACTTGTTTGTTTGAAAGTGCATGTTAATGAACACACCTCTCCGGATTTGCATTTGTTGTTCCACAGTCACACAAACACACACACACACACACACACTCATTCACCCTTAACTATTGTACATGTTTTTAGTGGTGGGGCAAACCGGAGCACCCGGAGGGAGAAACCTACACAGACACTGGAAGAACAAGCAAACCACACACAGAAGGGCCCTGTCTGGAGGTGGAATAAGATAAGAGATAAGAGTTCCATTATTCGTCCTACAGTGGGGAAATTTCAAATCAAACCCAGGACACACAAGTGCTAACCACTCTGCCACCGGGCCGCCACATCATAACAGCATTTCTCTCAAAAATGGCTTCTTCTTTTTGACACCTGCTTTCCAAATGAAATAGAGTAATCCAACAAAACCTGTTGGATAACACATTATAATTAAAAGGCTTACTTTTTCAACAATGACATATAAGTCATACAGTTTAGTTTTTCATAGTAACGTATCATTTATAAAAAATTTCGCTGTGGTTGAGATCCACTGGTGGCTCCATCTCTTTTTTGTGTATAATTTATTGATCTCCATGTTCTGGAACGGGAATTCTCCCCAGGTATTATTCAACTAAGTCTTATCTTACATTTGTTCTGTTACAAAGTAAAGTCAACATAAACATGAACTCATTAGTGTTTAAGTGTTTTAAGTGTTTGATTGCATGAAATGTTTTAATGGATTTCACTTTGTTCACCTTGTTGTAGAGGGCCCTATGAATAAAGTGTGATTGATTGATTCTTGGCATCAGCTATTTTGTGCAACATTCACAGCAATAACATCTCCAAAGAAGGAAAGCACGGACTCTTCCATCTTAAATGTTTGAATCATGTGTTATCAAAAGATGTGATCCTGAGTGTGTCTTGCCTGCAGGTCTCTTGGCCAGGTTGAGGCAGTCTGCGTGGTAGACTTTGGGACAGCCCGGTCTCTTACAGGACACCAACTGCCCCCCATCGCCACAGCTGAAGCAGTCGTCTTCCCTCTCCTTCTTCACCTCCTGTTTCTTCTTTTTCTTCATGTACGCCCTCTTCTTTCCTTCCTTTTCAGCTGACGGTTGATTCTACACAAGAATAATCACAATCTCAACACATGATAAATATTTCAAAGACGATTGCAAATGAAAATCCACTCACTTTAGGACGAACGCCGAGGAAACCACTACAGTTTGGTGCTCCACATTTACAGACAGTTTTTCCATTGCCGAGACATTCCAAGTTATAGTTAAAAGTCAACTCCACATCTGTAATACAAGCAATATTTACTTTTACATCAGCATCATGTTCAACAGCCACCAGGAGGTGCCAGAACAGGAGGTTTGTAGCATGGATAGAAGTGGCGTGACGGCAGTGAGCAGCCAGACCCTTCCACATCGAAAATAATGTATGATTATTGTATGAATGTGTGGTTCCAGTATGAAAAGAAGCTAAGGAAAATGACCCATTTTAAATCCCCAAAGGACAACCCGGACGGCTGAGCATGAGATCTCTGGGCTGGGGTGGGGTGAGAGCAAACAGAGGGAGTGGGAAATTCAAATCTAAATTTTTGCCTAACTTTGCAATTTTTTATGTTTTATAGTTGCAAGTTATGTATTAATGTAGATCCTGTGGTTGCGTAGTTGATCAGCCCCAAACACACCTTCAATCTTTTACAAGAATTCCATATCCAAATGAGGATGTTAAATTTTTAAGCCCACTTTGCAGCTCCATGGTTCATAGCCATTAAATTCTAATTGTGAAGTGCTCAAGATGAAGATTTGCTCATATTCACTCTGGCTCCTATTGTGAACTGCTCTAGCTCAAATTTGGGTCATAATCATCAGTTTGGGCTTACAAAATCTTTTTTATTTATTTATTTGAATCCTTGTCCAGCCCACTGCTCCTGAGTGTTTACCCCCAGTGGCATTAAAAGTGTTTTTTCCCTCTTTTTATTAATAATAAACGTTATACAAAAACATAGCACAAAAATCCATGTTGTTCAATGTTGTCAAAAATAACAGGAGAGGCCACTTTGAATCTAAATCATGTTTAATCAAGTGTGTAAAATAGACGTACCTTTTGGAATATCTTGAAGTGCAAATAGCCCCACCCTGGTGTCTCCGTTCACAGTCCACTTCTGAGTCTCACAGTTGGGCTGACAGCTGTGGTTCATGAAGCGGGCCTCATTTCCTTTGGGCCCTGCATCGATGACTCTATCCTACAAATGGAACCAACATCAATAACAGTGTTTCAGTGTTCTACTCTGAGCACAACTTGTGGATATGTGGGAACTTGACCACTACCTTGTCCAGTGTAAGCATGTAGAAGTTGCAGATATCGTTCTCTTGAGCGTGTCTGATCCGCGCCCTGCACTCCTCCTCATCGATCATCTCCCCCACATATTCACTCACAAAGGCTCCCTGTGAAAAGCAAAACAACTATGAGTGATAAGGCAAACACTTCACCCATTGTTAGCGATCGTGTGAAGCCGTTTCTTATTACATTGACAACAGAAGCTACTCTTCTGAACCCAATTAAAAGTTTACACCCTTATGTCTTTTGTCAATTGCCAAACATTTTGTACCGTGCATCTTTTGATTATTTTGTAACAAATTGTGTTTGTTTATATTTTTTCTGTATTCGTTTTTTTTTTTTCTGAACAAAATGAGTTCATGCTTGGACTGAACCAAAACTGGACCAAAAGTCGGAAAGTCTTGTTTTTGCAGACTGATAGAGCAATTATTATTGTTATGAAATGTGTTTATTGATTGGAAAATAAAAAATTGTGCAGTGGTTTTCTTCAGAGCATTAACAGTAACTACACACCATAGTAGACCATAGTAACCTTTTACTATCAATATATAGTTTAGAAAATAATTTCAAGTACCCCTTGGGGTATACAGCCTCTCAATGGATTGATTTCTTAGTTGCCCAAAAAAATAGTTGACTAGTCATTTTATCTAAATCACAAGGTTTTTAAAGAGAAAAAAGCCTAAATTAGAAACTTATAGAAAAAATATAGAGAAGATATATTTATATTCTATTCTACTGTGGACCACAATACATCATTTTGAGTGTGCATCTGGACCTCATCAAGAGCTTTGTGGTGTGCCATAACGAATCTTTTTGAATAATTGATCAGGCGTTTATTTGATTATATATGGCTTTTCACACGACCACTATCAACCATTTCCAAAACATGGCCAAATAAAATGACACATACTGAACGTCCGGGTGTGAAATCTGTCAAGCACAACTGTACCATAAAGTGAATCTCACATTTACACATACCTTTTTAATGTCCGACACGGCCCGCAGACCCCAGCCGCGAGAGAGCGTCCTGAATATTTCCACTTGACTGTACTCTCGTTTGGTGAAGGCCTGGTTCTGGCACTTGTCTGCGGCCGCACAGACCTGAGGATGGCACTCGTACAGCAGCATGCGGTTGATGCACTCCGAGTCCGGGCCGCACGCGTTCTCATCCGAAGCCTTGCAGTTACACCGCGGTATCTCCGACAGGTCAGCGGTGATTATCTGGACTTTACCGATCGCCTTGTTGGCCTGAGGATGAAAAAAACGCATTTTGGTGAGAAGTGTGATTGTAAAACCTTAAATACTAATGAGAACAAATATCCACAGAAAGTTACCTTTATGAGTTTATAAGGAGGCGGTTTCTTGTCATTCTTTCTGACCTCTTGCAGTTGTTTCATTTCCTTTGCTGCTTGAAGTTCTTTGAATCTTTCGGCTGCGTCTGAAAGAGCTGAAAGCAAAGGTCCCATTTCAAACTTTCCCCAACAGTAGTAAGAAATCATTGACTTTAAATATCCAGGACCTGTCTTTCAAACCATGAGAAAGAATTTACCATGTATTAAAAAGAAAAAAGTAAATAAAAGGTACGTTAGAATATTGTTCAGAAGTCCATTTACTTCTGTAATTAACTTAAAATGAGTATATAATAGATAACAAACGGTATATATAAAAGCTGTATTTGTTATAATGTTGATAATTGCCTCGCGGCTTCAAAAAACCCAAACAAAACAATGCAGAGATATTATGTAATAGCCATAATCATCAAAATCATAGCAGACAAAAGTCATATAATGTTTGCACATTTTAAGTTGAATTACAGAAAATAAATAAATTCACTTTTCAACAATATTCCAATTTTGTGAGCTTCACCTGTATTTCATCTCTCTCAAAAGTTAATTTTTTGTCTTATGTCTCATCATTAAATCAGCTATTTGAGACAGAAAAGTGAAACAGAGACAACGATTAGCTCTCAGCCCAAACTGTCAAATAGTGAGTTCACAAATATGCTTTTTTAAGATGAATAATAATAAAAATAATGCTACATGTTATTTCTAAGGTGCTTTTCTTGACACCTAAGATTGCCTTACAATACAAGTAAAAAGTAAAAGTAAAGTAAAAACGGTTAAAATACAAAGACTGCACGATGTGGTCAGATTTGCTCACGACACAATTGATGAATATACAGCTGTAACGATGAGAAACAAACCAGATTTATAGACAGCATCAGCCCCTTTGCCCATTTCCTCGATGTTGTGCGTGTCCCCTTCCATGTAGGGGAACACGCGGGCCTGGTACGTCCACACAAAGTCTCTGGAGCCAAAGAACTGCACCGGGAACTCCCCCACGTCATGCTTCATTTTCAAGATATTATTTGGAACGTCTTTGGTGAGGCAGACTTCAGCGGGCCACCATCTGAAAGTCACAGTACAAGGTTTACTGTCCGACGTTTACAGTCAGGTGGTGAGACATCTGTTTGCAAAGTCTGGATGTTGTGGCTGTTACCTGTAGCGCCCCCATTTGACCCACAGGATGTCTTTGATTCGGGGTCTTTTCCCTGCTTTACAGTCGTTGCAGAACCAGCTTCCCTGGGGCATCTCGATGTTCAAACACTCTTGGTGGAAAGCAGCGGGACATGATTCACAGCACAGAAGACTGCCTCCTGCAAACCAACATATGGACATGTAAGACCTTTGTGCTATTTTACCACTAGAACAGTCCGTTTTAAGGCTTTTATTTTTGGAAGTGTAATTTCTTGGGGTCTGTACTTTTTTGGTCTAATGTTGTGACTTTTTCTGTTTCCATATGTAGTTTCTTTCTGTCTTTATTTTTATGACAATTTATTTTATTTTGCTTATCTCTACAGCAGTTAAAGTCCCCTTTTAAAAGTGCTGGTTCTGGACCCTCCCTGAAATGATTCTGGACAGGTTCTGGTTCAGCTTGCTTTTCCACCAAAGGAGAACGAGTGCTGGTTACCATGGCAACACACTTTACAGTCATTTAGCCTTTCAACCAACTGTTTGCTGTATTTCAGTTCTATTCACCAGTTTTAGCTCTATGTAAAAGTGAGTTTAGGCAAATCCCTCATAAATGACTTACTTTTACCGGTAATAAAGCTGGAGGAACATTTACAAGGTCTAGGAGGCCTAGTAGTATCCTGACTTTCTCCTACAGGTCAATAAAGTATCTATCTATCTATACAGTTTTAGAAATGTGGGGTCTTAGTGTTAAGCAGCTGTTTTTCTCTTCTCATTTACGCTCGTAAAGTTGTGAGTGTGACCCCAAAACATTTTTTTTGATAATCGATCAGAAAGAGATTATTCTTTTGAACAATCAATTAGTTGCAAAGAACATTGATATGACCCCCAGATTCATTCAAGCCATATATTCAAGACTTTTTTTCTATAATTGACTCTTCTATGTTTATGTTTTAATGGTGATTTTGTTTGTTTTATGTGATGATTTGTGCCTTGTGTTGGCTGACTGTGAAGCGCTATGTGTAGAAGCGCTCTGTAGAAAAAGCACTCTAAGATAGATAGATTGATTTATTGATAAATAATACACTGTCTATTAGGACAAACAAAATGTAAAAAGATAAATTATATAAAATAAGTCGGGACTTAGCTATCATGATGTGTACAGTGATGTTGCATAAAGGGGGAGGAGAAAATCACTGATAATAATTGTATTTAATCATTTTAGATCAATATTAAAGGTATATAGGAGGATTTTCTCAAATTTTAGGAAAGAACCACCCTCCTAAGAAGAAATGCCTATTAAAATGTGTCTCGCATATCACCAGAATGATTGAAAATTAGGAGGACCAATATTCTAGAATTATCCAGACTTGTGCTTTTTAGGTGAATGTTTGGTGTCTGGATCACATGAAGAAAATCCTCCCAAAATGTTCCAAATGAGAGCCAAAAGGACAACAAGCTCATGGACTTTATGTGACAAAACTGACCTTCAGAGCAGACAAAGCACCAGCTCACATTGATGTGTTCGTGGTTCTTGTTTCCTTTGCGAGGAGTGAAGTGGTTTGGGCAGAGGAGGCTGTTGTTGGCCAACATGAGGCTCCCAGCAGCCATGCAGTTGTCATTGGCGTGATAGGCCACAGGGCAGCGCACACATTTCAGTAGTCGACCTGGAAAGAAAAATCCAATTATACCCCTTACTATATTGAAACATACAAAAAATGTCTTACAGTGGTTCCTCATTTATCGCAGGGGTTTATGTCCTAAAAAATAGCCCACAATAATCCGCAGCAAGCCCCAGTAAAAGCCCATCACACACTTTACTAACCACCTGAACTCAGAACTGCTGAAGTGCGGTCGCTTCTGTTGAGTGGTACTGCCGCTGTCAAAAGCCGTGCATAAAAATGCACTGTAAAATGCAGCTGCAGAGGACACCACGCTGAGGGGCAGGAGCAGGACTGAGGGCTACAGGAAGACCGCACTCATCCTCTGAACTAATCGCTGCGTTGAACAAAAGACTCAAAGCTTTTCTTTAACTTTAACTGAATGTAACTGTCATGTTATACAACCGGTTATATGAAGTTTTTGGATTATACACGTGGCGCAGGAGAAGCAAAAAAATCTCCACCAGGTTATAGTGAGTCACCACTGTAATAAGTTCAGATGCATGCAGTTCAAATGTGGAACAGTCTTCCTGAAAGTGTGACACAGGCTTCAACTCTGACAATGTTCAAATCCAGGTTAAAAACAGTTGTGATTAGCTGTGCACATAAAATCAATTTGAGATAAGGGTATGTGTTGTTAAGAATTGTATGAATATTTTTTGCTTGTCTCAAAACATTTGAGCAGTGTATCACTAAAATCTGATCAAAAACATTACTCACCTGCTAAGTACTAATGATTCATGTATTTTTTTCAGTTCATGGTAAATGTTTTCACTGAGGAATACACTTAAGTAGGAATGGTATGTGGTTTTGACCTCAGTCCCATCTTTAGACCACCCTCACTCAGCCAATCAGCTCTCACCCCAAAGCATCCAATAGGGACTCATAGGGCTCTTTCTTACTAGATGTTTTCTAACAAGATAAAGACAGCCTGGTGTGGGCAGATAAATTCAAAAAATCTCACTTTTACTAGACTGTTGGAACAAATAAAATGTAATGTAATATTCCTGACTCCTGCTCGTGCCCAGAGTCATGTGAGACAGGCTTCTTCTCTGACAATGTTCAAATCCAGGTTAAAAACAGTTCTGTTTAGCAGTGCATACAACTGAGGAATTTTATCTTTCTCTTTTTTTAATGTACTTTTTTCTAATTCAGTTCAGCACTTTGAGTTGCCTTGTTTATGAATTGTGCTTTACAAATACACGTGCCTTGCCTTGCCTGATGTAAAAATATAGATGAAAAAAACCACAAGGACACCTGCCTTTGGAGTTGGCGGAGTTGAGAGGGTTGGTGATGTGGCAGGACAGACAGACGTGGAGGGGGCAGCGGAGGCCCTTGTTATTGGGCTGCGTGGCTGAGAAGGTGGTGATACAGTCTGAGTGGTAGAACTTCCCACACAGCGGCTTCATGCATCGCTTCACTCCCTCACCGGAACTTTTGCACACAAAGCAAGCGTGGACCCCTGAAAAAAGGGAAAGAGATTTTAACCAATCATTTTACAGCAATAGATTTGTTGACAAATGACATTCACTTAAACTGTACTCAAAGACACAATTACAACTACTTAGTTTTGGTCATTTCAGTCAACACAGTCCTTGTCAAGCAAAATACATATTTGTAAACACAACATTTTTTTGGATTCTCAAGAGAAAACCTCAAGAAAGATTTAAAGTATATACATATAATTTGAATATTTGTAAAAACATGAATTCACATTTTTAATAATGTTTACTTTTTGTTAACACATATAACCAATAGTTTGTCACACCTAATTTTTATACAATCAAGGAGGTTTGTGGTTGACTTGAGCCCTAATTTCTAGGTGGGAAATTACAAAACTCTTTATCCATCCAAATGAAACCAATTAAATGAGAGTTTCCCCTGACTTGAATGTCAAAGTAAATACCAAAAACCTCTGCGAATGTTCTCCACGACTTCTAATACGTGCAGCTTTCCCATAGAAATCCTTATTGTCCAACTAAAACAAAAGTAGGTTTCCATATGATCAACCCACCAGTTTTGCATTCCCCGCAGACAAATTTATCCTTGGGAGCGGCGGACAGTCCGATGCACTGGAGATGAAATGCTCCATAACAGTGGCCATCACAATTCAGCAGGTCCCCAGGCTCCTCACAGATCTACAAAAACCATGTTTGTAAATGAGAGTTGAATAATAACACTAATAGCACTTGCTCCACTATTTAGCCCACGTGCTTAAAGGGTTAGGGTTAAACCAGTTACATGTGTCAAGGAATGTGTAACCTATCGCTACTAAAACTTTATGGTCCGTACATACAACTTACATAGAGGGATTTTATCTTAAAGGAATAGTTCACCGTTTTTACATACTGACATATGTTCTTACCTTACCTTAGACTAGTTAATATGTACCTGTCTGGTCTTAGTCCGTGCGCTCTGTCATGCAAACGGAGCAAAAACGGGAGCACAAACGCAGCCTCCTCTGTATACTGTATAGTACCCAAAAGGTAGCTCCCGCTAGAAGCTACCAAACTCTTCCAAGTGTTCCCTATTAAATGTATATAGTTACGTGACGTGTTACACTGCAAAGTATAGTAACACAGAAATGTAACTGTCGATTTTCTCAGCGGATAAAACGGGTACTATATTGTGAGGCGTAGTAATCTGAGGAGCGCTACGTCCGCGCACTAACTTCTCTCCGGAGACTTCTCTCTCGCTCACTTCCGTCAATAGAAGCAGCGTGACTTGTAGTACACACAGTAGTAGCAGAGACTTATCGGATAGCTAGTTTGAGGACAGTTGAGGCAGCAACTTGCCTCAACTGTCCTCAAACTAGCTATCCGATAAGCCGATAAGACAATATAGTACCCGTTTTATCCGCTGAGAAAATCGACAGTTACATTTCTGTGTTGCTATACTTTGCAGTGTAACACGTCACGTAACTATATACATTTAATAGGGAACACTTGGAAGAGTTTGGTAGCTTCTAGCGGGAGCTACCTTTTGGGTACTATACAGTATACAGAGGAGGCTGCGTTTGTGCTCCCGTTTTTGCTCTGTTTGCATGACAGAGCGCACGGACTAAGACCAGACAGGTACATATTAACTAGTCTAAGGTAAGGTAAGAACATATGTCAGTATGTAAAAACGGTGAACTATTCCTTTAACACTTTTTAATGCACTGTGGATTTTTATGATTTTAATTTTTATTACGTGTGTGATCTTGATGTTTGTTTCTAATGCCCTGTGGGATTTAATTGTATTTTTTAATGTTGGTGTAGATTTTAAAATGTATGTTTTTTTAACAATAATTTATGCTTAATGTGAAATGGGTTGTGAGGCGCTCTGACAACAACCCAAATCACATAAAATGTTATTTCT
Source organism: Knipowitschia caucasica (assembly GCA_964034765.1). Lineage (NCBI taxonomy): Eukaryota > Metazoa > Chordata > Actinopteri > Gobiiformes > Gobiidae > Knipowitschia > Knipowitschia caucasica. The sequence continues at coordinate 21,342,243 of OZ035830.1, forward strand.
TTGCATTTCCTTGGGTCTTCTCTCTACTGTTCACATAAACATAAACCCAACAGAGTTCAAACATGATAGAGTTCAAAGATCTTGAAAAAAATTGCAATTTATCGTCCGGCAATTACTGTGATACTGTGATGGTAGCAGAATAGTGTCATACCTGGCAGACATTCTCTTTCAAAGATGCTCCTCCTACTTTGATTTTTCCATCTACCTGAGAGGACATACTATCATTCAACACCTGCAAAAAAAACATTATACATATTATTGTTATCTGTTCATTTTGCGTATTAATTAAGTAAGAGTAAAAGTCTGACCTCATCTTTACAAGCTGAATCAAAGCTCATTGTCATTTCTTCTTCGTTGCTGTCGGTCTCTGGCTCTGATTTTGGTTTCGCGGCCTGGGAGCTCACGCTGGTCTCCTGTACAGTGCTTTTACTCTCCTCACTCTTTGATTTTTGGTTTGTTCTGAGCAAAGGTTGTGTCTTCTTCACAGTTTTAACCTGTTTTCAAAAACCATACGCATAGTGTCTTATGCAAGTCCACATAAGTACAACAATTACATTTTTTAATATTATTATTGTGCAACTTTTTTGGTCCCCATTGAGGTGCTATATACTGGTATTAAAGCTGAGGTACCTGACTTATTTTGTTATTTGTCACAACAGAAAGAATCAGACCACATCATATAAGAAATCGTTGTATTTTATCAGTGGGAGCGACAGTGGCTCAGTTGGTAGAGCATTGGCATTTGGGCCAGAAGGACGTGGGTTCAAGCCAACCGACCTACTTCACCTTAACTCCCACTGATGTCTGATGTTGTTGTGTCCTTGGGCAAGACACTTGTCCCCACTATGCCTCGAGCCCTGCTGGAAGATCAAGGCTCCTGTGGACTCACCACCCTCAGGAGGATCTGGTGCAATGTGAATTGACCCAGAAATGGATTAAGGGGAAGAAAATGGAGGGATGGATGTATGTGTTTTTATCATTATTGATTACCATTTTTGTTATTACCTTGGACCTCTGTATGTGTTTGCATGTGTTTTTGCTGTTTTAAACTTAAAAAAAATCACTGAAAAACAACCATGTTAGTCACTACTTGGTGCTTTGGGCTGAGAGCTGAGGGTGGTCCTCTCTTTTTTTCCCTTTCTCGTCTGAAAAGGCCAATCTAAAGATGTGTTCGAGGCCAAATACGCATACTTGTGAAAACGAATGATAGAACCAAACTGTTTTAAAGCCAAGAACTTGTCAGATGGATTTTTTTGCCATTGTTCCCTTTGGTATGGCACCCCAAGTTAGGCACCCCAGCTTTAATACACCCTCAAAATTGTTAACAGCAATACAATGCAAATAAAATGTTTGCAAAAATGGTGCTAACATACCTGCTTTTGCACTGAAGTGGCAGACACTTCCTCTATGGTACAGTCCAGAACTTGGTGTGTGACTTTCCTGGGCCTTTTTCTATATTTCTGTGCAGGCCCTGGGTCAAAACGTTCATATTAACAAATGCAACGCCAATACAGACGCAATGATTATGCCTCATTTTTGCCCTCACCACATTCAGGAGGTAGATCGTATTCAGCTGTTGTCTCAGCGTCCTCTGAGGTTTGTGAACGCGGCGTTTTGGGAGTTTCAACAGGAGACACATCCGCACGTGGTTCAGATTCCACGTTCTAAAACAGACATGAACAGGATAGAAATAATTGGTTTTATTTGCAGCGTTCTTGGATTTACAATATAAACCACTATCATGAAGGGAAAGGGCCAATAAGTTTATGGTAATTCCGCTGTGTTGAAAGAAACACACAAACTAGTGAGCGTCAGACATATATGCATTTGTCACGGACTGTACAATAGTTTGATCTTATGTGTGTTTTGGAAGTTAGGTGTCGCAGCTTTAAAATTATTACCTCTAATATTTTCCTTTTTGCTTTCCTATTGGATTCATCTGTTTGTTCAGAATTCACCATGAGCCTTTTGCTGGACTTTCGGAGCTGCTTTTTTGCCGGACCTGCAAAAACACAAAATAATATATAATTCTTGAACACATTTTCAAGTTTTTTCATACATTTTCATTTAGTATTTGTAATAAAGCTCACCAGATTGTCTTGTATCTACGACATCTTCTTGTACATCCAAATCAGTGTGCGTTCCGTTCATTTTAGCCACGATAGCTTCCCCACTGCTCGCGTTTGAGGATTTTTCATCTGATGTTTCACTGTTTCGCTTTTCTAATTGCTCGCTACTTTTCACCAGTGTCCCAAAGGCCATGTTGGTGAGATGCGGGGAGAGGCGGGGCAGGCTGACGGTCAGCTTTGCGGGCAGTTTTTGCTTTCTCCGCTGTTTGTCCGTGCCTTCTGAATGAACGGGGGCATCTTCGCTTTTAGCTGCGTCTGCTTTGGCAATATTTTCAACTGGCAAACTCTGGTCACTTTCTTTCTCAGTAGTTATTGCATTTGGCGTGGAAACTTCACTCTTCACCTCAGCCGTGGTCATCGCCGTGGGCTCCTCTTGAATGGCAACTGGAGACGTTGGAAGAGACAGTGGTTTGCCCTCTTTTGCTCTGGTGTCGTGAATGTCTTTAAGGAGCATTAGAAAAGTACTGAACTGATAATTCGGCTCGGTTCGGAACGCGCTCTCGTCCGGGTCCTTTTCCTCTTCCTTCACGATGGATTTAAACTTGAGCTCTTTGACGTTCTGAAATGCATCCATGGGTGACAGAGGAGGAGAGGAGGGGGATATCTCGGAAGTGACATTTTCGCTCTTCACTTCGACGTGTGGCAGAATCGGCTCGTCTGTGTCGCTTGGAGCCTTCGAATCTTTCCGTAAACCATTACGGATTTTGGTCTTGTCTGGTTTTCTCGCCCTCCTCTTCACAGCAGTAGTATTCGAGGGAGAAGACTCACAAGGAAGCAGTTCAGTAGAGCAATTATGAGCGCTATTTCCACTTGGGACTTCTTCTGAGGTGAATTTGGTTTCCAGTGCATCGTGGCCGGCATTTTCTTCCGCATTCAACGCCTTTTTCATCAAACTACTAGCAGCTGGAAAAGTAAGTTTTGATGATGAGGATATATCTGTTGACGATGTGTTCACAGGCTTAATGTCAGTCTGTAGTGTTGGAGAGGAAGCTGAAACATTTGTGGAAGTGTTTGAGTTTTTGGAGTGCTTTGATGGGTTTTTAGTTGAATGATGCAGTTTGATCAAAGACAGGTCTTCATCCTGCGTATGGGACAGCTCTGTGCGTTTAGGCCGGTGCAGAATTGGGACAGAATCCAGGTCAGCGTACGGGGAGTCCTCATCTTTCAGTGCACAACTTGTTGAAATGGGCTGATCTTTTGAGCCGCCAACAATGTGCCCAAAGATATCTGACAGTCGTTTCTTTTTTCTTTTAACCGCATTATTTATTAATCCATTTTGCACATTTTGTTTAACGTATTGCCTTTTATTTTCCCTATATCCAATGTGGCTGGAGGAGGGTTTATTTTCCTGAGATAAGCGCTGCTCAACAGACTGTTGTCCAGGACTGGGAGACAAGGTTTTGCCATTTCTGGAAGAGGACGGAACACTTTCGATTTTGGGTTTTTCCCCATGAAGCAGGTCTTCAGCTTTAGACACACTGATTTCCCACACACTTTGATAGAGTTTGGGTATCTGCAGATAACCAACACAATCATTCAGCTGGTGATTCAGGTTTAGAGGACAATACTATTTCATATTGATCTACCTTATACTTGAAGTCTTTCTCCTTCTGTTTTCCTTTTCTTTTGAGGACCAGGCTATCTTCAAATTGATGACCACTTTCAAAGGGGACAACAACATTCTCCGGGATCCAAGCTGATTCTTCAGTTTCTTCAATTGTCTGCAGATAGTACAATCGACAAGAACGAGAGCTGGGAACTGAAAGACAAAGAAATATGAAAATGAAGTAATATAGTGTGGAAAATAGAATCCATATCAATACTTCTTACCCTTCATCTTGGTGTGGACTCCCTGGACGGGATGGCGGATGATTTGGCACGGCCACCAGGGCCTTTTGTTGAACTTGGCCCACACAATATCTCCCTCCAATAACTCGTCTGAAGGACAGGACTCTTTTTTGGGACTATTAGGCTGATCAATAGAGTGATAACTAGTTAATATAATGTGTAAAACATGCCTAAAAGCCTTGTAAAGCAGCATTTATAACATAAAACAAACCATATAGAATGTTTGAACAAGACTTACATTTAAATTTGTTTTTGATAAACCGGCAGGGCTCTCCTGAGGCGGCGAGCTTACGTTTCCAAATGCAGACTCTTTGTCCACACTCCACCCATCCCTTATAATAATTTCCGGTAATGCACTGGGGCTTAGTGTGGGGTTGAGTTCAGATATAGTTTTGGACATCAGGTTAAAAATGGGTTTAAATGTCCGTTTGTCTGCTGCAGAGCTGCATGTGTTTCTGGAGTCGACAACAGGACATTCTTCTGATAACTTTGGGGAAAAACAGAACGGTGTGAAGTCCTCATTGGTGTGGTCTTCCAACTCGTCCTCTTTAAAATCACTGCTGTCAAAAAGAGTGGATCCGAAATGTAGGTACCCAGTGGAGATGGGGGAGCAGGGCTCCAAACTGTGGGGACTGTTAGAAAACCCCTTTCTCCGTACGTCCTGAAGGCTTTCAAAAGAGCCAAAATCCTGGATGTCTGGAGAGGGAGGCAACTGTACAGAGGGCGCCTCAAACTCATCCTCATCACTGATGGGGCTGGCACAGTGCAGCTGAGTTCTGTGGGGCAGATCTGGCAGCCTCAGAGGGCTGTAGCAGTGGGAACTGTTGAACTGATTGTAGCTCAGTGCACTGGACTGTTTGAGGCCTTGGCCTGCTGAGGGCAGCTGCCCTGTCGGTGTGTCGGACCCACGCTTCACAAGGCTGCACGGGTTTACATATGAGCTGCTCATCAAACCATTGTGTGGCCTCAGCTCAGCCTGACCTGGGCCAAAGACAGAGCCTGCCCTAAAAGCCGGTCTGTAAGACTGATTCATGTTGCCATGTTTCTGTCCTATAAGAAGAAGAAAGAGCAAGTTAGTTCATAACATACATTAGTACGCTCACAGGTTTCTAATTCCCTGGTTATAAATGAAGAATATGTCATAAAGCCTTCACTAATGTGGAAATGACGCAGTATTATGATTGTTTCCTGTTAGATATAGTGAAACAAACCAGGCGCAGCATTAGTCGCGTCACAAATAAGCCGACATTATTATGGCCTTCCTACAATAGACCATGTAATTGGCTCAAAACACAACAGTACCGGTGCGCCTGGTTTGGACATATCACAGAGAGATAAACAGTCCCCTTAGTCCCGTCAATGTGGGTCTTGGCGATCGGTGTCCACCATAAAAACCAGAAGAACACTGCTTTAGTGGAGGAGGTGACACTCGCCATCACAGAGGCTTAAACCAAATACACAACGACACAAGCTACATTTCACTCACAAAGGGTTCACTAGCACCAACACGTGGAAACAGCCATAAACTTACCATTCTTACGCCGGCCACTGGCTCAACCCTGGCGTTTTAATACTATGGCACAAAGCGAGGGCTTGTCTCGATTTGTGAAAGCCGATATGCACAATCCCAGTTGCAGCAGCACTAGTAGGCCAAGGCACAGATCTCATTCTCTGCGGCCCTCTGAAAAACTGTCACCTTACACAGCAAGTAAGCAGTAAAAAGTCCATTTTGTTGGCATATCAGACAGCGGCAAAATTCAGTATGACATAACCGGTCTTCTCACAGTCGAGCAGATTATTTACGTGATTATTTTGGTTTCTATTCGAGGTGCCCCTGGTTATGTTAAAACAAGCCCAGACTGACTGTGTTGGTGAGCTGGGAACCAATCGGCACAGCTCCCAACCCCCCGTCTGTAGGGCCGTGACACTAACATACTGTCGCGCGCACAACCACGCGCATGGCCACGAGCACCTCTCTTCCCGCACACACAAAGGCGCACGCACGGAGCACGTCCGAGTGAATGTTCTAATCATGTCGTTATAACAGGAGTATACTTGGTAACAGTGTAGCAGTGCGTCTCTGAGATGGTGGCACAGCATTCCTTCTCAGCAGACAGAGGAGGTCTGAGCCATATCCGCGAACATGACACAGAAACAAGGAAACACAGGCCTAAAGCGCACGGCCGCGTTGGAAACACGGTGCGCCATATTGATTCTCCTTCCGTCCAGTCTGACACTAGTCACAGGCAGCTGCTGCTGTGTGTGTGTGCTTTGTACTCGGGCTGTGAGATGATAGAGGGTCGTGCCTGAGGCCTGGCCTTGGATCTACTCTGGGCCTGTCTCTGGCTCCGTGCGCACAAAGGGCTCACTTCGCTTCAGGAACACTGCTGATGCCCCATGGCCTCCCTGGGTTCGGACTACAGCCGCCTGTCTTCGGACTGGCCCGATTAATTTTATGGTTTTCCAGTGCTACAATAAAAGAGAAGGATACGTTTCTAATACATTTATAGGTGAACGAAAAGGTCGCTTTACGTAAAGAAAATGTATTTTTGTATTATTGTTCCAAGAACAAAGCCCTCTAGTGGAGAAGTAAGGACCTCAGGTGTACAACCGGACTCTCCAGAAAAATACTTTTCACACGGTCTTAAATTTTGTGACAAAGAATAAAGTGAAAAAACAGTTTTACCTCAATATTGTGGAACTGAGCCCCTATTAAAGTTAAACCTAAACCCATAGGCAAAATTAATGTGTATACACATTTTATATTTCATATATACTGCCTAAATGTAATACCAATTATTCCCACTGATTATTGTGAAGCGACAACTCAATGTACATACACAAAATGACTTACATATTCTTATACATTACTCAAATACTGCTCACAACTGGGTATTTTTGCATTTATAATAAAGGGAAAAAACATGGAGATATCAGTTTATTTATTAACATCCATATGATTTTATACAGATACATTGCACGAAATAAAACAATGTTTACTTCAACAGGAAGCAATAAGCAAATCGCCGTGGCATCCTCAACTTGAAATTATGTTTCCCGAATGATCTTAGTCAACTTCTGAATCTTGGTTTTAGTAGACATATCCACATACTTGTCCCCGATACTGACAATCATGCCTCCAAGGATTGCAGGATCCGACTGAAAAATATTTGAAAATACATTCACATTTTGTAATACTGATAAATCCAGCAGATATCCACACAGTTTTCATAATAATTGCAAAAACATTATTAAATTAAAATACCTTTGTTTCAAGCTTGATGGTTTCACCTTTCTTAAGAAAACCTTTCAGGGCAACTTTCAGTTCAGCCAGATTAGCTTCATCCAGGGGCTGTAGCAGGACAAAGTTTTAGTTGTGCATCATAAATGACAAAGAAAGTTGGTAAATAAAATCCTTTTCCAGTATTATACCTGTGCAGTTGTGACGGAGCAGATGACCTCTCCACGGTGTGCACTCATCATTTTACCAAAAGCAGTGATGACCTCGCCAGTCAGAGTCAGGCGACGATTTTCAGACAAGACATCTTTACGAAAAGAGGGGTAAAGAGGTTCAGTCATGAATCTATACTACTTTATAAAGTGCCTTTCATGAAAACAATGTGACACAAGTTGCTTGACCAATTGGACAATAGCATGTTAAGATGAACAAATAATTTGTCCTATGCATTTGTCCCATCCTTCAAATGCCACAAATTAATATAATACCACAATGAATATCCGGGCAACTGCCTCGCACATCTTGTACACCTTTTTTCTTATTATCACCAAAGGCAAAGAGTAACTTACTGATGAGGTTCATTGTGATTTGAGAACACTTTGCCTTCGTCAAAGCGTCATTAAAAGTCTTCTGTTTGAGGCTGCGCTTCACATGAGGGTTCATGACAATACTTGACAGTTGTGGGTCCTTGATCATGGTCTATGAGACAAAAATGCAGGATAAATGAATTCTGTCAATAAAAAGTAGGGGTTATGTGGCTCATAAAAACATACATGAACTTTTCCCAGCTCCTGCTCCACTTGGTCCAGTTTGTTCTGCTTGCTGGCAGCAGAGAACAGAGCGGTGGCATAGCGCCCTTCCACTCCATAGACTTGAATGGGTGGCTAAAATACAGATACTTAGACTTTCATACTTTTATTTTATTTTATTTTAAATTTTTTTAAAACCACAACAAACCTACCCTGACAAGTTTTGACACTGGTCTGGCAGCAGAAATGCTGAACTGACGAACCTGTAACAACAAAGAGCATGAGCATGAGAATGAAAATAAAAACAAAAAGACAAAAACTTTAAAGAAATGTAGTATTTTATGGCTCTGAAAATAACATTTGTCCCAACTGGAATGTCCCACCAGAAGGAGACCCTGAGGATGATTGAGAACACAGGGAGCTGGCGACACGACTGAGCATTGGATAAAGCAGAAGAAAAGTGATGTGTTCTAAAAGTGTCCATTCTTTAACTACATGTATTGCAATATTTGTAAGTTGACAGAACGTTGTATATTATGATCTTCAACAGAGAATGTTAGGATAAAATAAAATAAACACACTTCATTAATGCATGTGATTTTCCACTTTCCCAAGTTACAACCCATTGCTTTAATAAAAGCAGGTAATGCAAAGAGACCAAAAGTGACTCTCGCACATACAGGTGAACTAAACAGTTAAGTTGGATACTTAATTCAATAACATCAACTGATTGACTGCGCTACAAGACTTAAATCTTTCATCTGAAATGATTAAAAAGTAAAGTACATAATGGCTCCGTTAATATGCAGCCAGATACACCAGCTTACCACCTGTGTGTGTTATGCTATATGAGGGATTCAAAACGCACGCATTGATCATATTTCCATTACTGTTGCAGTATAATGCACACTATAAAACTAGGGTTAGGTTCCGTCAGAATACACTGAAGGTTGTAGCCAGCTAACCTTAAAGCTAACGCGTTAGCTTCGCTGTCATTCAGCGTCCTCGAGTAGTTTGCCGAGCCTCTCAAAGGACTTACATCCTTCAAAATAAATATTCAACAAGTGAAAGCCTTCCTCTGCACGTGTATTTGACACAATGCATTGAGGTCATGAGGTAAAATCTGATAAATAAAAGTCAAACCTGCTGTCCGAGCATGAGCGCTGCCATTTTCTCCTACAGCCGACCGACAGGACTGACGCATGCGCACTTCCCCAACAACTTTAAGGCTTGTATTTTAGTTTGACGAATTACTACAAAATCACTTGTTTTTTTCTACAAACTAATCTACGTACAATAAAACAAGCACAAGTAACTACGCGGTGCTGGGGGACATACCATTGAATAATAATCATACAAATAAAAACAAATTTAAAACACAAATAGAATAGAATGTAACTAGAATAAAATAGGCACTCGTGATGATCATGGTTTGGGTTTGTTTTTATGTACGTGTATGGCAGACTAAACTATCGCACACCAGTGTGACGCAGTCTTTTTGTGGCGCACGTACGCAGAGCTGCACACACAGCTGCTGTAGGACGTAGCGGGTCCAGAGACTATTACCGCTTTGGTATTTACCCAACAATTACAGGTTTATTAACAGCAGGACGAGGCTCCAGGCATGGACGACAAGACATTTAACAAGGAATTGGACTCTTGGATTGAACAGCTAAATGAGTGTAAACAGCTATCAGAGAATCAGGTCAAAGTTCTATGCGAAAAGGTAGGTTTGCTCAAAAATTGGCTTTATTTGCACTTACAACGATACCATCGCAATGGTCACGTAAGAGATCATACAAGCGCGGGGTTGTCTCATTTCCACCCAAGCCTATTTTCTTTCCATGAAAAACGCCATAGCCTAATTCACGTGTGGCCCTGTTTTGTATAGCATCCCTTTACAGAAGCATGCAGCCCATAGCTATAACTGCTCTCACCAAAGATGCGATGGTTTTCATTGAGCTACGCCCACTCGGACTCCTCTCTCCACATGAACAGGCTTTCTACATGTTGAACACATGAATCCCGTCATGAACTACATGCGATTGTTCAGGCTTTTAAACGTAGTGCGCAGATAACCAGGCGCCACACACTGTCAACTCCTTGTTTTTTTTTTTAGGCAAAAGAAATCCTCACACAGGAATCTAACGTGCAGGAGGTGAGATGTCCTGTGACCGTGTGTGGAGATGTGCATGGGCAGTTCCATGACCTGATGGAGCTTTTTAAAATTGGAGGCAAATCTCCTGATACTAACTACCTCTTCATGGGAGACTATGTTGATCGAGGCTATTATTCTGTGGAAACTGTCACACTCTTGGTTTCCCTTAAGGTACACAACGGCTGATTATGGATAATGATTAAACAAAAATAATATTATTTTGAAGAGAGGGTGTGAATAATGCATTTGTACCTAGGTACGATTTCGAGAACGGATCACTATCCTCAGAGGAAACCATGAAAGCAGGCAGATCACACAAGTGTATGGATTTTATGATGAGTGCCTAAGGAAATATGGCAATGCCAATGTTTGGAAATATTTCACAGACTTATTTGACTATTTGCCTCTTACTGCACTGGTGGACAACCAGGTAAGATGCATTAAGTGTTTGCAATAACCCTGTAATGAATTTTAAATTGGTTTATGTTTTCACAAGATTTTCTGCCTACACGGAGGTCTTTCTCCATCTATAGACACCCTTGAGCACATCAGAGCACTAGATCGCTTGCAGGAGGTTCCTCATGAGGTACAGTCTTATCGTATTTATCAAGTTATGCTGCAAACTATAATGTGGAGTATTATTTTCTCCAAACTTACATACACCCAAATACAAAAACAATAAACAGGATACAATATAATACTCCACAATCCACAGTTTTGAAATAGATTGGAAATAGCTGACGCTTATTTGTTTCCAACCCCTCTCACTCATGCAACATAACATAAGCTCTCACTGAGACAGTCACAGGCCCAAACGCTCTCTGACCCTACCCCTTTACCTGCAATAACTGCTTACAATCAGGAAAACAATTTGAGAAATAATACTGAATTGATAATATCTTATGGTATTAAAGTTAAATTGAATTCAGGCTTGTCCAGTAGACTAGATAAATGAGAAAATATGAAATAATAATCTGTGGCTCTCTTTTAAGGGGCCTATGTGTGACCTATTATGGTCAGATCCGGATGATCGTGGGGGCTGGGGTATCTCACCACGAGGCGCAGGCTACACTTTTGGACAGGACATCTCTGAGACTTTTAACCACGCAAATGGCCTGACTCTTGTCTCTAGAGCCCACCAGCTAGTAATGGAGGTATGTGCTATTAAGGGCTTCATTCAACCTGTATCATGCGCAGTGCATTTCTCAAGGCTTATTGCATTTTCTTACAGGGTTATAACTGGTGCCATGACCGTAATGTTGTTACAATCTTCAGTGCGCCCAACTATTGTTATCGCTGTGGGAACCAGGCAGCAATCATGGAACTTGACGATACATTGAAATACTCCTTGTATGCTTTTGATAAGCTTCTCATCATTAATACTTTTCTCACAAGGCTCATCAAATGTTTGAATAGGATGTTTTTGTTGTTTCTTTCAGTCTACAGTTTGACCCGGCACCGCGCAGAGGGGAGCCCCACGTGACAAGAAGGACCCCTGATTATTTCTTGTAAGATGTGGACAGTTTGGGGAGAGCTCTTTTAAACACTCTCCCATGGACCAGTGCATCTGTGCCATAGTCAGAGAAACTATCACGGTCACTTCAGTGTAATTCTCTTGTCAACTTCTCAGTGCATGATGTCTTTGAAGCAACAACCCACCACTATTTAAAGGATAGCATCTGCTGTTTTAAGCATGTGTTTCATGTCACAAACTTTTGTTACTAGATCAAACTGTACTGCTGTCTAACAAAACTGTATTACTGTGACTCAGCTCAAACAGATCCTTTTTTGTTTTGGGAAAGAAGAGGGGAACGGGTTGTATCTTGGAAATACAATGGTATAGAGCAGTAGTTCTGGAATATATGTGTAGGGAGTCCCCCAATTCTACAATCCATTATAATAAAAACTCCTCGACAACAGACATATAACACTTATATGGAAACAAATACATTAGTGAAATAGATACTTTTTGAAATGAACTTTGAGTTTACTTGGTTTTAAACATGGTCTGGACTTTCCTATTTTTTTTACTATTATTTTACTATCAAACTATCAAGGGGTCTCAAAAAACCCTGGTGTAGAGGGCTGAGTGCCAAGTTTTACATTTTGTAAAACCACCAGAAAATAGAAAAAAAAAATCTGGTCAGTTGTACCTGAACACCCACAGTTTCATATCGCTCTCTCTTGGTGGTTCTGATGGCTCAAAGAAATTACATACTTATATGGCCTATACATAATACAGAAATTAATATATTTATATTTATTGTTGTTTAAATCATTTTTGCAAAATCACAGTTTTACATTGGCGCTCATCATGTCACTTGCTCTAGTTCACACCATTGTGCAAACGGAACAATAACCAAACATTATAATAAGAAACAAACAAACAAACAAAACATGTCATTTCATGCCCTACTCGCGTGAGGAAATCATTCAACAAAGTTTCACCAATTATTAATGATTTATAGTCTGTGTATAAAATGAGCCGACATGTAGGCGGTGGAGCGGATGTACCCAAGCGAATGATGAAATAAAACTGACGCTGTAACATAAAAAAAATGCCAATTATCATTGTCTCTTGATTATTTTTCATGGATGGTGTAATATTATCATCTGTCTCCTCTCTCTCTTTGCTATTGCGCCACATTTAGTCTCAAATAGACATAAAACATTTGATTATTAGGCGCGCGTTTATTGTGACAGTGTATATCCGGTGGCCGCATTGGGGGTTGTTCTGAAGCGGACCAGAGCTGCTGTTTCTACGGGTCAAATTAGCCGCTGCAGCCTTTCAGGGAAGACTCGTGGACCATCAGAGCTGTAAGTAACTAAAAAACGCCGTTACATTCGCCTGCATTGGTCATTTGATGCACACGTCTGAGTTTGTTGGTGCAGAATTGCTATGAAATGTGTTTTTTTTTTTCCTTTTGGGGAACGCGCACTGGCTGCAGCTGGATGTGTGGATGTGGCAGGTTGATACTAGTTGAATCTTGGGGGGCCACAACTGGAGACGGGAGATGGGGCATATGTCGTGATTCATAGGGGCATTTGCAAGGGGAAATGTATTTAATTGTAGTCATTCGTTGCGCTTCAGTGGATGGATGGGTGCGCTCCTGAGGTCCAGCTGTAACTGGTCTGTGTCGGGTTGAACAATCCATGACAGTGCGTGTACCTCTACTCCCACTCTGATTTTCATGTGTATTTGCACAGGTTGATTAAATAGAGGTTTAGTTCACACCGCAGCCTCGTGGGAATTCATACAGTAGACATTTCGTTGATCTGAGTATATTCCTTGTAAATGACAGCTTTACATCACACAGTGGTTAATTTTCAGCCGTGCAGGTCGTGTTTGATTGGCTGAGAGTCAATGCATGGTGTGAGGGGGCTCTGGATCAAAGGGCATGGCACTCCAAAGTTCACATTATTACCTGTCTGGTACAATGTTATCAATTGTCTTAGATAAGGAGTGCATGTTTCAGCACCACCTCCTGCTGAAATAGAAGCCAGGTTGTTTTCATCTCGTGAGGGCCCCATGCCGTTTAATTGGATTTAAAGAGACAGCATGCCTTTTCAATTTAAAATCTGTCTTCTTGATATTGCTGTGTTGTTTCTTGAATTAATGAATACATTAAATATTCTCAGAATGTCACATGGACAAATGTTCAAATATTTGCTTTAGACACATAGAGCAGTTTCAAAGCTGTGTGGCCTGGTTGGTTATGGTTACAGACTTCCAGTAGCCCACATCCCTGTGTGGTGGCTCTATTGCGAGTGAACTGATTTGTGCATTGGCCTCTTACCCCAGGCCTGTCCTACAAGAAGCTGCTTCTATAGCTTCACTTTGGGGGTTGGTGTGCAATTATAAAAGGTTTTGCAATTTAGCGTTTCACAACCTTTGTGTCAAGTCATCCATTACCGTAGAGACATAATGCTGAGTAAGCAGCAGCACAAGGCAGCGTTCAACAGTGTTTTTTGACTAATATACTAATATATATATATATATATATATATATATATATATATATATAAATATATATATATATATATATATATAATGATGTAGGTCTGCTGTAATAATACACATAATAACTATAATAACACTTCCAGTGATAAAATGAGATTATGCAGTATATGCCAATGTTGCTTAATGTCTGCCTCAAGACATGAGACGACTCAAGTCTTCTTTTTATACCTATCTCGATTCTGCCTAGTCCACTGTTAAATCGCCTCAAGTATAATGCCTGTAAATGTGGTTCATTGAGCATTCTTTTAATACTACAGCTTTTTTTCCCCCTCAGACAATCATGGCAGCAGAGCTATCTACTACCATAAACATCAATGAGCCGCGGTGGGACCAAAGCACATTTATGGGTCGAGCAAAACATTTTTTCACTGTCACAGACCCAAGGAATGTCCTTCTCACCAACGAACAACTAACGGAAGCACATAGTATAATAACTGACTACAGGTAACCCTAACCCTAGAAACAATACTTCTACACATTTTCTTTTCTTTTAGTGCCATATTTTGTCAACTATTTTTGAATCTATCCATTGTTCTGAAGGAAAGGCGTTGTGTCCGCGGAGCTGACAGAGGATGAATTGTGGAGAGCAAAATATATCTTTGATTCTGCATTTCACCCTGACACTGGTGAGAAGATGATCCTGATTGGTCGCATGTCAGCACAAGTCCCCATGAACATGACGATCACTGGGTGTATGATGACATTTTACAAGTAAGTGCATGTCTGCCCTTAAAATGAAACTTATATAACTAGGGCTGTAACTAAGTTATTTTGATAATTGATTCATTTGTCATTTTGAACACAAATATTTAAAATGTCTGTCTGAAGTCAATGAAGTCCATGGAAATCCAAATAAAATTTGTCATAAAAAACAAAACATTTACTAATTTTCAAATGCTTTTCATGTAATTACTTCTCTGTTTGAATGTACAAATCACAAACTTCATATGTCATTATAGTCTGTATATAGAACAGTTAACAATTAATCAATTATATGTTCTGTTCTTGCAGTTTTATACAATGTGTGTTTGTTTGTAGAACTACTCCAGCTGTTTTGTTCTGGCAGTGGATCAATCAGTCGTTCAATGCTATTGTCAATTACACAAACAGAAGCGGAGATGCTCCGCTCACTGTGAAGTAAGTCATCATATCTATTGTCGACCTCAGCTTTGGCTGTACTCGTCTGATGGACACTTGTCTTGTGTTCGCAGTCAGCTTGGCACAGCGTATGTGTCCGCTACAACTGGGGCAGTCGTCACAGCTCTAGGACTGAACGCACTATCAAAGGTATTGGATTATCTAATCCAGAGGTTGCCCAACATGGCTCAGGGGCCCTCACACTTTACTGTTCCCCAGCACTGTATCCACAATAATAAATTAAGTCTGCAGTAATTTGTATCTTAATGAATGATAAATAATACATTCTGGCTACCAGCCAATACTGCCCACTGTGGGTCTAACTTTTTGGAGAGTTTGAAATGCTGGAATTGACATATGTCTTCTCTTGCTACAGCATGTCTCTCCCCTTATTGGACGGTTTGTTCCCTTCGCTGCTGTTGCTGCTGCTAACTGTATAAATATCCCATTGATGAGACAAAGGTACACACAACATACAGTATATACTGTATTAACTTGTGCTTCATAGCTGTGTTTTCAGCACATAACTATCACATATTTTTACAGAGAATTGAAGCATGGTATTCCCATTACAGATGAAAATGACAATAGGTTAGGAGAATCTACAAATGCTGCTCAGCAAGCCATATCTCAGGTAGTGGTTTCCCGAATTCTCATGGCATCACCAGGAATGGGTATGAACAGCTAAATATTGCCATTTTAACAAATAATCAAGGACAAGTCTCTCATATGATTTTCCCCCACAGCCATTCCACCTTTCCTTATGAACCACTTAGAAAAAAAGGCATTCCTGAAGGTATGTTTATTACTGTATATTACTGATGTGAGCCAGAGCACACTGTAAATGCTTTTATCAGTGAAAGAATGACTTGTGCCACTGGGCCACTCCAGTATGGGAATTCAGCACTGCTTTTGTGCTTTGGCTTTTCAGAAGTTCCCATGGATGAGTGCACCTATTCAAGTGAGCCTGGTGGGATTCTGGTGAGTCGTCACAGATGGACCAGCTGATAAACATTTGATGTTTCACGCTGCAGAGATTGAAAAAAACTTCTATGTGATCATTCTCTTTCAGTTTGGTGTTCGCCACTCCACTCTGTTGTGCACTCTTTCCTCAAAAGAGGTGTGTGGATTCTGTCTGTCAGGGATCTGTGAATATTGTATAATGCGCTTGTGTCAATGTTATTGCACAGCATGTGCATTGGGCCTGGGCCTCACATTCCTGTGTTCTGCCTGTAGCTCCATATCAGTGACCCGACTTGAGCCTGAGCTACAAGAGAAGATTCGGGCCAGTCATCCTGGAGTGGAGAGGGTCTTCTTCAACAAGGGGCTATGAGAACGTCCTGCCAAACTCATCGGCGTACACCCACTGTCCATTTGAGTCAATGTGCCAAAGTTCAGTGTCTCCTAATGCACCCATCTCAGATGAATATGTGAAGTCCCATCTTTGTAATTATGTATTTGATTTTGGAAATCTGATTCTTGCATTTCCATTTACCAACATAAAACAGCATTTTAGGACTTTGTTTTAAGTTGATACATTGTTTTAAGATAATAGTCTATTTTGCTCAGTTTTATTTAAATACTTTGAGCCACATATTGGGCATTTAGACACGTCTTTGCAGGGTCCTAGAAAATATTCAAAAAGTGATAAGGTGCTACAGTATTCACTGTCTTAAAACGTGTTAATGTGATACATACTGTGTTTGCAAACAGTCTAAGAACAAAATAATCACTCCTCAAAAAGTTCTTATACTTTTTCATTTTAGACACACATAAATAGAAACATCAAATTTACTGCTTCTGCTTCAAATAGAACAGGATGTAGAGCCAGTTTTATAAATGTTAAATAACACAGAATTTTCAACGGTGAGGACCACGCCACAACAAAAGAATGCAATAGAATTATCCTTTATTGATAACAGCAAGTTTCCATTGAGATGGTGAAGCCGTTAACTGCCTTCTCTAAACATGAGACTAGAAAGGAGGTGTGGTCCTGCTCCTGAACTGCAACATTAACCCCATTTAACATTCATGAAGTATTTTGTAAATATAACTAAATTAAAACATGAATTTTGCCAAATGCCAAACGCATACGTCACAACATATTCAGTCAATATTAAAATATAATGAAATCTAAATTAATTGTGTAGTCATATAAATGCAGTGAGACCATATCAAATTGTTTACAAATTTAAATGTTTAATAAATGTTTGAATATTGATTTTGTTTTTGCATACTTTGTGATTTCTGTAGTCTTTCATGTTGAATAGATGTGAATGTGATGCCAATCACAGTGTTGTTCAATTTGATATCGGTGTTAACAGTTTCCTTTGTGGTAGTGTTCATTTGCTGGTATTCAAGTTGCTGAATGTAGACTTTCTTTCTAAACTCCGGTTGTTTCCAGTCGGCCTGAAAAAGCACAATGTTTTCACCTAATTGTATTGTATTTTAATAATTCAGTTTTGTGCTCACATTTTGGGCTACATTACTTCTCCATACAAATGTTCTTATTTTTAACAAAACATAACAATAGCTGCCTAATTGACAAAGTGAATAATAAAGTTCGGTTTGCATTAGCTGAAATGTTGTGTTTTTCTAAGAGCACCAGCACCTCCTGTTGGTTTAAGCATAAAACAGCACTGTCAGATTAAAACATTTTAATGTCAAGGCACATCGAGATACGTAAATTTAACAATGAATGCGCAGAAACGTGATTGACAAAAACATGTGCATACAGAGAAGCAGCAAGATGGCTCGG
Organism: Knipowitschia caucasica; assembly: GCA_964034765.1. Classification (NCBI taxonomy): domain Eukaryota; kingdom Metazoa; phylum Chordata; class Actinopteri; order Gobiiformes; family Gobiidae; genus Knipowitschia; species Knipowitschia caucasica. The sequence goes on from OZ035830.1 coordinate 21,360,281, forward strand.
ACTGCCATAAAAGGTAAATAGTCATAGATTTCAGAACACAAGACAAGAAAAATAAAGCAACATCAAATATCAACCATTACTGGACAGAACATGAGCAAAGCTTGAGCAGAATTAGACCAAACCATGAGTTCCTACCTCAGTAACTAGTTGACGGGGAACAGCAGTGACTATAAAGTATGTATTTCCTTGTTCATGTTTGACATAAGACAGACTGCAGCAGTAATTAAAACACAAACCTCATCTTATCTCCAATACACCCATATATTTTTGGCCTTCTGTGTCATCATCTGAAAGTAACTCTGTAACAAATATTCTGACCGATTTAAAACAAATGCTTCAAGTGACCAAAAAGTTGCTTCCTATTCTCAAAAGTTCAAGTCAGATACACAGATTTTGTTCAGGTGCAACAGATGCTCAGTGCTACCTTAGGAATGTGCTGGACTTGACATTTTCATTGGCACAATATATGTCTGTCTTTCAATTGTTCCTACACAAAATCAGTGCAGTCAAAATTTTTACCAAGCATTTTACCATTACAATAGAAAAAAGATAAATAATATAAATACTGGGAAATTAAACATTTATAATGTTTCTCCTTTAAAGAAAATTGGTTAAAATGAATCACTAGTGTCCAGTTTGGGCACTATAAAATGTTAAAATGTCTTTGGATTGATGTCATGCTTCTGGCCAACTTAGCACCATAGAAATGGACATCTTTGCCAAGCTTACTAGAATATGATAGGTTGAGTTACTGAGACTGAGAGAAATGTGCAGCTCAGCTGGCAGAGAACAAAAAGCACGTTAACAGTAGGCACCAAGGCTTTTCTTCAGACACAAGAGTCCTTCAGCAGTGCGGTATAAGGCTGCGTGTGATTTCCTTTTGTATTTATTTATCCTAGGGTGCATTCAGTTTGTCAATTTACCAGAGTTTACTTTAGTTGGACTAGTTTTGGTTTATTCTGGGAAAAAAATGCTTCATTTGTGGAGACCTGAAACCAGGTGCACACTGGTCCACTTGTCACCTACGTCAGTTCACTAGATTAACAGATCCGTGACTTTTAGGACGTTTGTTTCTGAAGTCCACTTGACCAATAATTGTGAACGCGCCCCAAGTTCGTACTTGCGTGAGTACATATTTGGTTCAGCAGAACTCCTCCGCTGCCGCCTCTCCCACTAACAGCGAGTGCTTGTCGGGCTCCAGCACCAGGCTGTTGAGCGAGTGCTTGTCCGAGCGCAGTGAGTTGATGGAGGCACGGCTGTAGTTAACGATGCGATCCAGCAGACTGAGTTTCGGGGAGGTTCTTCGCAGCTCGCCCATGCCAATGTGCACGCTGACGTCAGACAGACTGCCTTGGTGTCGACTCTTCCCAAAGCGAGATTCCAATTTCTCTGCGCTGGGTTTGGTGTAACTACAGCACAAGATCAAATATTAGAAAGAAAAAAAAGAAGAAAAACAGGTAATCATGTTTTTTTTTACCATTTAAGTAGAAGAGACGACAAAACGACGGAAACAGAAGACAAGGCCATGGCAGCTGAGCCCATCCATGGCTGCAGCACCAGACCAATGGGAAGGAACACACCTAAACAACAAGTGCTTTGAGAAACGTATTCAAATAAGTTAATCTTATGTTACTATAAACAGGTTCTCACCAGCAGCAATAGGGATGCCAACCAGGTTGTAGATCAATGCAAAAATAAAGTTAATTCTTATTCTCTTGACTGTCTTTTTAGAGAGATCAATGCTGGCCACAACGTCCAACAAGTCATTCTGTGAACACAATTATCAGTCAGATTGGACAATAAATGAAGTACTTTTCAATACATTGAAAATTGCATCATCAGTGAAACTGTATGAACCCATAAGGCGCTTGAGTTTATTCAGAAACTAGATGTGAATGAGAAACTGAGGAGCTTTAAGACTGTGGAGATAAAGGGCTACTGATATCAAGAACAGAATATCTCAAATATTTATGAAAGGTCGTTTAGAAAGTGTCCTGGAAGAAAAGTCTCATGTCATAATTCTGCTACTTTGGCACTTAAAGGGTTATTGTAAAAACAAATACAAATATTTTTTTTTTAGACCCACTCTTATCAACACCACATCTGCCGCCTCTATGGCAACATCTGTTCCCGTTCCTATGGCGATCCCCACATCTGCCATCGCCAAAGCTGGTGAATCATTGACACCGTCTCCCACCATGGCCACCCTCTTTCCCGCCTGCTGCAGCTGCTCCACTTTGGCCACTTTATGTGATGGAAGAACTTCAGCAAACACCTTCCGGATGCCCACCTGGAAAACCACCATGAATAATGAAATAAAGGGCAGTGCTGGACAAACAAGCACACACACATCCACACACATCATTGATTCACTTGTGATCTTGTCAATTATATGACGAGTAAATACCTGGGCAGCTATAGCTCGTGCAGTCTTGCTGTTGTCTCCCGTCATAAGGATCACTTCCAGCCCCATGTTAGTCAAAGTGTGCACTGCCAGCTCTGCCTCTGGCTTCACCGTGTCAGCGATGGCTATCATTACACTCAACAGATCTATGCATAAATACAAATGTTAACTATGGAACTATTTAAATCTAATTATTACTTTTCTTACTGTCTATGGCAACCAATACAGCGGTGCGTCCTCTGCGCTCATGCTCCGTCATTGCATCGTCTACTTCAGGACTGACCTGAAGGCAGTTTCGCCGCATCCACTCCCGGTTTCCAATCAAAACAACATAGGTGGATGTCTGAACCAGACCTATTTACATGTAAGAGGGTCAGAAATGCATTTTCTCTTAGATTCACTAAAACAGAAGCCACATACTGAGAGGCTGCGGGTCCATGATGAGGGGGTGGGAGCTGGAGGAGGTTCGGGTGTCGCTGATTTGAATCAAGACACTGTTGCGTTGGTTGTTATCTTCACTGTCGCTATCCGCCTGCTTCAAAAGTGCCTCAGTGTTGCTCACTTGACATCGAATGCCACAGCCCGGCACGGACTGAAAGTCTGTGCAAGTACCGAGGGACTCTGTGCCAAGTTCCTGAAAAAACAAAAACACTAGAATTGTGATTTTTGTTTTGTTTTTACTTCATAGCGGTTGATTAAAAAAAGAAATAAAAAACCTGTTTGCAGAATTTAGTGATGGCTGCACCCAGTGGATGTTCACTATTGTTCTCTGCTGTTCCGACAATAGCCAAAAGGCGAGACCTGGGTATCTTGTTACTTTCAACGACCATTTTCATCTGAACAACTTTTGGAGCACCATATGTGATGGTACCCGTTTTGTCAAATACAACAGCCTGAACCTGTAAATGGAGAGTCTTAGTGAAACTATTGAGAAAATGTATTTCCTAATGTATAAACGAGCAGGCGTACACTGCATCGCATGGGAAGGTGCAAAATATTGGTTGACAAACCTTATGTGCCATCTCTAGTGGCTCTCCTCCCTTTATCAGAATGCCATTTTGAGCTCCAACTCCTGTGCCCACCATAACAGCTGTTGGGGTTGCCAAGCCAAGAGAACAGGGACAGGCAATGCATAACACGGTTATTGAGGCCTGGAAGGCGAAGCGAATCACTGCTTCAGTCCTTGAAATGCTCTTGTCATATCCCTAAAGATCACAAATTGTTAAATCGAGTCTATTGCAATTCACCAACATTGCGTTGTGTTGGCAATGGATCAAAATAAAATGCTCACAGGAAAGTATTCTTCAACCAGAGAGAAATTCAAAAAACCAATGAAAATCCATGCTACCAGAGTAAGGAGTGAAACACCAACGATAAATGGAACAAAGTAGCCACTAATCTTATCTGCATACTGCTGAATTGGAGCCTAGAAGATGAAGGTAAACAGATCAGAATCAAATCTTTTAAAATAAGATAAAATTAAATCATTTAGTTCATTAACCTTAGAGGTCTGAGCTTCCTCGACTAGTTTGACAATCTGAGACAGAGTTGTGTCCATGCCAACATGTGTCGCACTCACAAGTAGAGAGCCATTTTGGTTAATGGACCCTGCAATTACTGTGCTTCCAGGCTTCTTAGTTACTGGCATTGCTTCCCCTGTACAAAACAACAGTCAGAAAAATACAACTGGCAAGAATAGAAACATAAATAAAATGATGGGTTAATGAGAGGCTTACCTGTAATGAGGGATTCATCAGCCATGGAGTGTCCCTCAATGACTCTTCCATCAACAGGAAACTTTCCTCCGGGAACAACTTTGACCACATCGCCTCTCTGAACTAGCTCCACATCCACTTGTTCTTCACTAAAACATGTTGATTACAAGTTACAATATAGACTAAACCTCAACTGTCAGAAACAGGTCGGAGTATTACCTGATAACGGACATGTCACTGGCAAGCAAAACCACCGTCGCCTCTGTAGCTTGGAGTGACATTAATTTGGACAAAGCTTCCGAAGTTTTGCTCTGCAATTATATAAAAATAAATTCTAAGTGTTGACGTCAAATGTTCTTATGAAAATACTTATCACAATCTCAAACCTTTGCAATTTGCTCAAGCATCCGTCCAAGAGAGATGAAGACAAAGAGCATCGGTGGTGTATCAAAGAAGGTAATGGGGTTAATTTTTGCTTTTTCAATGATGGCTACAATTAAAACGATTAGAGAGTAGGTGAAGGCAATAGTGGTGGCCAGAACTATCAGCACATCCATGTTGGCCGACTTGTGTTTGACAGCTTTAAAGGCTTGGATGTAGAAGTAGCGACCCCCAATGAACTAAGTAAATGGAGCAGGGTAAATAGACAGCAAGTCAGGAAAACATAACATACATTTAATTGGAAGGTTACCTGGACAGGCACACAAAACAGGAAAGAGAGTAGGTTCATAACAGAGAGTCCTGGAATCAGCTGTCTTTCCAGAAACATTGTTGAGTGAAAGCGATTGCGGTCCTCTGATGTGAAGTTGTGTCGATGAGCAGTGTGCATTTGATGGTCCATAACAATCATGTAGATCATCATGCCCATGACCGGCACACAGAAGATGAAGCTGACAAAAAAGGACTTTCTCCATCTACAAAGGACAAAGGATTATAATCATCATCAAAACATAAGATGAAGAAGTAAAGACTCCTTACTGTTTTATTTCTTTGCTGTGGTCTAAGTGGCTTGCAGTACGGTCCCTTTTAACTAAAGTTGCCTCAAATCCAAGATTCTGCAATCAAGCATTATTGTCATCTGTACACTTACAATCAATGACGAATACAAAAAAAAACAATAGAAAGCAAAAACCAACCTCAATATGTTTAATAATGTCTCGAGGACCCATGATTTCAACGTCATATTTAATATGTGCTTTATTGGTTGCCAAGGCAACAGAAGCATATATGATCCCCTTTTCTCTCATAAGACTGGATTCAATTTTGTGAACACAAGAGGCACATGTCATTCCCCGGATCTGAAAAGACAAGGTAAAATCTAGTTACCAGATAAGATGAAGGAAAGGCCTTTTTTTATCCACTTTTAGATACTGGACATCATAATAATAAATAATAATAAAATCCCACAGGATTTTTAGTTTATCCTCGCCGATGTAGGAGGTTCAAGGACAATAGTGACGATCCAGGACACTCAACATTCAACGACATTTATGGACTATTTATGGGTCATCTGCCACTTATGGACCAATGGCTCCATGTGTTTTTTATCATTGAATTTGTATTGTTTGATTCTCTGATCTGTATTGGCGAATTTGAAAACTTTGTAAAGTCCTCTGAGATAACTGCTGTATAGCCCTCATTTAGGGATATACAAAAATAAATTGAAATGAAGAACTCACCACGAGTTCAAGATTTCCATCAGATCCTTCATAGTTCTCCATGACAGAGGCAGTAAACCCCAACTCTTTAATACACTCCCCAATCTTCGCGGGGTCCGTTATTTCAGAGTTAAAGCGCACCTCTGCTTTACTGGCCATAAGTGCCACAAGAACTGAGACAATTCCTAGTGAAAAACACAAGTCATAATAAAACAAATGCACTTCTCTCACAAATTGGGCGTTATATATTTCCATCATTATCCATCCCCACTTGACACAAAAATGTATATTCAACGTTTTCTATTTACCAGGCTCATTCTTGAGGTTACGCTCGATGTTCGCCACACAAGAAGCACAAGTCATGCCTCCAATTTGGATGTAACATTTTGAGTATACGTCTTTACGATTCCCTTGAGTGTTTTCCTTGAGTATCTCATCGTTTACGTCTTTCAAAGGCGCAGGGCTCGGTGACTTTGAAACATTCACATTCGATTTTGGCAGCAACGAGTTTGTTTCTGCAAATTACAAAAAGTAGATCTGAATCAGCAGCACATACATGCCTAATTGACAGTACCTTTCACACATGTACACATATATATACACACACACAATTATCTCACCAGGTAAAAAAGCATCAAAGCCCATGTCCTCAACGGCAGCCCTAAGCTCTTCCGGTGTGGTCACTAAAGGATCAAACTCAAAGACTCCTTCGTGCTCAGAAAGAGAGACTTTGGCCGATTTGACTCCTTTTCGTTGCGAGATCACTCCTTCAATGGACTGGACACAGGAGTTACACGTCATGCCCTCAATATGAATATTTGCTACGGAGGACAGCGGCTGACTTAGGCAAGGCTGGGGCATGGCATACTTCACGTGGCCTCCAAAACTAGGCAGCGTGGAGACAGAGTGAGAAGGGCTAGAACTGAGAGCGCCAGGAGAGCCCCAGAGCTCAGTTCTAAAGTTTCCCGGTGGAAGAGCTTCAATGGCCTGCTGTATTTGATATTCCGAGATCTGCAGAGGGTCGTGAACTATAGAAGCCTTTTCTTTTTCTAGTGAAACCTCGACAGAAGATATGCCGGGTAGCATCGCAATATTGTCCTGGATATTGACAACACATGAGCGGCAGTGCATGCCTTGGACCCTGAGTGTGACGGGAGTTGTGTCTATGAAGATTTCGGTCTCCTCTGTCGTTTCTGACGGAGAAGAAACGACGGAATTTTGGGAATCGACAAAACGCTCAATATCACAAGGCAGCTGTAGAGGTCGGGGCTTGGACTTGACAGAGGCCTTAAAGCCTGCTCGAGATATTTGGTCCAGGATTGTTTGGATGGTGATAAGGTATGGCCGGTAAACAATAGTAGCTTCTTTCGCATCTAAAACAACTGTGGATAAAAAACACATAATAGTTATAGTTTGTTAAGAACATGGTACAAACTAAACACAAACGCAACCAAACAAACCTCTAATTTTGTCAATGCCTTTCAGCTTTCCAATCTTCCCTTCGATGGTGGTGACGCAGGAGTGGCAGGTCATTCCTTCGATGCTCAGTTTCAGCAGAGTTTCCTCAGATCCGGCCTTGTGGGACAGGGATAAACTGGGGGTGCGGTCCTTGGGAGAGACTGTCGCTGTTACACTGGAGACTACTTCATTGAGCTGTTGTGCAGATGTTAGCACTGTAACATAAGTGATAATAAATCCTCCTTGCGCAAAGCTGTGGTTGACGTCCAGCACTCCCTGAATACGTGTGAGCCGCTCCAGCGCCTCTTGTTGGGCAGCGGGAGAGAGCCCTGAGGCTGGGACAAGCAGAGTGTCCGTGTCCACAGGTGTGGCTTCGCTTGACTCGGATAGAAGCGACTCAAAACCCATGTCTTCAATGGCCAAGGACAGAGAATCAGCGGTTTGCTTACTTTGGTCGAATATAATAGACGAATTTTTCAACTCCAAAGACACCTACAAAAAGGAAAAAATAAAGAAAAGTCATTTCAGTCACTGGATACTGTATTTGTTAGAGCAATGATGTTCAAAGTAGGGAATTGCTACAGGACGAAGATGATCACTATTTCACCAAACAATTGAGACAATACATCAGATACAGAACACTAAAATGGATTTGAATATGTGTCTTTGTGTTGAAAAAATATTAGTGCTGTAGTTAAACTACACACACAAGGGCATTAGCACATACCTCCACATTTGCTTATTCTAAAGATTCGAGAGGGTTAAAGTTTTTGTGTTGGAAAATTATGCAAAATGTCCTCATGTTGCATTATTTCCCAACACAAAAACTTTTACCCTCTCAAATATACATGTGTCAGCTGTATGACCCCATAACCCTCAGCAAGAAGGAAACATGTGACTCACTGAAGCGATCACTTGACTGAGCTGTGGTGCAGATCTAAGTGGGGGATTGTAAGTAGTTGTAGAAGTACTTGTTTAGTAATCAACAGATTTTAAAACGTGTTTTTAGTTGACTTTTTTGTTTTGTTCAATCCTAGAATATTTATTTTCATCTGGACATTGTGGGAATACCCAAGGTGGGGTCATGAGCAACTGCATGAGATGATTTCAAGATAACATTCTCATTCATTATTTAACACAAAATATAATCCAGTAAGTAAAACATGATCACATACCAATATCTATAACCGATAAAAACACTTGTTTTGTGGATTTGTTTTTGGAAAGGATATAACAAAATGTGAATGGAGTTTTGAGTATGGAATAAGTAGCTTGAATTAGGGCTGGGCGATATGGCAAAAAAGTAACATCTCGATTTTATTTCCTGCTTTGGACGATTTTGATTTTAAATCGATTTTCATTAAAGTCACTCAAGACAGACTTTGCCCTTAATTTGTTTTTATCTTTCCGCTCAATATTCAAGTTTCAAAACTATTTTAAATTTGTTTCCCCCAATACGTATTATAAAAGGCGTGTACAACCTGTGCTGATATTGTAAGTATAATTCGTGTGCTGCTGGAACTCACAATATTCTTCATTCGATTTAACAATTTTCACATTTTTCACAAATTACATTTTTTCAAAAGCCGATTAATTGCCTAAATTTGATTTATTGCCCAGCCCTAGCTTGAATAGAATATAATATGATATAATTAGCTAATTAGGTAATGATAATGCAACACAACGATCTACTATTTGATGCGTAAGGTAAATGCACAAGTAAGTAAGTAGCAATATTTATTTATATACTGCCTTTCTCAGACCAGAGTCACATTGTTATTTTTGGGCATTTGTCTCTCACTCCACACAGATGTGGGAGCGGGGTCGCCAGTACAGGAGGCGCATGCCAGACCTGTTGTACATGTTTTTAGTGGTAGGGGAAACCGGAGTACCCGGAGGAAACCTACGCAGACATGGGGAGAACATGCAAGCTCCATTCAGAAAGACCCTGGTCCTTCTTGCTGAGAGGCGAGAGTGCTATCCACTCAGCCACCATGCCCTCTGGTGGATTTATATAGTTGACACCAATATTTTAGGAAACATGTGAAAGGGCTTTTTATGGAATAAAGCATAAGACCATTTGGGGAGATTTAAGGGACATTTCCTGTAGGCACAGACAGTATAACGGCCAATACTGCAGTCCACAAATGGCAAAGCTTTATCTAGTGAAGTTAGCATTATTACATTATCTCTCCCATTCGACCATTGCCTGGGGGATAAACACACAAAACACAAGACAGCAGGCCACATCAGCTGTCTGGTCCTAAAGTAACAATGATGTCACTTGGATTAATTAGACAAATGTACCCTTTCTATATTAGTGTGTTTTCTTGTAAATCAGAAAATCTTTTTAGCTTTTACCAAAAGTATGAAGTACTGATAATAATTTCCTCAATGTGACTGCCATAAAAGTGGAACAGGTGTTGCGTCAAGTGTTGGAATAGTGTCACTGAAGAAAACCTGTCAATAAATGTAAGTTCAGAACGTGTCAGGGCATCTCGTGAAATCATTCACCTTTATGTGGATCACTCCTGGAAAGGCTCCAATGCGCTGCTCGATGGACTGGACGCAGGACCCACAAGTCATGCCTTCCACTCCAATAATGGTGGAGGCGATGCCGACTTTTTGTTTCATTGTTACTGAAACAAACAAAAAACAGTCAGTTACCAGAGCCAGATCTCACAGCTTCGAAGGACAGAAGAATTGTGTGTCTATGGGGTTAGGGGTGGAACGGTGGGACCAGTACATTCATGGAAAATGATAGAAATAAATCATTGTGTGTGTGATATATATATTATATGAAATCAGTTATTATTATTATAATATGTTAAACGGGTTGATCATAATACCAGACCTAATTAATTACACAAATGAAATATCATTGATAATTGTTAAGCGTTTTTTTTTCGCCAAAGACTGTAAATATGTTTTAATATACAGTCTCCATATATTGATACTGTATATTAGGTAACATGAATTTCTTTTTCCATAAACAAAGCTATCTACATAGTTGTAGCACTGGAAAGGTAACTAGTTATTCAACTGCACATGAGCAGCACAAGCCTAACACGGAGAAGAATGGCTTTAGCGAAAACAGGTCAGTCGTGTTTACTGTTCCAAAATAATCCACAAAGTGTTCCTCTTACCTTGTGACGGGGAAGTACTGACGATAGTTAGTTAGCAAATATAGCTTATGCTGCTAAATGAAGCTAACAAAGCAGCCGCACTCAGCTCGTAACCACCACCCTACATTACAGAGCATGAAGCGGCCACAGAATGGGATTCCGCGGGCTACACAGTCTGGATCGTGTCCAAAAATCATTATATTGAATTGTCTCTTTTTCTGTTTAGTTTCGTCTTAGCACGTAGACGTGAAGCCCACGTGACTGATGAACGCATAGAGCACGTCACCTCAAGGGGTGGAGCTTGAGATACCATGGTAACCATAGACCGTAACCTGCTTCCCTTGATCGCACAGAGCAGCAGTACAGCGAGCTAGGGATCTACTACTGAAATTCTTTATTTTCTATTTATACTCTGAATATACACAAGTTTTGATTATCAACCAATTCTCGGGATTTTCTCAAACAGTCTCTATAGCTTCCTGGTTATTTTGGCCAGTTGTAGAAGAAGTCTGGTCATGTTCGTGTTCCTTTATCATGGTCATGGATCAATAAAGTAGCTTGTATCTATCTATCTATCTAGCTATCATCCCATGAAGTTGGTTACCTTCTTCCCCACAAGAAGAAAAGAGGCCTCTGGTGTTGGTTTGAAGGAGGTTTTTCAACTCTGACACTGTTTCCACAACAAGTGTGTTGTTCTTCAGTGTGGTCAGATTTTCTGCAACCAGGATACACTGTTCCTGTGTCTCAGGTGCTCAGTAACTAGTGGAGCAAAATGCTTATAAATCCATGGCACAATGTCAATGACATCCTCTGTAAATGATTCCACAAGTAGTTGCTCCCCAGAGAAGCCCACTTATTGTAGACCTGACAACCATTTGTAATTACTTATGTTTTCTATGTATTATTATAGAAGGTGTCATGGCTGTGTGCAAAGATAACCAAACCTAGCATTACACAACTGCAGGTGAAGATAATCCACATGGACGTCATAGACAGTATTTAATGGCACTAATAGGTGGACAGGAGGGTCAGGGCGCATGGACAAGCCGTCAAGCTGTCCCTGAAACTAAGAGCTTATCTCAGCTATGTGCTCTCCATACTCCTGTAACTCCACAATGGCCATGGACCTGACTTGAGAGAGCTGCATCTCCACCAACCCAACATCTACCAGAGTGTGACGAGTCTTACTTTAATCGGGTGAGTAAAAACAGATTGTGTGTCTTGGCCTTGATGTTGTGTGTTATATTAATAATATGTGGCCCCCATGGATCTAGGGTGGCCCCACATGGTCTATTCTAGTCCCAGAAACACATTACAAGGCTTGGTTAGTATTGAGATATAGGGAACCGTTGGAATTAGGTCCCATTGGGCAGCTGAGGTTGATGTTGTGTCATTAGATAAGATACTTTTCCCTCATTGTCTTTTATTAATGTGGAGTATGCATGAATGTTTTGGGGTGGTCGGACAAGCCTTCATTTAAATCTTTAAAGACTGAAGAAACAAAAGGGTGTATTAGAAAGACGATTATTGTGTTACGAGGCACAGTATATCAGTTCCTGCATGAATAAGTATTTTAGACTCGGACACATTGTATGGTTTAGATAGAATAATATTTATTGACATTTGTCAGTACCAGAAATGGTGGTGGTAGAGCCGGAGAAATAAGCTTGCAACACCATATGAAAGCTGAAGTAATGAGTGACTGTCTAAATGCTGCTGATTATTTGGATGCACAATTGGCTGATAGAGGCGCAGGAAGCAGTGGGAGGAAGACTGTAGAGAGCAGGAGAGATTATGCCCTCTGGAGAGTGTGAGTGGTTTGTGCTCAAGCCTCACAGCAGAAAGGTGATGTGATGGTCAGACAGGCTGATGGCACGGATTGGCATCCTCGCTGTGGTTACCACTGACCGTGAAGTGATTGAATAGTGACTTCAGAGTAGCGCTTTGAGAGACTTTGACAACCCTGTAAATTGCTTTACAAGTAGTGAAGATTCTAGTATTGCTTGAAGCCAATGGGGTTTTGGTGCAATGAATCACATTTAGTGCTTTGCACACTGAGTAAAACTGTACAGTCAATGCAATCATTTATTATAATTGCAACAGCAATTTTGCAGTGAATTACAATAATGATGATTGATGTGCTGCTAATTAGCATCAGAATTGATGCCTTAAGGAATGGATTTTATGGAGACTTTTGTTTGACCTCTTCCTCCAGTAACAACACACCTTACAGAACACATTATGAAAAGCTCGGATTGCAGGCAGCAGTGCAGCAAGAGGCAGGTGGGCTGAGGGAGGACGGGGTCAGAGGAAGGGCTCGTGAGGAAGGTCTGTGTTTACCACAGATCACATCAGTGTAGCTCTGGGGCTGTGCACTGTGCTGTCAACATCTCTGCAGACTGTGTGCAACCCAAGACCAGGTCCTAGGTGAGTTTAATCTTGCCTCTTATCACTGTTTGAGCCAAGAGATGATATCCCGACTCATTGACAGTTGGAGCAATAAATGAGCTCATTTAGGCGAGTGAGGATTGACAGCATGTAGGTGCGTTATCAATAAATCACATTGATTAATGTGGCTAATTTCCATTTTTCTTTAAAGCAGTAATTTGAGTTATGTGAGGAAGTACTTGTGAAGCAAGACTAGATTGGTCAAGACTAGTTTGATGACTGATTTCATTAATGTATTGAATGGATGGAGGGGAGCTCCATTGTGGGGGAGAGGTCATATTTGATTTTGTATTTTACTGTTTTACTATGTTTTTAATTTTATTGTGCAGCACTTTGGAAACTGTGTTTATGAAATGTGCTATATAAATAAAGTGGATTGGATTGGATTGTGCAATTTAACCCTTGTCTCTCGTAGTACAATATGCATGTAACATCTTTCATGTTTCATATGTTGTGATTTTAACTATTTAACGATTTAACTATCTATTGCAACTTAGCAATACAATACAATAAAATACAATTTATTCTTGTATAGCCCTAGGTCACAACAGAAGTCATCTCAGAGGACTTAACAAAACCATTGAAATCACCAACACAGGTCAGAGAATCAACAGTTAAAACACATGAAGAATATAAAGCACACACAGAAGAAAATGTCCATACATGTTGTAGAATGTTAAAGTGTCCTGATCATCACCAATCCTTTCTGTTGGACACTAACTGTCCAACAAGACCCTCCTGCATCGACAAGGAAAAACTCTTAAAAAACCCAGTGGGAAAAAGTGAGAAACCTTGGAGGAGAACTAGGGAAACCCACAGGGAGGGAGACCCATATGAGAAAGGGATCCGCTCCTCCGGACGGACAGGCTAATGATCTAGGACCTAAGCTAGCTACAGAACGTGGGCCAGTGGACGCTGAACGTGGACAGGTCCGGCGCAGGACCGAAGCACTCCCAGGCGGGCCGGGCAGTCCGCAGGCGCAGACGGAAGAGGCCAGGCTCAGAGATCCCGTCATCGTACCATGAAACAGACAATGGGACAACGGGTGAATAGCAATGAACAAACTACAGTCAGAATCCTAAAAATGCTAAACAGATAAAGTAGGAAGGAGGAGAGGATAGTGCTCAAGTTACCATACTTCTCCCAGCAAACTGACTCCCTATGCAGCTTGACTAACACTCTGAGGAGTTTAACCTTCTCCGAGTCTTACCTTCCTAGCCATATGCTAAACTAAGAGGACTGTTTTAAACCTAGCCTTGAATAAAGAATAACATACAGCATAATATATAACATAATATACAACATAACACAATACATTATTGAATAATATATAACATAATATATAACATAATACAGCATATATATATAATATATACACTACATATTATATATTACCTAATTATATGCTAAATTAAAGTAAAGTGCTTTAAGCCTGGCCTTGAATGTGGAGACCGTATCTGCTTCCTTAACATAAATGGGAAGCTGATTCCACAGTAAAGGAGCTTGGTAGCTAAATGCTCTGCCACCAACAGTGACCTTTGAGACCTTAGGGACCACCAGACGTCTGGCGTTTTGTGAGCGCAACGCTCGACCTGGTTGATACGACACTAACGTGTCTTGGAGATAAGAGGGAGCCAAGCCATTTATGGCTTTATATGTTAAGAGTAGGATTTTAAACTTTATTCTGTACTCCACAGGGAGCCAGTGGAGTGATTTTAACACCGGAGTTATGTGCTCCCTCCTTTTGGTACCTGTTAAGATCCTAGCTGCTGTATTCTGAACGAGCTGGAAGCTCTTCAAAGAGGCTTTAGGGCACGCTGCCAGTAAAGCGTTACAGTAGTCGAGCCTTGAGGTGACAAACGCGTGAATGAGTTTTTCCGCGTCACTTTTAGGAAGGAAATTCCTAATTTTAGCGATGTTCCGTAAGTGGAAGTACGCCGTTTTAGTTGCTTGGCTTATATAAGCCTTGAAGGAGAGTTCTTGGTCAAAAATGACTCCAAGATTCCTCACAGTGTTACTGGGTATTATACTGACATTATCGAGAGTAACCATCTGGTTAGTGAGGGAGTCACGCAGGCGCTTCGGACCGAGTAGGATCACTTCTGTCTTCTCCGGGTTGAGAAGTAGGAAGTTAAGAGTCATCCACATTTTAAGGTCCTTTGTGCAGGCACTGAGCTTTTCTAGCTGATCTGTCTGATTAGGCTTCATCGACAGATAAAGCTGTGTGTCATCTGCATAGCAGTGGAAATTAATTCCATGCTTTTTAATAATGTTTCCCAGTGGCAGCATGTAGAGAGTAAAAAGAATCGGTCCAAGTACCGAACCCTGCGGCACACCGAATTCTACTCCAGAATAAGGCGACGAGTCCTGATTCACATTGACGAAGTGATATCGATCTGATAAATAGGATTTAAACCAGCCAAGGGCTGTTCCTCTAAGACCTATATCACATTCTAGCCTCTGCAGTAGAATGCTGTGGTCTATTGTGTCAAATGCAGCACTAAGGTCCAGTAGGACCAGCACTGACACTTGTCCATTATCGGCAGCTAGTAGTAAGTCATTTGTGACTTTGACTAGTGCCGTTTCAGTGCTATGATGAGCTCTGAATCCTGATTGAAAGACTTCAAACATATCATTTTCCTGCAGGTGGCAGCGGAGCTGCTCAGCTATAAGTTTTTCCAGGATTTTAGATATAAAAGTGAGGTTTGAGATCGGTCTGTAGTTTGTAAGTATTTCTGGGTCCAGGTTTGTTTTCTTCAGAAGGGGTTTGATTACCGCGGTTTTAAAAGCTTGTGGGACATAGCCACATTGTATGGATGCGTTTATTATATTTACGATCGGCTCAATTATCAAAGGAAGTATGTCTTTGAAGAGCCATGTCGGGACTGCGTCTAACATGCAAGTTGAGGCTTTTGAGGATGTGACCACAGAGATCACCTCTGCTTGGCTCACAGCCATGAATTTATTAAGGCCCACTGAAGAGTCTAAGTGGGAAGTCACGTATGCCGCTTCAACCTGTCCACCACTAACAGCAGGAGCAACCTCCTCCAGCTTGTCACGGATGGATGTAATTTTATTATTAAAGAAGTGGAGAAAGTCGACACTGCTCAGTGAGCTTGGAATTTTAGGCTCGATTGCGCTATGGCAGTTTGTGAGTTTAGCGACGGTGCCAAACAAAAATCTACTGTGTTGTTTTTATTCGCTTCTATTAAAGTTGAATAGTATTGAGTTCGAGCCCCGCGAAGGGCCTTCTTGTAGTTTCGGAGACCTGCTTTCCACTCCCTGTGGACAGGCTCCGAGTGGGAGTGGCGATATAGCCTCTCCAATTTTCTGACGTCCTGTTTTAAAGTGTGGAGTTGAACACTGTACCAGGGCGACGATGATCTAATCCTAATGGTTTTCTGTTTTAAAGGAGCTGCTGCATTTAATGCAGATTTTAAAGACTCCATAGTGTTGCCCACCGTTTGGTCAATGACTGAGGGACTGCAGCTGCTGTGAACAGGTTCACCTGCAGCAGTATTCAACATAGGCTGTATTAGTTCTTTGAACCTTGTGATAGATTTATCATTTAAGGTTCTTTTCATTATGGTTTTATCTTGCGGGACAGGAAAGTCCTCCAAAGCGAGATCAAACGTGATCAAGAAATGGTCAGACAGCAACGAGCTTTGACGCTGGATGTCAACATTGGAGACATCACAGCCGTAGGTCAGGACAAGGTCCAAGGTGTGGTTATGAATGTGAGTAGGTTCCTCGACATTCTGAGTAAAACCAACACCATCTAGTACGGCGCTGAAAGCTTTGTTTAAGCTGTCAGTGCTGTCGTCCACATGTATATTGAAGTCTCCAGCTATAACTATGTTTTCCCATTCCAAAACTAGGTTTGAAATGAAGTCAGAGAATTCTGTTAGGAACTCGCTGTAAGGACCAGGAGGTCGGTATAAAACTATAAATAGTACTGCTTTTTGTTTTCTCCACCCAGGACAGGTGATTGAAAGTGTTAAGTTTTCAAACGAGTGAAAAGCGTTGTTGGTTTTGGGACTAAGAACCAAGTTGGTGTGTGATATAATCGCAACACCACCGCCGCGACCTGTAGCCCTGGCTTTCTGGTAGTTAACATGCGTCGGAGGAGTGCACTCATTCAATCTAACGTAGTCGTCCTGTTGGAGCCAAGTCTCCGAGAGCGCAAACAGATCCAAGCCCTTGTCTATAATAAGTTCGTTTATGAGAAGCGATTTAGACGAGATTGATCTGACGTTCATTAAACCACATTTAACAACCCTACCGCTAGAACTATTTCTGTCTGTCTGAACTTTTATTAAGTTACTGTGTCTGACACCTAGGTCAGATTTCCTCGCATATAGTGCTTTAGACTTCAAGCGGGGAACACACACAGTTTCAATCTGACTAGGTTCTGAGGCTAGTAACTGAGCACACACAGGCACACACACACATGCACACACAGTTTCAATCTGACTAGCCTCTGAGGCTAGTAACTGAACAGATGGGGGCTCAGAGGTTGTGGCAGAGCAGCTCTGCACCCGGGCCTCAGTTCTGCATCGTCATTTGAGCCGAGCAGAACAGTTTAGAGCCAGGGCCAAATTCTTAGCCAAAAGGGATGTACCCGCCAACGTTGGGTGGATATCATCCGAGCGGATGAGACCGGGCTTTCCCCAAAAGGCACTCCAATTGTCAACATGAACAACACCACTTCGAGGGCACCAGCCAGACAGCCAGCGGTTGAAAGCCGAGTGTCTGCTGAATGCTTCTGCACTGCTAGTGCTAGGTAGGGGCCCAGAGAAGATGACAGTGTCGGCCATTGTGCTAGCCAGCTTGCACACGGCGGCGACTTGCAGCTTCAACACCTCGGACTGTTTCCGCCGAACGTCATTACCACCCGCGTGAATAACAATTCGACGGAAACGCTGCTTGTGTACCTATAGCAATAAGGTATTCAGAATATTCATATATGAAATGTTACAACATACATTTTTCAATGCCAGGTATTCAACATTTTACTCAACTTGTTTGACTTTTCTGCACTCTAATCAGGACTTTTTACTTTACTCTTTTTTATGGCCAATTTGAGCACATTCATTGTGAAACAGAAGGAATGGTCCAAATTGCTGCTGTTGTCCAAATGCCACCTGATTGTTTCATATACTTCTTTCCTCTGGTTCTGGTAAAAATACACAAATCCCCATAGAAAATTAGAAAATTCCAAATATGTTTGAAGGCATGGTAGAAGCTAAATAGTTATGTGGTAAAAATTACAATTACAAATAACCCACACAAAAAAGCACAATTAAAGTGTATAATTTGGCAAATTGGGTTGATAGTTTTTTTGTACATATTTGGAATAATAAAGTAGATCTGCATGGCCATTATTCATCATATAGCAAAATGCATACAATGATTACCTCTGGAATCCCAAAGTAAGCTTTTTTGAATCATACCACGACCAGAAAGTATTAGATGTGCTACGTGATCTTTTTAGCATCCATTACTTGTTAGACTTAACATATATTTCTAACTATTTAAATTCCAGAATGAAGCGAGTAAGTTCAAGCCTCAAGTCCAAGTGCCCGACGTTTGCCTGTTCCCCAAAGCGAGCCAGGAGGCTGAAGCGGGCTCCCTGCAGCTTTGCCCCACGCCGAGGGCAAGCCTGGGGCAACCTGCCTCAGCACGTGGTCCTGCAGATCTTCCAGCACCTCTCTCTAGTCGACCGGGCGCGGGCCTCATCCGTCTGCCGCTGCTGGAACGACGTCTTTCACACCCCGGACCTGTGGCGCCGCTTCGAATTTGAGCTCAACCAGCCGGCCTCATCGTACCTGCGCTCCACCCACCCTGACCTTGTCCAGCAGATCATCAAGAAACACGCCCAGCACCTGCAGTACGTGAGCTTCAAGGTGCAGTTCTAAAATAAATCACTTTTTGTCTGTCCCAGTCCTGTTTTTTCTCTGACCTCGCGCTGCATTTTTACCCTGAACAAGGATATGTTCCTTGCCTAATCCACAGCCATCTGTCGCTTGTTTGATTGTGACTCACCAGCTGGTTTGACATTACACATCAAGCACAGCGAGGATAATTACCCCTCTGTCTTGACATATTTTGATTTTATCTGTGCTGGTACATCAGGTGGACAGCTGCACGGAGTCTGCAGAGGCGGCCTGTGATATCCTTTCCCAACTGGTGGATTGCACCATCAAGACTCTGGGCCTCATCTCCACAGCACGGCCCAGCTTCATGGATGTGTCTCAGGTAGCAGCAGCCAACGATCCCTAATGCGTTTGTGGATTGATCACAAATGTCACGTTGTTGTGTGCTTTTTAAACTGATTTAAGTATGTGTATAAGTCTTTCTGAAATGGGAATGTGGCTTTTCCCACAAAATATGTTTTGCCTGAGACAAAAGTGACTCTAACCTATGATTAGGACTGTATCAAAGGTAATTCAGCACTCGTGCTATTACCTGGTTAATGTTTGGTAAAATAAAAATCATCCCATACCATATTGTTTCTAACTACACCTTCATTTACCAAAGAAAAAGTGGACGGACTTTGGAGTTTGATCTTTCTCTGTGCATTTATTGTCATCAGAGGCAGAAAGTACAGGGCCAAGGATTGTGTTACTTCAAAGAGCCCTAAAGCGGAATGGTTTAAGGCCATTATGGTCCGAATCCCTGTTTGAAACTTGTCCAGTGTGACCCATCAGATGCATTTGACCTTGAGAATGCCAAAGTGCCACATTGGGTACTTATCTCCAGAACTGAGCCAGAGTCCAGGGAGGAAACTGTCCTGCAGTTTTCAAGACAAACAACAAATGTTATGGAAAACAACCACATCCCGAATATTCTAGGACATGAATGTAGATGTCCAATCACATACTGTAAATCCTACTTTAAGGTACAGAAAGCAATAATCATTCACTGTATCTTATAACAAACGTCCTGGAGTAGTTTACTCTGTGAATTCTCCAAATGACTGAGGAAGAATGATGACGTGTTTGTGCTCATCAGGCCCACTTTGTGTCTGCGCTGACAGTGGTGTTTGTCAACTCCAAGTCACTGTCCTCCATCAAGATTGATGACACTCCTGTGGACGACCCGTCCCTCAAGGTGCTGGTTGCCAACAACAGTGACACGCTCAAGTTGCTGAAGATGAGCAGCTGTCCTCACGTCTCCCCAGCTGGTGACTACTGCAACACTCATTCAGTCTAACTCATGTCATCCGAGGCTATTACACATGCACTACTCTTGTTGCAGGGATCCTGTGTGTGGCAGACCAGTGCCATGGGCTCAAAGAGCTGGCTCTGAATTACCATCTTCTGAGTGATGAGCTTCTTCTTGCCCTCTCCACAGAGAAACATGTGAACCTGGAGCACCTGCGCATTGATGTGGTCAGTGAGAACCCCAGCCAAAGCCCCTTCCACACCATCAAGAAGAGCAGCTGGGAGGCCCTGGTGCACCACTCCCCTAAAGTCAACGTTGTCATGTACTTCTTTCTCTACGAAGAGGAGTTTGAGCCTTTTTTCCGAGAGGAAACACCTGTCACTCACCTGTACTTTGGGCGAACAGTGAGTAAAGAGATGTTGGGGCGTATTGGTCTGAACTGCCTCCGTCTGGTGGAGCTGGTGGTGTGTGCCAATGGGCTGGAACCCCTGGACGAAGAGCTGATCCGGATTGCAGAGCGCTGCAAAAGCCTGACGGCCATCGGCCTGGGCGAGTGTGAGGTGACCTGTAGCGGCTTTGTGGAGTTTGTGAAGATGTGTGGAGAGCGGCTGACTCAGCTGTCCATCATGGAGGAGGTGCTGATCCCTGACAGCTCCTACAACATGGAGCAGATCCACAGCGAGGTGTCCAAGTATCTGGGGCGCATTTGGTTTCCTGACATGATGCCCACTTGGTAACTAAGCATAATAAAAGTCTAATACAGTTATTCGATATTGACATTTTTGTGCCACTGCTGATTTTCTCATAGTTTGATTTCATTCATTGATCTCAAATCAGCATCTATAATAAACCACTCTACCGATAATAATTTTGTATTAGGTATGTCTCGAGGTCAGAGCTTACTGACCCCTGTAGAATAACACGTCTCCTTCACTGTGTTGATCAGGTGGTTCATTGTGACCTGTGGAATGTTTGTTCACTCTTCCTGGGTATTGGCATGAGCTGGAACACGCAATTTCTTGTGCGTGGTTCTTTTGCGCCTGTGCGCTCTGTTCAAAAATGGCCATGAATGATCTGTTGATTTGCTTTGTCCCATTTGACCTTTGTGTAGTTGTTGGGTTTAGTCACACGATGGCAGCAGTGATCTTGGTGGAGCAGCTTGTGTCTTATATAACCATACTTCTGTAAAAAGAGGAGGCAAGTGATGTTTTTGGATTTGCATAGGATTCAGTTTTTATTTATCAGGCTATTGTAGCCTATTGTGCAAGCATATTCAGTGTAAAGACTTTTATGTATCCATATTTATCGTTTTAAATAAATTAGGCCCAGCCTAACATTAAGCACAGCTGAAATGGAGTTCACGGTCTGCTGTGTGGCTCCAGCACATCCTGATGCACTGAGGCTGAGGCCCGCGCTCATCACAGAACAGGTTAATCAGGACAATCGACTAATTGTCTCCCGAGACAAGCAGATCGGAACATGAGAAAACCAGAGACATGAGGCTGTAACAAATGTTCTCCCATTGTTGTCAATAAATAAAATAAATTCAGCCTTGTCCATTAGTGCGGCATGTCTTCTCATAGATTCGCAGGTCTCTGTTGCTTCTCTGTCACCACGTTAAGAGTGAAGTCATCCTCCATAATAGAGTCATCATCAAGACTCTCCAGAGACGGAGAGGGTGGGATTGGCACATCCGAGGTTTTGTCTTGCACCCCACCCCTGAAGCTCCTCCACTCCTTAATCCATTGGTCTCGTATGGAGGGCTCCAGTGTGTCCAAACGCCGGGCCTGACCAATCGGGGAGGGGGCGATAGAGTTCTTCAGCACGTGGAACAGGTACCTGGGGGAAAAGAAGACTGTGGAAAACTAGGCCAGAGGAAAATATGCAGCTCTTTGATTTAAATCACAGCATTCCCTCTAAATATCAGCACTTTGAGAGACGTCAGTGAGTGAGGAGCATGCAGTCCTTTATGACCTTCACAATAAATACAACTTTATAATGTGAACTTTTGTGTCCGCTGCCGTGGATTGAATTAAATATATCAGTATTATTGTATTGATACCAACACTTTGAACTAGGTCACATTCTGTCTGACGTCCACATAAACATGTCATATTAGAGGTGTGCCAAAAATGCATCGCATTCACAAGTTTGGTAGATCTGTATTTCACTCAATTTGATGAAGGAAAGTCAGCATGAGTTTGTACCTCACCATAGACCTCACAGGCACTCACATTTTATGTAAATATTATGAATTTGTAAATTTAAGTTTAGCAATAGAAATATTTCTTTTGTCTCCCCCCTGGACTGCCACCTTAACGTGGTGGGGGAGTTTGAGTACTCGGATGATCCTGGGAGCTATGCTGTCTGGGGCTTCATGCCCCTGGTAGGGCCTCCCATGGCAGACAGGTCTCGGGTGACGAGTCAGACAAAGAGCAGTCCAGAAGACACCATGGACAGCACTCAAAAGAAATCAGTGACGTCGCCCGGCATGGCGCAGCCGGGGCCCCACCCTGGAGCCAGGCCTGGGGTCGGGGCTCGTAGGCGAGCGCCTGGTGGCCGGGCCTTAGCCCACGGGGCCCGGCCGGGCTCAGCCCGAATGGACGACGTGGGCAGTCCCTCCTGTGGGCCCACCACCCGCAGAGGGGTCCGTGGTGGCGAAACGGTGCAGAGAGGACTGGGCAGCAGTCGAAGGCGGAGACCTCGACGACCCAGTCCGCACACACAACAGCTGGCTCTTGGGACGTGGAACGTCACCTCACTGGGGGGGAAGGAGCCCGAGCTCGTGGGGGAGGTTGAGCGATACCGACTAGAGATAGTCGGCCTCACCTCCACACACAGCTTGGGCTCTGGAACCCAACTCCTTGAGAGGGGTTGGACGCTCCACTTTTCTGGTGTTTCCCGCGGGGAGAGGCGGCGAGCTGGGGTGGCCATTCTCATTGCCCCCCATCTCAGCCGCCACGTGTTGGAGTTCTCCCCGGTGAATGAGAGGGTCGCGTCCCTCCGCCTCCGGGTGGGGGATAAGTCTCTCACTGTTGTGACGGCCTACGGGCCTAACAGCAGTGCAGAGTACCCGGCCTTCTTGGAGTCCTTGGGAGGGGTACTGGACGGTGCACCGCCCGGGGACTCCGTTATTCTCCTGGGGGACTTCAACGCCCATGTGGGAAACGCCAGTGACACTTGGAGAGGGGTGATCGGGAAGAGCGGCCCCCCTGATCTGAACCCGAGCGGTGTTCAGTTGTTGGACTTCTGTGCCAGTCACAGTTTGTCCATCACGAACACCATGTTCGAGCACAAGGGTGTCCACCAGTGCACGTGGCACCAGGACACCCTAGGCCGGAGGTCGATGATCGACTTTGTTGTCGTATCATCTGACCTTCGACCGCGTGTCTCGGACACTCGGGTAAAGAGAGGGGCGGAGCTGTCAACCGATCATCACCTGGTCGTGAGTTGGATCCGCTGGCAGGGAAGAAGCCGGTCAGACCTGGCAGACCCAAGCGTATAGTGAGGGTCTGCTGGGAACGTCTCGCTGAGCCCCCTGTCAGACGGACTTTCAACTCACACCTCCGGGAGAGTTTCTCCCAGGTCCCGGTGGAGGAGGGGGACATGGAGTCCGAGTGGACCATGTTCTCTGCCTCAATCGCCGATGCGGCGGCTCATAGCTGTGGTCGCAAGGTCTCTGGTGCTGGTCCCGGCGGCAACCCCCGAACCCGGTGGTGGACACCGGCAGTAAGGGATGCTGTCAGGCTGAAGAAGGAGTCCTATCAAGCCATGATGGTTCGGGGGACTCCTGAGGCAGCTGTCCAGTACCGGCAGGCCAAGCGTGCCGCGGCCCGGGCTGTTGCAGAGGCAAAAACCCGGGACTGGGAGGAGTTCGGAGAGTCCATGGAGCATGACTATCGGTCGGCCTCAAAGAAATTCTGGCAAACCGTCCGGCGCCTCAGGAGGGGGAAGCAGTTCTTTGCCAACACCATGTACGGTGCGGGTGGAGAGCTGCTGACCTCGACTGGGGATATTGTCGGGCGGTGGAAGGAATACTTTGAGGTTCTCCTCAATCCCCCCGTCACGTCCTCTGTTTCAGAGGCAGAGGCTGAGGATGTTGGGGCGGATACATCCATCTCCCTGGCTGAGGTCACCAAGGTGGTTGGTAGCCTCCATGGTGGCAAGGCTCCGGGTGTGGATGAGATCCGCCCTGATTATCTAAAGTCTCTGGATGTTGTAGGACTGTCTTGGCTGACACGTCTCTGCAACATCGCGTGGCGATCGGGGGCGGTGCCAATGGAGTGGCAGACCGGGGTGGTGGTCCCTCTCTACAAGAAGGGGGACCGGAGGGTGTGTTCCAATTATCGTGGGATCACACTCCTCAGCCTCCCCGGTAAGGTCTACTCCAAGGTACTGGAGAGGAGGCTACGGCCGATGGTCGAATCTCGGATCCAGGAGGAGCAGTGTGGTTTTCGTCCCGGTCGCGGAACACTGGACCAGCTCTATACTCTCCATCGGATACTCGAGGGTTCATGGGAGTTCGCCCAACCTGTCCACATGTGCTTTGTGGATTTGGAGAAGGCGTTCGACTGTGTTCCCCGGGGTGTCCTTTGGGGGGTTCTCCGGGAGTACGGGGTCGGGGGTCCTCTGCTGAGGGCCATCCGGTCCCTGTATGACCGGAGCCAGAGCTGTGTTCGCATTGCCGGCAGTAAGTCAGACCTGTTCCCGGTGAATGTTGGCCTCCGACAGGGCTGCCCTTTGTCACCGGTTCTGTTCACTGTATTTATGGACAGAATATCTAGGTGCAGCCAGGGGTCGGAGGGGGTCCGGACGATGTTGTCCTGTTGGCTCCAACGAACCAGGACCTGCAGCATGCACTGGGACGGTTTGCAGCCGAGTGTGAAGCGGCTGGGATGAGAATCAGCACCTCCAAATCTGAGGCCATGGTGCTCGACCGGAAAAAGGTGCCCTGCCCTCTTCAGGTGGGTGGAGAGGTCCTTCCTCAAGTGGAGGAGTTCAAGTATCTCGGGGTCTTGTTCACGAGTGAGGGAAGAATGGAGCGTGAGATTGACAGGCGGATCGGTGCAGCGTGCGCAGTGATGCGGTCGCTGTATCGGACTGTTGTGGTAAAGAAGGAGCTGAGCCGAAAGGCAAAGCTCTCGATTTACCGGTCAATCTTCGTTCCCTCCCTCACCTATGGTCATGAGCTTTGGGTAATGACCGAAAGAACGAGATCGCGGATACAAGCGGTCGAAATGAGCTTCCTCCGCAGAGTGGCTGGGCGCTCCCTTAGAGATAGGGTGAGGAGCTCAGTCACACGGGAGGAGCTCGGAGTAGAGCCGCTGCTTCTCCACGTCGAGAGGAACCAGTTGAGGTGGCTCGGGCATCTGTTCCGGATGCCTCCTGGACGCCTCCCTGGGGAGGTGTTCCGGGCACGTCCCACCGGGAGGAGGCCCCGCGGAAGACCTAGGACACGCTGGAGGGACTATGTCTCTCAGCTGGCCTGGGAACGCCTTGGGGTCCCCCCGGACGAGCTGGAGGAAGTGTGTGTGGATAGGGAAGTCTGGGCGTCTCTGCTTAGACTGCTGCCCCCGCGACCCGGCAACGGATAAAGCGGAAGAAAATGGATGGATGGATGGATATTTCTTTTGTCATACCAGTTATTGTTTTTTTTTTATGTATGTATTTGCATAAAGTGTATGCATAAAACATAAACACAACATAAATTACAATACAGCTGTTATATGAACAACAACAACATCACGCTGTCACGCTCATAAATTAAAGTAAAAGTAAAATGGATTTGTAAGTAAAATGGATTCTATGTTTTAAGGTATTCTGCTTGATCATCTGATAATCTGGCTGCATGTTTCCCCCAACACTAAAATTATGTGTTGCACTGTCATCATTTATCCATTGTTTTTAGTATTGTTGATTGTTTTCATAATGCAAAGTGATTCAAAAAAATGTAAGTTAAAAAAAAGTAAAAATCAGAAATTGAGATTGGCGCAGCCTTGATTAAAACATATGGACTAAAGAAAGTCATTGCAGTAACATAAATTGAATACCTGGGCAGTAGCGCTACAACAGTAGAGATGAAACAAACCAGGTAGAACATGGGGTCTGCCATTTGGGCTTGCAGATTCCAGTAGCCACTGTTGTTTAGGTACATGGCACCATAAGCCAGTGTCACAGTGAAGTACAAAGCTACACTTCCCAAAATGATGGCTGCATGCACGATTGTCTGGAGAAACCAAGATGAATAAACATTTGAATTATTAAAATATAAAAAATGAAATATTCACTGCTCATACGTAACCTACCCATGCTTTGATCTCGATTGAGAGATGAAGCAAGATGGTAAACAGAGAAACTGTGTTCAAGGGAGTTCCAAAGGCATAAATGTCCATGTCAGAACCTCTGTAAGTCTAAAGAGAAGCAGCAGTTCAATACATATTTCATGACACAATTTAAAAACAACTTCCTTACTCACAAAATATGGGATAAAGAAAACCACAAGACTTTGGTAAAAGGCATCGAGCATAGACATCCAAAATGTAAAGAAGCTGTATTCCTACAGAAAAACACTGTATCACGTCAAGAGCAATGAGTTATACTCAGATACAATTATTACTTTTCATTTTGAACAGACCCCTTTGCCTTGTCCTGTTCTGTATAGTTCAGGAAGACCCAGCAGCATCTCTGCAGACAAATCTTTGTCCATAATGCCAAACATTACGGGAGGGACAGAGGTGAAGAAAAGATTAAAGAAAATCATCAGCCAGTGGTCAATCATTGCATTAGCGGTGAAGCCACAGAAGAACTGGAACCAAAAGAGCAAGTTGACATTTGCCTAGAATCAAAACACATACAAAAATGTTTTACACTGGTACAGATGATTAGATACTGTAAAAGATGTATGAGAAAAATCGCACCGCATTTTTGTAGAAAAAATAAATGATCATGTTGGCTAGTCGGCTGTAGCACCAGTGTCCGTGAACTAGGAGAAGTTTTTTTAAATGCTTGAAGCGAGAAATAGCAAAGTCACTGGCCATGACCGCCTATGGGAGACAAAGACAGCAGTTTCAGGATGATGAGAAAGTAGGAGGAGCATTCAGTATCTTTGAAGAGACCAGCCTGACCTGCATCCCCTCTTGGCCCGACACTCCCACTCCGATGTCAGCAGCTTGGATCATGTTGACGTCGTTGGCTCCGTCACCTGAGATCAAAGAGAAGGAGGCCATAGAACGCTCTTCTGTTGCTTTTCTGTTCTAATACCACCCATGGCACATGTAAACATCATTTTCACCAATATTTCAGTCATCAGTGAATTAGAAATTAAGAGTTAACATTAATATTATTAATGTTTACTGACTTTATACATCACTTTTGATAACAGAACAATAATAAAGTTATTTTAATGATAGAACGTCATTTTTTGGAAATTGATGACGTCTTTGATGACACCATAGGACACTTTATGATAGAATAGTAAAAAAAACATGACATAAAAGTAAAATATAATATTAAGACACAATATCCATCCATTTTCTTCCACTTTTTCTGTTGCAACAGAACATTACCTTACATGAAAAAAGGCCTGTTTTATCTGAACTGTTTAGTGTTGTTGTGATGTAAAGCAATGTTTGAAAGAAATGTTGAAAAATAAAATGTCCTGTTGTTTCCCAGATAGTGAGATCTGACAGAGATATGACTCAAAAACCTGTCTTATGTCTGAAAGTTCTTTCTACTGGCCAACATCATGTATACAGTATGTTTTTGAATATTTTATATTACCTTCGAAGGTACTACGTGCTGACAAAGATGATATGGAACTTTAAACAAGCCAGAAACAAACTTTGTAAGTTAGATACGTAATTCTTGATTTTGACTGTTACCATAGTTATCAGGAAAGATTTTTTAGCTGCCCTCCCCCAAAATGTTTAATAGGCTTCTTTGAATGTTGTGATGTCACACCTACGCAACGAATATGGTGACCATCATCAGAGGTACAACTAGATATTTAATTCTATTTGGACTTGTGTTGTGTATGTGTACATACTTTGACAATAATTATTCTATCAATAATGAATATTGACATTTTTAACTTATGCTATTTTAAATGACATTTTTGACCTTCTGTGTCTTTTCCTAGCCCTTATTACCAATCCCCTCATCATCCGGGAGAACAGATGATCGCATTGAAGAAACTGAAAAAAAAAACAATCTGATGATTGAACAGAAGACAAGGACACTCTGTGAGTCTTACCCACTGCGAGCGCCATGACCTGGAGCTTGTCTCTGATCAGCTTCACCACGTCACTCTTCTGGAGCGGAGTGACCCTGCAGCACAGCACTGAGCGGCAGTGTTTCACCAGATCTATAAAGCGTTCCCGTAAGTCCGGAGACATCGCCATGGTCAGGGTCTGGCCGTCGATCACCAGAGAAATGTCCGGCGTTGTGTCCACGTTAAGGGGGTTATTGCTGTACCTCCTGACCTCCTCCAGAGTACAGTCCAGGATGGAGGTGCACGTGACCTGTGGAAGCAAGTGGACTGCAGTTTATACACACACAGTGGCTGTGTGGATAGCCCTCTCGCTTCACAGCAAATAGGTCCTGGGTTCGAATCCCGGTCGAAACATAGAGACTTTCTGGGTGGAGTTTGCATGTTTTCCCCGTGTCTGTGTAGGTTTCCTCCGGGTGCTCCAGTTTCCCCTACCACTAAAACATGTACAATAGGTATGAATCTAATGAGTGAATGGGTGGAGTTTGTTCTGAGGCTTTGATGCTTCAGTGTGTCCGGCGTCTCGCTTCCGTTGTCACTGTGAATGGAACGAACTCTGAATGTCACGCTTTGGGAGAAAGGTGGAGAAAGTTTTGAGGTGGACTCGAACCCACAACCTTCAGGCTCAGTTGTCAATGCTCTACCAACTGAGCTACTGTATGCAGTGATACTTCATAAACAAACAGCATTCTTTTTCATTTCAAACTTTTAATTGCTATTAATAAACCAGAGCAGAACGTGGGCGTCATATGAGGTCCATCATTTGCAGCTGCATGTAATTGACTATAGCAGCGCACCGACCAGAAGAGAGCGACCCCAAAGACCCAGTTAGCTCATGTAATCAAGTTCCCCTGGTAAAAATAGTGCCTCGCCATATCTTCAATATTCCCTGTTAGGTGACATGATGGAAGGTGAATTTCCTTTGAGAGTTGGATATTAGAATGCTAATTTGATATGAAATCATTATTGTGTTGAGGCTCACTAGCTTCATTTATCATCATGAACAAGCCGCCCCTGTGCTCCAGAAGCTGCTCTCAGAAGGTGTTACAGGCGGCTTTGAATTGTTTTTTAACATTGTCAAAATATCCTGTGTGTAAATACTGACTTTTAACTTCTGACTCAAAATAGTTGGCATTGAGCCAGTAGACATTATTTGGGAGGGGTGAAAATTAATGAAAATACCAAAAATACATTTTGACCATACAACATTTTTATAATGACACTATTTACTTTCATTTCATGTTTTACAATGTGAAATAATAGTTGAAAATTGATTAGAAGGTAGAACAATTCTTTCCACCTGTAACTCCATATGCCACCACCAGAGAGAGGAGTTGCATTTGTGTAGTTTTTTACAAATTTCGAAAAATAATACATTTTGTTTTTAAAGGCAGAAAACTGCTATGAGTGTGATGTCATCGTGGTAAAATGACTTCATACTATTACAGGGCTTAGACCGGAGCTTTTAGACAGAAGGGGCGGAGTTACATGTTTTTGACAGAAGTCCTTATCGTGGATGGATCTAAAAA
Source organism: Knipowitschia caucasica (assembly GCA_964034765.1). Taxonomy (NCBI): domain Eukaryota; kingdom Metazoa; phylum Chordata; class Actinopteri; order Gobiiformes; family Gobiidae; genus Knipowitschia; species Knipowitschia caucasica. The sequence continues at coordinate 21,390,051 of OZ035830.1, forward strand.
CAACCAACTGCAAGTCCTTTCATAAAGAGAAAACAGTATTGTAACATGGTTAAAAGCTTAAAAAGATTTGTCATAATATGACCCAAATTGGAGGAAATCAGGGTTTTATTTTTACATGTAAACTTCAAATATAGCCTGAGACATTTTTCCCTATGTGTTGCTATGAAGAGTGCCAGATAAAGTGCCAGATCCTCACCTGGTTCTTGCAGCTCATATTAATGACCAGGTCGTCCTGCTCCAGCAGCCTGCAGGCATAGCCGATGTTGACCGCTGTCTCAGGCTTGTCTCCCGTCAGAACCCACACTCGGATGCCTGCCTCCCGCAGAGCCATGATAGTGTCTGGGACGCTGTCCTGAAGACGGTCCTCCACACCTGTCGCCCCTGTGTCACCAGAAACAACCCTGTCATTCCCATCACCACCACACTTACTGTACACAAGTAGGGTTTCCTTGCTATTTGAAGACACAATACATACATTTAATCAAGACTAAACCATTAAGACAATTAGTTTTCCATTAGTTATCTGTACAGAGTATACAGGTTGAATTGATTCTAATCCTGAAAGTTCTTGATAGGGACAAACATTGCAAATTAGTCTTGGCAATAAACGTTGTAGTGTTTCACATATTAATTGTGTACACCTGTCCCTATGAAATAAATCAATCACTAAATATATTCTTTAACATAATTAATACATATACACACACACAGACACTCATGTGGTTCTATTTTAAACAAAACCAATAGGCCAACAATAATGCAGCAACATACGGCTATAATTCCCTTAGTACCAGATCACGAAATTAAGTAACAGGATGAAAACAGTATATAATCTGACTGCTGTCACATACAGAAACTACTGGGTTCTGAGACTGGGTTCTGAGACTGGGTTCTGAGACTGGGTTCTGGTTTGTCCACTTCACAAACTGCTGTGCATCTCATGATCTGTAGCCATAGTGGCACAAGACGGGCTCAGAGTGTTGTGCGACATTGCAGGATGGAGTTTTACCCAACAGGCAAAGGTTGGTCTCTATTTGTACAGCTGATTCCATGATGAGCTGCTCTCTGTCGTCCATCGCAGCCAGAGCGTGTTGCCTCGTCACTGCCCAGCTCTCATACTCGCTGTCACTCAGCACCTGCAGAGGAAACACGTTTTAGAGCAGAGCATAGCGGACACAGGACACACAGGAGACGTCAGTCACCTTTTTGGTGATGCAGAGTGTGCGCAGGCCCTCTTTAGCATAGCAGTCTAAATGCTGCTGAGTCTCAGATGCTATAGCCTTCTGCAACTTTTCTGTATTGATAAAAGTAAATTGCACACAGTATTACAAAATGAATGAATGAAAGTTTATTTAAACATGGAATAAAAACAACAGAATAAGAACAAAAAAACTGGCATTTTTATTTTTAACAACAAAAATAAAAATGTCAACGACAAGACTTAACGGTATCTAGGACTATTTTTTACTTCTGGGTGGATCCTCAAGACTACTGGTCCTCCCAATTGTCAATCATTCTGGTGATACGTGTTTGTCAAATAGACCAGAAAGTTTTATTCAAAAAGGTAGAGAAGGCGATTCTTCCTAAAATTTGGGAAAATCCCCCTATTTACCTGTAACACTTATTCCAGTTCAAAAGTAGCAGGAAGAAGCTTATTAAAAGATCAACTAAGTAGTAAGTAATCTTTATTTATATACCGCCTTTTCACTGCAGATCTGAGTCTCAAAGCGGTTTAAAATTGTTATTTTTTTGGGCATTTGTCTCTTACTCCACACAGAGATGGGAGGGGCCAGTACAGGAGGCGCATCCCAGAACTATTGTACATATTTTTAGTGGTAGGGGAAACCGGAGTACCCGGAGGAAACCTACGCAGACACGGGGAGAACATGCAAACTCCACTCAGAAAGGCCCTGGTCCGACCGGGATTCGAACCCAGAACTAGCAGTCATAATTTTGCCAATTGCAAAAATACTACAACTCTACTAACAAAAATCCAAAAATTCATTCAATAAAAGCTGACATACCATCACAAGGCGTGCCAAGAAGCTCCATGATGGCATAGTCTGCTCCTTTAGTGTAGAGGATGTACTCCCTGGAGATGGGGTGTCTTACCAATACTGACATCCTCTTCCTGTTCGAGTCAAAGGCCAAAGTGTCCAGCACCTGAAAGCTGAGGCGTGCTTCAGACGGGAGGCCCACGGTGACGCTGTCAGGAGTCCGGGACAGAAGGATGAAGCCATATGCCTTAGCTGCATGCACCAAAGCAGCCTCGTCTGGACTCTCGGCCTCATAGCAGAGCTGATTAAGAGACACGGCTGGAGTAGGGCCCTGTGGTGGGACGTGGAGGGAACATGTCTGTCCCTCAGTGGGGTCTCTAGACTGATCTTGTGCAGTCAGGATTATGTCTGAAGAGGTATGGGCTCTTGGGCGAGTCCATGAACTCAGAGTCTCCCGGATTGAACCAGCTTTTTTCACCAAACTGGACAAAGTGTCCAATGGATTAGACTTGCGGTTTTGTACAAAATGAGGGTTCTGAAAGACACACAAACAATTATTAGTAGTGCAGCATAGAGCAAAACATCAGTACCCTAACTCAAGTAATGACCATACAATAATCATTGAATTGATCATTTGGATTCAATTCAAACTGAACTGCTTTTCTTGCCAATTGTTTGTTAGTCTAATTTTTGTAAGACATCATTACATCAGAATAATAATTCATGTCATTTGCCATTTTGTCTGTAACTGAGACTAGACAGCTCTGTGCATCTCTCCTCTTGTGTGTCCTCCATCTACACTTCATCTACCGGGGCTGAGCACTCACCCTCGGTCTCTTTGCTGTTGCCATGGAAACCATCACAGTGTTGCAAATGGCGAGAGCCAGAAAAAAGTCCAGGTAGGCATCTATCCTCTCTGTCTCCTTGATCCGCTGAAGGAGCTTCTGGTCTGGGATGACCTCAGTTTCCTGTTTGTATGAAAACAAACCACCTGATTAAATAAGAACATGCTATTGTTCTTTTGTTTTTCTTTGTTTTTCTGTCACATGTGACATGTCATACATAAATGTCACCCTGAATCTGCACCTTAAACCTATATTCAGGCCGTGCACCTGCTTAAACCCTGTTGGAAAGGGCTTATTTCCTCTGCCCTCCTGTTTTCCTCCAGGTTGCCATTCTTGGCCCCAAGGACAAAAATAGACTCGGAGCTAGTGAACTGTATATAAAGACAGTCGTGCCTAAAATGTAGGGTGCATTTACAGTGTCAGTGGCCAGTGCCAAATGAGGCGCCAGCGTGACCATATGTCCTGTCACCGAGGAGACACAGAGCCAAAATGGATGTGCACTCGGCAGCTTTACGTGACTCGCCTTAATAGAGACTGGCCAATAAAACATATCAATAGATCGTGTTGAAAGTGGTGAATAGGCCACTGAATATAAAACAAACTGTTGAATGCATTTATAATTATAGCATGTTGAATTGACCAAGCCAAGCATTAGAGAAGAGGAAAGACATAGAAAATCAGATGGTAAGCTTTTAAAGTTGTACTAACCAGTGGGCTGCTGAAGGCGGCATCACTTTTGGCATGGTCTTTGCTTCTGTGCCTTTGGTCACTTTTCTTTTCCTGAGAATTGGAGACTTCGGAGTCCTCGGAGTCCAGAGACCAGCCTGGTTTACTGGATAGAAAGGATTGGCTGAAGAGGACATCTTCATCCTCCTCAGGCTTGTTTACAGCAGATAAACGAACACCTACAAAGCATGCAAGAATAACTGGATAGTAAACATGATAATAAACAATAAAATATTTGCAATTTCTGTCCATCTGTGTTTGAAGTACTCATCTGAGAAAAGGTTTTCCCAAAGTTGAATGATGATTTAAATGGCTATATAAAACTATTCAAACCTTACCATTTTCTTTATGGGAATACTCTGTTCCCATTATAGAACACCGGCGAAACACCATCTTGTTTTCGGTGAGTGTGCCGGTCTTGTCTGAAAAGATGTACTGGATCTGTCCCAGGTCCTCTGTGATGTTCAGGGCCTTGCACTGTATTGAAGTGTCTGTTTCTTCATCGTACAAATCTAGGTCATTTGTGATGAAATAAATCTGAGCAATCTTCACCATCTCAATGGACACATAGAGGGAAATGGGAATCAAAACCTGTCAAAGAAAGTAAATACTGTACATCAAAAATAATGTTCAATCATGATACAATTCACTGCTTTTAATTCTCGTGTGCGTCCTATCTTGAGGATGTCCCCTGCATTTAGCTTGAACTGATCCCCTGCATCTGAGGCAATCTCCCAGCAAACAATAATAAGGGTTAAGGTTAAGGTTAATAGTAATAACAATAAGGTTTTATATAATGTTTTCTGCATACTTAAAGACGCTTCACGTGACATAAGTCATTACATTTGAAAGCAGCTGCCCTAAGCAACATTTCCAAGCCATTGGCCCCTCTAAGCCCCACCGATCATTTAGACACACGCACAGACACACACACACACGCGCGCACACACACAAACACACACAAGGGCACTTGAGATTGAGTTAAATGTACTCTTAAAACTTTTGATGTGATGCGATTAAATACTTAATTCTAATGAAGTGAATAAAGACCAAACAATGTATATTCAAGGCAAAGTGAAGAGTACCTGTAACAGTATGAGCATGCTGAAGAACTTGTAGAAACTGGACTGGCTGGGATTGTCCAGGGCACTACCGAGGACCAAGTAAAGGGGCACACTGGACATCGAATCCAGCCATAAGTAATGTCCTGTACGTGAAACAACAGAGATTGATCACATTCACAGAAACAGCTCAGTCTCCTTTCTCTTGTCTGGTCTATTACAGGCCTATTCAAATCTGGCCCTCCAAACATTCTCATCCGTCCCTGTCTCCATCCCTCCATCCATTTTGGCCAGAGATGCCACCCAGTCCACATAGCACCAGCACCTCACTGATCCTCCTGCAGGTGGTGAGTCCACAGGAGGATGGCCACTCTATGGCATAGCCTTGATCTTTCAGTGGGGTTAAGTTTCTTACCCAAGGACACAACGACAACAGTCATTAGTGGGAGTTGGTGGAGAAGGTCTCATGGTGGGCTCGAATCCACGACCTTCAGGCTCAAAGGCCAATGCTCTACCAACTGAGCTACTGCCGAGTCCCTGTCTATCTTTCTAAATTAACCGTATCTAACCCAGATTCAATATAGTAATAGAATGCATGGTTTTCTTAGTGGAAATTCAGGATGAAACTTTTTGTTGTTGTTGCATACAATTGATCAAAAATAATTACATTAATGTAAAATGAGTTTTGATATTGTTTTCTGTTAACAATGTATTCTTGAATAGCCCTAAATCACACCAGTAGTTATCTCGGAGGACTTTACAAAATTGTTGAATTCGGCAACACAGATTAGAGAATCAAACAGTTCAAACACAAGGAATACTTAAAAACATAGAGCTTTTGGTCCATAAGGGGCAGACGACCAATGTCCATAAATACACACGAAACAAAATGAGGTCATTAATTCTTCACAAAAATATCTCATCCATTTCATCAATTTAGCACTGTTTAAATAGAAACAAAAATATTCCATATCAAATGTCAATTGTGACAAAAAGTGGCAGCATCCAAAGCAGGATCAGGCCCAAAATCAGGCCCACAAGAAACTTAAGTTGAATAGATGACTGACCTAGAGATCCTATGATGCACATTGTGAAGAGCAGAATGATGCAGAAAATCACGTCAATGTTAAGTCTCCGCTCCAGTCTGCTGCGCTTGTATCGCGGTCCATTGTTGTTGAGCATTGCTTTAGTTTCCCGGCCTTAACATTTGGAAGTTACAAAACATCAGCGGTTAATACAAATAAACCATTAGAGAAAGTCACAGCCCACATGAAGGCGATGTTATGAAAATATAAAAAATAAAAGTGCAAAAAAGTTACAGGCAAAAGTTTATCGGTTGTGTTGTTTTGTCTCCCACATACAAGCATCTCTGAGCACAAATACATATTGATGCTGCAGTGAAAGGGAAAGGCCTACCTGCATACACAACAAAGCCAATCGCAAAGTCTGTGTTCCTCATAGTGCAGCCTCTCAGCAGCAGATTGGAAATTCCAGCTCCGACTTTTTCCTTATCCAACTTCTCACTGCAGCAAATAAAACATGTTTATAGCAGGGTCAGGAAGATACATCACTGGTTAATCAATTCTTATGAGCTTAAAGGCATTAGCTGGGCAGAGTAAAGCTAGAAAGCTGGGGAAATCAATTATGTAATACAATTTACCTGGTAGTACAGTGCATCCGGAAAGTATCTGATCTGTAAAAGCCTTATACTAAAATGGATGGATTTTTTTTGTTACGAAATCACCACACAAAAATCTATAATGATGAACTGAATTGTCCGTGGAAATAGATCTGTGGAATTATATATATTTTTTAAAACAGCAGCATTGATGGTCCTGATACAGCTCCATCGGTCAATTGAAGTACAGGTAAAACTCGGAAAAATTAGAACAATGTTCAAACACCGTTACATAAGTAACAGTTACTTTCGCACCGGCTGTTCCCAGAGGTCTCCCATCATAGAACAAAGCACTGACCAGATCTGGCTGTCACTTGCCATGGTGCTAACAGGCAAAGATTTGTATATGTCACTTTACATTTAAATTCTATATCCTCTATTGATTTCAGATTTCAAGATGAATTAAATTACAGAAATAAATGTACTTTAGAACAATATTCTACTTTTCCAACCTGCACCTGTAGTTTGGAACCCCCATGTCTCTTCATAGAGCTGTCTGTCCTGCTGAACTGTACTGTGGGAATAGAAGGGTCTTGATGAGGAGAGAGACCATGGACCTAAAAGTCACTCTGATAGAGAGAAGGCTGTTTTTCTGAGGAGACGGGGGAACAATCCCAAAGGATGACCATCTCTGCTGCACTCCACCAATCAGGCCTTTCCTCAGTAGAAGGTGCCCGAGAACCTTCGGGTTTTGGAATGTGGGAAAGAAAGCCCTAATCAAAGAGTTGACAAAGAAAGGTGCAAAAAAGAATCGGCCAAAATACTCCAAATACAGGCATGCCAGGTGTGGCAGTTGCTGGGCCTTAACATGTGATATGTCTTTATTTGGATGTTATATTTAGAAAACAATCATAATGAAAACATCTCTTATTGTAGGAGTTAAAAAATGTAAAGGGATTGACTACATTCCGAATGCACTGGCAGTATGCATACTTACACGTAGCATACTTACACGTAGCATACTTACACGTAGCATACTTACACGTAGCATACTTACACGTAGCATACTTACACGTAGCATACTTACACGTAGCATACTTACACGTAGCATACTTACACGTAGCATTTGAAGTGATTGAGATTGTCGTTGGGTTTCTCACAGACTACAATGCCAGTAAAAGATTCAGGTTCAAATTCAGGATTCTAAAATGGAAAAGAGACAAAAGGTCACGCACTTTACAACTACACACGGACCAGATGTGCACTTTGACAGGTTGAATAATGCACCAAACAACAGAAGCCGATACATATTCTGGTTAAAAAAAACAGCGTCATCATTAAGGCATGCACAGTCTGTTGTTGGTTTTAGAATGTCAATCAAAATGAATACAGGGCTGGGCGTTTGGGTGCAGTCAGCTGAAGTCAGTGCTGAGCCAAAGGAAGGGCATACAGAGCTCTACAGCTCCTACTCTGATATACTTTATGACTTTATACTGTATTTAGATGAGTTTTAAACTATAAGAAAAGTAATAGCCATAGTAGTAGTAGCCATAGACATGGGACAAATAGCGGCGGTGGGTTTTGTTACTAGATGTATAATATTACTAATTATTGACTTTTTCAAAATTTAATGAGCTTTACTGCAAAGCCTTAATTAGATTACTTTGGAACGAGTTATCCATCCATTTTCTTCCCCTTAATCCATTTCTGGATCGGGGGGTGTCAGTCAGAGCTGCACCCAGTACACATAGCACCAGCCCCTCACTGATCCTCCAACAGGTGGTGAGTCCACAGGAGACTTGATCTTTCAGCGGGGGCCCTAGGCAAAGTGGGGTTAAGTGTCTTGCCCAAGGACACAACGATAGCAGTCATCAGTGGGAGTCGTGAAGTAGGTCTTTTAGGGTGGGCTTGAACTCACAACCTTCTGGCCTAAAGGCCAATGCTCTACCAACTCAGCCACTGTCACCAGTACTTTGGAACGAGTTAATTTAATAATAATATTAGTATACAGTATACATTATTATACTGTATATGAGCTTATGTCTTATTAAATAACTATACATCTACTCACTGAGGTATATGATTGCAGTAATGTGTAAGTAATGGGTTGCACTACTTAGTTATTTAGAAAAGTAATCGAATTACATTGCAGAGTTACAACAACACTGCACTTGAGTAAGTAAGATGATAAAAGTTTGATCAGAGCAACTACATGAACAAAGAGAAAAGAAGCCTTTGTTGAACACCACACTGAATGTTGCCCAAAGGACTGTGCTCCCATGAGCCTTTGCGGTCATTACAGACAGTCTGTAGTCACTCACTGTGATGCAGACCCCAGGCACGGCTCGCCTCTGCTTCAGGTTGGTCTCTCCGTCCAGGTTGGCCGTCTCGATGTGACACACTGCGTCTGGATCTGACGTGTGCAAGAGCAGGAGGTCTGCTGGGATGATGTCATTGGACTCAACCTTCACAAAGTCCCCCACGCAAACATCCCGCCAACGCTTCTCAACAAAACACTTGTCTTTCCTGCAAGCAGAACACTTTGAGGTCATTTTAGGTCAGATAGGGAAAAGCCTTTTATTCATCTATAACTGTATTTACGAGGCAGTCACAGTCCTTGGATAGAGGCCCAGATTTATTTGCAAATGAATAAACTATTGGTATGTTGTCCTGCAAGATCTGGCAGTCCCAGACTCAACAGAAGCCACACCTTCTGAAAACTGCGAGAGGTCATGACATTTCAGGTTTATATATCATTTTGACGAGTTAATCGTCCCCACACTTTAAAGTGTCACACAACATTATCATTACTGTAATCAAATGTCATACATTTGAAGACAAGGCGGTACATTTATCAAAGGTATGTGCAACAATGATGAGCATCCCTTTCATTGGAACAAACTGGTCTACACGTACAAGTCCTAAACAAGAACTGAAACACTAAAAATGGCTATTGTACTGTACAGCCACAGTTTAGCACCTATTCATAAATATACCCCTAGGTGTAGAAAACTGGCTCAGCTTCACAGAGTAAGATCTATGTGTATGATTACATTTATCTTCAGACATCTACATGGCTATCTATGTAAACCACTGTCTCTAATCCAAACAAGTGGAGAAGATGACAAAGTCTGGGATCGTGTCTTGATGGTAGAGCACGAACACGAGCACGAACAAGGAATGTTACAAACTGCAAGTGATAATATAGCATGGAGGAATGATCACCATCCAATCAGCTTTCGCCGCAATGCCAGTAGCTTGGCCTTCAGATAGACAAAACATGCAGTGGAAAAGTACTGGTTTCTGCATATGTTAGAATGAAGAGTTAGAACTTTAACCATAGTTGCTTCAAAGTATCATGAAATATCCAAACAAGTTTCAAATTTTTATATGAAGTGAACATCAGATTTTTACTTCTAGAGACTATTGAATTAGTGCAGAACAGGTCACGTAAGCGCTTTACAATGTTTTTGGAGGACCAATACTATGCAGGAAACCTATGCAGACACAGGGAGAACATGCAAACTCCACACAGAAAGGTCTGGAGGTGAAATCAAACTCACTGTTATATGTGCTAACCACTGTGCCAACATGTTGACACAATTATTCTTAAAAAACAAAATTATGCTGTACTTGAATCTCATACTGGATCTATCTCAAAGGGCTTATCCTCCAAACTAAATCTATAGTAAATACTTATTATATGTTTGTCATTGATGTTCTGGAGAAATTGGTTCACGCCCAAATTCAGTCTCACTTGGAAGCAAATAGCCTCTTTGAAAAATTTCAGTCGGGTTTTAAACCGTGTCATAGCACTGAAACTGCACTCTTAAGAGTTTTTAATGACCTTCTTTTAAATGTTGATTCGGGTCACCCCACTATTTTAGTGCTTTTAGATTTAACTGCAGCGTTTGACACGGTGGACCATCAAATACTGCTTTCCCGCCTTGAAAACCATGTTGGTATTGGAGGAACGGTCCTAAAATGGTTCAGATCATATCTTGAAAATCGCTCCTTCTCTGTCCACCTGGGACCTTACAGCTCAGATGCGGCCCCACTGAGCTGCGGAGTGCCACAGGGCTCAGTTTTAGGTCCTTTATTGTTCTCACTGTACCTGTTGCCCCTTGGATCTATTTTCAAAAAACATAAGATTCCCTTTCATTGTTTTGCAGACGACCTGCAAGTCTATCTGCCATTGAAACCAGGTTCAGACGGCATCCAAGCTCTGTTACATTGTATTCAGGATGTAAAGGACTGGTTGGCCCAGAATTTTCTAAAACTTAATGAATCTAAAACGGAAATTGTCGTTTTTGGAAATTTGTCTGATCCATCTGTTCTTGGCCCACTAAAAGGCTACTGTCACCAGTCAGCCAGGAGCCTTGGTGTGGTCCTAGATGGATCTTTTAAGTTGGACAAGCAAATAGGTTCAGTTGTAAAGTCAAGTTTTTACCAACTGCGTCTTCTGAGTAAAATTAAGCCGTATTTACCACATAGAGATCTGGAGAGTGTGATTCATGCCTTTATAACATGCCGCTTGGATTACTGTAACTCGTTGTATTGTGGGCTAGACCAAAGCTCGATCCATCGCCTGCAGTTGGTACAGAACGCTGCAGCGCGTCTGCTCACGGGAACCAAAAGGTTTGAACATGGCCTCTTTACATTGGCTCCCTGTAAAATACAGAATTCAGTTTAAAATGCTGTTGTTGGTGTTTAAGTGTTTGAATGGGACGGCTCCTGCGTACCTTTCTGAGCTTCTGTCTGTTCATACTCCGAGCAGAACATTGAGGTCAGCTAACGAGTTTCTGTTAGACGTACCGAGGTCACGAATGTCGACCAGAGGAGACCGGGCTTTTGCTGTCGCGGCTCCGACGCTTTGGAATGGTCTCCCCTTAAATATTAGGGCAGCCCAGTCTTTAGGCATTTTTAAGTCTATGTTGAAGACCCATTTGTTTGCGAAGTCCTTTAATTAAAACTGAGCAGGACTTTTTTTCTTTGCTGGTGTTGATTTTTGTTTTTCCGCATCTGTATTTTAATTTTATTATATTCAAATTGTGTATTTTATATACATGTATTTTTGTGTACAGCACTTTGGGCAGCATTGTTGTTTTAAATGTGCTTTATAAATAAACTTGACCTTGACCTTGACCTTGATTGATGTGGGTGGATTGACAGGAGTAACCGACAAACTCTTCTCAGGTCTGTTGAACGGAGACGAATGATGTAATGCAGCCTCTGATCCGACAGCATTCTTCAGAAACACGCATGAATGACTGGAAGAGTCACTTTGAGATTTCCCACAATAGAAGGAATTTACTTTTGTTAGTAATAATGTTTCGTGCTAATACTGGTTTAGTAGCATGTATCTATTAATACATGTCATTATCAAAATGATAATTGAGCTTTATTAGTCATTGTGTGGAAACCTGAAGTAAAATTATGTCTCTTAGTTTAAGCTTGGATTGATACATTTCACAGAATCATTTGTTTCCTGCACTTTGTTTGTTTATTTTATTTCCGTAATTTTAACCTTGTTTTTTTATGTACTTGTCTTGTGCACTCTGGGGACTTTTACAAATGTATTCCAATGTGGTTTTACTGGAAACGGCAAAATAAAATGAATATGAATCTGTATCTCAAATTTAGTTTTGCTAAAGTTCAAACTCAATTTCAATACTTTGACAATAGCAATTTTGAAACCACAGCTATCATATGTACATTCTGGACAATACACTGTATTTTTTAACTATGACAATTACATTGGGGCTACAGAGCTTTACACGTTTTTATGCTAAGTTTCCCTGATGTAGTTTAAAATGTATCATACTCAAGAAAGACCTGCTCATGTTATTGTATCAAGTATATATCTATACATGCTTGATTTGGGGTGAGGGTAATGTTTCAACAGTAGTTTGAGGCAGTGGAAGCTGATGAGGCGGCTCTAGCATAGTAATAATCTCCCACACACAGTCTTTATGTACACACACAGGGCCCACTATCTGGCTGATCTACACATGTTCACGCACTGGTTATAAACACAGATGGGACTCTACTGTTAACACCAAGTGGCTACATTCTTCCACAATGCTGCACGCTTTTACCTGCTGTACACCAAACATGGCATCCCGTTGAGCCTCTTGTCCGACAGGTACCTCCTGAAGTCCTCACAAGCATCTTTAATGGCCGTCAGAGCCAGAATCACACAAATAGGGATCATGGCTACTTCGGGCTGGAAAGCTTGCACCACAGGCACAAAGTTCAAAATAGCCAAACCGACAAAATACAAGTTTGCCAGACGATGGAACTGCTCATAGAGATTCATGGGTAAGAAGAAGAGAATGGTGTATTTGGTTGTCTTGATGCCATTGCTGGGGAAGTGCCGGTTTGGTTGCTTCCATTTGTGCAGTCCTTCATAAGGCAAGTTGGACACCAAGTTGCGTAAATCCTTATCCCGTGCCTTTTGACCATTCCAAGCATCCCTAATCCGGGCCAACGGACTTATCCAAGGCATGGTGGCTCCAATTTGTGTTTTTCTTTTGTTATATTTTCACTAAACCTTGAGTTGCATTTTCTGACAAAACAAATCACTGACTTTTCTGGTGCTGTTTGCTTGTGTGAGTGCACGCGGCCTAAGAGTAAAACTAACGAGGCCACACACCTCTGCTCAGCCCCTCCCCTTTGGTGACAGGTGTGTTGGCATTCCTCATGAAAATGTCCTTCCCAAGCTTCAGTTCATCTGAGTGTTCTTTCCTTTGAAACACCTGTCATGAAAGTGGACAATAAGACTTTGGTTTATAGAAACATTCATAATGTATTTGACTAAAAAGCTATTTCCATGTGGCACTACTGTAACAATATTAAGCACGATTGAATGCATACTTGGTTATTTATTTAAACTCTGAGCCCAACTGTTAACTATTAACTCCCGCCTCTTATTCATGAATGTGTTTATTTAAAGGACAGTGACATTAAAAAAACGGTTGTATCGGATTTTTGCAAATAGTTTGTTTCATTCTGTAGTTCTTACATATAAAACCATATTCCCACTAATACAGTACACATCTCAAAACGTCAATTACAATCCTGAAATGAAACATATGTTTCCAATTCAGATTCAGTTTCAGACTTTTATTTAAAATGTTTATCAATGTGAAAATTATGAACACTGAATTGATCAACATACTGTTTATGACACAAGCCTCAGACCCAAATCAGAATTGAAATGCAGTCCAATAATTGTTTAAAACAGACATTTAGAGGAACAGGGTGTTGGAATGGTCTGTGAAGGATGCTTTCCACATCACCTCATACTGTATGTTGACACATGTGTTGACTTTTCCAGAGCAGGCGGAATAACCAGTTTAAAAAGCCCTGAAGCACAGTGTTCTAAAACAATCCATTTTCAACGTTGGCCTGGCGGATAGGCCCCTACATGTAACCTGGGGGGCCTCTACCTGCAGAGTACCCCTCAGGGCACAGTGCAGCAGCTGGGGGACAGGACAGACAATGTATAGAGGATGAACCGTGACTGCCCCCCCGCAAGACAACTGCTCTGGAGAACAGCTTGACAAAGATGGATCAGACATCTTCGCTGTGGAGGAGCAGTTCAAGAGGTCTTTCATTGCTACTGTCAAGCTGTACAAAGAACACTACAGGACAAAACACTATGATAATGTATCCGGTCCACTGACATCCTCCATGAGCGAATCAACCCTTGGCCATAAGTCATGTTTAGAGTTTTTGTTAACATTTTAATGTATCTACATCAGAGTTCATTTTCTAAATATCTTGGAGAACTATCCCATTTTGTAATGTCTTTGTCTAGGCCCATATGTACCACAAAAATGCTTTATCACAGTGATTAGAAAAAGTGTTTACAAAAAGGCTAGAAGTTTTTCTATTTTAAAGTTCTTAATAAAAATATTCAAAGAAAAAAAAAAGTGTTATAACTTTCACTTTCTTTCTTCACTTTAGTTTGGCTTGGGAGACTCCTCTTGGGGTTCGAGTCAGACAGGCCGATCCGGGTCAGACCAGGCTGGTTCAATTGGCGTATCGTGCCACAGCTGCAACCTACTCACACACGACCCTTGGAAACAAACACACGATTGAACGGAGCTCTGCGCTTCCATATTTACTTCAGTGACACGGAAACATCAGCTGCCCCCTCCTCTGCCCCTCTCCTACACAACACGTCAACATATCACTTTGGAACACAGGAGGGGAGTGGAGCTCGCACCATCTGTCTCTGTGTGCCAGTCTCCTACAGGACGAGTTCCTACAGGACCAAGAAACTGAGCTGATTTGAGCTGTTCTATGAGATGTTCTAACCCAGAGGTGTCCAACCGGTCCTCAATGCTCCTCCTGCTCATTTTAGACCTAAGACCTGACCTGCCTGCTTCATCCAGCGGTTACTCCAGCTCCTTTTAGAATGATGTATTTATTTCTTTTGTTACTATGAAAGGGTGTGTTTTTGCTGCTACTGGACACCTGAATTTCTCCTACGTGGATCAATAAAGTATCTCTCTAGCTATTAAAACTATCTAGCCACCCCGGCCCTATCTGGAGGTGGTTTGACTCCCTGTTCTTTCTGTTACATGAGCTGCTCTGTGCAGGCTGCTGGCTACACATCAGACACTCCTCCCGTCTTGAGGTCCTTCCATCTCCAGTTTGCATGTTTCTCAGTGTGTCTGGGCGAGTTGGTCTGGTGTGTGAGTGGATGACAGTGGGTGTTGGGGATCGATCGCTGGCGCACTCTGACAGTCTCATTGCCACCAGCCTGCACCAGGGCAGCTGTGGCTACAATGGAAGCCTACTACCACCCATGTAAAGTGTAGTACATGTATAAGACATTAGTATCATTGTTATCACCAAATAATTTGCACATGTTATGTTATTTTGAAGATCGGTGTTCTATATACTCCTTCTAGCAAGCTGTACTTCACATTAGTCACTGCCAGAACAAAATCCTCCTTTAAAATATTAAGTATGCAGTGTTTTTATACATGAAATATTCACTGGCATCCATTTAAGAGCTGTAACAGTGGTCAGATCTGGAAGCAGCAGAGTGCACAAATGGATGGATGCCCCCTCTCTTGCTCTCTTCCTTTTCTTTCTTGCTATTTTATTCCCTCCCCATCTTTCTGGCCCTGAAGCCACTGAGCCACAGAGTGCATTCATATCAATGGTGCTTTGAGTTAACGTTCCCCAAGGCAGAGGCCAGTTTGCAGTTCAGGCCAGAGCTGCGCAGCCTCTCATCCATGGCTGTGACTAGAGGCCCTCACCCGCAGTATCCTGTCCAGTTACCCCTACATTTGCTTCTCTCATTCGCCGTCGCCTTTAGTTATTGCCGCTCTCACACAGACACTCAGACAGTCAGTCATGAGGAAACAGAAAACCTCATGCACTCTTGGTTTTTTCAAGTGATAGACTGAATCCAGTTTTAATTTGATTAAGATTACATATTTGCTGACAATCATTACACAAGATATTTACAGTTATTATGAAATATTACAATTGGAATTTACATAAACTTTGTACAAAATATTCTGACTGACTTGAATGCCTGGATCACAGGGTTAAGTCACTGTTGTCTGGAAGTGCTTTAGCTTCGGCAAAGTAGATGCTTCTGAGTCTGTTAAAAATAAATACAAAGTCCAAAAAATACAGTCTGCAAAGTTGTGAATCACATTTGTTTTGATAAACTTTTTTTGTTTTTTTTGTTTCAGTGGAGCATCTTGAACTGTTTTTCAACTGGAAAACTAACAGAGACCCATTTAAATAGGATAAATTCATATGTACATGTATGTGAATATTGTTATATTAAAATGAATCATCTTTTTCTTCAAACATGATTGATGCTCTGTATCTACATTATCAACAAAAAGCTAATCACGATGAAACGCATACTATCATTCAGATCTACTGATAATGACGATTGTGGATTGCCATATTTATGCAGCAATAAAAATGCATCTTTTCCAAATCAAGATAAAACATAGTGAAAGCCTCTTCACACAATGGCAGAGTGAAGAGTCCTGGCTTTTTCTTTAAAAACATTAACATGGGGTGAGATGGGTTCTGCCGGCACAGCGAAAAGCATAAAACAAACATGGTCAAAACATACACGCGTCCACAGTTGCACTCTTGGTTCCTTGAAAAAAACAAGGAAGCCATAAGCGCTTAAAAGCCTCACCAAATTGTCCAATAAAAACCCTGCATGATGTAATCCAGCAAAGTTTCCAGACCGGCTGTTTTGACCATACAAGCCACAGCTGTAAAAAAAAGAAAAGAAAAATGGAACACTTTAGCCTGGCAGAATCAGCTACAGATTAAAAAGTAAATAAGATGTTTTTTGTATAGGGTGCTGTGGTGCAAATGAAATCGAACAGAAGCATGCTTTAAAGGATGTTTTTGATATACAGTAATTATAGGAAAATAGATTATCAAGGATGGCTCATTTAAATCATTTGATAAAGCTTTCCTGGATGCAGACAGCTCGGCTACGAAGTAAATAGATACTAAACAAAACGAATCCTCAAAGTATATGCAAACACAAGCATAAATATTTTGATCCACAGAGTAAGCTATAAATGACAAATACTAGTGATAGATTGACATTTTTGAACAGGCACCGTTACACTTCTATAAACTCTTCTTTTTGCGTCATTTCAGTCATTGTAAGGTGTTCTCTCTCCAGAAAGAGCCTGTGTCGACTTTTGTTGGGTGCTGCTGGAGTCTATCCAAAAAAAGTCTCACGGTTTTTCCTCTAATGAACCAGCTCAAAAGTTGGTGCATTGTTTTTTAAAATTCTCATTCTCTCACACAACACGCTCTCCTCCCTGAAGTATCACGCTCCTGTACCCCCTTTCTTGTGGGAGCCCTCAACATGAGTGCTGCTCCCCTTGTGTGTGTGTTTTTAATGAACGTAGTAGAGCCAGTAGACCACGTTGAAGAAGGAAAAGACCGTGGGGAAGATCATTCTGGACCACTTGTCGATGGAGTTCACATCGGAGAGGTCGGGGATGTTGACTTTGAGCTGGGAGGCCCGTCTCCGTAGCCGCGACTTCTTTTGGGCGTGTCGTTCCAAAGCGCTGTGGCCGTAGTTCTGGCGAGCCATGGCTGCCCTGCGGTACATGAGCGAAGAGGCGTCGTAGGACATCATGGTGTTGCGAGGGTCTCCCGGAGCGCCCAGGCCTCGAGATAGATCCCCCACTCCTCCCATTTCGTTCTTCATCTCCAGAGTCCCGAACAGGAGGTTGTCGTCAGTCGTCATCTGCGGGGAGTGGACACCAAGGGTTATAACGAGAGCGACAACTCGGCAGTCGAGTACAGGTGATACTGGGGAAATTAGATTATTGTTCAAAAGTCATTTTACTTCTTTAAGTTCTTTTAGTTCTGTAACTTGTAATGCAACACTGAAATTTCCCCGCTGTGGGACGAATAAAGGATCTCTTCATTGTACATGCAAAGTGAGATATATCAAGCTTTGTTGCGATGTTGATAATTGGCTCACAGCCTTCAAAAACCCACATTATACACCTTAGATAAATGAAGAGTTTTGAAAATGGACTGTAGTTTTAGCAATAATTTTGTATTTTAAACAAAACACACAAAATATACTGTTTAAAAAAGAAGATAATCCTTATTTGGCTCCAACCCCACTCACTCATCCAACACAAACCTATACACACAAACACACAAACACACACACAAACACACACAGATGCACACACACATATACAGAAACTAACACACACACATACGATCAGGACAGGCGCCAACACTCTCTGACCATACACCTCTCTCCCACTACTCAAAGTTAAACAAAGGCTTGGCATATGTCACTTTGTGTGTAACGAGTATCATTTAGTGATTTTACATTTTAAGTTGAATTATATAAATAAATGAACGTTTGAACAATATTCTAATGTTCCAAGTTTCATCTTTATATTTTCTAGTAGAAGCATATTGTGTACAAAAAATATGATGCTAAAATGGATAATGCAAATGAGTCTAAAATTCTAAATGTTGGAAAACAATTATAAGCATTTTTAACATTATACATTATGTCAATCAATATCTGAGTGAGAGTGCAACCACAAGACATAGTCAAAGCACGACAAACTCCACAAGCTAGGTCTTTATTGCCGTCTCAGAATTTCAACACAAACAGCGGTTAAAATTCTGTCAAGATGTACTGAAGGAATAAAGAGAAAGCAAAGGAAAATGTGACAGGAGACGGTCGAAAGAATAGGAAGCACTTTGGGAGAATGAGGTAGAGGCTACGGTTTGGGGCAGGTTGGGTTGGGAAAAAGTTGTGGGAAGTGAATTCTGATCAATATTTCTTCATCCATAGCCTGACATCTAAGAACCATCAAGGTCCAATTTTTAGTGCATATACAGTAACTTTATATCCCTAAAATCCCTGTTTGAAATATTGAAAAATGGATTCTTTAACTGTTTTACTTTGCTCAAACATTTAGCATTTTAGCACTTTAGCAACTTCAAGTTCAGGTAATGTCTGCAGAAATCGAATTGCAAGCCATATTTGTCAGGAAAATGCATGAAGAGAAAACCAAGAAAGGGGAAAAACACAATGGTGGGAGTGATGGTCGCCTTAAAATCTACAAAAAATCAAAGAAATGCACAGAAACTACAGCAGTTTCCTCTGATTTGGGTTGACTCAGATTGATGACATTGTAGTTTTGACTTTCAAAACCTTCAGTACCTTATTTCTCTGCTCGCCTAGTCCTAATGCGGCATCGTCCATAAAGATGGGATCCCACATCGAGTCATATGCGTCAATTTCCTTCTGTTTCATTCTGGCATACAGAGCATCATCTCTCTGAACTACATTTCCCACCAGCCACTGCAAGCATACAAAATCAGCACTGTTACTTTGGGGAAATCGTAGCTTGCCACACTCAGAAGGAAAGTGTGTGTGTTTTTTTTAACGCTTTTCTTGTTCGTGCTACCTTAAGCAGCGAAATGATATTTGAATAGTTGTCATGGCATCAGAGTTTGAGTTTTTCAGGCACCTTTCCGTTTGAAACACAGAAATATGAACATAGATGACAATCCAGACACAGATTCTGCGTTCAGATTGGAACAGGCTTCAAAACATGTTTCATTGGCTGTTGTGAGTCAGAGAGTAAAGAGCACGTAGATTGATCACAGCCAGACATCGACCTTGTCTTTGCTCCACAGAAATACACATTAACACTAGAACTCCCAGAATTCTGAAACTTCTAGAACTCCCAGAGCCGTCATTTAGACTGCTCACATTTAGACTGCTCACATTTAGACTGCTCACATTTAGACCAATAGAATTCTGAGAAATTCCCCAAAAGTTAGTTTTATAATAATAATAATGCATTGGTTTTATAGTTTTATATAGCGCTTTTTTTGGACACATAAAGACGCTTCACATGTCATTATTCATAGACGGTGATGATTAACTACTATTGTAGCCACAACTGCCCTGGGGCACACTGACAGGACTCCCATCACAGTACTAACCAGGCCCTCATTTTTAATAGGGAAAAAGACTAGGGAATATAACTGAAATACAGCAACAACAAAAATAGCTTGATGAAAAGTGACCAAATGCTAACTGCTGACAGTAAACAGTGTGTTGCTACGGTAACTACTCACATTTCAAAAGTAAAAGATAATTTCACAAAACTGGCCTGGCCTTAGCCATCCGTACACTCCGCTCAATTATTATTTCTCTATATGTAACGTTTGGGTCTAGTCCCTGTGTTAGCGATTACAACCGGTTGAATTCCATCCGACCAATCAGCGAGCGCGGGGGGCGGGTGTTCTAGAAAGTTGTGGGTGACGTCAAGAGTTTGCGCCGAACTGGCAGGTTGTAGTTTGAATTCGATAGTAAAGTTATCCAGTTTGGTTCTATCAAGAAATTGAAGCCGGAGCAAGAGGAATGGCAAAGATTGTGGCGCTACTCCCCACGGGCTCTATTCGCGGCAAAGGAGATGGCTAGGCTAAATGCTAACGACTCACTCAGGCGCATTACATACGTCACGGTAAACTCAGATCCAATCGTTTCAATCTGCAAAAGGAGTTAACCCCTCCCACCTGTTCACGGAGCTTAATGGAGCACCTCCAGACATTGGTACGTAATGTAAACTATGGTGTGGTACGACCAGGCTATCACAGATATAAAAACATTGAGATAAACTACATATAGAAATAGAAAAAGTCACACAGTTATACAAATGTACATAAGCCCAGTAATGCCAGTAATACGCCTCGCTTTCATAACCCGTCAAATTGACTGCTCTGGGAGTTCTAGTGTTAAATTATGGCACCGCTACTTTGAGCCCCTGCTGCTGCTGCTGATGCTGATGCTGCTGCTGCTGCTGCTGCACACATACAGGTAGTACCTTGTTCGGGTCGGATCGTAGTTTTTCATTGTTGGCCAAAGCGGCCTTCTCTGCAGCCTTCTTCTGCCGCTGTGGGCCCTGGCCGAAGAAGATGTAGTTGACAAAAGCGTACTCCAACAGGGCCAAGAAGACAAAGACAAAACAGCCCATCAGGTACATGTCAATGGCTTTCACGTAGGGGATCTTTGGCAGCGTCTCCCGCAGGTGAGTGTTGATGGTGGTCATGGTCAGCACCGTGGTGATCCCTGCAAAACACAAGCAATATTTACTACAATCTCTCTTTTACCACAATCTCTCTAAAAGCTCTTTGAAATACAGATGGGAATAGCTGAAAGATACGCTACAAGAAAAAATAAAGTAATGTTATGAAAACCTTCCCACATAATGGAAGAAAGTAATGTTGATAGTCAATTAAGAGTAAGTAAATGTGACTTCATCTATGAATACAACAACTTATTTCTTAGAGTATATAAAGTATAATATAGTAATACACTCGGTCCAGTAACCAATAGTTATTATCAAATTAGAAATGTGTGATCATTCAGGTAGAACTTGCCTTCAACCTGGGAGCTTGATAAGAATAAGAATAATGTATCGGTTTTATATAGCGCTTTTCAGGACACTCAGAGGCACTTCACATGTTATTATTATTCTTTCACTCCATACACAGTGGTGATAAACTACTACTGTAGCCACAGCTGCCCTGGAGCACACTGACAGAAGCGAGGCAACCAGTGTGTGCCATCAGCCCCTCTGACCACCACCAACCATTCACACACACCAGACTCATTCTAGGCAATGGGGGTGAAGTGTCTTGCCTAAGGACACAACAGCCGTTTGGCACTTTACAGCTGCAGCCGCCCCACTGTGGCACCTGCCCTGCACAGCCTCAGAGGGATCTGGCTTTCACATGCAAGTATGGCCACATAGGTCATCACACTAGTATCAGAAAATCACAATAGCACATCATGCCCAATAATAAAAGTCTATATAAAGAAAGGAATAAAAACAAATACACACAAAGACACAAAATTATTACTGTACTGTATTGTGTATGTATTGTATTGTATTTTCTGCGTGTGGTTATTTGTACAGGTTTCAAAGACAAGTGGGCAACAGGCTGGATAAGTCTTTGTACTTTCTGCTCTGTTCAGGACACAGAAAGGCGGCGGATCTTTAAATCACGTTACCCTTTGAAACGCCGACCTGCGAGTGTTCCACTTCACAAAACAAATGGGGTGTGACAAGAGCAATCCACAGAAAGCTGAAAGTCGTTCCCTCTGCTGCTCCGACCTCCTATTTACACATTGTGGATATAGACGCTAAATCTACAGCGCGTTATTCTGGGCTTTCAGAATGATTGTATGAGACGTCCTGCTCGGCCAGAGAGAGGGAGAGAGACAGAGCAAGACAGTGCACTTCAAGGTCAAGCTCTGCTCTACATGAGTCACGCACACATAGTCATCTCTAAATAAGACATTTAGTAGGCAGCCGATCACACACTGCTATCGCTCACATTATCTGAGTCAAGAAGGAAAACTGACAACGTTGTACAATGGCACAGTAGTCCCACAACCTTTTTATTCTTTTTTTTAACCCGACTGATAAAAGACCTTTTGTTCCCCTTGCCAGTGTAGACACCATAGACCAGTCCGGGGCAAACATACATACAGCCCGATTCACAATTCTGTGCGAACCCCGGACTCTTCCCAGCCATACCGGACTGTTGCTTATTTAAATGAATCAGGAGTCCCCATTGCTTGAAACATAAGATGTACTTCCATGGCATGTTGCATTTTTTTCCTATTCTCATTAATGCACCTAACATGTTGTTAGTATTAGTTAGAACAAATCTTTTACAAAATGTCCACAAACACAAAGAAAACACCAGATATCTTCATGTTTGTTAAATACATAAAAAATAATATTTTTTTGTGCTCTACAATTTTCATTTTTATTGCTTTTTTCTACCTGAGATGTTGCTGCAGTACAGTGTTCATGGTTTTACACTGGTCCAGACCAGGGCGGAGAGGATTCATGGTCCGAAAAAGTGGATCAGGCAGAAATCCACTGGAGGAATGCAACCTTTTTGAAAAATGCTAATGGGGCATATTATTTTTGCTGCTACTGGACACCTGAATTTCTCCTACGGGCGATCAATAAAGTATAAATCTATCTATCTATGTCACCATATGTGTTTGCTGAATGCGGAAGAAGCCGATTTGACCACAAGCTAACTGTCTGAAGTGTTATTGGAATAGGGCCACACTGTGACAGCGAGGGTCAAAACAGAAGGGAGTTATACCTCAAAAGAAACGCTTCTCTTCGGCCCTGGAGCTACACACTCCCCTGCGCCCCTCGACCACGTTCTGGAGGCTTACATGAAAGGTGTAACACACTAGCAAGGGAGAATGCAAAAGAATGCCAAAGTATGCGGCAGCAAAGACGTGTGTAAAAATGCACATCACACACAATAACACACAAAGGCATATGTCACTTTGCATGTAATGAGTGTGTATAGTGTATTGGTTTTACGTTTAAAGTTTATTTACAGAAATGGATTTAAATTCGAACGGTATTTTAAGTTCCAGAGTTTCACCTGTTCCTCTTACTATCAATGTTTCAAACCCCCTGCAATATCTTCTCGTTCCCCTCGGGGTCCGCATACCCTCGGTTGGGAAACGTTGCAATAGCACATGGCAACGGAGACAATCTGCGTAATGTATGTTAAACTGTTTAATAATCATGGAGCTTATTTCCCCGCGCTGCTGTTACAAAGTGATGAGGCACTCTCACCCAGGGCTACTCTCGCAGCAGAGGCATCGTAGTTGATCCAGAAGGAGACCCAGGAGAGGATGGTAATCAGGATGGAAGGCATGTACGTCTGCAGGATGAAGTAACCAATGTTCCTCTTGAGTTTGAAGCTGAGGGACAGGCGGGGGTAGGAACCTAAAAGAGAGGGAGCACAGCAGAAATAGACATTCCTCAGTGACGCCCACTAAAGACTATATATTCACGTCTGACATAAAATATGACAATACTTTGTTCAACTATAGGGAAATGTAAAATTAGATCAAATAATTTGTTGGTGCTATTGTCATCCTCAAGCAAAGCAGTCTTACCTGTGGAGAACACGACATTTTTGGAGATGAGTTTATAGTCAACAATAGAAAACTGTGGGAGTTCTATTCTGTCAACCCCAGACACTGCACCCTCTCCGCCTCGCCAGTAAAACTCAATGTCATCAGTGGTATATCCATCTGTAGAAGACAATCAGAAGCACTCCAAGGTCACATGAATCGATACACAAATACTAGTACACATAATTAAACTGGATATCAAACATTATTCATTTGAAGTATTATGCTCTGATTCATCATTCATGTATTATTTTAATGAAACTAGTACACAAGCTAAGACTTATTGATTATGTATATTATGTATGAGAGGGCGGTTCTTTCCTAAAATTTAGGAAAATCCTGCTGTATACCTTTAAGTCAACCATATGTAAAATATGACTGGCATTGGTGAAAAAGGACAGTGTTTGTCCTTTGTGTCCAGGTTAAGATCCTGGCGGCTGCATTTAGACATAACTGCAATGTTGAGAAGGCTGTTTGGGGAAGGCCCTATAGAGCAGGGATGTCAAACTCATTTTTGTCAGGGCTGAATATAAAAACTAAGTTCTGGTGGAGGGCCAAAAGTATAAAAGAGGTTTTTATTTGTTATAATATTTTTTACACATTCGAATTGTAGTATTTTCCATCCAAGCTGCAAGTTAATGATGACAATTGAAAATCATTGTGACGTGCTAGCTAGAAAGAGTTATAGACATGGTGCTTGTTATCTCTATTATCAGGGAGGGTGAAACTATCAATATAGTTTCTACACAGTGGGAAGTAATTACCATAATACATGTGCACTATCATTGTATAGTGTGTTTGCCCAGGGTTAAAAGTTTATACATGAGATTATAGTTTTGAGGATGATTCCCATGCCGGACTTTTCTGTGTGGAGTTTGCATGTTCTCCCAATGTCTGAATGGATTCCTTCTAGCGGCATTGAAAGGATGGGAGACAGATGTGCATATATATGTTTTTATATTATCATTATTATTGAAATATTTTAATATTATTTTTAATTATTATTTATTTCATCATGTATCATTCAAGGCATTTTTCATGAAAAAGTAAAGCATTATGCACAAACAAGACCACCCAAAAGGCAAACAAATACGTAAACAAATAAAGCACAGCATGCCCGTCTGTTATCCACAACCAACCGCCACATTCAAAAATACCAGATCCAGTAATACATGCATCATATTATATTGTATGACATATTTAGGTCCCTCAGGAACAGGCAGATTGAAGCATGATCTACATTGAACAGTGTGGAGGGACATCATATAATATCCCATGAAATGTTTAAGAGTTGGTGCAGTCTCTTGTAGGACCAGCAGTTGGGTGAGTTTGAGATGCATCAGGAAATTAGGTTTTAAGAC
Source organism: Knipowitschia caucasica (assembly GCA_964034765.1). Lineage (NCBI taxonomy): Eukaryota > Metazoa > Chordata > Actinopteri > Gobiiformes > Gobiidae > Knipowitschia > Knipowitschia caucasica. The sequence continues at coordinate 21,415,198 of OZ035830.1, forward strand.
TTGTGTCTGTTAAAAATGCATTGAGTTTATCAAGGGAAGTGCGAGTTCTCTAGCCTCATTAGTGTGAATAAAATAGCATGCTCTGGCATGAAGCAACCGTAGCGTTAAAACCGTTGCCAGTTAATCCATTTGAGAGAGACCCTCATGATGAAAACTGAGTTGAATGTGTGTACAAGAACTGTCTTTATTTTGTAGCTAAAAAAGAGTGATGGAAGGAAAGATAAAAAAGGTTGTAAATGCGTCTGTGTGAGAATGAATGCTCAATGGCATAAGCAGGAGAGATGTGGTCTACACTGCCAGACAACTGCATTTATTCTCCAGTGTCAGGAATCAAGACCCCTCTATCCTGTCTCTCACACTAGAAACCCCTCCATTCCAGATATGTGCTAAATGAGGTCTTTGCTCCACACAAAAATGGCGACTGCAGATCCACTGTCAGCACAGCCTCAAACTCTGGACTAATCAGGCTCCTAAAGCCTGAGGAAGCTTCTGCAGCTGGAGCTGAATTAATTAGGCTGGATGTTATCAGTCACTGAGCCATTAGTGATGTGCCTCTTGATGTGCATCTCCCCATATCTCATCAACCTTTCTCAGCATTTTATGTGCAGCTTATCAACCTGTACTGCCTCGCTTCCTGTGCTGCCAGACTCTGCAGAACATTTGTATGGCATCTGTGACATGTGTCTTTGGCTGTTGTCAGAGATGACCACTTACAGCTCTCGATCTCCAGAGTGCAGTTTTGTTCATCCAGAGGATATCTCCTCAGGTCCATCATGCAGGCAGCTGTTGTTGTGATCCTGAAACACCACAAAAGAGCCACCAGTTATGAGATTACACTGTAATGTTTCAATGTGTGTTTGTGTGTGTGCGTGCATGTGTGCGTGCGTGCGTGTGTATGTGTATGCGTGTGTGTGTTTTGTGCAAAAGCGACTAGGGCATCGGTTAATTGAAAGCTAATTTCAGTCTTTAGTCACAGACACAGAGTGACAAAAACAGAGACATGTCTGACACCAAGCTGTGCTTTATGTTCCTCAGCTGAAAAGGGCTCGTTTCCACCATAGACTGTATATTAACGGACAGAGTCACGCCTATCTCCACCGTTCTGACTAATGGGCCAAAAAATGTGCTCTACTGGAGAAATCCAAAATGGCCGCGAGTGGTCCCGCCCACAAGAAAATTGTGAAAAAACGCATCTGCGTATGCGTCAGCCGGCGCAACTCCATTCATTTGAACGAGAGACTTCAAAAATTCACAGCAAGTAAACTAGAGTGGTCCAAAAAAAATCCACCCCCCTCAGCATTGACACACATGTGGAGCGGAGCTTTGGGCCAAGAGCCAACTTTTGGACCATCCTGTAAAGACGTTTTTGAGAGGTCTGCTAATGCTATATGTTAGCATTGGCTAATTCTTCTTCTGGGTCCACCCCCATCGGCCCGGGGTGGTATTGCGCACGTCATTTAGGCCACTTTTGAGCTGGGACCCGCCCCCACTGGTTTTCACTCACAACAGACCCTTTGCTTTGGCTAACATTTCTTCTACATGTACATACAAGTGCACACTAAGTACACACAATAAACATCTAACAGTGCAGGTTAAAGAAACAAAAGTATTAGGTGACGGTCATAAAGGTTCCAGTGATGAGTTAGGAAGTGTTCATGTTCATGTTCATCAAACTGGAGAGGGAAAGAAACTGTTCTTATGGCGGGAGGTTCTGGTCCAGATGGGGAGAGGTTCGAATAGTGCATTTGCAGGGTGAGAGGCGATATAGTAGATATAGTAGGGCTGTAATGTATGATTAATTTTCATAATTGATTGATTGGTAAAATATTCTTTAGGTGAATCAATTATTGGTTAGATCCAGAGAAGTCAGTGAATATGGGATTGTTTGTACATTTTACACAAAACTTAAAAACTCAAGTGATGAACTTGGGGACCATGTTCGACATTACTTGTTACACATTGAGCTGTTTGACAACAAAAACACATTTCATTGTAGAATTATCTGAATCAGCATGTTTATGTCCATGTGAGATTCAAACTATTAAATGATCAAATCTATTTCAATAAAAATGTAAATGTCATGTTAAACTTCAGCTTAACCCTTTCGGTCTGTAAATAATTGACAATCTGTAAATGTCAAATGTTTTCTTATTTTTTGGCCGAAGAATAAATAAGAAATAAATAATTGATTTATTTGTTGCACCCACATTATATATATATAAACATGTTTAATCACACTAGTGGTAGCAGCTAGAGGTAAAAAATAACAGAAGGGAAAAATTCCACAAAAAATGAAACAATGAATGAATGGTGTATTCAGCACAACACACTAGCACCTCACTAAAAATAGATCTCAATGTCACTCGCGGAGTTACCTTCACAGACAAACTCCGGGCCGCTTGTTTATTTCAACAGGAAATGACGATGTTTGAGTGATCGTTCTTTGTATGTTCCTAAAAACCAGCTCTTGTTGAATGCGCTCAGGTCTCGTCTCAAAACTCGAGGAGATCGGACTTTTGCTGCTGCCGCTGCTGCTCACAAACTGTGCAATAGAGCAGCTTCTTCATTGGAGGTTTTTAAATCTAGTCTAAACACATATTTATTTCTTGGATTTTAAAACCAACTTTTATTTTTTGTGCATATGAAGCGTTTTGCACATCTGGTGTTGTTGTAAATGTGCTAAAGAAATAAAGTTGACCCCAAGTGACATCAAATGTGAAGCCCAGGAAATGATCACTATTTATGGCTTTTCAACATCTAGAGCAGTGGTTCTGAACCTTGTTGGAGGTACCGAACCTCTCCAGTTTAATGTGTGCATTCACTGAACTCCTTGAGTGAAAAATAAAATATGATTTTAAAAAAAGGTGTTTGTTTTGTTCATGTTTTAACACATAGAGACAAACAGTATGTGGTAAGACTATGACCCTGAAACGTTGGTCATTAACTAACTGTTTTGATGTTGATGTTGACATGCTCCAGCACAGTGTTCTGAAGCATTCTGCTTCAGGAAGCGCCACACATGCTCCAGAGTGGTGGGATTGTTTGCCCATCACTAGATCATTTGTGTGTGATCTCTGCGGCGGAGGCTCTGCCGAACCCCTGAGACCGACTCACCGAACCCCTAGGGTTTGACCGAACCCAGGTTAAGAACCACTGATCCAGAGCGACTGTCGGACGCCAGAGCTAATAAGCAGAGCTAACCAGGAAGCAACAGAAGGGGTGCCAAAAGAACCCCTTTACGACATGTCCATCCAAACACGTTAGCCAAGGAAAATTCTTCTATCCACCACAAGAGAGTAGAGAATCTTGTATTACTTATCTTGTTTAGAAGTTAAGTAAGCTCACAGAATGTCACATGTAGAAAAAAAACTTTCATCCTCCTTTTTCTAAATCTCACCGATGCTACTGTTTGTCTGGATGCGTATGTCAATGGTAGACTATAGATGGTAGACTATACAACTCAATAGCTCTTTTGCAGTCACATGACCAAAGCGCATCTGGGCGCCATACTGAGGGGTAGCAGCTGTCAATCAAGCCGTCAGAGTGCACTCAGCATGCTTATTTTTTCAGCAAAATGGACATTCAAAACAAGAATGAGAAGAAGGCTAACAGGGAGGAACGCAACAAGGATGCCAAAGACCAGTATCTAGCAAGGCTTACCTCTGTTAGCAATATAGCGTTAGATCCATTTGAGTTATCCGCCAAAGCATGGTCAACTGACCCAGCACTATTTCCACCAACAAGACATTTATTTCAGAAATTAAAAATCCCTGAAGGTTCATGGACTTTTTTACTAATGGTTGGGTACAAGATATAAGTTCATTTCAACCAGAAGGATCTGCTAACCCCATTATCACAAATGTTTTACTAGAACAGCTAATGAGCCATATTTTGGGGGGAAAAAATAAATGAAAGGCAATGAAACGCGATTGTTGTCATCCCCTCAATATGGCGCTTGATCCAATGGGTGACATCATTAGCAAGAAAGTCATATATCATGATAATGTGTGTAATTAGATAGATATTTACTTTGACAATAGCAATACATTTTGTAAGCTGGACAGCAAAATTACTGGTTTAATTTTCTTTCTTTGACTGGTTTCTTTTCAGAATCTGAGGCTTCGTCAAAGAGGCAAAAAGAGACTACGTACGACTTTCTACGTACACTATGTACGACCTGTTTCTGCTATGACATAGTATAAACTCAGTCTAAACATTTCATATGAGCCATCTGTATTCAATAAAGAGCCAGGGGAGTCATAGATTATCATACTATAGACTAGAGTAACCTGTTGCCCTCCATACCCACTCGACAGCTTAGACTGGGCACAAGTTCCCTGTTATTAGGGAGAAAAAAATATTTCACTTATCCCAGGGTCAAAATCATTTTGGTCAGGGCCACAATAATATGATGATTATTATTATTATCATTAAAATTACAATTATTATTAGTAGCAGTAGTAACACATAAGTAAGTAAGTCATAATATTGTAGATATACTCTAAATGTTAGCAAGTTTTGAAAATCAAGTGATACCCCTGTGTACACCATGCGGGCCGTGTACGTCTGGTTGGGACACACAGACTCAGGTTTTGTCCCCTTACATACACAACATCCTATGGGCACAGGACTCTCTCCTTCTTGGACAATTTAGGGATTTTCTGAGATGGTGAGACAGTCCTCTTCCACTGTTGCCTTCTTTTCTCTGGGCCTTTATGTAAGAGGCTGTTAGCAGAGCCATGGTGCTATGGGGATTATCACAGGATGCTCATTTCTGTCCTAGTTTATCATTCCTTTATGGCCACAACTTACTGAGATGTGCCCACCAGCCCATCACTCATCACTCACCATCATTACCATCCTCAGTGCTCAATCGTGGTGGCAGAGAAAGCACAAGGGAAAAGCGGAAATGAGGCCAAAATGGCAGGAGTAAAAATAACAGCCTATTTATAGCCCACCTACATCATCATCATCAGAAGTCTCATGCTTTTTTGTCTGAGAAAAGACAGAGCATCACTGATCACGAGACATCTGTGTGCTATGCTTCACTCATATTGATTCAATGAATGCCAAGAAATAAAACAAAATTGGAACCTTTCTCTGCTGGATCTCCATGTTGCCTTTGCTTTGTCTGTGGAGTCAGCGTCTGGAGCAGAGGAGCAGACGGTTTTTTTCCCCTCATGCGAGTCAACCCTGCTGTCGGACAACCCTGCCGGAGGAGAGGCTACGCTCCACCAGATCACGCACATTCAAACACGCTACATTTGATCTGCGTTCTGAATAATATGACATGATTTGAAAAAAAGAAAAAAAAAGCTGTTTTGTTTTTGTCTTTTCATGCCCTGCCTTCACTGTTGAGTTGCCCATGCAGTGCGTGTGTGTGTGTGTGTGTGTGTGTTTTTGGACCCCTAAGGCAGCCTGTGCACCTTTCTTTTAAATGACCTTGTTTACGGACATAACAGAAGCATCGCAAACTCTCTCCCAGACACAATCTCGTTTCCGGCCGATGTCACAGCCACAAACCAGAGGCTGAAGGAGACATTACCGCGAGCAGGTTACAAAGCAAGGCCTGTAATTAACACGACAGGATGCATTTTAATACGTGGACAGTAAACCGGAGATGGAGCTGCGTCCATTTCAGGGGGTCAAAGCCAAAGCAACACTTGTGGTTGGTTTACTTACCACTAATATGTCAATTATGTCTGATAAAATAAATTGGTGTCAAGGTGCATTTTCAATTCAATTTGGAGTGGGGGAAACACACACACACACACAGAAGAGGTCGGTTATGTATCTTCTTTTTCCTCTTGGCTCAATACCAAGAACTGTTCCCCTGTTGATTGTCTGCCCCGTTCAAATGTGTTCACCTGTGTCTATACGATACCCTGTGATCTAGTGCCAACCGTACCCTGTGCTCCTCTCCCCTTGTTGCTGGTCCATTGTCTTTGTTTGACCTCATGTGTTGGTTTCCTGGTTCTCGTATTACTTTTGGATACATTTTTTTACTTTGGACTTTTATTTCATTATGGTTCAGCTCTTGACTTGGATGTTAATTCAATTATAATCACCATCACCATCACCTCACCAAATGACATTTACATACACATATGTTACACATTGGGAAAGCCCAAATAATGATGGCATTATTATAAAACTGTTAAAACTTTGAGTTTCATACTGGTGCTATAGTTCTGGCACTTAAACAATACTTTACTCGATCGAGTAGCTTATAAAGAACATTCTGAAAAGTTTAAATATACAATTTGTTAGTTCAGAACCTTTTACAATATTGACATACAAGCAGCACAAATGTTTACATGTAAATTATAATTGACAGACTTCCTAAAAATCTAAAGTATTGAGCGGGCAGAGAAGAGTACTTCTCTCTTTGACAAAAAGGATGTCTGCTGATTCTATTGCACAAGGATATATCCTACACAAAATGTGTTACAATATTCACAGGACCAGAGAGGAGCAGTGAAAACGATGCTGGGAGGAGGGAGAATCATAATCATTTCTCCATTTTGAATGAAGCCTGACCTTGAGGCCTATTTCTTTTCTGCCTCCATCTTTTGCAGCTTTGCAAAGTGAAGAAATATGCAAAACGACACTTTGGCTTTAGGTCTTGTATGTAGTTTTGTAGTGTGTCGGGTTATTGTAAGCGCATTTTCCGAGTGTAATTAGATGGAGCCATATTTCCCTGAGTTAAATCTCCCTCATGCACTTCTGTTACTCCCTCCTTCTTAGTGGTAATTGAGGACTGGTGTATGTGCTGACTGGGAAGCACTACATCCACAGAGTATTGAACAAACAACAACCTGGCTATCCCTCCTCTGCATGTTCCCCTAAAATAACACCCGCCCACTAACTCAAGACCACGCAGAGGCAAGAAGCCCACTCATATGGAGCTGAGGGGGCCTCCTGCCAGCTTCTAAACAACGCACATCATTATGAGGCATTGAGGGTGGGTTTGTGGCAAGTTAGTAAAAGACAATCCATTTCTAACAGCAATCTCAGTGTAAAAATGAAACTTTACAGCCATAAACATTCAGCTCTTACATTCAAATATTGATTTTAGAAAAGAGAACAAAGGAGGAGGGTCTTAAACATCTTTTTTTAAGTTTAATTTTTAAAAAACATGATCTTAGGCCCAACAGAAAGTCTTGGAAAAATAAAATGTTGTGAACAAGTGACAGAAACCTAGCAATGATAAAAATGCATAATGTGGAAGAAAGAACCCAGTAAGTCACTATTTGACACTTTCGGATAATGGTGGGTCTTTTTTCACTCATCTGTCTGAAAAGCTGATCTAAAAATGTGACAGAGGCTGATACAAGAATTTATAAAGTTCATTGCATCACAGAACTTAAAGGAGACATAACACAAACGTTTATGAGCTTTTAAACATGGCATGGAATTGTTCCTGAAGTCGTTTTTCGATCCACCCTGCAAACCACCCAAAAATGGAACTCTGCCCCTTCTGTCTAAAAGCTTTTCTCTCAGTCCTGCAATAGTATCATTATAGTGCTCAATGTTCACAACAAACATACGGCTGTATTTGCAGCCTGTAATTTTCAAATTTTGAAAAAACAAAACAATTTTAACATTTCCCTCTGGTGGTAGCATAGGAAGTTACAGGTGTAAAGCATTGTTTATCGATAAACTACGAGATCACTACCGTTTTGATTAAGGGCTATGCAAGAATACATTGAATTGAATTGAATTGTTTAACCATATAGTTTCATAAAAACATTTTATTTCACATTATAAAACAGGACATTATGAATATAAGTCTGATTATAATTTTAGAGACAAAACATGCAGTATTTCTTCTGATGATGCCATCGCCGGCGATGTTTGCGCACATGTTTTACAAGTGATCAATTTACTTGCGAACGGTAAAAGGTAGCGACTTACTTTTTTCTCTCTCCGTGAAGTAGACATTCAAGGCATTACGAAAATAGCTTCGGTTTGTCTGTGGGACTTACGCAGATTAAGCTACGTGTGTATGAAAGTCAGTCAGAAAGTCAGTGTCCAATCGGATCTTCGAGCGGTGCCCATTGTGCCAGAAACAGCTAATTGTAAAGTTTTTTACTCAGGGACTCACACATAGATCGTCAGAGAGAGTAGGATGACTCACTCCTCTGTGTTTACTTGTTGCAGCACAGGCAGCAGCGCTCAGAGGAGCCAGAGGAGTGCGCATTATTGATATAGACAATACATACAATATAATAATTTTATGTGTATATAATGTATTTATATATATAAATTAGATGTTTTATTTATTTTTTTGTCTTAGTTTCTTTTTTTCTACTATTTACAGCTGTGATAATGAAGCAACCCCAGCCTCAAAGACAAACTGCTTCAGGAAAGGCATCAGGAATACAGCGTTTTTTGGCTTTTATAGTGGAATTTTGTAAAAATTATAATAGTCACAGGCTCCATTTTTTCCCCCATTATCCCCATGACCCTAAATAACAAGTCTAAAAAGTTGCATTTCATTGTGTTTTTTCAATGCAGTTTTGTGAAATTGATTTTCTGTTTCATTTTTTTCTTTGTCTTCATGATTCCATAATTTTTATATAATTGATATGACAGCTCAATATGAATATTCTAAAACCCCAGGTTGTACTGAAAAAAACAAAGTATACTGCTTGACTCTGCATCAAAAGATGACTGTTTTATGAGCAATTATACACAAAGAAAACCAGGCAAGGAAGGTTCCCAAAAAAGACCCTAGACCTTGGAGGGTTAATGGGGTGTTCCTTCCATCATATCTCCATACACACACCAAACTTCACATCAATCTGTTGAGTATATGAACAATCCAACTCCGTCACTCAGAGACGATTGCAGTACCCCTCATGTTGGCAGGGTAATAAAGATAGATGGTGATCGGTTACATTCTCCCTATATGTGTACACTCCATCGAGCAGTAGCACCAGTGACGATGGACCGACAGTGCTAACCTGTGCCGCCAAATCTGCCACATTAAGACAAGAACTGATTCAGTGTTTGTATTGAGCCTCTACATTATTGATACGCATTTATCAATTATGAATACAGCCGCTTCAGAGGCATCACAGTCCAACATCACAAAGCATGTCGTCCAAACCACGGCGCACAATATGAGTCACTTTGCTTTTGTACCAGCTACTTTAATATTGAACAACCCATCAATTATTCAGACCGATGATAATCAAGGGATTTGAAGGAATAGCTTTGTGAACACATAGCCTACATTTTTCGGGATAAAAATGACTGAATTTGATTATTATTTACAATACTTTCTAGACCACTGAGCGCACCTGTACATAAACTGCGACAGGGACATTTTGAAAGAAAGTAAATTTGTCCATACATCGCCCGGATTTATGGAGGTTTTCATGTTGTATTGTAACACTTCACCAACAGCTGATTGAACTGTTGTTATCTTATCTTAATAACGAGGTGATTTAATGCACCGTTCACTTGTGATGATCAAAGAATTCTGGTAAATTTCCTTCCTCTCTTTCAATTTCCTACCCACTGCTGTTAACATAAATACTCCAGGAAGCAGGAATGCGTGCTTCGTCATCAGCTCTGGAGAAAAGCTGATAGAGGAAGGAATTTGGGGACAGCTCTAACAAAATAAAAATACATACATTGGCGGCATCCCTTTACAAGCCACAAGGTTAATATAAATTAAAAAATATGCTTTCTTTTGTCCAGTACATCAGAATAAACACCACATAGATGATCTTCAGCTTGTGGCTAGGGAAAGGTACATTTTGGCTCCTACATATGTAATAATTGAACTTGAAGAAGTTCCGTTATTCTCCTGGGGGACTTCAACGCCCATGTGGGAAATGCCAGTGACACTTGGAGAGGGGTGATCGGGAAGAACGGTCCTCTTGATCTGAACCCAAGCGGTGTTCAGTTGTTGGACTTCTGTGCTAGTCATAGTTTGTCCATCATGAACACCAGGTTCGAGTACAAGGGTGTCCACCAGTGCACGTGGCACCAGGACACCCTAGGCCGGAGGTCGGTGATCGACTTTGTTGTCGTATCATCTGACCTTCGACCACGTGTCTCGGACACTCGGGTGAAAAGAGGGGCAGAGCTGTCAACCGATCACCACCTGGTTGTGAGTTGGATCCGCTGGCAGGGGAACTCACACCTCTGGGAGAGCTTCTCCCAGATCCCGGAGGAGGAGAGGGATATCTAGTCTGAGTGGACCATGTTTTCTTCCTCTATCGCCGATGCGGCAGCTCGTAGCTGTGGTAGCAAGGTCTCTGGTGCTGGGCACGTCCCACCGGGAGGAGGCCCCGAGGAAGAGCCAGGACACGCTGGAGGGACTATCGCCCCGACCCAATTCTCACCCTTGCCCTTAAAAAGCACACTTGCCCTAGATTTTGCGCGTGCCCGCGGGGTTGTAGGGTGTCCCAATACTTAGGGAGACGAAGCAAGGGCCTTCACACCCCTAAAAACCACCCTTGAGCGCAAGTGTGGTCCGGAGCTCACTCGCGAGCGAGGGTGATCCCATGATGCATTACGATAGCTGTTGGTAAAGCAGCTGTCGGGCCACAATGAAAGAAAACAACATGAAACACCCGGGCACAAGTTTGTGCTGAACGGTAGGAAGCTCTGAAGCGTGTGCGAGTCATTAAGAGTTTTTAAAGCGTGTGTTGGTGTCGTGTGTGGTGACGTTCGCTCCCGAAGCGGCTGCAGTGTGTGGCGTTCACTGAGGCTTCAGAGACGTGGTGCATGTTATTATCATAGATCCATAATGTAGTTCAAAGCATCGCTTTGACACAGTTTGCTTTGTGATCCACGGGACCACGGCTGTACCCGTCTGTCTCTGTGTGGTACGCCTCTGTGCGCGTACGTGTATGTACATGTTTTTGTCTCTGTGTGGTACGCGCGTGTGTCTGTCTGTGGTACGTCTCTGTGCGCGTATTTACATGCGTCTGTCAGTGTGTGTGTGTGTCTGCCTCTGTGTGTGTACATGTGTGTCTGTATGCGTGTGTGTGTCTGTCTCTGAGAGCGTGATGTGCAGCAGTTCTGTACCTAATTATAGCAAATCTTCATGTGAAATAGAATAAAAAACTTCTCATTTTAATAAATACTGTGTTTCATAAAGTCATCTCTGTGTCAGATCTTATGTGGTGAAATCAGACACATTGATAATGCGTGTGACGTGGAACACGACTGCTGCGTCCTTTGCATATTGTCCCCTTGATCCAGGGGTGTCCCAATTCTTAGGGGGAATGTTGTGAGTGCACTCACCACTGGGAAGGCACTTTTCTGGTGAGGGCACTCACACCTAAGGGCAAGGGTAAGACTTGGGACGGGACTTAGTCGCTCAGCTGGCCTGGGAACGCCTTGGGGTCCCCCCGGATGAGCTGGAGGAAGTGTGTATGGATGGGGAAGTCTGGGCGTCTCTGCTTAGACTGCTGCCCCCGCGACCGGGCAATGGATGAAGCGGAAGAAAATGGATGGATGGATGGATAATTGAACTTTAAATCCTAATCCATGTTAAAAGAAAATAAATGACAGGGGTTTTGTACAATTCACTATTTTTGACTTATCTGTACAACGCACAATCATTTGAATTCAACAATATATAGAAGCCCTCGAGCCTCATCGTGAGGTCGTCTCCGGATTTAAGAAAGTTGGTGACCCATGAGGTAGAAGATGGCTGAAGCTGAAGCAGAAGCAGATAATAGTACATTTTACAGATGGACAGGCTTCCATTACTTAGAGTTTGTTGGAGACAAAGATGTGGAACATAACAGTTAAGTGCTCTTTAACCAAAAGCTCCAACAACTTCACGCAATAGCATCATAAGCTACAATTAGTATGTAATATATACACACACACCTTTCGCCCTCCGCGGGCAGTTATTCCTCTCTATGCTCGGGTTCTCTACCAGAGGCCTGGGAGCTTGAGGGTTCTGCGCAGTATCTTTGCTGTTCCTAGCACTGCACATTTCTGAACCGAGATTTCTAAGGTTGTTTCAGGGATCCGCTGTAACCACTCCTCTAGCTTCTGGGTAACTGCCAAGGGTGCACTGATCACCACGGGCACTACTGTCACATTTACCCTCCAGGCCCTCTCCAGCTCCTCTCCGAGCCCTTGGAATTTCTCAAGCTTTTATGTTCTTTTTTCCTGATGTTACCATTGCTTGGAATTGCCACGTCCACCACCACGGCTTTCTTCTGCCCTTTGTCTACCACCACAATGTCAGGTTGGTTCCAGACACAGACTTCCTGGAAGTCTGTGTCTGGAAGTCCCACAGGATCTTTGCACGCTCATTCTCCACCACCCCTATATATGTGTATATACTGTATGTGTGTATATATATATATATATATATATATGCTGGCAGGGAAGGCCTACATGGAACGCCATAACCAAGTGGCTGGCATAGTGTACAGAAACATCTGTGCAGAGTATGGGCTGGAAACTCCAAGGTCTAAGTGGGAAACTCCTCCAAAGGTGGTGGAGAATGAGCGTGCAAAGATCCTGTGGGACTTCCAGATACAGACCGACCAAATGGTAATGGCGAACCAACCTGACATCGTGGTGGTAGACAAAGGACAGAGGACAGCCGTGGTGTTGGACGTGGCAATTCCAAGCGATGGTATCATCCGGAAAAAGGAAAATGAAAAGCTTGAGAAATACCAAGGTCTCAGAGAGGAGCTGGAGAGGGCCTGGAGGGTAAAGGTGACAGTAGTGCCCGTGGTGATCGGTGCACTCGGGGCAGTGATCCCGAAGCTAGAGGAGTAGTTACAGCGGATCCCTGGAACAACCTCGGACATCTCGGTCCAGAAATGTACAGTGCTAGGAACAGCAAAGATACTGCCAGAACCCTCAAGCTCCCTGGCCTCTGGTAGAGGACCCGAGCTTAGAGAGGGATAACCGCCCGCGGAGGGCCAAAGGTAAGCGGACAATTTTTTTTTATATATAGTGTATATAGTGTATTTGGAGAAAGTAACTTAAAAGTAATGTAGTGGTAGTGTAATACGTTACTTTGAAAAAAGTAATAAGTAATACATAACGTTGTTGAAATAACTTGTCCAACACTTTCTAAGCATAAGCTGAAATCATGATGCTCACCTGAGTCCGTACAGCACCGTGCCATCTGGATGAAGGCGGATCATCCTGTTTTTAACCGTCACTCCATGAACGAAGGACTTTTTGTCGTTGAGGAAGTATGTGTCTGGGACCCAGAGCTGGTCTGCTACGCGGTTATCCAAAGTCAAGTTGTAAGCAACTTCAGAGTAGGACAGACGTTTATCCCGCCATGCTTGCTGAAAGTACATTGTCAGTGTGTAGTCCTGAAAAAACAACAACAAAGGGATATTAGTTTGAAATTTGTCACCATTACACTAAATAAAAATCCTCTGGGTGATGCAATATTGTTGATAGTTTCCAGGTACAGAAAAATCAGCTGCATAACTCATTGGAAACATTATTTAAAACCACAAAGAACTTTCCCTTGTATGCCCTTTTGTGCAAGATTACATTTACAGGAACAACATTTTGACAGACACAAACAGGAGGAATCCCTCCTTAAAAGTCAGATTTGAGGAGATGCAAGCCCACTCCACCGTTAGAACACATGCTTTTTTGTTCATGTTTCTATAAAGTTAAAACATTATATTATAAGTTTATATTATCCGAGGCCATGGTGCTCGACCGGAAAAAGGTGCCTTGCCCTCTGCAGGTGGGTGGAGGGGTCCTTCCTCAAGTGGAGGAGTTCAAGTATCTCGGGGTCTTGTTCACGAGTGAGGGAAGGATGGAGCGTGAGATTGACAGGCGGATCGGTGCAGCGTGCGCAGTGATGCGGTCGCTGTATCGGACCGTCGTGGTGAAGAGGGAGCTGAGCCAAAAGGCAAAGCTCTCGATTTACCGGTCAATCTTCGTTCCCTCCCTCACCTATGGTCATGAGCTTTGGGTAATGACCGAAAGAACGAGATCGCGGATACAAGCGGTCGAAATGAGCTTCCTCCGCAGAGTGGCTGGGCGCTCCCTTAGAGATAGGGTGAGGAGCTCAGTCACACGGGAGGAGCTCGGAGTAGAGCCGCTGCTTCTCCACGTCGAGAGGAACCAGTTGAGGTGGCTCGGGCATCTGTTCCGGATGCCTCCTGGACGCCTCCCTGGGGAGGTGTTCCGGGCACGTCCCACTGGGAGGAGGCCCCGGGGAAGACCCAGGACACGCTGGAGGGACTATGTCTCTCAGCTGGCCTGGGAACGCCTTGGGGTCCCCCCGGACGAGCTGGAGGAGGTGTGTGTGGATAGGGAAGTCTGGGCGTCTCTGCTTAGACTGCTGCCCCCGCAACCCGGCAACGGATAAAGCAGAAGAAAATGGATGGATGGATGGATTATATTATAAGCATTACAAACTGGGTCTTTAACTATGCCAGGGTTAGGGTTAGTGTTCACTTTTGCCTGAATTGAACCAGAATTGGTCCAATTAAAGTAAACTTAAGTTAACTTAAGATGCCTCAAAAAAGATGTCAAGATGTCTCATAAAAGAACGGATTAGGAAGGAGGTATAAATGATTCAGATGCAGCCCATGACCGGTGCCAGTTTTACTCTTGGAGCTCAAAGTGACACCTGTAAATTAACCATGAAAAAGGAAGAAAACTGCAGCCTACTCATGTCACTTAAAACAGCCGACATCCTGCGCAGTGTTGTGTCAGTCCACTACAGACTGTTTCATTCAGACATAAAACTACTACAAGGACGTATCTGAAATCAGGTACGTAAGGTGCAGCAAGTGTTGGAGAAAAAAAAAAGCAGTCGCGCTCACTGGCAATTACTGGTCTCTCAGTAATCAAAACTATCTCTCAGTAATCAAAACTAACAGTCCAAATCAGGGGACATGTAGAATAAATAAAAATGTGCCATCAAGTGGGATTAATTGACAGTTATCTATGACTTTAATGCAATTAATTACAATTAAAAAAATGTACCGTTTGAGTTAAAGTTAAAATGGCTGTTCATCAGCTGTTGGTTAAGTTTAAAACATGGAAAGTATGGGATATGGGATAATATGAGATTATTAAATACATGTTGACCAAAACAATGCATATGTAATGCCCCTGGAGAAAATCATAGAGATGACATTTTCACTCCATTCTGCCTTCATTAAAGAATTATCCGAGTCATAAAACCTTCTGCATGTTTCAGTCTACATAAGGTTCAAAAAATTATTCATCGAATATGACATTTTGTTGACAACTAGATAGAATAAACAGATTATTTGCAATAATTGATTAACTATTTAAAGATATTGTACTTTAATTAAACTTAATAAATTAACAGTTATGGAAAACTGAGTAGTTACCATAGTACGCCCCTCTCTCTGTAAATGTACTCACAGAAAGACCCGTGTATGCTCATAGTTGGCCTTCTATTTTATTCTAACGCACTTGTTTACTCACCTGCCCTGTAGCTGATTGGTTACGGCTCAGGGAACAGCTCTTGCATCAAAAGGAGGTAAATTAAAATAGTAAATTGGATTAGAATGTCTTAGTTCTCTTCAACCATTTGGAAATGTACAGTATACAAAACATAATTGGGTCTGCGCATGGATTGTCATGATCGTTTCTACATTTTGATCCCACGTTAACTGCACATGCTGTCATTCCAAACGTGTGCATATTCAGAATGCACCCCCACCACACGCTGCACCTGGGTCTGCTCGCTGCCTCTTGGCGAACTCGCTGTGGAAGTGTAATTACAGCCGCACAGATGGCCGTGCTCTTCCACATTTGGACGTTACACACGGACACTAAGTAGTGCTGCCTCTCATTTGCATATTCCCTTATTAGTGTAAAGTCATTTATGTGTGAGTGTAATGATCCACAAGGGATGCATGAAGTGATCTTAAGTACGTGAACATATCAACTTATATTGAATCAATATAGGAAATATATATCTTGAAGTTCATTTATTGTCTTAACATTTTATTTTATTTTTTTATTATTTAAACAAAACATACAGTAGATGCGCAAATCCTCATAAGTCCAGGGCAGAAACATTTCTTCGATAAAATCCTGCTGATTTGAAATGGAATCAGTTGCTCAAAATAACAAAAGAAACTTTCTAAGGTACTGATCCACATGTTAATGCTGCTCTCTTTAGCATCATGTTTCCTCGCTGACAGTTCCACAAACACTATGTCATGGTGACAGTGAGTGATGACTGGACTTTGTTGTTGGCGTTAGTATGCTGAAAACCCAACCATACCTTATGTGTTGTTTTTGATTATCAATGACAATCAAGTTAAAATATCATGACAGAAGACAACCACATGTATTTGGATACTACCACAGTGTTCACACTGTGAGACCATTCTGACCACAAGCCTGCCCCGCACAGCCAAACTCTTCCCTCCACTGCTATATCCTCAGTGTATTTGTTTAAATATAGCACTTCAACGTGTTATCGCCGCGGCAGACCACAGCACCACAGCAGTTGGTGTGAGTCACAGACCGGAAGGAGAACCGAGCCGAAACTGAGGTCACATTTGTGCATCCCAGTATAAACAGGGCACAATCATGTGGGCTTAATGAAAAAAGAAAAAAGTAATTAGCTCCAGTCCCTCGACTTCTTGATGCTGGGAGTAAAGATGGGGTAGAGATGCATCCTTTCACTGTTGAGCATGTCTATTATTTATACATTATCTATTGACTTTTATTTCAAAGGATTCAAAACATTCATTTGTAATGGGTCATTATTTTGTTTGGAGGATGTTTAGTGCATACTAATGCATAGACACCCAAAGACGCTTATTCATTCACTCCGAGCACAGTGCTGATAAACCACACTGTAGCTACAGCTGCCCAGGGACAGACTGACATCGGCCCCTCCAATCCACCGCCATCAATCAAGCACACACTAGACTCACTCCTGGATCTACAACCTGTCCATCCTGTAGGCCTCCCAGAGGCTTCTCTTTATTCCCACTGAGTTTTTTAAGTAGTTTCTTCTAATGGTTTGATTCATCTGTTGTTGGTAAATTGACAATTCATAAAGTCCTCTGAACTACTGTTGTGATTTAGGGCTATACAAAAATATATGCCAATGTGTCAATCCAGTATCCATCAATTTAAACCACAAACATGGTGTTGACAAAGTCTTAGACGGAATATTCAGTAGTGAGTAGTTATAAACCAAGTCAAAAGTCTTGGTGTACAGTAATTGTTGAATCTGATTTATATTTTACTGGTCACTTTAGTGCCATCTCCAAATCTGCTTTTCACCACCTTAGAAATATAGCTAGAGTAAAACACTGTCTGACTAAACAAGTGTATGTAATTGCAGGAGAAACATTGAGATTCAGAGATTCTTTTTCAGGGGAATCCTGGTCCTGCGGCGAGAATTCTATTGTTTATGTTTCAGGGGAAGGTGAAACCGGAGACAGGACGGACTGCATATACAGTAAGTGAGAGCACTGAATGAGACAGCACCAAAACTGTTTTGCACCATGTTGGTAATTACAAAGTATCAAAAAATATAAGCAGCTTGTGATTCATCCTCCAGAAACATTTCTGAGGCTTTGTTTGTTTGAAAGTGTGGAACTAAATGGCTGTGTTTCTTTCATGTTTTAACCAGACATCATGTTTTTTCTTGTTCTACATCGCCCTTCAGCATGTTTGGCTCTTTATCTTGTTTGCAGGCTCCCTGCAATGGATTGGATCTCAATGAGTGAAAGGCTGTGATCCCCTTTATTGGCAGGTCAGGACCAAAGCGGCGTACACTAAGTGTTACTCACATGAGGGTTTTCCCTATGATGAGAATGCATCGCTTTTTTGACACTCAAAGACGCTTCTCATGGAATTATTCATTCACACCACACACAGCAGTGATAAACTACTGTCGCCACAACTGCTCCAAGACAGATTGACAGAAGCCAGGCTTGATCACGTAAAAAACTGTGAATTTATAAAATACAAATATAGTTGTATTAAAATTAAGTATAATGATTGCCAGATTTCTAGCAGCTAATTTAGGGGAAAGATCTTAGTTGGAATTCTATCTCTCAGTGTTTTCGGAGCCAATCAGGTGATAGGTTGGTCTTTTCATGCACGCACTGCTTAGAATTATATGAATATACAAGACATCTACCACATATAATCAATCACAAAACGTTAATGAGGTCTGACCATCCCGTCTCCACTCCAAATTTCAGCTCAATCCATCCTGCAGTGTTGGTGCAACCCTGACTACAGCACGACAGACACAGACAGATGATCACGATACCTCCTGTTGTCAGGGTAATCATTGTGTTTACATGGACAGGGAACATAGACAGTACTAAACAACACACGTGGAAAAGAAGAAATGGGACCATTTACCATTCATTCACCATCCTCTCTGCACATCACATGTTCAGTCAATATTCTCACAAATGGGGTTCACTGCCATCTACTGTTTCCACAATACTACATTTCCAACTCAACTTCAATTCAGGAACAAAGGCAGGATGGGTAAAATATCAATATACTTATCATTTCAAAATATGTATTATAGGTTTTGTTATTTTCTGCAAGTCTGAATTTACTAAGATTACAATGTCTGCTAGCAATGTGGGAAACCTCAAAAAAAGATGGCTTTGTAAGCTATATGTCAAATACATACTTTCTTGTTTTCCTGCTTCATCCATCACAATATCCAAATGATAAATGACAGATTTAAGATGCCACTTTCCTCTGTTCAAACCAATAAAAACTCATTTTTTAATACTAAGGACATTTCCAGCCAGAGTAAGATGCTGTGTCCCAGACATGAAAATGTTTTGGCCCAAAATGTACAAAGATTTTGTCTGAAGAAGGAAAGAAAAAAAGCCACTCAAAATAAATCATAACAAGTCAAACTATATTTTGTAACACAACAGAACCAATATGTAATTCTTTGGTCAGATTAGACTAAAGTGAAACAGTTCGGCCAGAGATCTTTGGATGAAAAGTCAGATATTACCATCCCAACTCTGAAACATGGGGGTGGCAGTCTCATGTTGTGGGGCTGATTTGCTGCAGGAAGAACCAATGTACTTCAGGAAGAGTATGAGGAAATATGGAGGCAACATCTTGAGACAAAGTTAAAGGGCAAAGAAGGCGCTTTTTTTGAGATCAATTTCCCTTAAAAGAATTGTGGGCAGATTCCAAAAGGCGTGAGATGAGAGGTTGCTTGTAAATGAATGGCCAAAATGTCTGACCTGAGTCATTTTATATGATTTTATATTATGTGATGTATATGAAATTATGAAATTGTGGAAAATGTTAGGTCTAAAAAACCTTAACATTGCCTCACTGTCAATATTGTGGTTATTGAAGCAATTGAAAAACAAAAACAAAACAAAAAACAAAAACCCCATTTGCATGTGTTGGTAATGTATTGGTAATGTAAAAATAATCATCAACAAACGCCCCAAGGGAGTACAAGCAAATATGCCGAGGCAATCTCCATTAGTAAGACGTTTTCTTGTGATGGGATTACAGAAGTTCCACGGAGATGTATAATGCATCATATATCTAGTGGGAGTGCAGATGAATTGTAACATATACTGTAATAACTCACTAACAATTTGCTTTGGCTGGTAATGGATTACGACATCTCTGCATACTAGAATTCAAGTATACCTCCAATTAGTTCTAAGATTAGATGATCAACATCACACTCAATGAATGAGGAAGAGGAAGGTCAAAGTACTGCAGGAAGGTGAACCCCACGCATACACCAGTCGAGATTGTGCAACCGTTTTTCTTTAGTCGGGAGAGGATATTATTAAAGACAATTACAAAGGATGTAGGGCAATCATTTACCAATCACGTAAGACTTCAGGTTAATAGTAGTCAGTGCAGTTGTTGTCATAGGCTGTATTTTCTTTCCTTGACTTCCCCACATTGTGAAGAGGGCTCTGTTGTCATGGTAACACTGAGTAAAAATAACACAAGCTTATTTTCCACAAGCTGAAAATAAAGTAGAACAGCGTCAGTTTGGACAACATCAAAATGAGTGCTAATTTTCAGCAAAAGACAGGTTGTCCTCACACTTTCAGCCCCTGGTCAGAGCCATATCCCCCTTACTCACAGCATGTCAGGATAATGATCGTAATAAAGGCATTGCTCACGCCCAGCTAATCCCTCTGTCCCAGAAGCCACCACAGCTGGTTTGTTTAAATCTTTTAATTCATAGTGAGCTAATTAACATTCAGGGAGCACTATTAAGGCTCGAGCAACGCCTGCTAACAACCACCAACTCCAGGTACTTTACATGTAATTAAGGAGCACAAGAGAAGGAGAGACAGAGAACCAAAATATTCATTTACTTGCCTTTGTATTTGGAGTTAAACTGTTCGCATGGAAAGTACATAATGCAGACACTTTCTGAGACAAGAGACTGAACTTCTATTTAATCAGCTGTACTGGCATATGCAACACTTTCAATACACCGTGAATGGTGTTCAGTTTCTGGATCTGTGATTTCGGCAAAAGCAAACAATATTATGCAAATGCTATTTGAACTGTTGAAAATGAGAGCAACGAGTGGAAAAGGCAGACATATGAACAGACGAGGGTCTCTAGGTGGGCAGTCTGTGCTCTCACCTTCCACTCAGAGGACACTTTCTTCTGAAAATAGCACTTTAGTAATGTCATGCTGCTGGAGACAACTGCCCGACTACATGGCTGACCTTTGAGCCTCAACTGGCCCTCACAGTGGATCTCACAAGAAGGAACACAAGTGATTCAGCATTTTCACTTTTAACAAGAACAGACGGAACTCTACCAAGCAAATTAGCGGGAAGTCAACAGTGGAAGAACACCAAAGATTAGGGATGCCCACTGTAAAGCTGGTCTCTCTTTGCTTTCCCTGCCTAAATGCCTCACTTTTGTCATGTTGAAAGTATTTATGGCACACATTCTACACTGATCTCAACACCCATTGTCATATTCCTTTTAGAACAGTGTTGTTTTCTTTCTCTGAGCTTTAATCTGAAAAGTGCTGTGCCCTTGATGAGATACACATCAAAGCTGCCCAGCTCCAAGCACAGGTCTCAGACTTCCTCCATCTAATCACACAACTCAGCTGTAATATCGATTTCATTTATGAATCAATGTCGTTTTCAAGTTATTTTGATTACAAATCTACAATCTTTGATCTAAACGCATGTTAGATGCATGGATATAAAAGGAAACAATTTTCTGAGAAATAGGGGGGAAGAATGCTCTCACAGCCACAGGGAACGGCATGACGTCAAACGGCATTCACTGTTCGCGAGACACACAAACACACACACACTCACAGACACACACACACACACACCAATGCATGAAGCAGAGATTTTCCAGATGAATGATTTTTGAGATGCGTAGTTCTTCCTATAACCCTTTGGAGCAGGGCAGAGGTGCATTACATGGAGTCCAGAGCCTGAGACAGGCGTTGGTCAAAGTGCTGGGATGGACACAGGAGGAAGGAGAGTGATGTCAAATAGAGTGAGGGGTTTCTATTTCAAATCTCTGTGGACCCCTGAGGCGCTTCTGCTCTGGTTGCATCCTCAATACCAAGATAAATTATTTCCATCAAAGGATAAGCTCCAGCCATCATGGCATCAAAAGCAAACTCAACCAGACAGATGCATTTCAGACGGCTCCAAAGTCTGTAACTGCAGGACAGCTAAGGACTAAACCAGCTGGCTCAGAATCAAAATGTTTTATGATTTATTTCCGATACATTGCCAATGTGAATGAAAATCTACCATTTTGGTCGCCTAAATCTTGTTTTGTCCATCTGAACTTTTCCCCCTTGGAGACTTTCGTACTTTTGGGTACAGCTTGCACATAACATAAAGGTATAAATCATGTATTTCTTTTTTTCTTTTTTTTATTACATAAAAAAAAAGTCCTATGTGCACCCAACGCTTCTTTAGCCCCCAATATGGGAACGCATATAGTGGCTTGCAAAAATGCTACTTAGAGTAGCAATAATAAAGATTTTCATGTCAAGGCATCATTAAATGGCCCTAATCTGTTGTGCTCTTTTCAAATACTTCTTTAACTGATAGCAGTAGTTTTCACCAATCAGAACATTTTGATTAAAACGCATTTGCGCATGCAGTGTAAAGTCCATAGCAGCTAAACTAGACTGGTCCCAAAAACAAAAAATACTCCCATCAGCATTGACACACATCCAAGAGCCGACTTTTGGACCATCCTGTAAAGCCATTTTTGAGAGGAAAGAAGATGCCATACAAAACCATTGGGTAATTCTCTTTCCAGGTACACCCCCGCCGGCTAGGAGTGAGATTGCAAGCATGTCAGCGCATGTGCTAATGAACGTTTTGGAGCCCGGACCCGCCCCCACTGGGCCTTAGCCATCCGTAAACTCTGGTCAATTATTATTTCACTACATGTACGTCTGGGTCTGATCCTAGTGGCTGCGGTTACCTCGGAACATGCAGCGAGCGGGGGAGGCGGGTGTTGTAGGCAGATGTTGGTGACAACAAGAGTTTGCGCTGCATTTGTTCGCTGTAGTTTGGCATTGGCGGCAAATGCGATAAATGTTGTGGCTCTACTCCCCACGGGCTCCGTTAGGGGTAAGGGAGATGGCTAGGCTAAATGCTAAATGCTCACTCACTCGGGCGCATTACATACGTCACGGTAAACTCGGATCCAATCATTTCAATCTGCAAAAGGAGTTGAACCCTCCCACCTGTTAACAGACCTTAGTACAAAATGAAATGAGTACGATACGGTATTGGTAAGACCAGGCTAGTTTTAACCTGAAGTTTTGAGGAAATGAGTGGAGTCTGTGGTACTCCTGCTCAGGTTGGAACTAAAACCTCCAACCACAGCTTGTAGGTTTTAGAACCGGTAAACATACCTGTGCGAGAAGGTAAATCTACACTTCTACTTCAAGTCTTTTGCTGAATCAAGAAAGTTCCCTTTGGAAGAAAAGCAGGCCCATAGTATGATCCTCCCCCATCATATTTGACGCTGGCACTGCAGCTGATGAGCAGCATTAGTTTTGCGCCATACATAAACGTTTTACATTTGGCTCAAATTATGATATTTTCCCCAGGCATAGATTCCCACTAACCTGGTGAATGGCGAACACCAGACTAAATATCAAAAGTGAATACTGTATATAGTCTGGGAATATAGTATTCATTTTCTCGTAGAGCCTTATCATTGTCCATATGATACGCCGTTTATTCTGAGCAACCAATGGCTAACATATGCGTCTCTATGTAGCTCATAGCCAATCATTTCCATCCTAACCAATAATGTATGTATAGCAGAAGAAATCCATGAGAAATACAACAAAAAGGGACAAATGTTTACACAATGGTGTTGAAAGATTACTGCCGTGGAGGAAAGATAGCTTTGCATCTGGTGCCGTCACATTGAATCTGTAAACAAACGACAAGCCTCCTTCTGTCAAAGAGTGCGTCATTGTCTTGCCGTCCCACCCCGTTCTGTGACTGGTCCCCAAATCCATGTGAAATGTCGGCAACATTTTTGTAGTTTGAAATGATTTTAGCGCACACAGCAGCAAGGGGATTCCCAGGCTACATTTCTACAGGTGGTCTGCAGACGTTTGCTGCTCCTCGAGAGTCATCCTTGGGTACATGGTTGTATTTTGGATCAGCGCTCTCCTTGTTTTGCTTCTCAGTTTAGTTTGATGACGTGTCTTGGCAAGTTTGCAGTGGTGACTATTGTGACAGTTCTAATAGATGGACTGAACAGTACTCTGTGAGATGTTCAAAGCCTCTTCAGACCTGCTCCGTACAGCCTCAGTCCTCGTTACACAGTGTGAGTCTATAGCCTGTCCACCAGTGGGAACAGATCCCTCTCTCAATATGGACTTCTCAGAGGTCTTTTGCTTTTTTGAGTTGTTCCTTGGTCATCCTGTTCCCTATGGACCAATAGCTTCTATGTGTTTGTAAATATTGCTTTTCATGTGTTCGAACTGTTTGATTTGTTGCTGGCAAATCAACAACTTTGTAGACAAATGCTGTAGTGGGTTTAGGACTATACAAAAATTAAATTAAATTGAAAGCTCAAATGGAAATCTTTGCATAATTTAACGCTGCTCTAAAATTTGACACAACTTTGTTCCTGACCTCTTCACGATGCCCCATGAATTCTTGGACCAGGCCCACTTTTCATACAACACATAACAAACTGTATTATTTGGCTTTACTATTTGTTTATGGTTGTGGTCTTACAAAACATAATACATTACAACATTAATTATGTATCCTTGTGGCAGTAAAATACAAACATGTGCAAAAGTACAAGATGATGGGCAGAATGGTATTGTCAAAGCCTGATTTTGAATAATAATTAATAAATAATAAGAATAATAATTGCATAGTGATCAACATGATATCACATATTTTTAAGCCCAGATGTGAAACTGTGTGTGCAAAGTAAAGAGGGTTTATTTTTTGTAGTTTAATTCTATCTGCATCATTGGCGCATGATGAATGTAAGGAGTGCTAATCACTGTTGCACACACGCAACCCCTTTATAAATATACTCTATGTAATAACATTTGATTGTTAACAAGTCCCCAGACTGTTTCATAGGTGTTACAGGAAGCTGAATACTATGGCTATGGCACTTAGGCAAGACACTTCACCTGTTTGTGTGTGTGTGCGGGTCTGTGTTTGTGTCTGTGTGTGCGGGTCTGTGTTTGTGTCTGTGTGTGCGGGTCTGTGTTTGTGTCTGTGTGTGCGGGTCTGTGTTTGTGTCTGTGTGTGCGGGTGTGTGTTTGTGTCTGTGTGTGCGGGTGTGTGTTTGTGTCTGTGTGGTGCGGGTCTGTGTTTGTGTCTGTGTGTGCGGGTCTGTGTTTGTGTCTGTGTGTGCGGGTGTGTGTTTGTGTCTGTGTGTGCGGGTCTGTGTTTGTGTCTGTGTGTGCGGGTCTGTGTTTGTGTCTGTGTGTGCGGGTGTGTGTTGTGTGTCTGTGTGTGCGGGTCTGTGTTTGTGTCTGTGTGTGCGGGTCTGTGTTTGTGTCTGTGTGTGCGGGGTGTGTGTTTGTGTCTGTGTGTGCGGGTCTGTGTTTGTGTCTGTGTGGTGCGGGTCTGTGTTTGTGTCTGTGTGTGCGGGTGTGTGTTTGTGTCTGTGTGTGCGGGTCTGTGTTTGTGTCTGTGTGTGCGGGTCTGTGTTTGTGTCTGTGTGTGCGGGTGTGTGTTTGTGTCTGTGTGTGCGGGTCTGTGTTTGTGTCTGTGTGTGTGGTTGTGTGTGTTTGTGTCTGTGTGTGCGGGTGTGTGTTTGTGTCTGTGTGTGCGGGTGTGTGTTTGTGTCTGTGTGTGCGGGTGTGTGTTTGTGTCTGTGTGTGCGGGTCTGTGTTTGTGTCTGTGTGTGCGGGTCTGTGTTTGTGTCTGTGTGTGCGGGTGTGTGTTTGTGTCTGTGTGTGCGGGTCTGTGTTTGTGTCTGTGTGTGCGGGTCTGTGTTTGTGTCTGTGTGTGCGGGTCTGTGTTTGTGTCTGTGTGTGCGGGTGTGTGTTTGTGTCTGTGTGTGCGGGTCTGTGTTTGTGTCTGTGTGTGCGGGTCTGTGTTTGTGTCTGTGTGTGCGGGTCTGTGTGTGCAGGTCTGTGTTTGTGTGTGTGTGTGCGGGTCTGTGTTTGTGTGTGTGTGTGCGGGTCTGTGTTTGTGTGTGTGTGTGTGTGCGGGTGTGTATTTTTGTATGTGTGCATGCTGTGAAATTCCAACCATCATTTTGTCAAGTTGCCCCCAGTGCAGCCATGGCTATTGATGGGCTTCAGATGCCTGTTACAAACCACCATTTTCTGGACCCTCCTTGTCAGAAATATATACTAGGTCAATCTCTGTTTATAAATAACTATTTCTTATTATTAATGCAGTCGGACTCATGAACACTCATCCCTGACCCCTGCCCTTCTCAACCGTCACTTTATGCTACTATCACTTTAACTGTACTGCTTAATGTCTATTGTGTATTGTGCACTTGTGTATAGTAGTCATTTTAAGATGATTTCTTAATGCAACTTGAGCCAAAACAAATTCCTAGTTTGTGACTTCATGTTACTTACAATGGGAAAATAAATAAATCTGATTACGATTATTATTATTATTATTATTAATCTAGAAATTTGATGAGAGTCTTGAACCATAAAAGATAGGCCTTTAGAGGACTAACCTAAAATCAATGACAGAAATAATTAAAAGAAACCAGGTCACTGGATCCAAGAGCTCTAAGGGGTTAATAGTACAATTATATTTTTTTGTTTTGTCTAAAGCTATATTGTGCCTATATACAATATTGTGTAAAATTCCCATCAAAAATCTATGGATGGGCTGTAACCTAGTTGTGGGTCAGCATCACAACAATCAGGCGGCAGGGGCAGATTATTAGACACATCTAACAACTTCACAGACACATGATGGGCATTGGGGTCTCCCTGCCGTGTGCAGACGGGCAGCATAGGCCTTTCCTTGACCATGGCTTTGACAGCAAGAAACAGCCAGGAGCGCACATACGGAGCACAGTCTGTGCGCCAGTGACTGTGTGTTTTGAATTCAAATGCAGAGGCAACACACCACCAGACCTGAAAATGCTGAAGGGAGAAGAGAGAGACGCCGAGCGGAGGAGAGGAGACGTGGATGGCGCTGATGTGTTATGTGAAAAAGGCGTGAGAGATGGGGAAGAGAGCAGGCTGGATCACCAGCTCCCAACATTTTTAGCCCAGTAAAATATTCACAATATGCAGCAACTCCTCCCATCACACTATCAGAGCCCTGGACAACAAGTCAGTCACACAAAAGATATGAGGGAATAGAAAAGGGTTAAAAATAAACGCCTACCATATTGACTTCAGAAACCATGTCTATGCTGGAGATGTCTATATTCATTCCCACTGCCACTGGTGCACCTGTGGGGTAAAGTGTGTGTTAAATAATGACAGAAATAAATATTGCATAAATAGTCTATTCTGGTCATATGAATGTTATACTATTCTCCATCTCCCGCCTACAGACCTAATGGCAGACTGTCACAGCTCACAGTTGCGGGGATTTTTACTCACACTTGAGCTTTATGCCACTAACGTTGACTTTTGGGAGAAATAATGAAACAGTGATGAGCTGGATCGATCAAGTTAAAAGCCTGTCTTATCTCCGCATCAAATGAAATATTCTTTCATCGCTCATCTGCTGGACTAATTGGGGAGGCCTATTTGCCTGTGTAGGGGTGATTATGCAAATTAAAACAGATTTTGCGATTCATTAAACATGTATTGCACGTCACAGCGGCGTGAAAACACGACTGTCGCTGACATTTTACCTCCAAAATCTGGTCTCAACCGTATGTCGTATCCCTTCATCAGTCTGTCCACAGTTTCTTTTACCAGGGGCATATTACTTGGATCTTTGAGGTCCTTGGCGCTGCGAAGGAAAAAGGTGGTATAACGCAAAATATCTTATTAATATAATATTCCAGGCACGCGTTTAACATGGGCTACTTGACAACCAAAACAGGAGATGTGGACGAGACAAAATCACCTTACCTTTGCGCCCACACGATTTTTGCTAAAAAATAAAAAGTCAAAATCCCAAAGTGGTTTTTCCTGATCCTCCCCATCGCAACAGTTTTGGAGATGGCTTCGGGATGCGAGTGAGGAGAGCGCGCATCCAACTTACTCCAGACTGTGCAGAGGAGCCAATGAGGAGCGCATGCGTGCTGAGCGCCCAAGATCAAAGAGTAGAGGCTGATGATGGTGGATGAGCAGTTCCAATCGCAGAGAAAAAAATATATATATTAAAGGGGCAATGGTTCTGCGTAATGAAGAAACAAGACATCTGCAAAGACAACGGTGCGTTTAGGTTTTTATTCACTCTCTTGTTTTTCAATGTGTATTTTTACTACTAGTTCAAACAGGTCCTGCTGGGTGTAGTTACAAGCTTGATCCAATAGGGTGCTAAACTTTTGTATTAGCTTCATCGATTAAATATTTCAGGCATCAACTTCACTTGATCCATCTTAACATGGAAAACCGATGTATAACTTTTTGACAGATAAACACACACACAGTCAAGAGAACCAATGGAAAACACAACTTAAGTGGAGTTTCTCTGATATTAAATATTTTTTGAGAATAAAAGGAGCAGGAGCTTTTCTAAACTGCCTTTGATGTGGTTGTAGTGGGAGCTGGGCTTCTGTAGAGGGCAGACTTCTGAGCATTGATCCACAGTTGCATCACCTCCTGTTACAGTCATCATAGATTATATCATATGGTTCTTTTTGATGTGTTTCTTGGTTTGTGTGTCCGAGTGAGCATAATGCATATAGGTCCGTGTGTGGTCTACCCAGGCTGGCCCAGGAGTGGCGTGTGCTTGGGGTTTAAAGCGCCCTGACGACTGATCTCAACACAAGTGAGCAGCGGTCACAGCCAGTGAAATGAATCTGAAAGTGCAGCAGAAGGATAAATGGGTTTCTGATTCATTTCCCTTTGTTAGATGAGAGGACTGCAAATGCTGAGAGCTTGTTCACACAGAGACAAGGCTGGCTGGATACTGATGTTCCCTCCACTCATGTCCCAGGCTCAGATCTGCTGATCATATTGCCTAAAAACAAACAAAAGAACAAACTCAAATTAAAAAGAACACACACTGGCTGTCTCTGTTGCCTTTGCGCCTGTCTTTAGACCGCTCCAGACACCATCACACCTGTTTTTCCTGCCTCATAATAGTCTACAACCTACCTCTATTAAATACACAAAAAACATAACATTTCTCAGACTGAAACACGAGGAGCATGATGAGCAGATTTGCACCCCCCAGTGTTATGTAACAGATCGCTGTCCCGTCCCACTCCATTTCTGTTTTGCACTGAATGTCTACACTTCCTCTTGGTCATGGAGTTGCTATAGTGCACCGCGGTGTGATAAGCCTGGTTTTACATTGTGTTTTGATCGCACTCCATGTGTTTTTTTTCTCATGGGGGTGAGCAATCCCTGGAGAAATGATGCTAACAGCTAACAGGTAACATGGAGGGGTTTTTTGCGTGAAATTAACCAAGGTCTCCAAGGATGTTTTGTTTTAATGAGAATAAAAGACACAAATTTGTGCAACAACACTGCACACTGGCATGTTTTATAATTTGGTTCTTCTAAAGCGTTTTCATATTTGTACGTGTATATTGTGGTCCAGTTTTAAGTAACACAGTTTAGTGTCTTGTAGCCACATGTTACACTTAGTGACTATACTCAAGATATGAAATATATTAGTGGTTTATTCTATTCAGCATCCACAGCAGATGCATTTAACATCAAGGAAAGTGTTTCTTACTAGGTCTTGGGATAATGTCAAGATAAATGTAATAAAACACATAAAAACACAATCTTTTAAATAACATGAGGTCAATTAGCATGTACATGACTCAAAAAACAACATTTGTTAAGCATGTTATGTAGCAACGGCACTTCAAACCACTGCTACTTTACTATTTATCAATTATTTTAGGAGTAATCTTGGAGGTACAGAAAGGTTGGAGAACCACAGGTGCAGTGGAAGTGTACATTAACCAGCACACGTTGTCTCATATCTTATTGTTGGGCTTAGAAAATGTAAGTATCATAATGATTTTAGGTCCCAATCCATTGTCATTTTCACAATTATGTGATAGATGCATTTAATAAGGTGTATTTATTCAAAAGATTAGGTCAGTACACTCTGGTTTCTCTTCAAATCATATACAATCATATACTTTTTCTGGGGAGACAAACATTGAGGTCGATGTTTTGATGTGAAAAGTGGGGCTTGAGATTAGATATATTAGTAATAGTTTTGATTTAGAAAAAGGCACAGGTTTTGGTTCCCAATTAAATGAAATTCAAATTATTTTGAATCACTACAGTGATCGTCTCTGAGGTTTTTACAAAGTCGCTTTGCCAACAGATCAGAGAATCAAACTGTAAATGCATTAATAACAAACAGCAGAAGTCGTTGACCGATGTCCATAAATGCTAATAAATGTCTATAAATGTCCTTAAATGTCCTGGATAATTACTATACTGTCCTTAAACCCACCTATTTTGCCAAGGAACAACTCAAAAACTCAGTGGGACAGTGAGGCAGTTAAACTTGATAAGATTTGCAAATGTGACAAGCAAAACACTCCTATATTTGAATGCACACTTAAAGACAGACAAAAGCAGCATGAATATACCTGGGCTTCTCCATTGTGTCTTTGGCCAAGTAGATGTACCAGTAGACCAGGTTAAAGAGCCCAAAGGCCAGAGGGAAGAGCAGGCGTGCATACTTGTCTATGGGGCTGGTGCCCGCTAACTGAGGGATCTGAGGGAAGGCCGACCCCTGCTGCATAAAGATGGGAACGGGCATTGACGCGGGCACGGGCGACCCTGCCTCGCTCCTCTCACTACGACACATGGAGTGGTTTCTCCGCTTGAGGCTTTCCCGGGGGTTACTGTCCGACTGGTGGAGGGAGAAAAGAGACAACACAGGAAGGCGCGTTATTCACTTTCTGTTATATGGTTATTTGAACTTGCAATCAAGATTTCAAGTGATTATAATATCCAGGGGAGGTTGTCTTTGAATGTGTCCCTGAGGGGTGTAGCAGCAGTTCGATACCCATAAGGCTGGTGGGATTAGAAACTATAGTGAGCCCATTGCAATGCTGGATCTCCGCTCTGTTCTCACAGAGAGGCTATTTTTAAAGCATCAACCATGAGCCCAACACGTGAGGCAGATCCCAGGAGGACACTGGATGGCTTACTGTATTAGCATAAAGTATACAGGAGAGCACTACAACAGGACATTTTACTATTTCATCTGTTGTGCCAGCATGAGACGAAAGGATGGTGGAAGACTATTCCGACCAAATTCCATAGCTATCACTGAAATTGTGTTCCCCAAAAATAGTTCAGTGGTTTTCCCTACTTATTTTATAATATTAATAATATCAATAATAATAATTAGAATACAAATAATAATAACAATAATGCATGCGTTTTATATCACGTTTTTTTGGACACTAAGAGACAAGCTACAACTTTTTTATGAAATAGCCAAATAATTAAAAAATGAATACTTAGGTAATAAGTCAAATACTTTCTATGTATTTTGGTTTGAATGGACCAACATTTTTTTCCAAGCTGCCCTATTTGTTGTCATGTGTCATTACCAGTTTGTATCAGTGCATTAGATTCAATTGAGTTAATGATATAAACAAAAGTTAGTTTAATTTGTGTACGCTTTCTCAGACAAATAATGCAAGACTATCTTATGTGAGCTTTTAACCACGTTACAGAACTGTGTCTCATCAAAAACAGACCTGGAGTTGTTTTAAGCTCAACTCACACTAACAACTTTCACAGCCTTTCCCTACCTTTTAAAACAAAATACTTTGTTATACCATTTTTTGTAGAATCTAAGCACAAATACAACACCTCCCTCTGGTGGGAGCATAGGGGATTACATGCGGAGACCAAGAACCCTTATACATGTCAATCAATATATTTTACGCTTAAGAAATTATTTCACATTCTATAACATGGGAATCCAATAGAAATAGTCATATTGTCATGTTTGATGGTCAAAAGTAATGCACCATATTTCTTCTTTAATAGTAAATGTTAGTAATCAGCTACAACAGCTAAAGCCACACATGATACATTTTACGATACAACATTCAAGTCAATTTCACTTCTTTAACAAAGAGTTATTCTGGTAACTATGCATACGTATTGTATTTTTGTTATGTATTGTAATTTCCTACCGAAGCATTGTCATCTGCATCCTCTTCGGCCTCTTTCAGCACCTCCAGCTTGTCCGTTTTGCCGCTCTTTTCCTCCAGATGATTGACCTGAAGCGTGGCTAAGTAATTCACCGCTGCAAACTCCACCAGAGCAAATGCCACGAAGCCAAAACACACGGCAATGAACCAATCCATGGCGGTGGCATAGGACACTTTGGGGAGAGACTGGCGTGCACTGATGCTCAGAGTGGTCATGGTCAGCACTGTGGTGATACCTGCAAACATATGGAGAAGTACTCGTAATGTATTCTGAGGAAAGTAATAGGGCATAGGTTAATATAGATACTGTGTTCATTTTTTGTTATTGATATTTATAGTAACTTATTATGTTAAGTTGTTGTATATTAATATGTCAAAATATGGTGAAGGCTGTTTATATTGTATGTATATTATATTCAATTAAATCTTTTGATCTATTAGTAAAAGCAAGTGTTCAGATTTGGAAGTATGTAATCTTTGTATCGCACACATTGTTTTATGCATTTCTGTGACACTTTGATAACTTTGTATTTGATTATTTTAATGTTATATGTTCATAATGTATGTATTTTGACCACATCTGTGTGTTTTATTGACTAAGATTTTAACGAACTTGGACTGAAACAAAACTGAACCAACAGTTGAAAAGTGGCTTTAGTGGTCATTGTGTTCTGGTTTCAGTGCTTAGAATAAAATAAACCCCTAGGTGTCCACGAACCCCTGCTTGGGAAACTTTGGCCAAAATCATTCTTTTTTTATAGTGGGAAAAGAAATCTTATATTTAGAAAACAGGGGTACTCAGGGATATGTGAGGCAAATGCTGCCATGAGCATTGGCCTGGATAGTGAACTAGTACTCAATGATGTTCCACATAATTAGGCCTTAGTAAAGGTTTAAAGTCATTATATAGTAGAAAGAAAATTGCACCCAAATAAATTACAGAAAATACAATTGTTCAGGCGTCTGTGCTTTTTCTTTACAATTATGGGTTTTTTATTTATTTGCATCCTTCTACCTCTGTCCAAAAACAACTTCTACTTTTTCACTCAGACAGAGACCAGAAATATATGCATGTGAAAGTTAGTGATAGAACCAAAATGTTTTGAGAGCAAGATGGATTTTATTACAAAGTAAATTTGCTGGTTTCAGGTACTCCAGCATTAATTGTGTAGCAGCACCTTTGTCCATTTTCTTTCTTCAAGGAGTGAATTTGGATCCCCACATACACTCTTTGAAGAAAGAAAATGGAGGTGCAAGAAAAAAGGTGCAATAAAGCAATGTCATTTTTTGGGGGGGGGTTTTCTAAGATGTAGGAGCACTAATAACACAAATCATTTGTTTTTAGGTTTTTTGTTTTTTAACCCGTTTTATATTAAAGGCCTTTACCAAATGGTTTAGATGCAGTTTGATGGTAAAAGTACCAAATACCAAGTAAGATGCCAAGTGGTATATTTCAGTCCTAAGCTTAAAGTAGATATATTGACTCGAAAGGTGATCTACCTAGTAAGTAATCTTCATTTGTATAGCGCCTTTCACAGACCAGAGTCACAGAGCGCTTTACAATTATTGTGAGCACTTGTCTCTCACTCCACCCAGAGATGGGAGCAAGGTGTTTCTAGAATACATTAATCTGCATTAACTGTGCTCTTTTACCTGCAACTGTCCGAGCTGGAACGGACTCTTTATTGATCCAAAAGGAGACTTGAGACAGGACCACCACCATGATGAGCGGTATGTAGGTTTGAATGAGGTAATAGCCCAGCTTCCGTTGGAGATGAAAATGGACCACTTGCACAGAGTAGTGACCTGCAACACGAACAGGACACGTGAATAAACCGTGCTGGAGGGGACAGCAGGTTAGCACCGCGCACATGCCCTTTGCCGGTCCTTCAAACATAAATAACCCCCAGTACAAGTGATGCTGCTCGGTGCTTAGAAAATACGGATAAAAGTGTATGATGTGGGGACAGTGTTGAGGAGAACACTGTAGAATAACTGATTTTGTGTCATATTCTGTTGCATAGTGCAGTCCAGTCAGAGTATGGTTTTGTTTGGGTTTCTTTTGTAGAAAATCATCACGGGAATATGCAGCATCTGACCAGGACAGTTGTGGATTTTCACTTTTAATAATAGTGAATAGTTTATGTTCGAGACGTCCATTTTAGGTGGAGAGCAGATGCCAATAAAAAAACTATTGGAAAGAGATTTTGAAAAAGACATGTTTTCCGATTGTTTCCACAGATCATTATTTGACTGTGATTGGTATTATGTATATATTAGTTTTATGTCTGAAAGTCATGCAAACCACGTTTTGACACCTTGATGAGAAAAATGATAAAAAGTTGATAAGTACTGACAAAGACGTTGCTGAACGTGGTGTCCGTTTCAGGAATTACAGGAATTATATTAAAAAAGAAAATAAATCTGGTTTTCGCCCTCACCACAATTATAAACTAGACTAGACTTTTTTGAATATTGTGATGTCACATGAACACAACCTTCTAAGATTCCCCTCACTATGTGAAGTTTCCATAACACTTCTAAAATAATGCCAATAGAAGACATACATTGAATCAAAACAATTTTGATTCCTTTGACTTATGGGAAGCACTTAGTTTTTCTTCTTCCCACTCCATTTTGAGCTGATAAAATGTAAATTGGGTTGCAAATATATAGAAATTATAAATATAAAACAACAATTTCTGCCTCAAATGAATTAATACACACAAAAACACATACAGTACAGTTCCCCCTGCTCCACTTTAGTGCATCCACAAGTGCACGGTTGCATTAATCTGACCACTTAAGCATCTCTTATGGCAGCTGATTCACATGGATGTGTCCTTTGATTTAATTTAAACACATTCCCATCAGTGTTAAGTGACCGGAGCGAGTTAAAACATGGTTTCATTGGATCTAATTTGTCACCTGTGTTTGATTTAAATATCTCACTGGACAACGTCTGTTCCACCAGATCATATTGCAGGAGACTCATGGACTCCTTCGGGCAGTCCACAGATGCACTTAGTCCTTTTCTCCAAGTAAAGACAATCTCACTGCTGGTGTAGGCATCTGAAAAGACAAATGTAACATAAGTATGATTTATAGACAGATATACGGAACATAAAATAAGGATAAAAACAGATTTTTAGTGTAAATGGGCTCTAAACCAGTCGTCTTACTGTAATAATACCATAAGCCTCTCAACCGACATTTTTCCTCAAAAATTGGCACATGACATAATGTTTATTTTGCGTTGTCCCTGAAAAAGTAAATATATTCAACTCCATTCAAAAGTATTACCTTTAGTGCAATATAAAGTAGGCAATAAGACCTGAGGCACTTTACCCACTTTGCATTGCAGCGAGGGTAACTACTTTTATGTATATCTGTTCTTTCCCTCGATGAGCACCTGAACTGTGACCTCTTCTACAGACCCATGTACTGTAGCGGTCTACCCTTCTCTTCCTCTATGATTTATGGAGACTTCACATCCGAAAGTATATGGCTGAAGAATGTATGGTCAAATATGTGCGTAAGTGAAACATGTGCGTACTACGGCCTATTCACATAATACAGTATATGATTATTCTTACAGCTTCCAAACCGAAGAGGACAGGCGTGGCCATCCATAGGGAAATCTTCAAGTTGCATGGGACATTCTGCACTGATTGTAAGTCTGAACAAGACAACAGCTGTTAACATGATTTAGTTCTGTAACACCATCCCAAAGAGCAGTATAGCAGTCCCTGATTACCTCATAGTGTAAAGTACTGTTCCATTCTGCATGATTCGAAAAAGCTTGTTGGGTGTCGTCATATTGTGAGAAATTGACTTCCTAGAATTGCGGAAAAAAGTGTCTGGGGTCCATATCTTGTCCACCATGAGGTTGTTTAGTCTTAGGATTTCAGTGGGACCCTCAAATTTGAGGCGTTCATCTACCCACATCTGACGGAAGAACATGTCCATGGTGTACTCCTGAACAAACAAAAAAAATCATTTGTTGAGCCACAATTAACAACCTACTTGACTCAGTGCCATGTCCTATGCCAAATGAGAAGCAGGGATGAATGCCACTCTTCCCAGATAATCATTAATCAGACTAGTCAAGCATTCTTTATGTCTGACATGCTGTCATATGGATTTAAAGGCCGTCAGTAATGGAGCCATGGTGCCAGTGAAACTGATTAACGCTCAATAAATTGGTCTTGGCAGATTGCACTTAATGCAGACGTTTAGTGGCCCCATAAGCTCTGTTATCTCAACACATTGCTGTAACATCTCTAAAGCCATATCTCACCATCTCAACATCTGAAACAGGTCCAAAACTGGTGACAAAAATGTCTGTCTTTACTTCTGTAACACCACCTGAAGTAGAACATCACTTGTTCAGTACAAAGCACAAACAAACCTATTAAATATAAATACAACAATGTCGTAAAAATGTGATTCCTCCACCTCCAGATCCAGGGCGAAGTCTGTTGTCATAGCCATCTAATAATCGGTCCAAGATACGAGTGATGTTATCGGAGGGAATCCTTTCATTTCCATGCACTGAAAGACTACATAAGGATATTAGTGTTAACTTATATAACATGAAGCAAAGAGGACTTACCTCAGAAGTACGACAAGTGACAGTACAGCTACTGATCCAGTGGCCATTCTTTAGTTTAGTTTCTTCCCAATAAATTAAACTTTAAGACTGAACTTGATTAAAGGAGTTAATGTTTACGTACAACCAAACACACAAAATTAATCATACCCTATGTTGGGTGCTCTGGTCTTTGAGGCCTTTCATGCGCCTGGTAAGAAAGAATAAGGAAACAGAAGTCAAGAAGGCAAGCACATGTAATCTCATTAACAGATTACCAGCATGGAGCCCCTTTTAGACAGATACAAAATGTAGTATAATGTGTAGTTATCATTATTATTAGTATGTTTATTTATGCAACGTGTATTAATGCTAAATACTAGCAGTACTAGGGTTTTTGATATGTACAATTTGCGTAAGTCTCGAGGCGTAGTACTGCATGTATACACACGATGGCGCTGTTGCAGTCTGGCTTACCCGGAAGTGAGTCCATAGCGCAGAGATGAGGAGGAAATGGTGGCGAGTTAAAAACATATAGAAATGTTGGTTCTCGTGTGTGAAGATGCATTTCTATGTGGCCTTTCTTTATGAATGACATGTTGTTGTGAGCAGGGCGTACAGTCGTTCTCACTACACTGTGTTTGTGAACGGTACGGAGCTCCGGTAGCGTGATGTCCGTGCACTTTGAGGAGAGGAGCGGGGTGGTCCCCTGTACCACTCCCTGGGGGTCCTGGTACCAGACTATGGAGGAGGTGTATGTCCAGGTCAACGTGCCCAACGGGACCTCAGCCAAAGAAGTCAAGTGCCGCCTTGGATCAAAAGACATCGAGCTCCACGTGCGAGGACAGGAGATATTTAAGGTGTCATCATACCATTCACAACAGATTCTATACATTTTGACTTCTGAACGGATCCCTTTCCTGTGCCCTGTTTTACAGTCTATGGTTTTACTACATATATACATTTCATGTTTTAGTTTGATCTCCTGTCTGCTTGTCAACTCTGAACTTAAATGGCTATTAAGGTCTAATAATGGAACTGCACCATTGCTATTGTTATTATAGAAAAATATACTAATAAGTTGGATTTAATTTACTTATTGGCTGTAAATCACACCAACAGCTTTACAAAGTTGTCAATTAGAGAATCAAACGGTTTCGAAAACAACAATGACAATTTTTTTAAACTGCAGTGAAGTCCAAAAAGAAGTTCAAGATTGGTTTTAGAGAATAGTGCCATTAAGGCTTTATAACAATGCACACTATCCAGAGCCACGACTGATCACCCCTTTCTTCTTGAAATCCATTAGAAAAACATCATGGTTTTACTGATACAATGCAATAGGGTTCCAGATGTGTTAGTTAACTTTTTCATTCAGCTGCGCCAGAATGCTGTTGTTTAAAAAAAAAAAAAAAAATTGGTTGAATCTGATACAATTAAATTGATGATCTATACACACGTCCACTAGTGCACTTCCTATAAGACAAGTTAGATTGTTCATTGTAGCGGCCACTGTACTGATGAGCTCCAAAGCAGTCTAACCCCAAGAACTTTGGAATGAACTTTGTAGAATGTATCCGATTTACTCATTTTCTTCTGTATGTATTCAGGGAAAACTGTTTGGGTCGACTGTCTCTGATGAAGCAACATGGACTTTAGGTGAGTTCTTTTGTTATTGTGATTTGAGGCCTTTCTTTTATGGTGTGCTGTCTTTTTCAAGAGGATAAATGTCTCATCCATATCGTCCTAATGAAGACAAACAGAGAGGCGGGTAACTGCTGGTCGTCTCTGTTGGAAGGGGAATATTGTGCCAACGCATGGGTCCAGGACCAGATGCAGAGAAAACTCACTCTGGAGCGGTTCCAGCGGGAAGTAAGTTTGATAGGCAAAAACCTGGGGCTGGGAGAAGTTCATGGAGCATGACTATCAGTTGGCCTCGAAGAGATTCTGTCAAACTCCCCAGCACCTCAGGAGGCAGAAGCAGTGCTTTGCCAACACCCTGTACAGGGTGCGGGAAGAGGGCTGCTGACCTTGGCTGGGGATATTGTTGGAAGGAATACTTTGAGGTTCTCAATTCCAATGTCACGTCCTCCGTTCCGGTGGCAGAGGCTGAGGATGTTGGGGCAGATAATTCCATCTTTCTGCAACATCGCGTGGCGCCTGGGGAAGGTACCATTGGAGTTGCAGATCAGGGTGGTGGTCCCTCTCTACAAGAAGGGGGACCGGGGGGTGTGTTCCAATTATTGTGAGATCACACTCCTCAGCCTCCCCGGTAAGGTCTACTCCAACTGGTACTGGAAAGGTGACTACGACCGAATCTCGTAATCAGGAGGAGCAGGGCGGTTTTCGTCCCGGTCGTGGAACACTGGACCAGCTCTATACTCTCCATTGGATACTCGTGGGTTCATGGAAGTTCGCCCAACCTGTCCACATGTGGATTTGGAAAAGGCGTTCGACCGTGTTCCCCGGGTTGTATTTGGGGGGTTCTCCGGGAGTATGGGGTCCTCTGCTGAGGGCCGTACTGTCCCTTTATGAACCAGAGCTGCGTTCGCATCCCCGGCAGTAAGTCAGACCTGTTCCCGGTGCATGTTGGCCTCCGCCAAGGCTGTCCTCTGTCACCAGTTCTGTTCACTTTTTTTATGGACAGAATTTCAAGGCGCAGCCAGGGGCCAGAGGGGGTCCGGTTTGGAGGAGGATTTCATCTCTGCCGTTTGCGGACAATGTTGTCCTTTTGATTCCAATGAACATGCACTGGGACGGTTTGCAGCAGAGTGTGAAGCGCCTGGGATTAGAATCAGCACCTCCAAATTCAAGGCCATGGTGCTCGACTGGAAAAAGGTGCCTGGAGAGGTCCTTCCTCAAGTGAAGGAGTTCAAGTATCTCGGGGTCTCATTCATGAGTGAGGGAAGGACGGAGAACGAGATCGCAGATACAAGCAGTCAATATGAGCTTCCTCCGCAGAGTGGCTGGGTGCTCCCTTAGAGATAGGGTGAGGAGTTTGGAGGAGAGCCGCTTCTTCTCCACGGCGAAAGGAACCAGTTGAGGTTTCTTGGGCATCTGTTCCGGATGCTTCCTGGACCCCTCCCTGGGGAGGTTTTCTGGACACGTCTTCCCGGGGAAGATCCAGGACAAGCTGGAGGGACTATGTCTCTCAGCTGGCCTGGGAACGCCCTTGGGTCCCCCTGAAGGAGCTGGAGGAAGTGTGTGGATAGGTCTGGGTGTCTGCTTATGGTGCTTTTACACCGCTGACGCCTCGCGCAGCAGACTCACATTCTCCAATTTTCAGCCGCAGGGATCTTCACACCAAAAGTCCTGGTGCCCGCCGGAAGTGGAGTTAAGCTAGCTGCTTTTTGTATAAAGTTCTTCTCCAATAATGCAGCTCTGTAGCGTCTCTGTGTCCAGAGACTTTATATAACAGCAGTACGTGTTCAGAGGTACGCCACACGTTTATTTTATTAAACGGTACGTCCGCATCGGAAAACACGCTCAAGTCACGGGAGCATGAAAACGCATATGTTCACAAGCACTATGTACCCCATTGTCAACCCTGGTTTGGCTGTTGACAGTATGTTCACATCCTCTGCACGAGCGTCCAGAGGAAAAGCTCAGCAAGATTTCTCCTGCATGCGATTTTCTTTGCGTTGAAAGTCGACGCAACACATGATCCGGTGTGAAAGCACCATTAGACTGCTGCAACGGATGGATGGTGGTCAGATCTATGACTAAACATGGCTTATGTTTACTGGCTGTTCCAATTGTAGCAAGACATTGGTAAAATTAAAAGTTGATTAAATGCATTTGTAGAGTGAGGTTTTCCAAAGCAAGTAGACTGACAATTTTACCTTAGTATTTAATAACGTAAAAATCAATGGATTTTTTCTTCATGTCCTTTCTCCTACAGAATCCTGGTTTTGACTTCAGCGGTGCAGAAATCTCTGGTAATTTTGCAGGAGGTGGCCCAGACTTTTCCAGTTTGCAGAAGTAACATCTTAAGATGGACATTTAACAAATTATGAACTGTGTTTTTGGACATTGTGACAAGCAACATCTTTCTGTAAACTTCAGCAGTTAAGTCTAGAAGAAAGGATGAATTAACGAATGTTGGCATTTCAATAAGTTTATTGAAAGGTACAAGGTTTACCAGATGTATTTGTTTTTGAAATGAGAACACTTCATTAAAAGACACATATTGCAAGCTAATCACCACTTTTTGTTCTAGTCCTAACTGAAAACAAAATTTAGCAAAGACAATGCTTTACATGTGTTAAATCGAAATTCTGTGAAAACAACTCATCGGTAACCACTTTAAGCACTCTGCTTCAATAGGATATGCTAGAAATGACAAATCATAAACTAGTCTTATTCACTGGAGAAAACCAGAGCTCCCTCGCCATAACTAAACTAAAATTCTCACCTTGGGTAGGAGTGTGCATCCACGACAGTTTAGCAACCTAGGGTGAGAGTTAAGGACTTTGGGCCCGATTTCTTGGTTCCATTTTTTGATGTTCGCAAAATCCTTCTCCCTCCTCTTCCACACAGTGGACTGAGGACCTAGGTGGTTCTATACTTATTTGCTTAAAACTAGCAACCCAAATACCAAACATCATGGTATGGATTTAACAAGAACATACTGTGTAAGTAACTCGACCACAACAGTAAAACAAAGCCAGTGGCAGACAAAGCATCACTCCTTGTCAATGGGCATTCTCTTTAAAGTTAACCATCATCTATAATGGCTATCTGTAAAGAAAGTTACAGTAGGTGGGTGACCTAAGAGTTTATTAATGGTAAATCTACTGACACTTGTGTTAAAAATAAAAGAATTTTAAAAAGAATTATTTAACCAGGTCACCCAATCGCAGATGAGACTTCAATTGGCGGACTCTAGGATTGTGGGTAGATGAGTGATTTTGTAGTAGCTATGCTTAAGCTGGCGTGCAGTTCTTCCTGAAATGGTCCAACGAAGTCTTCTGCGGTTTGGCTTGGGGAACTTGGACTTGGAATATTCTGCCAGGCACTTCCCGACCAGCTCTCGCACACACACCAGATCACCATCCTTAATCTACCACAAGCACAAAGAAAGTTATGCAAACGTTTTAATTCTACTTCCAATCCTATTGCCTAGATTACTTACATTAAGCTGCATCTGAACAGCACAGAGGATCTTGGATATTTGATCACTGTGCTCAGGATCATGCTGCTCGTGAAGTTCAAAGTTCAGTAAAGCAAGAGCCAACAATGATGGCTGTAACGGTCAACAAAAATCCATTCAGAACTGAATTTATAAAAACATTCCCTTGTTCCCCATACTTAAGCAGCGTAAACTGTTTTACTCACCTTCATTTTTGTAAAAATAAATGAGCAGTGACAAGCCTTCAGTTGAGCTTCCAATCGTTCGATGCTGAGAATCTCCTTGCTAGTAAGAATACAAAAAACATAACATTATGGGTTCATATAGATCTTGTGTGCAACCATGAATGCTTAGTGCCAGTTTGTCATGATGCCATGTTGCTTGTGACCATCCTCACCTCTCATGGTCAAGCTGCTCCTGGATGTGGCTGTGGAAAAGGCGGAGAAAGCGCAGTGCTGTGGGGGCTTTCACTTTCCAGTGGAGTTTCTCCATGATGATGGTCTCCATCCTCATCATGTCTGACACCGTGAAGCGGTTCTGAGTGATGCGGATCAGGTTATTGGCAAGAGGCACATTCTTCTCCTCTTCAGAAGACTTCACGGCAATGAAGAAGCAGCATAAGCCCACGCAGGACAGGTGTTTGGGCTGAATCTATTCATAAATAAAATGATAACATCAATGTCAGAGACATTTTTACATTCCACTCATGTTTGGTACAGACCTTCATGACAGACAAAAAGCGATCCAGGATGCTGATGGCCAGAGAGAACGTCTCAGAGCTGAATCCAAAGAACCTGGTCAGAGACAGCAGGTCCTTCACCTCCAGCTCTCGCAGTTTGGTGGTCATGCGGAGGCCATTGTCATTTGCACATTCCAAATGTCTTAGACCTCCTAGCTTTGGCTGGTATCGACTCTCCTGTTCCATCAAAGCCTTAAGCTGCACTGCAAAAGGCAATGCTCCTGGGGCAGCTGTTGCTGTGTCAATCATCTTCATATCGGGACAGGAGACAAACAGAATATATAAGTGAAACACGTAAAACCATCTGCTCTGAAGGCAAACACTACAACACATTGCTATTGGCTATTCATTTCAATGTAATTGTGCTGATTGAGTAGATTATAAAAAGGCATGGTGTTTGAATTTACAATAAACTATTGACGTCACAAGTAACGCTTTAAACGAGTACGTGAAGCGGTGACACTTCCAAATAAGGCCCTTCACCAGCTGTCCCCAGACTGGACTGAACTGAACTGAGACACCGTTCAAAATCAGTTCTAATATATTGACATACTCCTATGTAAAATAAATTGATTCCAAAGAAAAGTCATGTAAAGAAAATGAATACAGGAGCTTCAGCTAAAGCTCAGTGAGGGCCTGGGGAGGAGTGGGCAGAGCCAGCGTTATGTCTGGACATGTCCCGGTCGCAAACACACAAGAAACACAAGTGACATATCTCTTATCTCTCTTATCTATCAAATACCGGTATATACCAGGACCTTACAATGTGTGTACAGGGTCAAAATCCGGAAAGATAAACACAAAAACATTAGCTAGATCTGGGTTATTTTCAAAAACCTCGACCCTTATAGCATCATGCTAGCTCAACCAGACAGATGTGTCTAGTCTGCCTTTTAACCACAACATTGTCTGTAACAATCCGAACAATCAAAGTTACATAATCTGCCTACAAATGTTACTTCTTCTAAAAAGTAATAATAATTGAAAGATACGCGGCTTACCTTGGCTAGTTGTGTGAGTTACTTGGAAAACAAAACAAAAACTTCATACGCTTTAAACAAGCGAGTGAAGATGAATGCAAGGATGGACTTTCACTTAAGAAAGTTTTAAGCTAAGTTAATTTCAGTCTATGCACACCCCCCTACCCTCGGCGTAAGGCGACGGGGAAAAGGACCGAAGGCTTTTAATGCCCTCATTAAACCATACCCACGTCCCAACACGGAGCACGCTGATTGGTCACTGGCCCCATGCCTCAACAATACTTTTATCTAATTGGATGTCTACATATCTATCAAAACTATGCTCCGCCTCTAGAAAGTAGGGCAACCAATTATATTTGAGAAGGAGGGACACCGAATGTGTGTATTGTATTTTTATTATTCGTTCAAATACAAATAAGTGAATTCAAACTCAAAACAGTAGTTTTGCCAAGTTTGGGTAATGTGTAGTTTTTAAATCCATGTAATGTTCTAATTCCATTAACATCTCTACTACCCTTTGTCCTCGACCTCTGGAGACTTTCCAGAACAGTCTGGAGGCCACCTGTTAAATATAATAATAAAAAAAGCAGGAAGCATGTATTGACATATATTATTTTATTTGCCTCCCAATGGATTTTACAAATCTAGAAATGACACAACCCCATAGACTTTCACTGTTAAACATAGACTTATTAAATGGGAATAGTTATATATTAAATACGTTAAATAA
Organism: Knipowitschia caucasica; assembly: GCA_964034765.1. Classification (NCBI taxonomy): domain Eukaryota; kingdom Metazoa; phylum Chordata; class Actinopteri; order Gobiiformes; family Gobiidae; genus Knipowitschia; species Knipowitschia caucasica. Next base: position 21,459,145 of record OZ035830.1, read on the forward strand.
ATTTGAAATATAAGATCTAGCTATTAACAACGTTTTAAAGTGCATACTACAAACAACATAATACAATTCCTCTGAAGCAACATGTCTTTGAGTTTCACAGTGTTAGTCAAAAACAATATAAAGACATTGTAAATGACATTTGGCAAATTGGGATGATAAGACATGCACAAACATGCTACAGAGCACTGCTCATACATGTAACTGTATTCAAATGACAGCGTGGTGATATTATCAAAGTTATACATTTGAATTTGATTGTTAAAACCACTTTCTGAAGGAGCAGAGTGTCTTCTAATTCAGATTCCTTCCTGAGGTTAAGGAGCACGCTGAAGGTAGACTAAAAAAGCTAAAGAAAAAGGGGAAAGTGCACAATCCATTAATCAATGTTTATGCTTGTTACCACATCAGCGTTTGGTGGCAATGATAAATGTTACGGAATGAAGCTGTAGAACACAGACAGACAGGATGGAAAGAAGCAAATAAAAGAACGCCAAACTGAGGTCAGAATACATTGGTGTGTTATAACATGCAAAGCCTCAATAATAATCACTGCCGGTAAAAAATCCTCCTCATTCTCTTCAAGTGAATATTGTTAGTTTGTCTTTAATTTAATTCTCCACAATATGAGCAAGTCCGCTCTAACTTCATGAATAGTATAACTTTTTATTTCCATGGACTCATACAGGTGAGTACTACCACCACAAAGTTTCAGTGTTTGTCTTATCTTAACAATTTTACTGAAGTCAGTTTTTGCGAATGGCACTGGTGTTTAATTCAGATTATCGTTGACAAAGACATGACTGAAATATGTATGTTAGTAAAAGATGGAAAGAGTTGTTATTTATAGTGTCTAGCAGAGTCAGCAGTGATATTAAGCAGGACAGTGTTGTGTTTGGATCCATAGACACAGTGGCTTATCACAGTGTTCAGGCTGATGTGCTTAGTCAGTCACTGAGGCCACAAGTACAATGTGCTGAAGACACACACAGTCCTGGTTTCCTTCAATGTTTCATCCAAAAATCAACTGAAAAGACATAAAACAATTTGGCACAAACATGTTTCAAATGCAGATGTATTTTCAAAGTGAGAAACAATGACATAAATATGAGGTCAATGTACATGATGTCAAAACTCTGACAAGAAGCATTGTTAGTTTTTATACACCTATTATAAATACAGTAAATGCTAATGTTTTTCTCATATCTTTTCTGTACTATGATCTAGAAAGCCTATGTAACATGTCACAGCATGAGAAAAACATTGCACTTCGAGTTATATTCCTTTATTTTTCATAAGCTCAAATTAATCTCTATATTAAAGTGACTTGTCCACTCAAGGCCACAGGCTATAAACCAGGGATCTCACATTAGCAGGGGCCCGCTAGAGGTAGTCAGAGGGAGGCTCAAGTGTTCCTCAAATATAATCTTCAAGCAACAAAAGCTAAATATAGCCTGTTTAGTGGATCTTACTATTTACAATAATATCAAAATATTATGTTCAAAATATGGCTTCATACCCCCACCAAAATAGCAGTTTATTTGACCATTTAAGTTTAGGATTTTAATTGATTGATTGATTGATTGATAATACAAGGCTCAGTTGCATTATTCACTAATTTAACTTTATCTAATGAAATATTACGATGCAGATGTGTTATAGCTTTTTTTAGCAGGATTCTGGGTTATTTGATCGCTCTAACGCCAAGTCCTGTTGGTTTAGTCCTGGTTCAGACCTGGCTCAGAGCAGCTAACAGCTTCATAACTACACATGCATATCATCATTGTAGTCTGTAAAACTTGTACATTGCCTCTGATTGTTTTCATATTTTACACATTGGATTCTTTCTGTTTGGGCTCTAAAGCGGATTGTTTATCCATGATGCTTAGACTCTTCTCTGTCCAGTGCAGAAATGAAAGAGGGGCAAGGGGGGCACAAAATAAGTAAGTCTTTCACAGACTAGAGTCGCAAAGGGCTTAACAATTGTTGCCACTTGCAAGCTGAAATTGACCGGTGGGTCACATGTTTGAAACCCCTGCCATAAAGGGTTTGGTTTTTGTGTGAGATGTGACGAGTGAGATGAATAATGGAACTGCACACCTCACTGTTCCAAAAGTAAAGACAATCCTACATACAGTATTTTAGGTCACTTGTTTTTTTTACCAAATGTATTTATTTTGGATCAATGCCACAGCAGTGATTGGTCATTCTGAAGTATATACATATACATTACTTTCTTCAATGTAGAAGTTAGATTTCAGTTAGAATTTGAATTAATTTTAAGTTAACCAATCAGGGAGCACAAGGGGGGCACAAAATAAGTAAGTCTTTCACAGACTAGAGTCGCAAAGGGCTTAACTTTCTTGGGTGAGCATGGGTGGGTCTAACCAGAGCTTGACTTGACTCTTTTTAACGTTACCGACATTCACTTTAAAAAGAGTAGCTTTTGCCATTTTTGTCCCAAGAAAGTAGATCTCTGGGTGAAGGTTGGAGGCCGCAGCTGTAAACGCACAAATCTATATAAAAGTTAGAAAGCTGTTCAAGGCTCTTCAAAGATGTGGTAATTAAATTCCACAAGAACAAATTCTTGTTTTATCTAAAAACTGACTATGGGTAGTAGTTACCACAGATCTAGTTAACTGACTATTTGTGTGAAATGCATGTATTTGTTTTACTTGTGGAACCAGAGCAGACTATGGGGGTGGGATGTTGAAGCTGCATGGTTTTTATGCATTACTCTTCTCTAAGACTTACTTCTTCTTGTCCTTGTCCTTTTTGAAAGGCTGGGAGCCGCCTTGAAGCCCTTGGCCCATCAGAGTCTCCGCTGCCACCTTCCTTCTGTTAAAGGCATTCATCTCCTCCTCTAACTCACGCCGTTTCTCCTCCAGGTTTCTCTTTTCCTCTTGGTGCATGCGCTTTAGCTGCTCAAATTTGTCATGAAGCTGCAGGTCATAAAGGAGTCAACGTCAGACCCCTGTTAGATTATTGAAGTAGGGATGTAAAAAACTATGAATTTTCATGACCGACCACAGAGCCTCATTAACCGGTTGAAACCGGTTAACCGCGTAGTTAAAAATAGTCCACGTTCTTTGAAATAACAGCCATTTCGAGCCGCGTACTTCTCATACTGTAAGTGCAGCTATGCGTTCTACTGGATCAGAGCCGAGACAGCGGCGCCAAAACCCACAACAGCTTTGGCACCTTTGCGCACAGAGAACTGCTTTTTTAATCTTTCCATACTTCTGTGCTGCGCGTTAACACTTTTTAGCAGCAAACAACGGCTCGTCCACATGGTCAGAGCAGCGAGTGACGAGCCGCGTCTCACAGATCTCCGCTAAAGTTTAAATATAAGTGATGTGTGTGGAGCTGATCTAATGCCAAGGACCAGCAGGACAAACATGTTCCCATGTGATTTGACTGGAGCCGCGTATTTGGATACTTTGGGCTGCGTGACACAGAGGAGTGCGACAGACCGGTATGTGTGTGTGTATATGTATGTATGTGTGTGTAAATGTAAGCTCCAATGTAGTTCTAACCTTATCCCGCGCTAGTGTGCAACTTTGGCGGACAGAGGGGAGAGATGATGCGTGTGGATGTTACGTATCAATGGAGGGGGGGAAAGTGTGTGTGTGTGTGTGCGCGCGTGCGTGCATGTGGCACGTGCGGCATGAGAGTCGGCCCGGAGTTTACTGATACATTAGCGCACACAGCTAGAGACAGACCCGCTCGTCACACCGTGCAAATAGGGCTTAAAATAGCGTTATGAAGAGACCTCCCCTCTCCCCTTTTCTTTTTTTTAACCAACAGCTTTGACCCGTTAACGCTGTGACGGCCAACCACCGGTTAAACGGTCACCGATTAACATCCCTATATTGAAGATTTATTAATTCCCGTCAAACAATACCTCTTTTTCTTTTTCTTTCAGCTCGGCCTCCGTTTCTTTGACTTTGTTTACAAACATCTGCCTCATTTCTTCTTCTTTGCGCTGAAGCTCCAGCAGAAACTCCTTCCTCTTGGTTTCATACGTCTCCTGGAGGCTATAATTAGATGAAAGGCAAAATATTTAATCGCTACTATAATTGGAAACAAATATGATATAATAATAATAATAATAAATAATGGAGGGAGAGGTGACAAAACATAAATTTCAGAATTAACAACTTTTATCTTACAGTGTAGTAGTTGTAGTAGTTATAGTGGTGTTGGTGGTTGTAGTGACAGGTAGTAGTAATGAAAACTGTGTTCAAATGTTTCTGTATATTGTTTAGTTATGTGAATAAACTGAACGACAAAACTAAACTTAAGTCCCATTTCCAGCAGTCCTACTTGGCCCAACTCTACCAGATTGAGAGCTTTTCCACGGGCCATGTTTTTTTTTTTTTTAGATTGTTTATTACACACAAGATTAGATGCATTTACAGTTGTTGACAGCAAGTACAGTCTGTGTGTGTTTTTTTTATTTTTTTATTAAAAAAAATTATCTCATAGAATTATGTTTAGCTACGTATAAAGGGTAAATAAGTAGATATGTTCATAAAATGGGAAAAATAAATACAAATAAAGAAAAAGAAAAATATAAAATAAAATAAAAAAATAAAATAAAATATAAATAATTACAAAAAATAAATGAAAGAGTAAGAATAAAAATAAATAAAAAATAAAATAAAATAAAGAGGGCACCCGAATGTATTTGCATACATATACGTAGGTACACATGTATACGTCCACGGGCCATGTTTAAGCGGTACCAGGGACTTTTATACTACCTGCTCAAAGCGTAGTACTGCTGGAAGCCATGGTTACCAGGGAAATTCCCCGGATACTGGTTTGTTGTTGGTAGATTACTAGAATACATTACCAGATACTACATCGTAATGGAAAAACGCAACCTAATATTCTCTTAGCATGTTGTGGTCTGAGCAGTCCTAAACTATTGTTGATGTCATTCTTTGTACCACATCTAACCTGAAGGACTTGCTGTTTGGGTCTGCATCTTTGAAGCCCATCTCCTCCAGCTTGCAGCGCCGGTACAGCTCGTAGTGACGGGCGTGCGTTTGCTCTCGGAGATCTTCCATATTTACTCGCAATAGCATCTCCCTCAGCTTCACAAAATCACAATGGTTTTCATTTTCCACTGAAAGGAAGTTTGGTAAACAATGTCAAACTGATGGCGATTAAGGTGATATTTGTTCTAACCTTGAACAGATCCCCAGGGGTATAATCTCGCTTTCACCATCTTGTTCCCCACTTTAACATCTTCCATACTTCCTATGACTGCAAAAGGGAGATATGTCTGCGGCGCAAAAGTCGTATATTAAATCATATATTTCACACGTCACACATGATACAACCGCTATAACCCACATTCATTGAGGCGTTGATCTCTGCGACTGCCTCGTCTTCTGTTGGAAAGTTGTAGATTTGCACGCCGTTACTGACCAGCTCACTCATTATCTTGATTTTTAACTTGTCCAATTCACTTCTTGAAACGGTATCGGCTTTTGCTATGACTGGAATGATGTTCACCTGAAATTAAAATGTTAAGAAAAACTGTTCATCTTGGAAGCAAAAGCATTTGACATCTTAGTTGTGTTACCTTGCTGTCCAGTTTCTTCATTGTGACCAGATCCAGTGACTTCAGGGAGTGTCCGGTGGGCGCAATGAAATACAGGCAGATGTGGATTCTTGTGTCATGGTAACTGAACAAGGACCGTTTGATTTTCAGCTCCTCCTCAAGATAGTTTGCAAACTGAGCGTCAATGTATTCTATAATGGGTTTGTAGCTGTGAGAAAAGAAGAATAAGAAAAGTTAATAACAAAAACAACTTGGAGTAAAGGTAGAATTGTATTACTGACCATTTCAAACTCAGATTGTATATATTTTATTAATTAACTAACTTTGAAACCACATAAACTACTATGTAATAAAATGTAACTATTTCTTGAGTTTGAAACAGTTTGGTTCTATCTAAAGTGTTTACATGCATGTATTTTATCCTATATCTTATCTTTAGCTCAGCTCTCGGTCTGCAACAGATGTTTTCTAATAAGATTTAAAAAACACATTGTGCGATACAAAAAAAGTTGTGTGTATGTATATATGTGCTAATTGACATTGTGGCTCAGCTAAGTGGCTCAATTTGAAGTAAAAATTACAATTATTTACCATTTTGATATTAATAAGTAAGATAAAAATGAACTTTATTGATCTCACAACAGAGAAATGTACAATATTATAGGTAAAGTGGTGGGAGAACTTAATTATGCAGACACCTCTCCTACAAAGTTATATCATTTTATTCCTATAATTACCACTATTTGCATAATCACTTTGTTGAGCAATGGCTTGATGACTTTTCTTCTTTATGCGAATGTTTTTATTATACATTACACCATAAAAAGACAAATAAAAATGAAAATATTCACAGCCAAGGATGGTTTGCAATGTCCGTCCCTAGAAGGCCTTTTCTGTCCAGTCACCCAAAATCAAATCTGCCCTTTTTGCCTGATGTTGTTCTATTTTTTTACTTTCTCTAGATTGAAGCTGGATATTGTCACAGTGATTTCCAAGGTACAACTCTTCTCACCATTCTTCTTTGTTGATCTGGTCACCAAACCCAACCGTGTGCACAATCGTGAGCTTCAGGCTGACGTTGCTCTCCTGCAGCTCAAATGTTTGTGGACGTAGCTGCACCTCATTCTCATAATGGCTGGCTTCTTCATTTTCAAAAGTTGTATTGAACAAAGTATTTATAAGAGTTGATTTTCCGATTCCCGTTTCACCTGTAGATTGTATGTTTGGATATATTTTGAACACACAAAATATGATTATCAATTAGTATTGCACTTAGCTATACTCAGAAACATTATATGACCAGTACATGCCCTTAGTTTCAGACGTACCTACACAGAGAATGTTAAAACAGAAGCCTTGGGCAACTGATTTGCTGACCAGCTGATCAGGAAGACTGTCAAACCCCACATGGCCTCCAAGCTGCAAGTTTCGTTTGTCCTCATTCTTTAAAAAATCAATAAGAAAAAAAATCAATAAAGGTTTCTCTGAAAAGTGGGGTAAAAATACAGTATATGTTTGCTCAGGTTCATCACATAAACATATACAGTAATGTTCCAAACTACTTGCTGGGATGTTTACTGCAGCACAGTGGCACAACTTTCAAAAAAGTGAAACGTACATAATCATACAGAATAAGCCCTTGTACATTGACTCTGGGCGCCTTGGCATCCTGCTAAACTCAACATGAGCAGAAGGATGTGTTCAATACAACAATCATCCGTTTCTGTCTGTCCCTTTTCACACACATTTACAAAGAGCTCTTTATGCCAGTGTTAGTTCACAGGGGGAGGATGCCCAAGCTCGCTGTGCAGTACCCACACAGCCCTCTTCAGATGCCCAGACACCCCCACTTAACCACAATCCTCACTCAATGAAGGATTACTATTATCTATACTTATCTCAATATGCACTTGTCTTCCTACACATGTATCAATCCAAACAAAAGCCCTAATTTCTTTGCTCGGTTGTTCATGTTGTGGGTTGTGGCTGTATCTCACGAAAGCTGCTCTCACACTGATCCTCTTATATCTTGCTCGCTGATGCCATGTTTATTTTGCATTATGGCACTGTCGAATGCCAAGCGCCAAATGCGCAGCTTGCGTATCTGCCAGTGATAGATGAGTCATCAGTCATAAGTTGCAGATATTTCATAAATCTTAGACGCAAAACTAGGAATTTGCCTCATGACCAAAGTCCTAATCCCGTTCAGTATTTAGCAAGCGTCCACATTATTGTGCAGCGACGTTGCAGCAATCGCAAAACGATGCACATCTATCATGACGCACACAGACACACAGAGGAGGGTGACACTTCAGACTTACAGAGAACAGGTCTAGTTCAGTGGCCGCCATCGTCAAAGCGGCAGCGTTTCAAGCGTCTTCCTCCAGACCTGCTCCACATCACAGGCTCACGGCAGCACTCTCCTCAATATGGCCACTTGAGACAATACCCACAGATGCAGGAGGATGGCGCTGCTGAGCTGGACGGTGCAAGCATCTGTTACAGTGATGACAATGAAAAACTGTCTGCATCTGAGTGAGGATTTATGGGGATAATATAGAAATGTGTATGCGTGGGCACAGTTGAGTTGAAAATATACCAGAAAATTAACAATAAAACAGTCCCTTTGCATTAAAACAAAAAGCCCCTTGCATGTGTTCTTTTTTTAACTAAAGTGATATTGTTGCCTTTGAGCTGTAGACTTAAAAACTCATTCAGAAAGAGTGTTTGTATGCATTCAACATTATGGTTCATATCTAAATCGTATGGATGCAGATCTCGTCAGTACCTAAAACGTAGGGATGCAGAACTCGTCACTACACCGGAAGCGACAGGTTAAGAGCAGAGCGGACCCATGAGTGGACCATAGTCTGGAGCATAGTCTGGAGGCGCTCTGTGATACAGCGAGGCGGCTATCTTGAGTGCATCCCTTTCTTTACTTTAATTGACACAACTACATCCGTCATGGCTCTGACCCAAGAGTCCATCTTATCCTTTTTACTCGAGCACGGGGGTAAAGTGAAGAACTGTGACTTTTTGAACCATTTCAGAAGCGGAATCAACAGCAATGATCCCGCGGAAAAACAGCACAATAGGGATCTATTCAAAAAGTTGGTGAACAGCGTAGCTGTGGTCAAAACGATGGACGAGAGTAAGTTTGTGGTTGTGAAGAAACGGTACCTTGACTTCGTAAGAGACGCACAGATAGACGATAGTTTCACGGGTGAAAATAGCAGCTTTACATGCGCGTCTCCACGTCGCTCCCACTCTCTAAACGCCATGTACGCGGACATCGAGAACAATAACAGGTCGTGTGTCTTGAACTTGAATGGGAGTTATGTTCACAAGGCTCCAGAGGACAATGCGCAGAGTGAAACCTTATCGGACTGCGTGGATGCGACTACGGTTCGCGTCCTAAACATCCCCCAGCATCAGGCGATCCGGGGAGGCAAAGCCGGAGCCGTGTTTGCTGTGGTCGCTGTTAAATCTCCACCGAGGACCATTGCAGCCTGCAAGGATGAGCTGCATCACAAAACAACAGACGAGCCTATGGTGCTTACCACGACCTCTACAACGAACCCCAGTGCTTATCTTCCAGACCATAAACGTAGTGAAGGTATGCATGGATGGGCCAACAGACAGGCTGATGATTTAGTACAAGCCCCAGTGCCCCCAGTGAGGCCCCCTGCTCCAAGCAAGAATTCAAAACAAGGAGAAGAGACAAAGTACTCTGAATCCGTGCCTTTGGACCCTTTAACTCATGAGTGGCTGGTCAAGTGTGCTGCTGGACTGTGGGGGCAAGTTCATGCCTTGTTACTTAAGGACATTCACTTGATAAAAAGAAAAGATTTTATGTCAGGCTTCACAGTTCTGCACTGGGCTGCAAAGGAGGGGAACTGTGAAATAATGAGGAACATGATGGATATTGCCAAAAAAAGATGTGCTTTTGTCAATATAAACGTTAAAGCACACGGAGGGTACACACCATTGCATATTGCTGCGATCCACGGACACACTAAAGTCTTGTTTCTGCTGGTGCAGGGATACGGGGCCAATGTAAATGTTCGAGACAATGGTGGGAAAAAGGCATCACACTATCTAGGCAATAATGTGGTGGCAGAGGTCAAGGCCCTTCTGGGAGCTCAGAGCAAATATGGAGAAAAGGATGACCAAGAACAAGGAAAACCATGCCGAAACATAAACACTATTAGTAAACGCTTTCATCAGCACAAAGGGAAAAAAAATAGAGGGTCTAAAAAGTATGCCCAGGACTGGTGAATGTATGTCATTTTTAAGGGTTATAATAATGTAATAAATGTGTAATAATATAATGATGTGTAAAATAATATTTTGTAAATGTTAACTTCTGCATATGTAAATTTATAAAATGTCTATGGGCTAATAATGTCTAATAACACTGTAATACTTTTTACTGTCCTGATGAAGGCCCAGCGCCATGTGGAAATAAAATCTTTTAGCTTATACCATCTTTGAGTGTCTCAGTCTTGAATATTGTTTTGCTTTGATATTGCTTTTATTAATATGGCTAATTCGCTTTAACCCTGTATGAAAAACACCGTACAGGACAAGAATGTTATGATGAGCATCTGTCTGCGGACAAATATTTTTATTTGTCCAGACAGAAAGGGGTAAAATGAGAGCAATTTAAACTACAACATGCTAGATTTGAATGTGCACATGAATCAACATTTGTCCATGGAATATGCCAGAATTAGCCACAAGTGCTAGTTTCCATCTGTGGTCCTGTGGCAGGTTGATGTTACAACCATCAACAAACAAACAAACAGAGTATCAGTTATTAGAAGCCAGATACAGACATAAAAGCAGCAACATAATAACATGTAGAGCTTTGCATATAGACGTACAAACATGACAACACAGACAATAACAAGAACATTAACAAACATGCAGAGGTTATTAGTCCACACTATGAATGCAGCTTTGATTGTTCACGAGCCACAGTTTGAGAAACTTAGTGGAGGTTCGCAGAATTGGAATGTTCCTGATGTAAGCTACAGTGTTTCAAGTGTGGCCCTCACAGAGAATGCTGTCTTTCTAAAAAGAAACTCTTGGGGGACTTTTACATACCGAGAGTGGATTGCCTGTCTGAGGGTTCTCTTTTATAGTTTTCTGTCTGAGAAAGTGGATGTAAAGATGTGATCAAATGGAGCTCCATCTGAGAACTAGTGATAGAATCAAACTGTTTTGAGAGTGAGAAAATAGTTCTATGAATTATATTACATAGCTATTTAAAGGACAACTCACCCTCAAATCCACTTTTTTTGCTGATAAACGGTATAAATGAGTGTCCAATAGTGTTGTCTGCATATCCTGGTCATAAGCTTGTCACTTTGGTTTTCTGCCTAAAACCGTCTGTGAGGCGCCATCTGCTGGCGACCTGTATTACTACAATTGCATTTTGAATCTGGCGCCAACACTGGCACAGAAGTTGGACCTGACGTCTGCAAGTTGGACCTGACGTCAGCAGCCCCCCGCCCAGAGCAATGTAAACGGCCCAGTCTCGTTCACGCCCCCTTTAGTCCTCCAGGCTACGCCCATTTAGAGGAAGATTTGAACAGGAAATGTGAGTAACGTAAGCTCCGAGGAGCGGGGGTGAGAACTAGTGATGGGTTGATGAAGCTTCATGAAGTGTTGAACCTTTTCATCCATTGGTTCGAGAAAAGGTTCATTTCTTGATGCTTCATATGCTCACAAACCTCCTGTTGGTCAAAATCTGTATTGACAATTGAACTGTTTGTGAGGCTCTTGCGCATAGGAATTAATACTGGTAACAGAAATAAAAATTTAATTTGATTGTGTATGACCCATTAATTCATCTGTTTCATTATGATCAATATCAGTAGTGAAAATGAATATATTTTAAATGACAATAAAATATAATGTACTGGTAACTGGTACAGTTGTCTGCTCTAACACACACACACACACACACACATACACACACACACACAGATATATATTTATATACATATTTAATGATGAATGATTATAGCTTTTCAAGTCAAAATCAATGTTATAAATCCAATGGGACAAAAGACATGTTGAAAGTGTAAGTGCTTTTCAAAGGACGTGACACAAATGGGGATATCATTTGGGATTGTGACCCCATCAGTTGTTTAAAACCAAAACATTTCTGACAAAGTTCTTTCACGTGTATTTAAATCGACGCACTCCCGGTGAGATTCGAACCCCGGTCTCCCAGGTCCCAACCCTGCTTCCCTACCAATTGAGCCAACCAGCTGATATCACGCCCTCTCCATCACTGACTACATTAATCACCAAGACAAACACACAGTTTGAGCGGATCTTCTGCAGTACTTCATGAATCGCTCCATTTACTGTGCTCCCGAGGCTTCAAACGTCATTAGTGACGTCACTCATCTAAAACAACTCAGGCTTCGGCCCGCGCTCCGATAAAAACTTCAGGGATTTCTCGGCTCACGCCCCGAAGCGCCGACGCGGCACGACCCATCACTAGTGAGAACCACTTTAAGTAGTTTCAAAGTTAGGTACCTCAGCTTTAATCTTTTTTTGTTTTCAAGATGTTTTAATTCCATTTGTGTTTGTAGCGGAGATATGGGTGGAGTCTCCAGACTTTATTATTAATATTATTAATAGATCCATGGTTTGTATCTTAGAGATGCGGTAGTGGCCTCTCCTCTGGCTTTACCTGGAGCGCACAGTGACGTCATGGCCCTGATTGCCGTCACCTGCGCCCGCAGCAGCACGTGCTGGGATGTGTCGCAAAGTGGTGTGTGAGCACGAATGAGTGTTTTGGATTTAGGATGGACAACCCCTGGTGTTTGTCTTATGGCCGGCTGTTGTTTCTGCTGCTGACCACCTGTACCTGTCCCGGAGCGAGCCCGCACGGCGCGGCCTTCTACAACCTGAGCGACGCGACGCAGCATCCGCACGGGAATATCTTTTCTCCACTGATCAAAGCTCTCTCACAGTACGAAGGCGCCAGCTGGAACCCAGAGTGGAGGAAGAGGATCAAACCAGAGCACAAATACATCAAGTATTTGACAAAAGTGTACAAACAGTCCTCCAGAGTGCAAAGAAGTGTGAAGGGAAGTGACGCGTACAACACCGTGCGGCTGATCAAACCCCTGGAGGAGTCCTTTGTGCAAAATGATGAAGGTGAGAGAGAAGTGTTGTCATGCACACACACATGCACCATATCCACAGATGTAGGACGTGTATGCACCCGAAGTGGTCTAATAAAGTCACTACAATGTCACATCCCTGGCTCCTAAGCACTGGTTACTGATATTCACCGGCTTGGGCTTAGCTAGATAAGATACTGCATACTACGTCATTTTTGTTTGTTTTTATTTTTGTTTTTGGTTAAAAGATAGACCAAAACCATCATAATTTGGCTGGCAACTGGCAACCCAAATGAGAACGTATTTCTGCTCTCTGGTTGGATTTACTTAAACTGAAAACACGTCCATTGTATTTTAATTGAGAAAAAAATCATGGCTCTATGGAATAACTCTCCCTTAGAGAAGGCCAAATATGGTTTGTACACATAGACTTATTATCTGGGCACGCTTATAAAAGTTGTTATCCAAAATTAAAATGACATACAGTAGATGTATGTTGCACTCTTTAGTGTATGTACAAGTGGGGTAGAAAGTATAGATTTGTACATGTCTGTCATGTTGTGATGTCAAAGTACCTGCCTTCTCAAGTTATTGTAAATGCAGTATTTTGAGTTCCTTTCTTCATGGCTCATCATTCTCAAACCCAATGCATCGATTTATTGCTCAATTGATTTTGTTGTTGTTCCATTTTAACATTTTTGTGTTCACTATTTTAAAGGTATTGTGCAGGATCTTTCTTATCGTCTTGATCAAGTTAGGAGCAGAGAGCAGCTGCTAAAAGCAACTCTGCTGTTCAATCTAGACTCTGGACACTCTTCTCTCGTTGACTCTGTGTGCATGCTTCATATCAAAGAATTGGAGGCCTCCGATCACTGTACGATACGCAGTGCCCTTCACTCTTGGAACTCCACAGGAGGTAATGGCAAAAACTGGGTTGAGATCAATGTCACAGCATTTCTTCTGCCCTTTCAGAAGAACAGTTTGCACCTGTTTATCAATATTACCTGTGAAGAAGGGATGAATCATGACCGCCAGAGCCCAATGTTGGAGTTAGCCCTGCTGTCCCCTCCCCTGCTTCTGTATTTGAGTGACACCAGTAAACATGTTCAAAAAAGGTTTGGCAGTAAAGCTGAGCAAAAGAGTTCTGCTGAGCATGATGAACTCCACAAAGTAATCTATAAAACCAAGCACATGCATAGGAGATGGAAGAGGAGCTCTTTGAAAAACAAACGCGACAAGAGTCTAAAAACTCAGCTACCAGATCTTCTCCCAAGCTCTAAATTTCAAACAAGTGATTGTGCTCTGTATGATTTCTGGGTGCTATTTAGTCAACTCAAACTTGACCACTGGATAGTTTTTCCACAAAAGTATAACCCCAGGTACTGCAGAGGTATTTGCCCAAGGGCTGTTGGGTTTATCTATGGGTCGACTGTTCATACCATGGTGCAAAACATAATCTATGAGAAGATGGACTCCTCAGTGCCTCGTCCTTCTTGTGTCCCATTACAGTACAGCCCTCTCAGTGTGATGATGATTGAGGAGGATGGCTCCTATGTCTACAAAGAGTTTGAGGATATGGTTGCAACCCGCTGCACATGTCGCTGACAGTCCCGACTATACAGGGTCTTAGGCTTTTACAATAGAAACAAAACCCACACATCATCTGACACAGTCCAGTGATTTCATAACTGTGAATGTATTCAGCATATGAAGTTGGATCTGGAACAGTTACGCTAACTTGTATGAAGAGTGTTTTATCCAACTGAAAAACAATGTGAGACTTATTTCTTTTGTTTGAGTTATGAGAAAGCAGATTGGAACTGCATTTGTGCAGGAAAACCTGCAGAACTAGATGTAAAGGTGAGATGTATAATTTGATTATTTTACGTTGTTTTTGTTAATTTATTTTGGGAGGGTTGGCTCTAATTTAATTCATAAGTCTAATTTTAAGTTGCCCTGTTCTGGAAACATGAAAGTCACTCTTAAACCTATGAACCTTAAATATACATAACATTTTATTTATGGAGATCATATAGCTACAGGTTACTGGACTATTTTCATAATTTCCTGGATGAAAGTTGTCAAGGTTTTTGTGTGTATTTATTTTGGTCACTGCGTGACTGTACATATGAATTGACTCAAATTCATTGTAGTAGAATGAAACTAAATGCTGCCTTGTATTTATGCAAAATTAATGAATTCACTGTGTGCTCAGGAAAAAGACTGAAGGAGGCCTATCCAGCCTACAAAGTAAAAAAAATAAATTAGCAAGCAAATACTGCATTTGTTTTTTTCCCTGTGTATACATTTTTTATATACATATTTATGTTAAAGTTGGAGTACTTAACTTTGAAAACACAAAATATGATGTAATAAAATCCATTTAACTAGGTTCCTGCTCTCAAGAGTAATTCTATTTACACCTAGATCCATGATTTACACACACATCAGCCAATCAGCTCTCAATATGTAAACATTTTTACAGCAATGCATTCAGTAATTACACACTGTCCCAACGAAATAATCAATAACATGTGTTCTAATCAGATAAAGGCGGCTGTGATGTGTTCACAACATCTTTATAAATCAAAAAAGATTGAGTACTGTAGCTTTAAAAAATAAAACAATGTCTTTAAACACAGTCTTCCCCACCACGCGGGGGCGGTACGTCCTCAAATCCAGTGAAGACAAGGACACAGGCGCTAGCATTAGCTGCGGCACGGTAAGCTCAATGTCACATCTTTAGTGTACTCTTGAATATATATATTTGTTTCTTGTCGAGTTAATGAGGCGTGTATTATGTTATTTACACGAGTGCCGTGTCTATCTGCACCGTAGATGCCTTCCTTGTTCATAGTTAATCAAAAACGCAGTTCTGTTTGTTCGTCCGAAGCTAATAAACAGTGAGCAGCTTCACGATGTGTTGATGATGTAAACAGTCCCTATATCTAACGCTAACCAGAGAACAGTAGTATTTCTGCAACTATAGATTCATCATAAGGAACATTTTGTTTTACTCCTCAGAAAATGGGACGCCACTTTGGAGACTTGGCAAAGATCAGACATGTGATCACATACTCAATCTCTCCCTTTGAGCAGAGGGCTTTCCCAAACTACTTTTCTAAAGGAATTCCCAACGTGTGGAGACGGGTTACTTCTTCCTTTTTCAAAGTTGCCCCTCGTAAGTTTTGTTGGAGAATTGGACCCTCGTTGGAGTTCACAAGTCTAAATGTCTGTCTTTATTTTACAGCAATGATCTTGATGTATACGTGCTACACATGGGGCAATAACGTGCACCAGCAGGGGAAGAGGAAGAATCCCAGCGACTTCGAAAAAGATGAATAAATCAACCCCATCCTCCAGCTAATCTATATGTGTCAATGTCAATAATAAAGATTATTATATATTTTTTGGTCGACCTGTATTTCACTGACAGAAGTCCGAATTTAATGTACTTAAAATACTTCATAAATCATAAGGAATTCATATCTCACTGCCAAGGTAGTAAAAACGTTTTACATTAATACCGTCATGTTTGTTGGTCTTGGTTGATGACGTTTGGAGTTTTCATGACACAACTATGCAATACAATGATAAGCCGTGTCTTAATTGGAGGTGAAATGTCAGTGTTCTATCGACCCTTTGTGAGATCCATGGACAGAACACATTACCGCAGGAGTGGCAGGTCCCCGCCCGCCAGGTGGCGCTCGCAGCCGCTGAAGCACAAGATCCTGAACCCGGAGTCACGGTGCACCTCATGTTTCCGCGGCTCCGCTTCATGGAACAACGGCCGATCTCCTGGACTCAGACTGACTGAAAACGCTCTTGTTTCCGCCACGTTTAGCACTTAGTATTAGTCCTCATCTTCCTTGTGTTCATAGCACTGTTCAGTGAGTCGCCATGTCTGTGGTGGGCTTTGACGTAGGCTTTATGAACTGCTATGTAGCAGTAGCTCGAGCCGGAGGGATAGAGACTGTGGCCAACGAGTACAGCGACAGGTGTACACCGTAAGTCAAACTACACCTCTGTACGGAAGTCCTAACCCTGAGCTAAGTTTACTGTTGCTGCAAATTACGTCCTTCTGACGTTTTGTGCACAATGCGCAGATTCCTTGGACCCTAATGCTATGTCGCTAGTTAGCATGCTAACGGAATTGTATCAGGAAGCGGCATGTGATGAGAGTGCTACAAGCTAAGGAGTGAGTGTAAATTGCGAAATAACGCATTTCGAGGGAAGTTAGCGCATTCTTTTAGCTTGATTTAGTATTTGCATTTTAGAAATTGTAACTTATCTTACGCTAGTATACGATAACTCGTTTGTATACTAATGTTCTCAAATGAGTGCGTTACTGTAGGAGGAATACTTCATTCATTTTCTTGGAAGTGTCAAGTCATGTTAGATGATAAATTGACTTGGTCAAAGACTATGACAATAGAGGACCCAAACATGAAACATGTTTTTCAAAGCACTGTCGACACACTCGTGCAATGTAATGGTGTGTACATGTCATCATTGTGAAGTATTATCTTGTGTGTCAAAACTGGTACATAGATGCAGGGACGCTCTAAAAATAAAATTCTTAACCTGTATTTTTTTTACAATTGCATTATTAATCAGTGCTTGTTCTTACAGAGCATGTGTGTCTTTTGGACCACGAAACCGGTCCATTGGAGCAGCTGCCAAAAGTCAGGTGAATATTACTGAATATTATGTATCAATACATAAGTATAGTATTATGAACATACCTTGACATAAACCTCAACACATTGTCTGTGTTGTTTTAGGTCGTCACAAACTGCAAAAACACTGTCCAGGGATTTAAGAGGTTTCATGGCAGAGCCTTTTCAGATCCCTTTGTGCAACGCCTCAAATCCAGCCTTGTGTATGATATCACACAGATGCCCACCGGAACAACTGGTATCAAGGTAATATTCATCCATGAAAGCAAAATAATTTTGCATCAGCCTAGATGGCATGTACTCATATTCATTCACTGAAGGTGACCTACATGGAGGAAGAAAAGATTTTCAGCATTGAGCAAGTTACAGCTATGCTACTGACCAAGCTGAAGGAGACGGCTGAAAGTGCTCTGAAAAAGCCTGTGGCTGACTGTGTTGTTTCTGTAAGTATGACTTGCATCAATAGTTTGAGCATAATCAATTTGCAATGAGGTCTATAGTATTAAGTGTGTTTATGTCCTTTGTTTTTTTTTTTTTTTTAACTAGGTTCCCTGCTATTACACCGATGCTGAGAGGAGATCAGTTGTAGATGCAGCTCAAATTGCTGGACTGAACTGCCTGCGACTTATGAATGAGACAACTGCAGGTCTCTTCCAAACTATTTATTTGATTGAGTTGTCAGTTACCCTTTTAAAGATGAGTAATTGGCATTTATTTATCACAGTTGCATTGGCGTATGGCATCTATAAGCAAGATCTCCCTGCTCCAGAAGAGAAACCGAGGAATGTTGTGTTTGTTGACATAGGCCATTCAGGATACCAAACTTCTATTTGCTCCTTTAATAAGGGCAAACTCAAGGTTGGTTGTTGAAAATTAACAGAAGTGTTTTCTTATTCAGTTGCAGATATTTATCTTTTGTTGGTGGATTCTCGTTTAGGTTCTAGCTACCGCATGTGACCCAGAACTTGGAGGCAAAGACTTTGATGAGGTACTTGTCCAATTCTTCTGTGAGGAATTTGGCAAGAAATACAAACTTGATGTCAAGTCCAAACCTAGAGCTCTGGTTAGGCTCTACCAGGAATGTGAAAAACTCAAGAAGTTGATGAGCGCCAACTCTTCTGACTTGCCCCTCAACATTGAATGCTTCATGAATGATATTGATGTAACTGGAAAAATGAACAGGTGAACAGTCAACATGGATTATTTAAAATCTCACCTTTCTAAACTATCCCTTATTTCTTGTACTAAAGAGGGCATTTTGAGGAGATGTGTGCTGACATTCTTGCGAGAGTAGAGCCTCCACTCCACAGTTTATTAGAGCAAGCAAGTGAGTAATGTTTAAACACTTGTATGGAATTGTCAGTGTTTTAACAAATTGCAATTATTTTTTTCCACCAAAGAGCTAAAGAGGGATGACATCTATGCAGTAGAAATAGTGGGTGGAGCTTCAAGGATCCCTTCTGTTAAGGAAAGAATCAGCAAATTCTTCGGAAAGGAACTGAGCACTACACTAAATGCTGATGAAGCAGTGGCCAGAGGATGTGCTTTGCAGGTATTGTGTTTAGAGCTGGACTTTGAATGTATTTGATTTATATAGCATCCAACATTTCTGAAATAATTGTTTGTCTGAAAAAATGTGTGTTTTTCTCTGTAGTGTGCAATTCTGTCTCCGGCTTTTAAAGTTCGTGAATTCTCAATCACAGATGTGGTTCCCTACCCAGTCTCTCTCAAGTGGCATTCAGCTGCGGAGGAGGGAATCAGGTAAATGATCAGTCATTTTTTTGTAAATGTACAGTGTTTTAATATTCACTCATATTTTTTGTTATAGTGATTGTGAGGTGTTTCCCAAAAACCATGCAGCACCCTTTTCCAAGGTTTTGACCTTCTACAGGAGGGAGCCGTTCTCTTTAGAGGCTTACTATAATTGCCATAATGAGTTGCCCTACCCAGATCCCACTATTGGTAAGGATTATTGGGACAAGACATGTTTTGTCTCCTCATGGCAGGGTTCCAGAGTGACTTTCATCTTTTTCTATCTGACACGCTTAAAGAAAAGAGTAAAAACTCAATAAGAAAAGTTTTGTGATGTATGTAATCAAATACAATGATACATACAAAATGAAGCTCAATAATGTTGACTTTAAATGTATTTGATTTTTAATATTGTAAAATTAATGATCTACTTGCAAATATCTTGAAAAATATGGAAATGTGTGCTGATTTAGACAAAAAATTAAAATGTTATTCTAGAGCCCTGCCTATGTTGGATAAAGATGCTTAAACTATGCGTCACTCCTGGGTGGAGGAATTATGGCTACTGCCTAATTTT
Organism: Knipowitschia caucasica; assembly: GCA_964034765.1. Taxonomy (NCBI): domain Eukaryota; kingdom Metazoa; phylum Chordata; class Actinopteri; order Gobiiformes; family Gobiidae; genus Knipowitschia; species Knipowitschia caucasica. The sequence goes on from OZ035830.1 coordinate 21,478,873, forward strand.
TTATAAATGTACATGTATTGGTCTAGGTCAGTTTTTGATCCAGAAAGTTGTCCCACAAGCTTCTGGGGAAAGCTCCAAGGTTAAAGTGAAGGTGCGGGTGAACATCCATGGCATATTCAGTGTCTCCAGTGCGTCTCTGGTCGAAGTACAAAAGTCTGATGAGACAGAAGAGCCCATGGAAACCGACCAGACCCAAGACAAGGAGGCAGAGGTGATGGATCAAAGTAATGAGTCCCCTCTTTAATATTTCAAGCCGAAATGTAAACTTTTTGTTTTTTTGTTCACAGAATAAAATGCAAACTGACCAAGAGGATCAGCCAGGTCAAGGAGAAAGTCCAAAAGAGGCAGAAGACAAGACACCTCAGGAAACTGAAGAAATGGAGGTAAGTACCTTTCTACCACTTGACTCTTAATGGCACTGACACAAATGTAATGTCACCTTTCGTGTTGCTGTTTAGACATCCACACAAGAGAACAAAGGTGAAAAGAAGTCTGACAATCCTCCACAAGCTAAAAAGCCTAAAGTCAAAACAAAAGTGCTGGAGCTTCCTATTGAAAACAGTCCACAGTGGCAGCTTGCTCTTGACATGCTGAATTTATTTGTTGAAAATGAGGTAACTATGATGACACATTCTGTAGCCATTCCTATCATGCTTATCCTACGTCTGTCTTCAAACAAAGATTTTTGTACAGCTGTAGTTAGTTTCTGATCTGACTCTTTCACAGGGTAAGATGATCATGCAGGACAAACTTGAGAAAGAAAGGAACGACGCTAAGAATAATGTGGAAGAATATGTTTATGACATGAGGGACAAACTCCATGGGCTGTATGAGAAGTTTGTCAGCGAGTCTGTGAGTCAATAAGTGAATGGTCAAAAAGCAAGAAACATGAAAACTATCGTTGATTTCGAATTTATGGGGAATTTTTGTGTGTAGGACCGTGATGCGTTGTCCATAAAGCTGGAAGATACAGAGAACTGGCTGTATGAAGAAGGCGAGGACCAATCCAAACAAGTCTACATCGACAAACTGACTGACTTAAAGGTACTGGCAATTGAATTGGCAAACAAAAATAAGCTCATGAATAACCTTGTTCTTTTTTTCTCCAGAAACTTGGTCTGCCTATCCAAGAAAGATTTATTGAGGCTGAAGAAAGACCTAAAGCATTTGAAGAGTTAGGAAAACAAGTTCAGCTATATATGAAATTTGTTGAGGCGTACAAGATGAAGGTAAACACAAAAGTTGGTTTTCTAATGGTTTTATTGGCCTTGCTAATATGAATGTGTATACTTTTAAGGAGGAGCAATATGACCATTTGGAAGAGGCTGATGTCAATAAAGTTGATAAAATGACCAATGATACAATGATCTGGATGAACAGTGCCATGAACCAACAAAGCAAACAAAGTCAAACAGCTGATCCTACAGTGAAAGTCAAGGACATTGTGGCCAAAACAAGGGTATGTTCTTTTAAAGAGCTATATAAAATAAGAAATAGAAATCTTAACACAATTAAACGATTGAGCTTCATATATTTTCTAACCAATCAGACGTCCGTCTAGTGTTTGTAGACTATTACTTTCACTGCTACTACTTTGACTGTTTTATTAACTCACTTGAGAAACTCTATTCTATCATTGACTTTAAACTGTTGTTTTCAGGAACTTTTCTCTACATGTAATCCGATTGTGACCAAACCCAAGCCTAAGGTAGAGTTGCCGAAGGAGGAGCCCCCTGCAGAACAGAATGGGCCTGTCAATGGGCAGGAGAAATCCCAAGAGGACAGTGCTGGCAAGGGAGCAGCTGATGCCGCTGGCAACACATCAGAAACTACAGAAAACAAACCTGAAATGGACCTTGACTAAAAAGAAGTGATCAAATACTTAATAATTGCTGGTTGTATGGCCACAGTGTAATGGAGAAAAAGTACAGGGTTTTTGGACGATCACTCCAGTTAAATCCGAAGCAGGATAACTAGTACACTGAATAGATCCCACTGGTGTCTGGCATAGCATGTCCCTCTCTGGATTACAAATAAACAAACAGCTGCAATAAGCCTGTTTGACCATGAGCGCTGTACACAATGGTATTTATTTCTGTTCCTGTAGTCCGTGTTCTTGTCTGTGTCACAATATTTTAATAAAGTATTGAACAGGCACTAATTACCATAATATAATGCAATGGTATGTCCTTGAGCTACTTGCTACTTCCATATGGAATTATGTTCGTAATGGGCAGAAATGTAACTTAATCTGAGATGTAAAACTATCCAAAATGTCTTTGTTTTTAACAAAATTAAAGATTACGCATAGGTGCATGGTGTATCAGTAATGTTGGCATAATGTGACTTGCTCAGAACAAAGCCATTCACTTATGAAAGTGTGGAGGTGAGCACTGGAAGAATCTGCACATGAGATTGTGTTGCGCTTATTTACACATGTATTAATGCTGTACGGCAAGATTTATGACTGCTTTCATCAAACGAGCGACCCACTATCAGGTTCTAGTAAACCTGCACGTTTACGAAAGCTACAAATATTACCGCGGTGAAGTTAGTTTGAAGTTGGATATCCGACAGACATTCAACGGTCATTCCCTCTCGGTACACCTCTCCTTCTCTCTGGGTTCAGAGCGACTCGAAAGCCGCTCCAACATTTTAGTGCACCCCTACTACACACAGTACGGTAAACACGCGAAGACATGTACGCTGGTCTAATATTTACATATAAAAAATCATTAAAAACACTTACAACATTTTAATGATAAAAAAAAGCGGTGTACCCCCTGCAGCTAGTGGAGGACTATGATCCTGACCTGATTTGGAGTCAATAGGTCACATGACCTGGAAGCTATTGAGCTAAAATGCTAATATTTACATATAAAAATGCATTAAAAATACTTAAAACACTTTAATGATAAAAGAAGAGGTGTACCCCCTGCAGCTAGTGGAGGACTATGATCCTGACCTGATTTGGAGTCAATAGGTCACATGACCTGGAAGCTATTGAGCTAAAATGCTAATATTTGCCTTTAAAAAATTCATTAAAAATCTTTAAAAAACTTAAATGACAAAAAAGAGGTGTACCCCCTGCAGCTAGTGGAGGACTATGATCCTGACCTGATTTGGAGTCAATAGGTCACATGACCTGGAAGCTATTGAGCTAAAATGCTAATATTTGCCTTTAAAAATTCATTAAAAATACTTAAAACATTTTAATGATAAAAGAAGAGGTGTACCCCCTACAGCTAGTGGAGGACTATGATCCTGACCTGATTTGGAGTCAATAGATCACATGACCTGGAAGCTATTGAGCTAAAATGCTAATATTTACATATAAAAATTCATTAAAAATACTTAAAACACTTTAATGATAAAAGAAGAGGTGTACCCCCTGCAGCTAGTGAAGGACTATGATCCTGACCTGATTTGGAGTCAATAGGTCACATGACCTGGAAGCTATTGAGCTAAAATGCTAATATTTGCCTTTAAAAATTCATTAAAAATACTTAAAACATTTTAATGATAAAAGAAGAGGTGTACCTCCTGCAGCTAGTGGAGGACTATGATCCTGACCTGATTTGGAGTCAATTGATCACATGACCTGGAAGCTATTGAGCTAAAATGCTAATATTTGCATTTAAAAATTCATTAAAAATACTTAAAACATTTTAATGATAAAAGAAGAGGTGTACCCCCTACAGCTAGGGGAGGACTATGATCCTGACCTGATTTGGAGTCAATAGGTCACATGACCTGGAAGCTATTGAGCTAAAATGCTAATATTTACATATAAAAATTCATTAAAAATACTTAAAACACTTTAATGATAAAAGAAGAGGTGTACCCCCTGCAGCTAGTGGAGGACTATGATCCTGACCTGATTTGGAGTCAATAGGTCACATGACCTGGAAGCTATTGAGCTAGAATGCTAATATTTGCCTTTAAAAATTCATTAAAAATACTTAAAACATTTTAATGATAAAAGAAGAGGTGTACCTCCTGCAGCTAGTGGAGGACTATGATCCTGACCTGATTTGGAGTCAATTGATCACATGACCTGGAAGCTATTGAGCTAAAATGCTAATATTTGCCTTTAAAAATGCATTAAAAATACTTAAAACATTTTAATGATAAAAGAAGAGGTGTACCCCCTGCAGCTAGTGGAGGACTATGATCCTGACCTGATTTGGAGTCAATTGATCACATGACCTGGAAGCTATTGAGCTAAAATGCTAATATTTACATATAAAAATTCATTAAAAATACTTAAACGACAAAAAAAGAGGTGTACCCCTTGCAGCTAGTGGAGGATTATGATACTAAACTGATTTGGAGTCAATAGATCACTTGACTTGGAAATATTTACATGTTAAATAAATATTTAGAGATTGAAAATGAAAAAAGTACTTGTACTAAGCAGCTAGTGGAGTAACATGATGCAACACTAGTAGGGCTACCATGAGATGACTTTATTTTTTCATCATGAAAATATATTGAACATAGCCCTGTCCCTTGTTTCTCTTCTTCACTGGCATAACACACATGCCCAGCTCTTTTCCATTGCATCCTCCAAGTCCTTGCTTTCCAACGATACACAAGAATCATGGAACCACCTGTCACAGTCATCACACTGTATCTGTTCAATTGAAAACAAAAATAAGTAGTAGTTTTTTTCAGTTGTCATAAAAAAAATCTTATTTGTACAATGGAGCTGAAGGGTCATCTAATTTTCTCTTTTATTTTCAGAGGCTATGAGAGTAAAGTCAGAATATTACAATATTACAAGATTAATCAAAATCGAAATATTATGAGATTAATCTCAAAATATTATGTAGTCCGGTTCGGAGACCACAGCCATGGGTTCTGGTTAGGAGGCCACAGCCAGGGACCGGAAGGGGTCTGGTTCGGGGACCACAGGATTTCATCTTTGCTGTTTGCGGACAATGTTAAGTAAGTAAAATAAGTAAGTAATCTTTATTTATATACCGCCTTTCACAGACCAGAGTCAAAAAGCGGTTTACAAACATGTTGTCCTGTTGGCTTCAACAAACCAGGACGTGCAACATGCACAGGGACGGTTTGCAACCAAGTGTGAAGCGGCTGGGATGAGAATCAGCACCTCAAAATCTGAGGCGATGGTGCTCGACCGGAAAAAGGTGCATTGCCCTCTCCAGGTGGGTGGGGAGGTCCTTCATTTTGTTTGTTTTTAAAGCTTTGAATGGACTGGCCCCTCCTTACATCTCGGACCTCATCCAAATTCACCACCCGCCCCGCGCGCTGAGGTCCGAGGGCCGGCTCCAGCTCGTGGTACCTAAGACCAGACTTAAAACCCCAGGGGACAGGGCCTTCTCCGTGGCTGGACCAAAGCTGTGGAACGCCCTGCCCCCCCCACGTCAAAACAGCTCCCTCGTTGGAATGTCTGATGAAGGGGAAGAAAATTGATGGATGGATAATGTCAAATTATTATGAGATCCATTTCGAAATATTATGAGTGCCTGGGCCCCATAAGAGACCTGCTTGCAACCCTGGGGAGAGACTTGCGGAGCGCAGGATAGAACTGCAGACAGAGCAGGTCCAGCCTCTGAGCACCTTGGTACTCGTAATGTTTTTAGCCAATTGCTTCAGTATGTTTTTATAAAAAAAAAACATATATTATTCTACATTTACCTGTTTATTGAGGAGCAGAAGAGGATCCAGCACAAGGTCCAGTGGAGTATCAGGAGGGCCAAGAAGGACTTTGGGAAAAAGCTGGAGCAGAAGCTGGCTCAGGGAAACGCCTGCGACATGTGGAGAGGACTAAAGAACATCTCCGGCTTTGGGCAGAGTGCCATTGGGACAGCGGATGGAGACCAGCACCGGGCGGATGAATTTAACCAATATTTCAACCAGTTTGATTCTTCCCCCCTCCCCATCTCCCCCCCTCCCTCCCCCACCTCTTCACACGTGCCCAGCCCAGTGGACACTGCCTTCGGCTGCCCCGGGCCGTCCTGCCCCCACACCCCCAGCCCCCACCTCCCCCCCCCCCCCCCCCCCCCCCCGCCCTCTCCATCACACCGGACCAGGTGAGGAGTCAGCTCCAGAGACTGACTCAGAGGAAATCCACAGGACCGGAAGGGATCAGTCCCAGGCTGCTGAGGACCTGTGCAGACCAGCTCTCTGAGGTCCTCAGCTACATGTACAACCTGAGCCTCAGCCTGGAGAAGGTCCCTGTCCTGTGGGAGACCTCCTGTGTGATCCAGGTTCCTAAAACAGCGCACGCCAAGGAACCGGCTCACTACAGACCAGTCGCACTCACCTCCCACTGACCTCCCACCTGATGAAGACCATGGAGCGGCTCATCCTCACCCACCTCCGCTCTGTGGTCAGCCCCACCCTGGACCCGCTGCAGTTCGCCTACAGGCCCAACAACGGAGTAGAGGACGCCGTCATTTACTTACTGCAGCGGACGCTCTCCCACCTGGAGCCTGCAGGGAGCGCTGTGAGGGTCATGTTCTTCGACTTTTCCAGTGCTTTCAACACCATCAGACCTGCGCTGCTGCGGGGGAAGTTGGAGGACGCAAGAGTGGACAGTAGCCTCACTGCATGGACCATCAACTACCTCACCGCATGGACCATCGACTACCTCACTGCATGGACCATCAACTACCTCACTGCATGGACCATCAACTACCTCTCAGACCGACCACAGTACGTGCGGCTGCGCAGCTGTGAGTCTGAGGTGGTAGTCTGCAGCACTGGGGCCACTCAGGGCACTGTCCTCTCACCGTTTCTCTTTACCATCTACACCTCAGACTTCACACACGACACACACAGCTGTCACCTGCAGAAGTTCTCCGACGACTCCGCCATCGTGGGCTGTGTGTCTGAGGGGAACGAACTGGAATATGGGTCGGTTATCAAGGACTTTGTCGACTGGTGTGAGTGCAACCACTTGTGCTTGAACACCAGTAAGACCAAGGAGATGGTACCTGTGCTAACACCAGTAAGACCAAGGAGATGGTACCTGTGCTAACACCAGTAAGACCAAGGAGATGGTAATCGACTTCAGGATAAAACCACTTTCCCACACGCTGCTGAACATCCAGGGGGAGGACATTGAGCTGGTGGACAGCTTCAAGTACCTGGGTGTTCACATAAACAATAAACTGGACTGGTCCCATAATACAAACGCCCTGTACAAGAAGGGCCAAAGTCGCCTCTTCCTTCTGAGGAGGCTGAGGTCCTTCGGAGTGAGCAGGCCGCTGCTCAGGACCTTTTATGACTCTGTGGTAGGCTCTGCCATACACTACGCTGCCGTGTGCTGGGCCCCGGGCAGCACAGAGCGGGACAGCCCCTTGGACTCTGTGGAGGAGGTGAGGGACAGGAGGGTGTTAGTCAAGCTCCTCCAGCAGACTGTTCCAGAGACGGGGTCGTAGTGATGGACGTAAAGCGCTTTGGGTGACCTTGGTCTGTAAAATGCGCTATATAAATAAACATTACTTACTCACTTACATATGCCTCAGCTTGAGTGTGTGTCCTGGCTTTGGTAATGGAGGAGTCTGCTGCAAGAACCGGGATGGTTCTTTGGATAAAAGCAGTTATGAGTAATAAGAAGGCCCAAGACCATGAAGACATGAAAAAAACCAGTGAAAGAACCTAAAAATTTATCCTGAAACACACGGGAAGCCAATGCAACAAATTTAAAACCGATGTAATAAAACTGTACTGTATTAAAAGTCAGGATCATATTCCTCCCCTAGCTGTAGGGGGTACACCTCTTCTTTTGTCATTTAAGTTTTTTAAAAGTATTGAATTTTTATATGTAAATATTAGCATTTTAGCTCAATAGCTTCCAGGTCATGTGATCTATTGACTCCAAATCAGGTCAGGATCATAGTCCTCCACTAGCTGCAGGAGATACACCTCTTCTTTTATCATTAAAATGTTTTAAGTATTTTTTATGAATTTTTACATGGAAATATTAGCATTTTAGCTCAATAGCTTCCAGGTCATGTGACCTATTGACTCCAAATCAGGTCAGGATCATAGTCCTCCACTAGCTGCAGGGGGTACACCTCTTTTTTGTCATTTAAGTTTTTTTAAGAATTTTTAATGAATTTTTAAAGGCAAATATTAGCATTTTAGCTCAATAGCTTCCAGGTCATGTGACCTATTGACTCCAAATCAGGTCAGGATCATAGTCCTCCACTAGCTGCAGGGGGTACACCTCTTCTTTTCTCATTTAAGTTTTTGTAAGTATTTTTAATGATTTTATAAAGGCAAATATTAGCATTTTAGCTCAATAGCTTCCAGGTCATGTGACCTATTGACTCCAAATCAGGTCAGGATCATAGTCCTCCACTAGCTGCAGGGGGTACACCTCTTCTTTTATCATTAAAGTGTTTTAAGTATTTTTAATGAATTTTTAAAGGCAAATATTAGCATTTTAGCTCAATAGCTTCCAGGTCATGTGATCAATTGACTCCAAATCAGGTCAGGATCATAGTCCTGCCCTAGCTGCAAAGGGTACACCTCTTATTTTGTCATTTAAATTTTTTTTAAGTATTTTTAATGAATTTTTATATGTAAATATTAGCATTTTAGCTCAATAGCTTCCAGGTCATGTGACCTATTGACTCCAAATCAGTTTAGGATCATAGCCCTCCACTAGCTGCAGGGGGTACACCTCTTCTTTTCTCATTTAAGTTTTTGTAAGTATTTTTAATGATTTTATAAAGGCAAATATTAGCATTTTAGCTCAATAGCTTCCAGGTCATGTGATCAATTGACTCCAAATCAGGTCAGAATCATAGTCCTGCCCTAGCTGCAAAGGGTACACCTCTTATTTTGTCATTTAATTTTTTTTAAGTATTTTTAATGAATTTTTATATGTAAATATTAGGATTTTAGCTCAATAGCTTCCAGGTCATGTGACCTATTGACTGCAAATCAGGTCAGGATCATAGTCCTCCCCTAGTTGTAGGGGGTACACCTCTTCTTTTGTCATTTAAGTTTTTTTAAGAATTTATAATGAATTGTTAAAGGCAAATATTAGCATTTTAGCTCAATAGCTTCCAGGTCATGTGACCTATTGACTCCAAATCAGGTCAGAATCATAGTCCTGCCCTAGCTGCAAAGGGTACACCTCTTATTTTGTCAATTAATTGTTTTTAAGTATTTTTTATGATTTTTTATATGTAAATATTAGCATTTTAGCTCAATAGCTTCCAGGTCATGTGACCTATTGACTCCAAATCAGGTCAGGATCATAGTCCTCCACTAGCTGCAGGGGGTACACCTCTTCTTTGATCATTAAAGTGTTTTAAGTATTTTTAATGAATTTTTATATGTAAATATTAGACCAGCGTACATGTCTCCGCGTGTTTACCGTACTGTGTGTAGTACGGGTGCACTGAAATGTTGCGGCGAATGTCTGTCGGATATCCAACTTCAAACTAACTTCACCGCGGTCAAATATTGAGGCTCGCTCGGTCAAATTGGCATCTACACCATAGAACTGGGTATAGTTGAACCAACGCACTTATATTTATTTTTGTTACGTGAAAACGTCATCTCCTTGATGGTGATATCACGTGATTTGTTTCACTTCCACAGGTCTTGAGCTCAGCGCTTTCTGCAGCTGGCCCCAGCTGCATACTGAGCACGTCCATGACTCCATGACAGCATCAGTCTCGTCTGGAGCCGCCCTCCGGAGTAATAGACTTATAGATCCATGGTGAAAGACCATAACTCGACTCAAGACTCGCCTTCCTTAAGACTCGATCCTCCACGTGATTCGAGTTTGAGTCTAAAGTCCTGCTGAGGCGTGTTTTTGAGCGGCATAACTTCGAGGACAATTTTCTGATCAGCTTTTTGTTTATTTTTTGACTTGTGCAAAAGCAAAATGAAGCTGATAATCCTCAATGATTATGACCAGGCCAGCGAGTGGGCTGCGAAATATATAAGAAGCAAATTGCTCCAGTTTAAACCTGGTCCAGACAGATTTTTCACTTTGGGACTCCCGACTGGTGAGCGACGTCTTTGCATTTTAACTACTTCCTACTTATTAAAGCTGAAGTACCTTTTGGTTTAATAAATACAATTCGTTTTGTCCAGCAGAAAAAAAACCTTTTGTGAGATTTTTTTTTACCACAACCTACTGTCTTAATAGAAATCGTATTATCTTTACAATAAGGGGTGATCTTTTGATCTTTTACTGAAAACTCTAATATAAAGTGACAGAATCCTGAAATACATGCATGTGCAAACCAAGGATAAATCCAAACTGTTTTGATAGCAGTAAGAACTGCATGCATTTTGTGACACTGCTGCTTGGACATTAAAATATATGTATTGTACAAAATATTTCACCATTTTATCACATGTTGTTTTGTGTCATTTTATTTTCTGCAGACTATAATATATTGCAATGATTGATACATATTCCTTTGCACTTGACATTTGTATACAGGTATACTTAATTTGTGTTATGTGCTTCTATTTCTGCTGTTCTGTAACTTGTGATGCACCACTGACATTTCCCCACAGTGGGACAAATAAAGGATCTTAATGTATGCAGTTGTCCATCATTTCTAATACTAATCGATGTCTTTATGTGTATTATCCTCTTCTAGGAAGCACTCCGTTGGGCTGTTATAAGAAGCTGATTGAATACTACAAAAAAGGAGAGATTTCTTTTCAGTATGTTAAAACTTTTAACATGGATGAGTATGTTGGTGAGACATGAAAGACCATCATCTTCCCTAAACTTTTGTATTTTAATTCTATTAACTCATGAATCAACCCCTTTAGGACTTCCCAGAGAGCACCCTGAGAGCTATCACTCATTCATGTGGAATAACTTTTTCAAGCACATAGACATACGCTCTGAAAACACCCACATACTTGATGGAAACGCTGCTGATCTACAAGCCGAGTGTGAGGCATTTGAAGAGAAGATTAAAGCAGCTGGAGGGATTGAGCTCTTTGTTGGAGGTAAGATGATAACAACATATTAACAATATATAGTAACTTTTCATAAAAACAATATTATTTTGTAGGAATTGGACCTGATGGTCACATTGCTTTTAATGAACCTGGTTCTAGCCTGGTATCTCGTACAAGGGTCAAAACTCTGGCACAAGACACAATAATAGCTAATGCAAGGTTCTTTGATGGTGATTTGTCTAAAGTACCCACCATGGCTCTGACAGTTGGAGTCGGCACAGTCATGGATGCAAAAGAGGTAAAACCCTATAGTCCATTTAATATCAAGTTGGTGGATAGTTTGCATGTACTTCAAATTTGTCTTCTTCTTGGTACAGGTCATGATTCTCATCACTGGAGCACACAAAGCATTTGCTTTATACAAAGCCATAGAGGAAGGAGTCAATCACATGTGGACTGTATCTGCATTCCAGCAACACCCACAAACACTGTTTGTATGTGATGAGGATGCCACCCTAGAACTGCGGGTTAAGACAGTGAAATACTTTAAAGGTACTATATATTATGCGATCACAGATGCTTATCAGAAATTTTCTTTCGTTTCTAAATATACTTTGTTGTTGCAGGAATGATGCATGTTCACAACAAGCTGATACAGACACCTCCAGCACTGACATAAGGAATGACTAATGTTCTTTTATAGCGAGCACTCCTGCTTATATTTTTGTAATATATGTCGTGCATTTTGAATAAAAGTCGAGCTACTTTATGTGATGGATGAAAGATTGTCATCATGTGCAAGTACTCTGAATAAACTATAATAAAGTCAGCATAGTGGAAGGCTGGCTCTAATCCTCAGCAGACAGCACTGCCCTTCAGCAGGCTCACTTAGGTTTAGAGATGGCCGATTAGCAGAAGTCTGTCTCCACTGCTACATTGCATTTGCTCTCGAAAATTGATCTCTCGCAGTTTCATCCTCATCCTGAACCCGGGCTCAAAGAATACTGCTCTTTGATGATGGCAGAACAAAACAGCAGCGTGCGCTATCACGAGGTAAGCGTCCCACCCACGGCGATCTTAATGATGCTAACGTTAGCCTTTTAGCCGCTCTGCTAACATTAGAGCAATACAAGTCACAGGAACATAAACATAACCTACCAACCTAAACACTTAACCCAGTTTTTATTTCTTGAACTTATAAATTGGATGCACAATTTAAATTCACGCGGATGTGTAGTACGATCTGTGTGCAATGCATTCTGGCCGCTATTTTCACAGATAGCCTACAAATTCATCGCAAAAACACCATCGTTAAAATCAATCACTGTTATAGACGCTAGCATTGATTTTAGGCCTACTGAATGCATGCAGGGGCTTCACATTGCATGTATTTCATGATCATAAAGCCAATGATAAGCTGCATCGATGCATAATGGGCAACAGTGACACGGATATGTTGTTGTTGAAGCTGGTGAATGAAGAGGAGGTGTCCCAGCAGGAGAGCACACAGGACGCCCCCCCACCCTACAGCAGTGTGACTGCAGCTAATGCAGGTCAGTGTGTCCACAGCAGCTTCTGGCCATGGACTGGACAGACTGTGTTGACAGGGAGGTGCTCATCGATAAGTTTTGCTTTAAATCCGTTTTTCTTCTTTTAGTCATGTCTGTGTAAATCCATATATAGTTTTAACAACTGACTGAAGGTATATATGCTTCTTGTTCTGCCACCAGTTTCAGTAACGGGTTTAACTGCTTTATTAGAAATGTACATGTTGTATATTTTGATATACAAGCTAAAAATGTGTTGGAAATAATCATCTTTTAACAAAGTTGCAGTTGCTAAGTATTGGTTGCTAGGCAGCAGAAGGTGCTCCGATGTAAACAGTGAACTTTACGTTTGCTTAAGTTACAACTTTGTCCACTTGTGTCTCAAATCTTATCTACACCTTCGAAAGCAATGACTCCCATGGAGCCTGATGGGAACTAGCGCAGACACTAGTTCCCAGGACTATGTTAGCACTTGGTTACTCCACATCTTCAACAGTTCATGGTTTTGACCAGAGACTAGAATATTCTAGTGTCTTCAGACATATCTGGAGTTGATGTTCTGTTCACACATGGGCTGGTGAGTCAAAACAACAGAGTTATTGACGTTCCTCTGACCCTATACACTTTTTACCGCGGTGTGCTCTAAGTGTATCATGGTGTATCCCAGTTAGTCCCCTGTATGTCTCAGATTCTTTTGCAACGCACTGTCCAGTTTTTACCTATTGTTTTGTAGGTTGACTTTCCAAACATTTCCAAACAAAGAGGCATTAGATCACAGCTACTTGGTCCTGGACTTTAATACCGGGGCTGCAATGTGAAAACACAAAGGGTTGTGACTAACTTTCCATCTGTGTCTGGTCATATTCAAGCCACAGGTATCCAAAATGGAGATCTGTGCTCATTAGCATTATGATTGACATTAGTGTGTTGAGCAGCACAGAAGTGTGGATTTATAGAAAATGGATGGATTTCAAAAGAAAAAAGTCCATGATTACAAAGAAGAATAAAATGACCACAAAATCCAAACTTTGGGAAGGCAGTTGATGTTCTGTCAGCTGAGTAAGAAATGTATGCAATTATTTGATTTTATCACTTGATCACTCGTACTAGTAATGACCAGATAAGGCAAAAATGCACATGTTATGTGAGTTGCTTCCCCCTCTGCAATCCAACGTTTATACATATTCTAAATGCTTTTACATGGTGTGATTTTCAGCAATCTATTGGATGGATCATTGTCCATGAATTTGATCAACATTCATGGACATTGGTCTTTCCAATGGTCCAATAGCTATGCGTTCTATATTTTTTGTGTCTTAACTGTTGATTCTCTGATCTGTGTTGATCATTTCAAATCCTCTGAGATGACCGCTGTTGTGATTTAGGGCTATACAAGAATAAAGTGAATTGAATTAAAAGAACTGCTGTAGACGGATAAATACGCCTCAAAAAGGGAACTTTTCACAATAAGTTTGAACGCAGAAGTAATGTCCAGTTATTGGATTATAAACATTTTTGTACCTGTATTCTATAAATAGTTTATTGTATTTTTCAGTTTCTTATGAATACAAGGAGGACAGTGGAAGCTTTCCTGAGCCCCCCTCCTATAGTGTCGCCACTACGTTACCCTCCTATGATGAAGCAGAGAGAAGCAAAACTGAAGCCAGTGTCCCTCTAGTCACCGGGAGAGTCACAGTATGTACTTTACCTTTTTGTCATGCTTAAATGATGTGTTTCTTCATGTATGTATTTTAAAACTTGTTTATTTTTCCAAGGAGGAAGACTTGATCACTCGAGACGACTTTGAAGATGCTGATCAACTTCGAATAGGAAATGATGGAATATTTATGCTCACTTTCTTCAGTAAGATTGAATGTCTTTAGAGAGAGTATACGATAATAAAACCTATTCGAAAACACCCGTTCTTTGTTTTACAGTGGCATTCCTCTTCAATTGGATTGGTTTCTTCTTGTCTTTCTGTTTGACCACATCAGCTGCTGGTCGATATGGTGCCATCTCTGGTTTTGGCCTCTCTCTCATCAAATGGGTTCTTATTGTTCGGGTAAAAATGGTTATAAATGAAGTTAATATCAATAAAAAAAACATATATATATTAAACACACACTTTTTTCGTTAGTTCTCTACCTACTTCCCTGGCTACTTTGATGGACAGTACTGGTTGTGGTGGGTCTTTCTAGGCCTGGGTAAGAACTTGCTTCATTGTTTTGTTTTTGAATCAACCCTGCTCAAATGCTTTTGTATCGTCAAATAAAGTCTGTCGTTCTCCTCAGGCTTCATGCTGTTCGTCAGGGGTTTCATCAACTACTCCCGAGTGCGTAAACTGGCAGATCCCACATATGCCACTCTTCCTCGAACGAGAGTACTCTTCATTTATTAACGGTAACGCACTCACGGTGTCATTCTGGTTTTTACTTCACACATAAACACATCTGCTTTTTCTTTTCAGTGGTTTTCAGAGTTTGTGAGCTTTGACCAAGCAACCAAGTAAACTGAAGGTGTAGACGACGCCCCACTTCACTTTTCAGGAATCAGTTTGGTTTTTGTTGTTTATGGAAAGTATGATACGTAATAGTTCCTATGTGTGTGATCATAAATGTGATGAATGTTAAGTGCTATATTTGTATTGTCAAAGTCATGCCTTAAATCATTTGATGGCAGCAGACGAGCACCGCATGCATCTGTCGTTTAGGATCATCGAGGCACTTTCTGGAAGCAGCGAATGCAAAGTTTATTCACTTGAAATAAACTTGTTGGTTTTAGAGTTTTGCAGCCAGTAGAGGGCAATGTAACTGCTGTCATGTTATTATGCAGTCAAGGAATTGTGAGTTTAACGGTTTGTAAAACTGTCCACTGTTGACTCAATACAACAGTCATCTAAAGGTTTAAGATAACAACAAGCAGATGGGACAACATCCAGTTATTCATCATGGTCCAGCCCAAATTTCCGGTTCACATACATACATACATTTTAGAAGAAACACAGCACACATATCAGGCTTCAGGTGGAATATTTTTTAACAAATGATGTTGAGTTTGTAAATTGAATGTATTTGTTTCAAGGATACAGTGTAATATAACATGATGAATCCATGCTTGTGCCACGGTCACACTAATATAACATATTACAAATACATATATAGTCCGGAAAACTTGTGACTCTTACACAAATATAAGTAGCATGTTTAGGAAATGAATTCAACAGGCTGCTGTATAATAGCAATGCAAGCATGGTCATGTCAGTGATGGAGATGCTGAGTTTCATTACAAATAATGAATGGACAACAGTTATCTTTGGAATCCTCCCTGACCATGGTGTATGTTAAAGAATGTTTAATGCAAATGCACTTTTACAAACTGACATTTATACCTTAAGATAGATACGTAATTAGGTTCACAAATGGCAGGTGAAACTGGCAATCGTGTGAAAATCAAATGTGGTTATTGTAGGCTATTGTAGGCAAACCAATTGCTTTGACAAAAAGTGTCTGACGAGTTGCATCCGTATAGTTCTTTGTACAGAAAGCATATGTTAAATAAATGTAACGTTGGTATTGTCTGTCTCAAACCGTTTCTGCCACTTATTTGTCCTATTTTTTACATGTCGCATGTCTGAGCTGGTGCTGGATTGGGTCAGAAATTTGTGAATGTATTTTGTATTGAGTTTTAAAAAATATTAAGAAAAACATGATTCCATCAAGTTCGTTTGCAAGCATACGAAATCAGGTTTAATTATTATTTATATGAAGAATTAGGTTTGTTGAAATAAAAGAATAATCCTGGTTTATTATTTCCAAAAAGGTCTTCACCTAAATCATCTACCAGCCCTTTTGGTAATTGCTCAAATACGTTTCAGCCCAGGAGCAAATTATTTTAATTAAGAGGTTAATTCAAGTGTTAGTCCTTATGGCATTAGGTTTAGTCGTACACTTTGTTCGTGGGTTAGTTTTCAAACTGTCAACAATCTATGTAAGTTGCATCACATTCATAATTGGTTGTTAGTGGTTATTTCTCTGAATCGTGCACATGTCTGGGCAGAAAGAAGACGGCTTTCTGTCCGATATGGGTTCTGGGGCCCAATTTGGGTTTTCCATTCTTCTTCAAACCTACATACCAATTCAGATCTTTGTATTTTCTGGATTGATATGTGTTGTAGTGGTTTTCTTCCATTTTCTCCAAGAAATAGCATTCCTCATTGACTAATGGCTGGAAAGGGGAAATCATAAGTCATATATTAGTAAAGGATATGGATCATTTATTATTCAAAATCAACTTACAGAGCCATACAAGCGACCTTCACTGTTCATAGCCAGGTAAAGTGCAGCTTGCTCCCCATGGATGACCACAACACCAATGTCCACAGATTTAAGCTTCAAAAAGGCTGTTGGAAAGAAAGTTTTGTGTTAGTATACTTGAATTAAAGAGGCGTGAGTTTTGAAATACCACAGCTCTTTGCAGTGTCTGTCGTCTTACTGTGTTGGTCCTCCTCCTCCCTCTGGCCTCGCACTGTCCCATCGGGGAGCAGCTGGAGGTGATGTCCGCCATTCATGCAGTACAGCCGGGTGAGGCGCCTGTGGTCCGGCAGAAAGGCCCCGAAGTCCGGCCCCTGCTCCATCTGCTGCGCCGCTGCGTGTCCCTCCTCCATCCTCCAGAGCTGGGAGCACTGGGAGCACTGGTGGCGCTTTCTTTCCGCCTGATTCTCGGAGGAAGAAAGTCCCCTGCAGCGGTCAGGTGTCCACGCGCGTGCACGTCCACACACGGGCAAAACATGCGCGTTCACAATGTTTTGGTAAATGCGCTAAATAACTTCTTACGTCTTTAGGTCTATTATATTCTCGAAACATTATGATTATATAGTCTTGCAGACGTGCCCGGTAAACAAGATGGCGAAATGGCATTGAATCCCTGTGGATTTAACCCGCGACCTGGCAACGGATAAAGCGGAAGAAAATGGATGGGTGATATAAGTAGAAATAACTTTGAAACAACAGTGCGTTTTTAGCAAACATAAATTCAATGTTTCTTCAATTTGAATAAAATAAAATAAAATAAAAATGACATAAAAATTCCATTTATTGCAACATTTGTTAATAATAGTTTGTCAAAGCGACATAACTCACTGGGCATGTACTCTGGTAATTATCACAATACATCATGTCAAACTATACACCAACGTAAAGGTGCCCAACTTGTTTGAACTAAGTAATCTTACTCCTGCCTTTGATTCTATCTTTACAGGCCAGCTTAAACAATCACATTCATAAAAACAAAACAAAAAAAACGTTGAGATATGAGTCGTCAAAGCAAGGACTGCACTTCATCCAAGAGCAGGCAGCCTCAGGGCCATATGTCACACACCAGAACGCCTAATGTCTATTTCAGAAATGTTTACCCCTTCATCTTCATCTTTTGTTCCACAGTTTACCTCCTCACACAGGACCTCCAATGTCTGAATATGATATGAACATTATGGCATTAACAGGGTTGACCGATGGCTGGACAGGGGAAACTTTATGTAAAAATTTTATGGGCTCACTGAGCAGCATAAGTCCTTATGGAGCTCAGGACATTGTCATCACTTCACACAAGTATTCTGACACAGAGCATGCTCTTTAGGTCTGCTGGTATTAGAATTTACACATGAAGGTGGCGACAATATTCTTAGCAGACCTGAATCTGAATCTGTCAGATAACTTTCTCCTGTGCTTTTAGGTTGCCCTCTAGTGGTGTATCAATACTATCAGCACACACATTATTCTTTATCTTTACAGAATCAAGATCAGTGTCACTTTGCATTAGTCCAGGTAGACACCGAGCTGTGTCCATCTGATTAAGTAGACACTGCTCGGTGAAAGATCCTTGATTTGATTGTTTTCCCGACGCAGCCCACAGAACAAGAGGATTTATTTGAATGGGACAGTGCGTAAAAATGAACAATAGCTACAAAACTACAATCTTGTGTATTTACTAATTTCTATGTGTAGTCCCAGTCTCACTCAAACACACTTATTCCACCTAGTGTTCATGTTTTTAGTGGTAAGCAAAACTATAGTGGCTCAGTTAGTAGAGCATTGGTCTTTTCAGACTGAAAATGATAGGTTCGAGCCCACCACGAGACCTACTTCACGATTCCCACTGATGACTGCTGTCATTGTGTCCTTGGGCAAGACACTTAACCCAACTTTGGAAGTTCAAGGCTCCTGAGGACTCACCACCATCAGCAGAATCGGTGAGGTGCTGGTGCTGTATTGCACCCAGTGCACAGAAGAAAATGGATGGATAACTGTGCACCAGGTGAAAATCTGTGCGGGTGAACATGCAATCTCTATTTTTTTTAGGATTGTCATGATTAAATGGAGGAAATTAGAGATGAAATATCAAATATTAATTGTGTCTTCAGAGTTCTTCCTTGATTGTTAAATGAACACAACATGTACGGTACTTGTATAGAACACTGCTGAGAACATGATCCTGGTTCCAGACAGTCCTGGTTCAAACCGCTGCCCACACACAGTTGGTCAATGGAAAGAAAGACTGAATGATAGTATGAACTGACAAAAGGTTTCAAAATGCCTATGCATTAATTAATTCTCTGTATTAATGATATGGATGGAACGGATACCTCATATTCCCCACAAGTACTATGACTATTCCCACCAAATAAATTACTATGAGTCATAAAATAGAAAAGGCCAAACAGAGAATTTTACTATCTGCTACTCTGAATGAAAGCCATAGAAAAAACATTCACAAATGAACAGTTTGACTTTTAATCAATGGAGGAAAAGGGCTTGCACACTAGGAGAAATAGTACACAGGGTATAGAAAACAAACTATTATCAGGAGACAAGTACACCACATATTCTTTACAATGGATTATATATATACACATATTCAAATCTTTAAGCTAAACATTTTTTTTTTGAGAAAGCATATACCAGTGAAACTTGATCGGCCCTTGATCATTTTCCAAAAAGGTAAGGTCTGCATATGTTTTATACAAAATAGATTTTGAAACAATATGTGGGTAGTGCAATTTTTTTTAAAGATTCAAGCTGGTTGATTACTTTCACAAACAGTTTTAATAGTGAAAAGACCGACTCCTACCCTATTCACAGTATTATAGAATTTGACCAAAGCAGTCATTAAAAAATACCAACATGATCTGTACAGTTGTATATGGTCTAGAGTAGCTTACAGACGCTGAGTGGGTTCGTCGTCTCGTCTTTGCTTTGGTCGCCAGGTGAACATAAAACTTACATGGTTTTTGTGTGGTCTGGGTTGTCTGGTGTCTGAGATTGTTTTCCTGAAAATCTGACCTGCAGAGATAAGGGTTTATGGTGAATCTCAAATAGCTTATATATTGTTCAACTGAAACAGAAAGCAGCCACAGTTGTCTATGTAAAGGTGATAGTAGTTTCTATTGCATATTTAGTAGCCCTCAATACTATTCTGTTTGAGGGTCATTGAAGGAGGCAAGTGTGTTATATAAATAATTTCCTGTTAAAAAATTAAAATAAAGCAGCAGCAGAGATTTTGAATAGACTGAATGTGAAAGTAACCCATGTGTAACGTGAAGGCTGTCGACAAATATGATGGGTTTGTACCAGAAATGAAAAAACAAAGACATGCACCTCAGACACTGGGCTGGGGTGATAGGAAAGTGTTAAAACACAATCAGATCCATTAAAAGTCCATTAAAGACAATAAAAAGACAGAAAGACACTGAGGAATCCAAACTCAGTGCCTCGGTTCATAACAAGTGACGTACATACAAAAAGGTTGCAGTTCTTGAAACACGTTAAGTATATTTTAGCATGAGTGAAATAAAGTTGCATGATTACTGAGCAAAAACATTTCCCGAAGCTACATTTCTTGCTCTCTGTGTATTGTGACTGCCTTAAGCATTGGTGTATACTTTATAGCCACTGCCAACAATGCGTTCTTTTCCTAATTTGAAAAAATAAAAAATAAAGTGCCAGCATTTTATCTGCAGAAATTTGTAAATTCACAGTTCATTTGTCTTTTTGTGCTTCTACACAAAAAACATGTTACTTATTTCCATAGTCCAATCGTGCAAGTGCTGGTTTGATAGGGGTAAAAAAAAAATTATGTTATTATGAAACACATTTAAAATCCTCACCAATAGCACAATAAGCGAGACTTTGTGATTTCACTGCACACCGAGTGCTTTTGTCGTTTGATTCAGAGATTTCAGAGCTGGGATAACTGGAGCATTATAATCACTTAACAATCAAGTTTTTTACTTAAATACTGACAAACTTCCATTATCACTGAGAATCAAACCGGGATTTTGGCACTGGATGACAGACGTTAACTTGTGATGGCTAAGTGCTGAACATTGTGGAGAGTGCAAATCCAAATTCACTCAAAAATACCTCCTTCCTTATCTTTCCTTCTCGTTTTTTCATTGTGGTATTTAAACCAAATGGCATTAAACACATGTTAAAAAGGTGTTACATTTTACTTGGCAAAACTTGGAGCTGTCCCTTCTCATAAAAGGCCCATTCTAAAAGAACAAGGATGGATAAGGAAAGCTGTATTTTTGCTGATTTTGGATGCAGACAGGGTGACGACAGAGTGCAGTATGGGGGTTACGTTATGGGCAGCTGTGCAGGACTTCCCAACAGTTCATCTATATTAAGTGTTTGATGCAAAACTCTTCAATGCCAAATAAACTAGAAACAAACGCATCAGCTCTGTAACTAACCATTTATAACATGCCTTTTTCTGTCACAGGACAACTTTAGGTTTGCGACATCAAAGCAGGGAGAATGCTTTGTGTCCTAGGAGCATAATTAGACGTTTTAATTTAAACAATAAGGCTAATATATTTATTCAAACCAGTTAAATTTCACACAACTTCTTCAAATTTCTGATTGTTTGAAGCAGGTATGCCGTCACACTCATTCACACAAACATGTAAAACTATCATGCCAGAGGAGGGGCCAAATTAGACGGCTATTTCCTAAATTACAAAATAAAATAAGACTAATTCAAAGAAACAGTCTTTTAAAGCCTTTCTGAGGATACAAAGCGCTCACATCGCACTTCAGAATTGAGTGTGCGAGATTGCATTCGAGCAAAATCTGCTTCACTCAATAATACGGATAATCTCTCCGGAGGACTGAGCTGCCACTTCTAGAGACAAACACAGCTACTGAAAAACAAACAGGATGACTGCATGTGAGAATGTACAATCACTAATCTGAGGAGAGACCATGGCGAGTGCGGAAAAGCATGCCTTTGACAACTGTGGAAGAAATAGATAACATGATATTTCAAGAAAAAAGGCACATTATTTTCCCTTTTTTACAATGTGTAAACTTGGAAGAGTTTTGTGTGTGGGAGAAATCATCCTTGAAATCAGCACATAAATCAAAGAAAAGTTCATGACTTTCAATTGAATGAAAACATTTTGTTTATGACTAAAAACATTTCAACCTCTAAAAAAACTAATGAGAAAAGAGAGCACATTATAAATAAGCTCTGCTACCCTTTGTGGTAGCAATGACCTTAAAGAAAACAAATTGATTATATAAAAATGTAGAAAACAGAACCTGTGTATAGATAGTAGTTATCTATTTAAGATTTTGTTCTGAATTTGAAACCTGAGACAACATGGATGTTGGCATATTTCTCTGATTATACAAAACAATTCCTATGCGGTACAAACCATATGCTAAACCAAACACAAAAGCTGTGTGCTCTCTATGGCTCTCCACAAACTGTACCTCCTCTGTCCGAGGGCCAATGTCAGGGGACATCAAACTGACACGTGGGGTCTTTAGTGCTTGCGTTGCTCCAGGGGGCAGCGGGCGATGAGGGATGTTTAAGGCAGTGTTTGGGCAGGACACAGTCATTTCTGGTGGAACAGGAGCGCTTTCACACTCCCAGCTTTGAATTTTGGTAATTGATTGCTGATGATTTCTGCCAACATCTCTGGGAACTCAACACTCAGGGACTTGTTTACAAAAGTGTAGAAACAAAAATTGAGGAGCCCGCCAACCATCTGAAAAAACACATTTTCCTGACAGTAAGTAAAACTCTTCATATGAACAAGCCTACACTAACTTCATTATAGAAATGTAGCTGTAGAAGAGTGATTAATACCTCATGCATGGAATCCAGGAGCTTGGTGAGCTGATAGAAACGTTGCCAGTTCTGACTGGAGTTTTCCTCTCTTTTGACTATTGCTTTGCCCAGCTCCTTTATGTATGACATCCTCAGCTCTTCGAACACCGCCTGGCTCTTTAGACCATCCTTTGGCACTATAAAAACAGATATGCAGTCTTAAAGCAATACTGGGCACAATACATACATAATAGCATTAAGACAAAAAAAGGAAAGTTTTTGTAAAGAAAGTCATTATTAAAAGGAAAACTAAACATGAATCCGCCCACATGAACATTTGAAAAGTGAAAAATCAGTTGTCATTAATGGCTTAAAGCAATAGTTTACACACCAGAAAGTCTCATTCCACCCTTGTTTACGCGCTAAGATAATTGTAGAGCTAGACACCTGAACCTAAGCCACAGAATTCTGCAGTAGTGGTGGTCAACTGATGTAATTTAATTTTAAACCACTAGCAGTCGTCAGAATACTCCAACTCGCTACGGGGCGTGTGAGACTTGGCTGCTTTTACACCACAGCCAATGGAGAGGCCAGGACCATATTCAAATGTAGTGCCACCGAAAATGTAGAGAGGGCTCAAAAGTGAGATTTAATCTAATTTGCACTAAAATGTCAAACAATCAGCCAGGACATGTAGAGGGTACTGAAGAAGCACCTTTATTTAAATTTATGCAGATAATGAGTAAAAAAAAAAAGTTGGTGTTTGGTTGTCCGTTAAAAAAAACCAATTGGTATCTACTCTTGTGGTAATAGTTAATGAGTAGGGAGTCAGGAACCTTTTTTGGGAGAGCCAAAAAAAGTCTCATACTTTTAAATACATTTCTGTGGAAGCCATACATTGTTTTTTACCATGAATATGTGTGATTTTGATAAACAAGATCAACACATTTAGAGTGTAATACTAGTCTCAAAATGAATTCATTTGTTTAATAAAATGTTTATACTGAACAAATCCAATACAAAAAACATTAATGCCCACTTAGATTTGTCTGAGAGCCCGACACAGCCATCAAAAGAGCCACATCTGACCTAAGCCACAGGTTCCTGACCTTTGAGTTAGGCATTTATAGCGTGGATTATAGTAGCCCTCAGTGGAGCCTGTAAGGATGAGCAGCTGAAGTGTCCTTTACCTGTGCTGAGCAGCAGCAGGACCTTCATACACAAGAACTCATCATGAGACACCTGCAGACGGACAAACTCGCTGGAAATCTTCAGCATCTGCTCAAACTGATCCGTCATGAAAGGCAGCTTCATTCTATCCCTGGGACAAACAAAAAAAGAGCAATTGAAACAATTTGTTCAGAATGCACCCATGACCATTCCGCTCCTGCCTTCATCGCTCACCACTACAAGGAGTAAGTAAACAGCAAACTAAATCATCAATCATCAGTGATTACTGATGCAGAATGTAGACTGAAAAACACTAAAATCATTTTAACTGTTATCCTGCAAGTAACTACATAACTTAAGAGTATAAATCAAAAACTGTCAATATCAAAGTTAATATCAGCAAAAAAAAAACTTTATTAAATCAAATTAAGGCTTAATTAGGGTTTCGGTGAAGTAACATTAAACAGATACTTCATACTTGATATTGTATTAAAATGTAATTACTAATATATTAATCACTTAATATGTAAATGGACAGGTTTTTGGAAATTTCCCCACTCTGGGACGAATAATGGTTTATCTTATATTGAACTTCCAGGACCAGATCTATATCTCGCGCTGACGGCAATCTGAAAAATTGGGGGAAAAGGCCTTAGTTGGGGAGGAGGTCTTTCCTCAGCACAAGTCACATTAGAGTCAGAATCCTGTGGAGATGTGTGGTGAAAACTGACAGACAAGTGCAACTTTTAACAGACACACTGCACATAGCATTAGCAGATAGAGTTTATAACAACCACCTTTGGTAGATGCTGGAAGTTCTGGGCCTTTTTAGAGCCAACACTAAAACTTCCAATTTTATGACTAATGATAGCAGAATTACTTTTTTTGTTTATTTATAATTCATTCATTTATAACATAACAATCTATATACTAAAATTACTGCACGGGGATTATTACTCTGTATGTGAAATGCTAGCATGTATACCTTCTCAGATGAGAATGTTAGTATCAAATACTTAATGCTTACTCATTTATGACGAGGTCTGGGGCAAAACAGAGCATGTTGCCATTGCATTGCTGGTATGACCTCCATCCCAAACCAAACGACATGAGAAAGAGCCAAGAGCACTGCAGAAGAGTCATTTGATCATCAAGGTGCAGGTTCCTGAATCCTGAAGACATAAAAAACACACATCAGCTCTAGCGCCAATTAGGGGTGGGCGATAATATCGCGAAAGTAAGTTTGACGATAAGCTTTTTCACATTATCGAGATATTTGCCTGTTTGCCTTCTCTGTACTGCGCTGGCCCCCGCCTCCTTCCGCTCCCCCCCAGCCTCTCCCCTCGCATGTGTCTCATTCAACACCGACTGTAAATTCAACACAGCAGCGGCGCCGCTTAGCTAGCAGCAGAGTCTGCAGTAAACATGCTCAGAGGACACAAACTTGACTAAAAAACGCGCAGTGTAGAGGTGGACACGGCACGTTTTGTAGTCATTGAACAACGTGGCTTTTTACCAGACTGAACTTTATACGCAGCTAGAAACAAACCCTTAAGGTTACTGAACATGAACATTTGTGTTTCCCCAATCTTCCCTCATATTGTAATTGCTTTTAATAACAAATGGATACAAACATGTTGTGAGGCACAGACCTGGCAGAGACTTGGCCCACTTGACGGCAGAGATGACCTGTCTTCCTCCCAGTCGGTTCAGCGTGGTCATGAGGCGAGTGGACGTGTCAGGCAGTGAGCTGTCATAGCCTGCGTAGATGGTCTCAGGCTCGATGGCCTTCAGCAGGGACAGCATGGTGGGCACGAGCTGGGGCATACATTTGGGAACCAGGGGGCGGGGCTCCACAGGTGGGGAGGTTTGAAGCACTTCTGGCACATTACGCGGCTGCTCACCTTTTTGACGATTCTTCTTGATTTTACGGGCTAAAAACAAATACAATTAAAATGAGAAAATGTATAGGAAATGTATATTGATCTAATTTCTACAGACCTTCAAGGTTCATGCCAGCCATTAGACACTTGCGGAAACGGCAAGCGGGACAATTCTTCCTCCTGATCTTGTCGATGATGCAGTCATTTCTTCCAGCACATAGGTAATTATGCTGCCCTGTAGCACAGAAAAATATGTTTGGCCACATCGTGTGAGAAAAATATACCCAATTTTGACTTTCAGAAGCATGATAGGCACAGTTATCCTTCAGAATAGGGTTATTTGGTAAAATGATTTACCTTCAACTGCTCTTTTAAAAAAGACCTTGCAGCTTCCGCAGGTGAGGACACCATAGTGGCAACCTGATGCTTCATCAGAACAAACCAGACAAACTTTATGGGCACTGCTTTTCCCTTGTGCTGGAACCGGGGCACTGCTGCTGTCTTTACGTGAGGAAGAACTAGAGAAAAGAGGAAAAAGTGTTACTCGAACAATTATTCTTTGGTATTATTACACAGAATTATACATTAAGACTAGGGCTCGACAGATCATTGGCTGATATCGACCAATATTGTCGTCAGGTTTTCCAATATTTGTTGCTTTGTCATCTTGAAATTATGGTCGAACCAAAAATGATACGCTTCCGAGAAAGACTGAAGTATACCGTCGAAACATGTCAAGGTAATAACATCGCTATCTTACAATAGTCTGGTATAGAAGGACGAAAAACTTTCATTATATATGCCTAAAAATATCTATTGAGCCCCAATTTAGACTATAATTTGGGAAGTTACATTCATTCCATAGTGTACATCATTTGTTTAAAATAACTTTTACATTTTAAAATTAAGAATAAAGGGAATAAAGAATTAGAGGAACTAGCAACTGGGAAACTTTAACCAATCCCTGTATTTTCCATCCAGCTCTGGGTTTCTAGTCATCATGCCACATTCACGATATGAGACATTATTCACACAAACTTCTCTTCACACAGTAAAACATTTCCTCTTCACCTCGAGTTGATTGGGAAAAGAGTGCCCCATTGTTCTCAGCCAACCTTTAAATACTTTGAGCCAAAGGTCACATCCTAAATGAAGATGTGTTGGAAAAAAACACTGCACAAACAACACTTTGCTTCAATAAAACCACAAATGTGAACATGTGGTGCCCTTTCAAAAATCCACCACAAGGAGTCACTGTCTTTGCTGCATCCATGCATCAGCAGTACACACCCCCTTCTTAGCAGAGGCCACAGCAACCACATCACCACATAGGATATGAAGCAATGCAACTTTCTAATTCTGGAGCCAAGAATGTAACATCTTCTATACATCTAACATGACCAAATCACATGGAGAATGACCACTACTCATTTATGCATTAAAACTCTTGGAAGAGCAGCATAACCAACAATATGAACAAGCAAATCAGTTTCACAGCATTCAAGAAAAACACCCATCTGTCGTCTCGCCATGACAGGAGCTGAGAGCTTTGTGGTCAATAAGGCCCTATTCTCCCACTTATGCATTGACAAGTTGGCGGCATCATCTCTTCCACAAATAACATTAAGTTTAGACCAGTGAAGTGACCCATGAAGGGTAATAGTAAACTATTGCCATATGCCGATAATAGACTCATATAAAGAGAAAAACAGCAGGAAATCTTGACAGTATGATAGGTGTTGTGCTTTTATCAACGATGAACAAAAAGGACTTCATAATGTTCATTGCTCCATACAGTGCCTTGATAATGCGTTCCATTAGCTTTTTTAAACAGCTTGTTATGGCCGCAAAGATGTTATTGGATGGCTTTGTGAAAGACCAACACAAAGTGGCAGACTATTGTAAAGTAAAAGAAAAATCATACATTTTAAAAAATGTTTAATTTTTATTTTTGTATATAATAAAACTGAAAAGATCGTCTCTTCGCTGAATACATCCAATTGCGTTTCAAAGTTGCATGATGATAGATGAAAGGTAAATGTTGACCAAACTATTAATATAATATACACTAATCTCAGTGTAATTACAGCTGTTCTGTGAAGGTCTTAGTCATATTTAGAGTGTATTGTCACAAAACAGCAACAAGTCCAAGGAGCACACCAGGGATAAAGTTGTGGAGAAATTTCAAGCAGCATGAACATCTCTTGGAGCACTGTTTATTCTATTATTCGGAATGGCACCTCTGCAACCTTACCAAGACATGGCCATTCACCTAAAATAACAACCCCAACAAGAAAACGGTGAATCTAGAGAAGCTGAGCTGTACATGAGTCAACGACTGGTCATACTCCACACAAATCGACTGGCCTTTATGGGAGAGAAGGCTTTGTAGGTAGGTCAAATAGTGGGTTATTTACCGTCTATACCAGTTCTGTGAATGGTCCTCAAATCCATGCGAACATTTCCAGCCAGTGTTTTTTCAGTAGGGGTGTCACAATTTTGATTTTTTGTCAAAATCGATCAAAATGACGTCAGTGTCTCATTTAAATCAAAGAGATTTGGTAAATGAGAGTGCATCAAAGTTAGTTTAAGGGCTCTCGTGAGTAGTTGTACCCGCAAATTGAAGACTGAAGAGGCAACCTTAAAATCAAAAATCAAATTGAATTGAGGATTAGGAGAATTGTAGCCTGGTCGTACCACACCATAGTACAAATTACATTTCATACTAAGGTCTGGAGGTGCTCCATTGAGCTCTGTTTACAGGTGGGATGGGTTAACTCCTTTTGCAGATTGAAACTATTGGATCTGAGTTTACTGTGACGAATGTAGTGCGCCCGAGTCTGTTGTTAGCATTTAGCATTTAGCCTAGCCATCTCCTTTACCGCTAACGGAGCCCGTGGGGAGTAGCGGCAAAAAAATTTCTAGCGATTACATTTGCTAAACATTACCCTTGCTCCAGCTTCAATTTCTTGATAGAACCAGACCGGACTGGGATAATTTACATTTACAGAAATCCCCATGTAAAACAAACATGGCTAAAGAAAAGAAAAAACACATTACCGGTCAGGGACAGGAGCTGACCTGTCCCTGCTTAAGAAAAAGCAGTGGAAGCAGTTGGCATTCCCATCACGACTCTAAAGAATGAACTGTAAATATTAACGGACGTAGTCACGCCTATCTCCACCGTTCAAACAAATGGGCCAAAAAATTTGCTCTACTGGAGCTACCCAAAATGACCACGGGTGGTCCCACCCACAAGAAAATAGTGAAAAAACGCATCTGCACATGCGTCAGCCGGCGAGAGCTCTATTCGTTTAAACGAGTGACTTCAAAAATTCACAGCAAGTAAACTAGAGTGGTCCAAAAAAATTCACTCCCCTCAGCATTGACACACATGTGGAACGGAGCTTTTGGCCAAGAGCCAACATTTGGACGATCCTGTAAGACGTTTGAGAGGTAAGAAGGTGCTTGTTAGCATTAGCATTGGCTAATTCTCATTATGGGTCCACCCCCATCGGCCCGGGGTTGTATTGCAAGCATGTCCGTGCACATCATTTTGGCCACTTTTGAGCCGGGACCCGCCCCCACTGCTTTAAAAGAAAGCAGGTAGCCATCTTTGCAGCCTGTAGTTCTGACTGATACACAGTGGAACCTATAGCGACTTTCCATTAGTCATAAGCAGCTTTAAAGACTAGTAGAAAATACAGCTCTCGACTCAAATGGATGCATTTTTTGAACCAGGGGCTTTTAGCCGCTGTGGACTTTGAAAGGTTTCCAGAAACCGCCGCCATTTTATTTCGGCGCAGATCCAGGATGGTCACAACGCGCACCATAAAAGCAGTTCCAGCTGTGTGTCATCACTGCACAATTGCCCCGCCGTAGTTACAAAATACTGCTATTCACACTCAGTGCATCATCCCCAGTAGGGTTGGGCGATATTTTTTTTGTACCGGTATACCGGTATAAGTAAATTAAATGATAAGAAAATGCCTTATACCGGTGAAAACGATCATTTAACACTGAAAACAGCGATCGGAAGACACGTTTGTGTGCGGCGCACTTTGATGACGCATCTGCGCGGCACGTGTAGCAGAGCGGCGTGCAGGGACAACAACAACAGAGCAGAGAGCAAACATGGCTGAGGGCGGCGGTGAAGACCATGGTGAAGACATGCAGATTGTAGAAGACATTGTGCCAAAACGCAGAGCTACCTCAAACATATGGGAGTAGTTTGGGAACTAGATAAAAAGAAGCAATTGTAACTATCGACAGTGGATCTAATGTTGTGAAAGCAGCTGCCCTAAACAACTGGACTCGAGTGGCTTGCTTCGGACACTCTCTCTCATAGTGCCATTGGTAAGCTTTATTTACTGTTTACTGTCATTCATTTTACTTCAATGCATGTGTTTGTCTACATTGCAATATAATTACAAATAAGTTATAATTACATAATTATAGAAACGCAAAAGGATACAAAAAACATATACAGTATTTGATCATTTTGACTATATTGGGATTAGGAAACATAAGCCAAAGTGATCAAATAATTATTTGATAATGCTACACTTTTTATATTACAAAGGACAAACTTTTATATATTTTACAAATTACAAATGTTCACCTTTATTACATGTTGCCTGCAATTTTCAGTATGTACAAAACAGAATTCTCTACAATTCAGTTTTGTTAATACGTTTTATATACAATAGCTGTATTACACATTTTGCTGCCAATAAATCAGTAAATGCACTTTGAGGCAAGTGTGTTTAAAGTTTTTATAGCTTTTATATGAGGCTTTGTTCAAATTATCATATCGTCATATCGTGATACATACCAACAAAAATCGTGATACATGCTGAGGCCCATATCGCCCAACCCTAATCCCCAGTGTCAAATATGGAGGAGAGAGAAACATTCTATGGGCCTGCCTTTCTACAGCAGGGACAAGGAAGATTGTAAAACTGTATGAGAATGAATGCAACCAAATACAGGGCAATTTCCCGGTTAACACAGGGCAAGAGCGTGATTCCGGTAGACAGACGACCTTTCTGTGTGGAGTATGTTCTCCAGGTGTAGTAGGTTTAACTCATGTGGTTAGAATACTTGTACCAACATTTCAGTTTATATATTTTTTAAATTATACGCATGTATAATTTTAGTCCCGTGAAGTATTAATTCCGCTGCAAATTACCTCCTGCATTTGACCAAACACAGACGTCCTCTGATAATACTTATCCCATGCGAATCTGCATGTTAGTGATTGAGATCGCTATTGCCACTTTTGCTGGACTTTCTGTGTTGTTTTTATCAATGAGCAGAGGAGTTGCGTATCGCGGCCGTGAACACCCGCGGAGTTGCTGCTGCTGTCCCTGTGAGGTTTATGGAGAAGTGTAGAGGACAGTGTAATGTGTTCACTGACACTAAATGATTAGACTGATGGGTTGCGTTCGTATGTTTACTCTGCGTCTCTGCACAGACGTATTGCTGCAGCAGTTTGTCGGCTCGCGCATATGTCAGCATAGTATTTGAGGTGTTCACGGGTAGTCCGTACAAAAAGTATTGTTTTAACATTACAGAAAGTACAGGTCAGAGAACTGTAGAGCAGTAAAATCCACATGTATGGTCTCTGTGGCTGCTGTGGTCAAACGTCAGACTTTATGAACTGCGTGAAGCAGAAAGACCCACGCACGTGCAGCCGTTATGTCAGATGTCAGTGAAAATTACAGATATTGCTTATCCCGTGTGAATGCACTGCACAATCTCAGACGTCCTCCGCGATTATCACAAATTTTCAGAGGTCCACAGGTAATACTAAACCCGTCCGAATAGGGCTTAGGACAACAAGAATGGCTCCGCACACCCTTACATGTGTCCAACGTATACTACAGACCAACATTCACCTGTAGTCACTACTACTCCACCAAGGAGTGGGTTCACCCCATCGTCACTCCAGATGAAAGGTTCCCTTACTGCTCCCAAATACATTCATTCTGTTTAGTGTCCATGCGTTGGTTACAATGTGTACGTCCTTGGGACAATGTTGATGCACAGAACGGCAAAGTTGTCAAGCAACAAGCCAGGCCCATATATTAAAGACCTTATGACGGGTTTGATTTATTTAGAAATACAGTTTTAATACCATTTTATATGGTTTCAAAATCAGTTGTTTTTTTTGTCTGATCCCCCCAAATCGAAATAACCCCATAGCAACGCCCTTAGAAACGAAAAAACTTCACAGCCCTTGGTGACGTCAGAACGGGTACGTTTCAACGCTGTAAGTTGTTTACAATTTGGTATTCGTTCTTTTTTCGCGGATATTCAAGATGACAAGGCCGTGTACAACGAGTCTAACATAACTACTAGATGGTAACATTTTGTTGTCACTGAGATAGTCCAGTGGTTGTGTCGATGGACTGCCAATCCAGACACTTGGGTTCAAATCCCATCTCGGACAATTTTTCACACTCAAAACGGCAATTTATCAGTAGTGAGCAATTGTCACCTGTAGAGTGCAGTATTGTGTTGGGCATCAGTGGAGAGAAGAGAGAAAAGGCAGTCCTGTGGCATAGATCCATGGTTTTCAATGCATGGGCGTAACCCGCTATGACGTCACACACAGGTTAGAGCATAGACAACTTAAATTCATGAAAAACACGTTCTTTTTATAAAATATAGGATTTTTTTTGCCGGAATCTCTTTCAAATTGACATTGTCATGCAATTTTGATATCCATTATTTTTTTTTTAAAAACCCGTCATAAGGTCTTTAAAGTTTACAAACTGATTCAATTGTACTGTATGAATGCACGCAATTACAATAACGCCTCCATCTAGACCAAAACGGGCTACAAAAAGTTGGTGATCAATTATCCTGGTTTCAATCAGGAGTGTGACGATATATCGATATATTGCGATACTTTCTCCCGCGATCGATTATCGATATGCAATTGCCATGTATCGATTTTGAAAAAAAATATAATAATAAAAAAATAAAAAAATGTTTTTATTTTTTTTCAATTGGTATCAATACTTGATATATGGCTACATTACACATCTCTATTCCATTTATCATGAAATTAACATTTTTCTATATTATGTATGCCATATGTTGGCATATATTTCAGACCAATATATTGATAATCGTCATATCGTGATATAATCGTTATTGTGAGTATCGCGTATCGTATCGTATCATGAGGTATCCTTAGGTTCTCACCCCTAGTTTCAATGAGGCAGATCATCTAATGCACTTAGCATAATGCCAGTGGCCCAGTGTCCTGCTTAACTATCCATAATCTCTTGGACTTAACAGTCCATGTCATGAGCGTATCAGCTCCAAAGGGAATCTCTGTTCACCTCAGACGTCAACATCTCGACTGAAACTGCTTTGACCTCAGTGAAGTAAACTACTCTAAGAAACTCCACAGCTCAGAGCCCGCATCACCCACTGCCCTATACTCAAACACATTCACATGAACTGAAAAAACACACAAGCCATTTTATTATCAATTATAAATAATCTATCATCTACCTTTAGAATGCTGGTATGATATATTGTTTAATATTAGAGCGAGATAAAGCTGAAGTTAGGTCACTGGAGGACATTCTTTTAATTTTCTCCCACACATTTTTTGATGAAATTCCAACTCTTAGAATCACATTTCACAACACTTGCATTATGTTGGAGTTTGGATTATCAAAATAGTAATTGATTATTGAAAAACCTTGGAATTAAATCAGTTCAGCTTTAAAGTGAACAGAACAGAGCCTGTTGTGCGCGCACAGCCATTAACTTGAGCATGTGCTTACCGACAAAAAAAAAAGTTTTAGTGCCATTGGAAAGCTCATATACACCTCATTGTATAGAGTCGTTTGACCTACTGTAGATAGCACAGGAGTGGACAGTTGTCGTCTGACTGGTATCAGTTTGGTTATTTAATGCTGTATTCTCTGCAGTGTGTGTGACCAGTGGCTGAGCAGAGACGGGTGTGTCTTTGGGATGTGAACGATGTGACTGCTACTGTGTGCAGCTGGATACCTCTGGAATGTGGGAGGAACAAGCTCATGGAGTCCAATATGCTAGCTTGATAGCTGTACACTAAACTTGTATGTATAGCAAAATCCTAAGAATATGGGAATTGTAGAACTTGACTCAAAACTGCAGCTCCACTAGAATGTTGTAATAACATGAAAGTGCTTGGAATGGCAGGCATCTGATTTGGTGCATTTACTAAGCGCCAGCTGCAGCGAGGCTGAGAAAGTAGGTCATGGGAGTCTGGGCTGCTCAGTGCTGTGTCCGCCTGCTATAGTGCTCTTGTCGCACCCACATGCACAACACACATGCATGAATAATACAGAGCACTGACCCACACGCACGTCCCACTCACACTAAAGCAGAAGTGATTTACAGCCGTTGAAAGCTACTGCTGACAGGCAGGGCCCTGGTCTCGGCCGGAGGAGGTAAAAATAGAGGACAGGGCAAGAGAAAAAGTGACCAATGCAAAGTCAACTAGTGCAAAAACAAAGAGTAAATGGTTGTGCTTTGCCCATTTTTTAAGCACAGGATTGGCTGACAATTATCCCCTTTCGGAACTATCAACACACATTTGTCCAACGGCATTTGAACATGGCAATATTTTGCTCCAGTGACTACCCCTAAAAGCTGGGGTTAGACCAGGCAATGTTTGCTACAAATCATAATAAGTATGAGTAGTAGCGACAGAACAGTCTATGTCATTACTTGTGGCCTATA
This sequence comes from Knipowitschia caucasica, assembly GCA_964034765.1. Taxonomy (NCBI): domain Eukaryota; kingdom Metazoa; phylum Chordata; class Actinopteri; order Gobiiformes; family Gobiidae; genus Knipowitschia; species Knipowitschia caucasica. The sequence goes on from OZ035830.1 coordinate 21,513,263, forward strand.
AACAGGATTCTGTGCTTGTGTCCAAGCTGGTCAGACGAAGGAGGAAATGCCAAGCTAAAAACAAATGTTACATAAGACAGTCTGACTCGGCATACTCCAGGATATCCAACAGAAGAACCATCTTTATTCTCTGCATGAGGATGTTGATCACATGATGCCAAACTTCAGTCATTCATTCAGAAACACATTCCTTATTCTAAGCATAATCATAATTTCAAGCAAGTTTGATGCAGAGAAAAAGCTAATTTACAAATCACAATAAAAACAATGAAGACAGTATTGTAATGGTTCTGATTCTTTACATGAGAACCACCTTTTCTTATACCTATCCAAATTATTATTTTTTATAGTATACTATACCATATACAAATAATGCATTCTTAAATAACATGTGATCAAGCAACTTCTGCAAAAAGATGGAAGAAAATCAAAATGCATTGATTGTAGCCTACAAGTTGATTTCCTGGATGCAGGTCAACCGAGCAGTAAAATATAGACGGCCTGGATATTAAAGGCTGCTTATGAGCTTTTGTTGTAACTCCCTGCAGGCTTCATCTAAGCTGTAGGGAGAGGGCGACAGCACGTCACAGCTCTGGTCGTTGCAGGCAGCCGTGGCGTGACAAGCCTGATGACCTGATGTGACAAAGGTTCTTCATCACAAGATAAAAAGAGCCAAGAGTACAGAGCCGATCCCAGCAGAAATACACAACTACATAGAACAACGTTAACCAAGCCCTAGCCTGCAGATGTGGAAAAGTCCAACTTCCAAATATTGCGTGCAATTTTTGAGACAACACCTGAAGTTGATGAGAGCCTGTCTAACAAGGTTACACAGATGAATTAATAAACACAAAACACACAAAACACTTTTGGATCATGTGACTCTCCAGTTACTCACAACAGGGCCTCACAACCAATATACCTATTGCTTACAAGCCTATAAGCAAGAGCCAAACAAAAGGCACTCTGTACATGGCAGTGGGGAGTAAATACTGGTGGACAAGCCATCTTAGACTCAGTAGTACAGAAGTGTAAAAGTACATACAGTGCCTTGCGAAAGTATTCGGCCCCCTTGAACCTTTCAACATTTCGCCACATTTCAGGCTTCAAACATAAAGATATAAAAAATATTATTTTTGTCAAGAATCAACAAGTGGGACACAATCGTGAAGTGGAACGAAATTTCTTGGATAATGTAAACTTTTTTAACAAATAAAAAACTGAAAAGTGGGGCGTGCAATATTATTCAGCCCCCTTGCGCTAATACTTTGCAGCGCCATCTTTTGCTGCAATTACAGCTGCAAGTCTCTTGGGGTATGTCTCTATCAGTTTTGCTCATCGAGAGACTGCAATTCTTCCTTGCAAAACAGCTCGAGCTCAGTGAGGTTGGATGGAGAGCGTTTGTGAACAGCAGTCTTCAGCTCTTTCCACAGATTCTCGATTGGATTCAGGTCTGGACTTTGACTTGGCCATTCTAACACCTGGATACGTCTATTTGTGAACCATTCCATTGTAGATTTGGCTTTATGTTTTGGATCATTGTCCTGTTGGAAGATAAATCTCCGTCCCAGTCTCAGGTCTTTTGCAGACTCCAACAGGTTTTCTTCCAGAATGGTCCTGTATTTGGCTCCATCCATCTTCCCATCAATTTTAGCCATCTTCCCTGTCCCTGCTGAAGAAAAGCAGGCCCAAACCATGATGCTGCCACCACCATGTTTGACAGTGGGGATGGTGTGTTCAGGGGGATGAGCTGTGTTGCTTTTACGCCAAACATATCGTTTTGCATTGTGGCCAAAAAGTTCAATTTTGGTTTCATCTGACCAGAGCACCTTCTTCCACATGTTTGGTGTGTCTCCCAGGTGGCTTGTGGCAAACTTTAAACAAGACTTTTTATGGATATCTTTGAGAAATGGCTTTCTTCTTGCCACTCTTCCATAAAGGCCAGATTTGTGCAGTGCACGACTGATTGTTGTCCTATGGACAGACTCTCCCACCTCAGCTGTAGTTATCTGCAGTTCATCCAGAGTGACCATGGGCCTCTTGTCTGCATCTCTGATCAGTCTTCTCCTTGTTTGAGATGAAAGTTTGGAGGGACGGCCGGGTCTTGGTAGATTTGCAGTGGTCTGATACTCCTTCCATTTCAATATAATTGCTTGCACAGTGCTCCTTGAGATGTTTAAAGCTTGGGAAATCTTTTTGTATCCAAATCTGGCTTTAAACTTCTCCACAATAGTATCTCGGACCTGCCTGGTGTGTTCCTTTGTCTTCATGGTTCTCTCTGCGCTTTAAACAGAACCCTGAGACTATCAAAGAGCAGGTGCATTTATACGGAGACTTGATTACACACAGGTGCATTCTATTTATTATCATCAGTCATTTAGGACAACATTGGATCATTCAAAGATCCTCACTGAACTTCTGGAGTGAGTTTGCTGCACTGAAAGTAAAGGGGCCAAATAATATTGCACGCCCCACTTTTCAGTCTTTTATTTGTTAAAAAAGTTTAAATTATCCAATAAATTTCATTCCACTTCACGATTGTGTCCCACTTGTTGTTGATTCATGACAAAAAATTAAAATTTTATACATTTATGTTTGAAGCCTGAAATGTGGCAAAATGTTGAAAGGTTCAAGGGGGCCGAATACTTTCGCAAGGCACTGTATATGTAACAGGATCAGAGGAGCGCAAGACAATTTTAAAACAAATGCATCACTTGGCTGCCTGATGAATGTAAAATCAGGGATAGGAATTGACAAAAATGTGACGGTTTTATAGTATTGCAATATTTGGGCCACACTTCAATACCTAAGATATTGCAATACAGCAGTATACAACAGTATTTCAATTCGATTAAATATATTGCGATTTATGTCCCTCATACTATTCAAAAGGATTACAAAATTGAGGAAAATAAGACTGCTCAACCCAAGTGTCACATTTATAACGGTCTGGTTGTTTGTACTTTATAAATTGTTTTCTTTGCAGGAATTTTATCCAGCCGAGCATTACATCCCATTAATCACAGCCTGTTAAATTTAAGTATTGCCATGAAATGTAATGTTTTTCGAAAATTAAGGATCACTTCTCCCAAGCTGAGGACATTTAACATTTTTTACACCCGTTTGGTTGGTTTGGTTTCTTTGGATTTAAAATATATATTATTTCCACATTTGCACTTACATTCCATGAAACACTCATGCGTTAGGAGGAACACTTGACAATAACCAACATTACCTGTTTTTATTATCACTGCATTATCCATCTGATATTTCTGTCATTCACTAGTCACTTCACCTGTTGATATTATTACTGATGTTTATTCTGCTCATATTCTCCGGTGCTAAAGTAATTAGATATTTTGAAGGAACCATTTATATTATGCTGTAAAAATATATAATGTAGAGTAAGAAAAACTATGTTCAAACAAACTGGATTTGTTTGTGTGCAGCATGGATACATACCTGGTAAAAGACGAACTGGAGAAGCTCTCACTTCCTTGAAGGATTCCTGAATTGTCACCATTTCCTTGGACTCTGTTCCAAGCACTATTGACTGTAGTGACTGGTAGGTATAATGTAGTGACAGGTTTTTGATCTTTCGGCTGCCGTGTTTCATTGCTCACTCCAAAATGAAAGCTCTGACCTCCTGATGTGCTAACCCCACAAATAGAAATAGGGTTAGATCTGGAGGATGTGCCACTGATTTGACAATAACTCTGCCCAATAGATGTCTTTTCTTGCTTTATCACCCCAGGAGTGCTCAGCTGAATGACCCCAGTGTCTTTCTCCTTTTTCACAGAAATAGATAAACTGGATGATGGTGTCAGAGGGGAAATTATGGATGTGCTAGCACTCGTCAGGACGGGGCTAGTTACATTACTGCCATTAAGAGCAACTGTGCTACTGCTATTGCTGCTCTCAACAGGAGTTGATTTAGTGTCTCTGTCGGAGTTGACATCTCCAAGCAAAGAGTCTTCACCCAGAGTAGAGAGGAAAGCATCGTCCCCAACATAAAAATCTGAGGGTGACCCAGTGAGCTCAAAGTCCTGAAGGAGATCCAAAGTGTTATCACAGAATAACTTCTGGTTTATGTCCATATCTTTCCCAATATGGTCAAATTCATGATCAAAGTCAATAGGATCTGGTTCTCCTTTATCCATTGAGAAGTCAGTTTTCAAAGGGAAAAAGTTTGGATCTGACCCTCCTATGAGGGAATCCATAGCAGAGTGGGCGCTGTCCTGGGCTCTGGATCCTAAATGATTTTTCCGATCTTTGGTTGGGCCTCTGGGGTCTTGGTCACCTGAGCCAACTGTACTTGTGACTGAAGGAGAGGAAAGGCTTTCTGTGGGAGGGCTGTTGCTAAAGCCGTTTGGGACCTGTCCTGGATGCATCAAGGGACTTGGAGGAAGTATTATAGAGGCTGCAGAAGTGATGGACATGGCACGGGGGGGTGCCACTCTTAACAGGCCTCTCTCCTCGGAGCCCTCAGTGTAGACCAGTTTACTCAAAGGGTCATCTCTATAAATCAGCTTCTTTACTCCTCCTCTGTCCATCTGGATAACAAAAATGAAAGACGTATACAAAACAATGGCGTAAGTGTCAAGTAGTAGTTGCACAAGTACAATTATGATTTGACATGGGGATGATATTCAATATGCTTGCAAAGCAAATATAGTGTATTGTAAAGTGTTCTTCCTTATGTTTGTGTAAAGTTTGCAAGCTTCTCCTGCGCGCCCTTGAGCTAATGCTACTACAGACGTTTTGCATGCTTAATTGCAAATCGAAAACCATGACTGAATTGACAAACGCACTGTTCGTGGAATAATTACAAAAACAACTACCTGACAATAATTACTGTGGCGTAAATTACATCAAAAGTTGACGGGTGTATGCTAACGGTAGCATGTTGCTATGTGCTGGCATGGAATGTAGCATTGTGGCTAGAGTTAGCACAGCGCCTTCGTGCACATAATTCTTTCCGTGACAACGCTCAAGATGTTTTAGTAATTATTTGAGGTCGTACTTTTGACCAATTATTGAAAATATTGTATCTGCACGTACTAAACACATGCAGAGTGAAAAGGAAAATATTATACTTACCCTTCAAATGACTGGTTGATTTGTCTGCACAGGACGTCTGTCAACATTGTTTTGGTTGAAAGTGTTGTCCAAAACATACACTGAATATTTGTGAAAAAATAAAGATATTTTCCCTTAATAGTGGTGTCGCAGCTACATGGCAATAAACGCAATATCATGCTACATCACGCATAATATATTTAGTCTTGCAGCTTGACCTACCTTTCTGAGTGACAAAGTGTGTTAAACTGCTAAAGCTACGCAGAGGCGCAGCTTGCCATTAGGAAAGTAGCGCTAACCTCCAAGAAAACAGACAAAATGGAGAACCAGTGTGCAGATCAAGCCCCAATGTTTACATGGAGCACTGCCACCTGCTGGACATCTGTTGTCGATGCATATTGTGTACAACACTACACAATAAGAAGTGTACAAGAGCTGATTTAGTGTTGCTATTTAAAGGTGCATTCCTCAACTACCCTTAGGTTAATCAAAATCAAACTTTTAGGTTTAAAAGTAAGACGTCCACTTTGATTAAACATAGAATCTAAAACTGTTGGTTTTGGGCTGTTCTGGGCAATTAATTGGGGTTTGATATAAAGATAACCTTAATTTGGCATTGCAGCGAATATACAGTTCGTAAGAGCACTGTATCTTCGACTGTAAGACTGTAAGAGGACAAACAATCTCCAGAGATAAGTACATTTCTCTATTGTCAGGTCAATAAAATTATATCTTATCTTAAGTAGCTATGAATGCTTCTTAAATATCACAAAATCCTTAGATAGATTTATGTATAGGGTCAGTTAGCACAAGGGCTGAAAAAAGAACATATAGTAACATTCAGTGGACATTCTGAAATTGCAGTAGTTGCTATTTACAAATGAAATTACGTATGCAAAAAGCATCCATGTGGATTCACACCTCAGATACTTTAATGCCATTTGGCATTTTGTGACACAAGAAAACAACCTTTAAAGTAAACAACTGCATTCCAAAAGTTCAGAACTTTTTAAAAAGGCATTGCATGACTGTATCGATGGAGCTGAAGTTGGCTGGATGACACTGAAAGTACCTCAATAGCTATTTTGGGTAGGCAGGCAGGCCACATAACCCAACTTAGTTTGGACATGCCTGATCGTAATATTATGGTTTTGTCTGGATTACATTTGTAATTAAGCTTTTTTGTCCAACCAGTTAATATTAAAAGTAGACTACATGGTTTTGATTTTACATATGTACATATATATATATATATATATATATATATATATATATATATATATATATATATATATATATATATGTATATTGTGGCGTACTATTCATGCTGAACTTCAAATTCAACCTTTCCAAAAAAATATATGTATAGATTTTTTGTTCCAGGGAATGGAGCACAGACAGGAAATCAAATGAACAGGCTGGAAATGGGCTTCTATGGGTGGATGAGTGAGACCGATTAACTGCCGTCTTTATGGCATGAGGGATGTATTTGCAGATGGGGGCAGCCGTCCCAGACAGCAATCCATGTTGATGCATTTTTTCAATCCTTTTAGTATTCTTGCATGTTGTGAAATTGGTTGGCAGTAAGGTAATAATACACAAAATGTGCTTAAAAGAAGGACGCATACCTTTACTAACCTTAACTGCAATCCAGACATCTACATATGCAGGATGGTGGCTGAGGGCCAAGTGCTAACACCAAGCTTTCAGTTTATACTCCCAGCCTTCTCTGGTTTAAAATGCATACAGCAAATATTCATAAACATAGCAAACATAACAATTAACCGTTCATAAAAAGATTCTAACTTCTGAATATCTTTTTGCCTTTACTTTAAAAAAGATTTTTGGTAAACAACAGCAAAAGCAAAAGAGCTCACATGTAGATATTCAGAATTTTAACAACCAACAGGGTTTAGCCTGATGTTTAGTGGTCTGGCCAGCAGACGCACCTTTCTGTTTAAAAGAAGAAATTGCAACATTGCAACATTTACAAATAATAATTTCATTTATATTGTCTCCTTGCACTTGATTTGTATACAGTAATTTCATAAAAAAACTGCGTTAAGTTACATTCCAATAAATGTGAGCAATTGCAGCACAGTGTTTCTAAATCCCCACTGTTTGAATGAAACGCACTCAGTCCCTTTTGGCTGCTAAGCAACCCCTCTACTGCACAATATAGGCTACTCCGAATTAACAGGGCAAACCGTGACCGCTGCCTCCTCCAAAGAGTTAGGGTATTCTCCCATCATACGCCTCCAACCAGTGCGGCAAAACTGTTATATCAAATTATATTGTGAGAAAACATCAACTGGATTTCGAAATACAGTCAGTAAACAGATCTGTCCAGTTGGCAGATAACTGAGATTTGTTATATTTGCTGACTTTATTACACCTTACAACAAAAATAATGGCAGAGAATTTTGAATGTGTTTTTTTTGCATTACATTATATAAGGGCATGATTGTACTTTGCTGAGGAGAAAAGTCCTATTTAATGGCACAGGAGTGACGGAAGGGGTGCTATCCATGGTGCTGAATACAGTAGCCGCTCAATGATGTAAATTAAAAATATTTCAAAATTTTAATTCTTGAAATAAACCCACTTTCCAGAGAAAATGGAAACGTAAGGTATTAACGTTATACAAATATATTATTGCTGGAGGCTGTTAAACTTCCACAGAAAGATTGTGTTCAGCGACAGATGTGTGTCACAGACGCATCATTCTGCAGATAATTCTTCAACCAAGACAACATAAGCCAACCCCCTCTCCTCTCTTGGGATAAGCGTGTCAGCTCAACGCGTATAATGTGGACGCAAATGTCTCTTACGAAGACTCCAAAGAAGGGATTAAAGTGCACAGTGCTGGATGTTAGAACGGTATTAGATCTTCGACTGCACATGAACTGAATTCTGCGCACTAAGGCTGTATGTTTGAGTATCTGTGGAAGGCTATTATGTCTGCAAAAATGTATTTCCTTTAATTTGCACTGGACGGAACGATACTGGAGCATCTCCCACACAGCTGTCTGGGGAGATGGTTGCGCGCGAGTTCCAGCTTCAGTCTTCTAAGTGGAGTACATTTCACTCTCACTCTTTTAGTGCAGTGACCGGACGCGCACGCTGTGGTCGGATATTATTGGTACTGAGATCCAAAAAGCTGCTTCAGGTGAAGTTTAATGATGTTCATATAGGTTTGTGACTCTCTGTTTCTTTCTTTTCTTTATTTCTTTATTTTTGTTTTCACTCAATGGCATTTTAAAAGAAAAGAAGATTGTTCGATGCTTCTGTGAAGTCCCGGTGTGATCTTTTGCAGTGGATCTCTGTAACGCGATGCGCTCTTGGGTCTTTGATTATGACAATAATCGATCATTTCCCCCAAGGATGCACAGAAGCACGTCACTTTAAAACAAGGATTTACAGTTGTAACACCTCGGGACTTTTTGACGGACAAGTACTATAGCGCGCTGCACCATGCACATGCACAATACCACACACCCTGAACTTCTGTGGCGCCCCTTCCACGATTGTTAGACACCGATTTCCCTCGGAGTAGAGTCAGTGGACTAAAATGGCTCTAAGCGACAATTCTAAATCACAAACCGCACAGGATTCTCCAACAGATGTTGTTGAACTAAACGTGGGAGGGCAGGTGTATTACACACGCCAGGCCACCCTGACAAGCTTTCCCAATTCTCTTTTAGGAAAGCTCTTCAGCAAGAAAGGCTCAACTAATGACTTGTCCAAGGACTTCAGAGGTCGTCATTTCATTGACAGGGATGGATTTCTGTTCCGCTATGTACTGGATTATCTTAGAGACAAGCAAGTTGTCCTGCCAGACCACTTTCCAGAGCGTGGGCGCTTAAAAAGGGAAGCAGAGTATTTTCAGTTGCCTGAGTTAGTAAAGCTTTTATCTGCAGATGAGTCTAAACTAATTCAAGACGATTTGTGTTTGAGTGATTTTGATGACGCATCGCAGGGCAGTGAAAGATATTACTCCTCGTACTCTTTGGACAAGAGGTACGGCTATATCACTGTGCTGCTCAAAGGCGTGTGTGCAGCTGGAGCCAAAGACAGCGATGCCAAAGTTAAAAAGTTACCCCGCATATTCATCAGCAGCAGGATCGGGTTGGCAAAAGAAGTGTTTGGAGACGCTCTCAGTGAGAATAGGGATTTGGACAGACCAAGTTTAGGCATCTGGAACGGGCTTTCGACATGCTGTCGGAGAGCGGCTTTCACATTGTAGCCTGCAACACCTCCCTGACAGCGTCCCCACTTGGCCATTACGTGGATGACAAAGTCTGGTCCAATTACGCGCAGTACATCTTCTACCGTGAGTACGAGGTTACTTCATAAAGAAAAGCCATAGCTAAATGCAAATACAAGCCCAACGTATATTTTTCCACCTATATTTATTATCAGCAGAATAAGCATTTCTTATGGCACACCTAAAAAGGAGCTGGAGTCAGGAAAAACTTGCAACAGCAGGAGGCACAGTTTGACGCGAAACACCCGTCTGTCATTTCGTGCAGCGGCCTCTTTTAGGGCTCCAATCGTCTCCAAGTGACGTGCCCGCGGGACAGTATTGTTGACTCACAAACTGAAGTAGTTCGGTAAAGTCAGCTTGATATTCACAGATTCGGACTTCCGCCATGAATATCTCACGAAAGCAACGTTGTTAAACGAAAGTAATGGTGCCAAAATGATCACCTCTACTTAGGCTAACTACTACAACATCGATTTTTCAAATCCAATGCGCTGTTTTAATGCGGAGAAATCCATTCAATCCAAGTGCCGAGAAAAGCGCATAGGGAGCGTCAACAAGTATCAATACCAGCTTTGTAAACGAACAATAGCTGTTACTTGAAGCCATGTACACGCACAGAACTCTAGGACACAATAAATAACTAACACTTCTAACTTGTACAACCTTTGTTTTCAGCATTTGTCTCTTTTTTAATACTTTTTATGATTAAATATGATGAAATATGAATATAAATCTTGAATAACTTTTTTTCTAAAAGGGGCGTGGTCACCAAATTCTCAGGTATGATCAATAACTACCATATCTAACTACTACAACCTTTGTTTTCAGCATGTTTGTCTTTCTTATATTTTTATGATTAAATATGATGAAATATGACTACAAATCTTGAATAACTTTTTTTCTAAAAGGGGCGTGGTCACCAAATTCTTAGGTATGATCAATATCTACCATATCTAACTACTACAACCTTTGTTTTCAGCATTTGTCTCTTTTTTTATATTTTTTATGATGAAATGTGACTACAAATCTTGAATAACTTTTTTTCTAAAAGGGGCGTGGTCACCAAATTCTCAAATATATTCAATAACTACCATATCTAACTACTACAACCTTTGTTTTTTGTATTTTTCTCTTTTTTATATTTTTTGTGATGAAATATGACTACAAATCTTGAATAACTTTTTTTCTAAAAGGGGCGTGGTCACCAAATTCTCAGGTATGATCAATAACTACAATATCTAACTACTACAACCTTTGTTTTCAGCATTTGTTTCTTTTTTGTATTTTTTATTAATAAATAGGATTTAATATTAATATGAATTTTGAATAACTTTTTTTCAAAAAGGGGCGTGGTCACCAAATTCTCAGGTATGATCAATAACTACCATATCTAACTACTACAACCTTTGTTTTCAGCAGAAATATATTTTTGATGATTAAATATGAATATGAATTTTGAATAACTTTTTTTCAAAAAGGGGCGTGGTCACCAAATTCTCAGGTATCATCAATAACTGCCATATCTAACTACTACAACTTTTGTTTTCAGCAGAAATATCTTTTTTATATTTTTTATGATTAAATATGAATATGAATTTTGAATAACTTTTTTTCAAAAAGGGGCGTGGTCACCAAATTCTCAGGTATGATCAATAACTGCCATATCTAACTACTACAACCTTTGTTTTTAGCATTTCTCTTTTTTTTATATTTTTTATGATTAAATATGACTAAAAATCTTGAATAACATTTTTTCTAAAAGGGGCGTGGTCACCAAATTCTCAGGTATAATCAATAATTAAAATATCTCATGGGTTTGACCATGCAGGTGGAGGTTTGGAGCCTCGGCTTCCTCTCTCCTCATGGTTCAGAGTCGTCTCCTGCTTCAAGAGGCTCTCTGTTTCTGATTCAGACCACTCCTCAGATTGTGCTTCCTCTGCTTTTTTCATGTGTGTGCGTGTGTTTTCTGAGGGTTGTGGTATTGTTTACTTGTTTGTTAACACTTGTTTGTGTTACATCCTTGTTATTATTATTATTGACACGTGAAGGTCAGATAGAGAGTATAAGCACCAGTAAGACCTAACCCCACCTCTCATGGGCACAATGATTTAAACTGATAGATGAGGCCTCTCACCATTAGTCTATAATCTCAGCCTTATTTTACTGGTGGTGGTCATGCCAAGGGAAGGAATTGTTTTAAACCTATTATTTATTATTCACATGTTTTTCAAATATTCTGCAATTTAAATATATATGTATAAAAAGAAGATATTTCGTTTGTATAAAAATGAATGTGTAAGCACTTAACATTACAACTACAGTGATGATGGTGGTGGTGGTGATGGGGACGATGGGGGGGCTGTCTGGTTACGTGGCGTATACCTATGTGTGCTTATGGGTGAGCATATGTACATTTATATCTATAATAATAATCCTACACCTGTTCTTCCTTTCATTTCATATATAATAATAGCATAATAATAATGAATATTAGTGTATATGTATATATATACATATATATATATTAGGGCTGTCAAACAATTAAATTTTTTTAGTTGATTAATCGCATAGTAATGGTGAGTTAACTCACAATTAATCGCATTTTTAACATTCTATTTCAAATCCACTCCAATTGAAGTTAAATGAGATTTACAAATGTAATGAAACATTGTTATTCATACCAAATGTACTTAAATCTGTTTGAAGTAAGTAAGTAAGTAATGTTTATTTATATACCGCCTTTCACAGACCAGAGTCACAAAGCGGTTTACAATTGTTATTTTTGGGCATTTGTCTCTCACTCCACACAGAGATGGGAGCGGGGTCGCCGAAAAGGAGGCGCATGCCAGACCTATATTGTACATATCTTTAGCGGTAGGGGAAACCGGAGTAGCCGGAGGAAACCTACGCAGACACGGGGAGAACATGCAAAACTCCACTCAGAAAGGCCCTGGTCCGACCGGGATTCGAACTCTCTTGCTGAGAGGCTAGAGTGCTATCCACTCAGCCACCGTGCCGCCCAACCGTGTCTAATCATAAAAATATAAAAAAGATATTTCTGCTGAAAACAAAAGTTGTAGTAGTTAGACATGTTAGTTATTGAACATACCTGAGAATTTGGTGACCACACCCCTTTTTGAAAAAAAGTTATTCGAAATTCATATTCATATTTTATCATAAAAAATATAAAAAAGATATTTCTGCTGAAAACAAAGGTTGTAGTAGTTATATATGGTAGTTATTGATGATACCTGAGAATTTGGTGACCACGCCCCTTTTTGAAAAAAAGTTATTCAAAATTCATATTCATATTTAATCATAAAAAATATTAAAATATATTTCTTCTGAAAACAAAAGTTGTAGTAGTTAGATATGGCAGTTATTGATCATACCTGAGAATTTGGTGACCACGCCCCTCTTTGAAAAAAAGTTATTCAAAATTCATATTCATATTTAATCATAAAAAATATAAAAAAGATATTTCTGCTGAAAACAAAGGTTGTAGTAGTTATATATGGTAGTTATTGATGATACCTGAGAATTTGGTGACCACGCCCCTTTTTGAAAAAAAGTTATTCAAAATTCATATTAATATTAAATCCTATTTATTCATAAAAAATACAAAAAAGAAACAAATGCTGAAAACAAAGGTTGTAGTAGTTAGATATGGTAGCTATTTATAGTATTTGAGAGTTTAGTGCATGTACTTGGCTTAAAATAAAAACTATTGTTCGTTTACACAGCTGGCACATTGGATTCAATGGATTTCTCTGCATTAAAACAGCGCATTGGATTAGAAAAATCGATGTTGTAGTAGTTAGCCCATGTAGAGGTGATCATTTTGGCACAATTACTTTCGTTTAACAACGTAGCTTTCGTAAGATATTCACCGCGGAAGTCCGAATCTGTGAATATCAAGCTAACTTTACCGAACTAGCTGAAGTTTGCTGTATGCGTAATATGTAAACATGTGTTTTAGCTCAGATGCTGCCAGCTGCACATTGGTTATGAATAATCGCACGGAGGCCTCTTCACGCCTTCAAGTTTTTAAGTTTAATATGTTCATAGAAGCATGGTGCATATGTTCAATTATTAATCCCTCTGTATCCTCTTGGAAGAGGTAGACTAACGTTTGCAGTTTCAAGAGGACAAGACATATGGAAAGCACTAATGATTTAGCAATTGTTATTACGAGCTAATTATAGCACATGCAAGCAGCCAAATTGAGCAGCATGCTGTCCTGAGTCATTAAATTAAGTCATTATATCAGAGCACGGGATCTGAAGGATGGGAAAAGTCTAGGGGCGACAGTAGCTCAGTTGGTAGAGCATTGGCCTTAAGCCCAGAAGGTCGTGGGTTCAATTCCCACCTCTGCACCTTCTCCACCGACTCCCACTGATGACTGCTGTCGTTGTGTCCTTGGGCAAGACACTTGACCCCACTTTGCCCAAGGCCCCCGCTGAGAGATCAGGGCTATGCTCACACTCAGAGAGCAGCTGTCCTCCTGTGGACTCACCACCTGCAGAGGGTCAGTGAGGGGCTGGTGCTGTGAGACTTGGGTGGCATCTCTGATTGCCACCCCCCTGACCCAGAAATGGATTAAAGGGTAGAAAATGGATGGATGGATCTGAAGGATGGGAAAAGTCTGATGCAGAAAACACTAAAGCAAAACTCCTCTGTGGGAAGTGCACATACATTAGATGATTTGAAACAACTAAACATGTGCATTTCACAAGGAAACTTTGATTTGAAACTGCAATACCCTATATTAAATTAGTCTGGTTCCAGGGTGCTCTGTCTTTTAATATAATTATATCCATTTGACATCAAAAGTACTGTGAAAGTGACGAATGTCTTTATTAGTTTATAAGTAAATATCAAATAGCAATATTCTGTAGCAGCAGGCACAATGCAGGAGAGAAAATGATACATGTATGTTGTGTTTAAAATGTTATATATAAACGATGTAGTCCAGCTCTAGATGAGTATTTTCATGTCTGAACAAATGGAATGCAGCAATCCATTTTGAACCATCTTAAATGGTGGCCCTTCCCTTTCACATTATTGTAAATAATTAATGCAAAACAGTAGGCCTATAAATATATCAGCAGGGGTTACTATATAATTTCAAAAAACGTACCAGAATTGCTTTTGGTCTTCATGGTGAACTAAAATGTTTAAGCTGTTCAATAACAAGTTGAAGATTGCACAGTTGGCAGATTGTTACAGAATATGAGTGTTTGAAGAATATGAGGGGAAGTGAGCACAGATGCAGAGCGGGGAACGAGGAAGTAAAAGTTGCATGAGACCTGGCCATGGGGAGAAGGAACTGAAGCAGAAGACGAACAAAAATAGATTAAAGTAGCAGCTTGGTCTTGGTGAGCAGTTAGGAAGAACATAAGATATTATAGATGGTTAGATTTCAAGTAGACAGAAAATTATATTGAATTATTATGTTTTTGTTTTGTTTTTTTGTTTCTTAAAGTGGCAGGCTTGAGATTATATATACTTTGTTGCTGATGGAATGCTTTAGTATGATGTAGGTATAAAGTGTACAATTTTAACATTGGATATCATTATATTTAGAAAAATAATTAGTTGTTTAGATCCCAAAAGGTGGGTGAATATACATAAACTATAGATGGACAATGGACAACTATAGATGGACAATTAGCTCAATGAAGCCCAAAAGGGAAGTGCTCATGGACAAAGTTTTGCACTATATTGTCTTTAACAAGATAAGCCATGTCAAATACATTTAATCATGAGGGAAACTCCAACATGCCTTAGCAACACGTCTGCCCCTGTTATGGCGTAAAGCGAATGTAGGAAATTGAATGTAAAAGGAAAATGGTTCCAGCTAGCTCTTGTTCAAATCAGCCTCTTCAGCATTTATGCTAATACTATGGCGACGTCAGTCCACTCCTAATGTACGGTTTATGTGAATATACAGTAGGAAAAATTATACATTTGGCCAAAACAAAGCTCAAGTGAACATCTTCATAGAGATGACCTGCTACACATTAGGTTGTTTGATTAAAATACTTTGTAAACACATTTTCAATTAATTCTGTAGTGATTAGAGCATTGTCTGAGTCAAAATACCTCTTCTCAGCATGTTTGAGTCTGTGTAAGATTGATATATATTTCAGTAATGTAATTAAAGTAATTCAGTTGTGAATCCTTGATTCCTAAGTCACTACAAATAATTCTAATCAGAAATACAGTTGTTCAAACAGTCCATATTCACTATGGTGTATTTAATACCACCCAGGGAGGCATAAAATTGTGCTCAAAAAATTGTATAAATTATAATTTACAAATTATAATTATCATTATAAATGATTTCTTGTCTGCTGTTGAATTTGGGATGTAAATCAATGTAACATGCAAAAGTTGCAAATGAGCATGGGGCATTAAGAATCCAATGGAACAAAGAAGGCGAGATTGTGTCTAATAGAATCAAAGATGAGGCGATATTACGAGTGGTGAGAGTGGATAGATAGGCATCACGCCATACCAAAGATGGAGTGTGGTTTCATGAATGACTCCTGTGGCTCTTTGAGCGGAGGGAACATCAGTCTGCATGGGTACTCCACATGGGCTCTTAGCCATTTTTCTCACATGGCACGAATTGAAGCAGTGCAACAGTTCAAAAAGGCAATCAGGTTCAGTCTGGAAGAGGATTTCCTGAATACATCAAATAGAAATGGCTTAGGATTGATAGAATATGCAGTTTTCTACAATCCTTGTGCTGTATCTTTGTTCTATTGAAGGCATATGACATTAGAAAGGTACGATACAAAGTTAAATACTCAGTGAATCCAGCCAGAGTGCCTGTCCCATCAGCAAGAGCCTTTCGGATCACAAATTGATTAATTTCTGACATGTGTAGAATGGTGTGAATCATAAATCATGAGTTTCAATTATTTTATTGCTCCGCTTGATCTGTCACCAGAACATCTACCAGGCTGTACTTTAATTGTACCCCCAGAGTTCAAATATAGATAGCACAATATATAGACCATGTATAGTCCTCTCAAGACTCACCAGGACAAGGTGTTCATGTGGCTTTGGCCTGTAATTGGTGGATGTGGAGAGTTGACAGTTTGTGTTAATTATTGGTCTTGGTTCATTTTCTGTAGAGCAGACATTATTTTGGTTAACTTTATAACTAATAATAGTATCAATAATTCTTATAGAAATAATTTATTTGATTTATTATTTGTTGTTTTATAAAAGATGCACACATTTGACACAGATGTCATGGAGTAACCATGACCCTATTGTGGGCAAACATATATTTGATTTGTTACGATTTATGTAAAGCTAAAGTAAGGTATCCACAAGGGTTTAACTTTTAAAAAAAAGAGAAAAAATCTAATTGATATAGACTAGTTGTTTTCCATCCAGATATGACAAATGCTGCAGCTTTGTCAGAAATGGCTGAAGTCGTTTGTGCCAAGTTGAAATGGATTTCCTTCACTCTTGTCTTTGCAAGACAAGCCTTTTCTTGCTACAAGGACACGCTGGCCTAATTTTTGAGGTAACAAAGTGCAAACCACACGACCAGAGGCACAGTCAAATTATTTCTGCCACTAAATCTGTGAGACTAGGCTATCTCTTCTGTGAGCTGCATGAATGGATGCATAAATCTGCATATTTAGCCTGTCAGACAAGTCTGTACACTCTATTTAGCCTAAACAGCAGAATACACTCACAGATGACTAATTATCGTTTCATTTGAGAAAAAGTTGAAAAATAACAAAGAATAACAACGCAGATAAACACTGTGACAAGAGCATAACTGGAGTATTAATCTTCAAACTATGAAAAAAATGATTATGGATATAATAAAATGCTGAAGAGAGGCACCACAACAAACTCAGACAGAATATGTAGCATCTAGCAGCAAACAAGTTCTCCTTATTCACCTGAAATAACATGTTTTTTTGACTCTTCCAATCTGATGAGTCAGTTTAGAGACAAAATGCAACCAACCCAGTGATATTTGAATTTGTTGAAATCTGCAATTGCCACTAACTCCAAACAGCCTAATCATGGAATGCATAGATTAAAAAAAATCCTGAAATTTGATAGAAGTGTGCCCCGGACTGAGAACAAGCAATGATGCCTTTTGTCTGCTTTTGCCTGTAGTTGTCTGCTTTGAAAGAGCAGAACTGGACTCCGCTCTGTGTGTTATTTATGAGAAGTGCCGACGCAGCCGAGGCCTTTCACTGTGGTTGGAATATGATCTCTTATACAGGCCGTATAGATCTGAAAAAATACACAACAATCAATGGCTTCTCTGAAAAGATAGCAAAGTGTACAGCACACAACACACACAGTTAGGCCTTGTTGTTGTAATGTGGTAAAGCTATCAATGTAGTGGAACTGGAAAAAACTATTTCTTACCTCACTAAACACATAATGTATGAGAATTGTGTTCTGGTTTTGCTGCAATATAACATACCAATATATGTTTCACATGGGCAAAAAGCAACCTCACAGCAAGTCCCAGGCTTGTTCCTGTACCATGGGACCTTTTCTGTATGTTCAGTTTACTCCCAAATCTTCCCATTCCCAAAACCATCTAAAACCTCCACTGTATAGTTTTCTGCCAGCTGGATCAGACCAAGAACCTAAGACAGAAATTGTGCTGTCTTTAGTATCAAAAACAGGTCAGGCCTCTACAGCATGGCTTATTTCACCCATGCATTTGCCAAGGGAGTCTTGTCAGCGGGCTTTGGCTCGCACTGTGGAAAGAAATTGGTGCACTTAACTCATAGATTAGCCATTAAAAAGCTGTTAGTGACTCTCTTACCATCAACTCAATGCAATCAGTGCAGCAGAGATACGCTCCTCATTACAGCCCAGGCACAGAGGGTAAATTCCCTTGAACTCAATTCGCAGAATGCACTGGAAGGAGGTAATGGTCATTTTAGTTGCTTCTGATAAAGCTGGTTCATATCATCTCTCTAGAAAAAGCATGGAAGGGTTATAGATTTTGAATGTTTTAATGTAGTCCAGGGGTACATGTCCCAATTCTGTTTATTTCTTCATTTAGTGATGTGAAATTCTAACATCGTGATACCAAACATAGCACTGACCGTGGCTCAAAATCCTATGCAACATATTTTAAATTTTAGTTATTCAACATGAAGTGATAGGGTCAGAAGCCATACATGAGACACTGGCAAAGATTATTTGGCCATTTACTGTATATTCTTTTTACATGTGGGGCTGTTAATCTTTAGATAATTAATCGGCTGATGTATTAGTCGGCCAATCACGTTTATTGAATTTATTTTGGAAACTATCAAAACAAAATGTACAGTAATAAGAAGCTCATTGTTTACCGTTTTGTGTTTTAAGGTTTGAAGGATTTCTTTGAAATTTATTTCACATTGATTTATTGTTCCATCATGCTTTAGTTGTTTTACATAAAGCTAACGTCAAGTGATAAATCATGGACATGTATTTCCAAATGAATTTTTATGAGTGCAGGTGAGCATTAGTGCGTATCACAGAACAGAGCATTCCACTTGAAGTATTTCTGTTAAAGGTACTGTTTAATTTAAGTCACTAAATTTAGCACCTGCTTCTAGTTACTTCAAAATCAGTTCTTTCCAGTATTTTTGTTTGAATCAAAGTTTTCCAGCACAGGTCACAGCATGGATATTTTTGGAACAAAAGGCAGCTCCTGTTTATTGTCTTTACTTGAGCTCTTCAAAAGCCAGCGGGCAGTACAAACATGCAGTACTTAACGGTGCAGGAAGCAGCGAGAGAGGATAAAGAAAGTCCACCAAAAACCTTATTAAAGCTGTGCATAGCTATAGATTTGTGACTCGGTGGTCACTAGCATCATTCCAAATATTAAGTGATGCCCATGTTACAATAGGATCAGCCATTAAGGGGTTCTTCTTTAAAGGTGTCAGGAGGAGACAGGATATGGCTATATTAAGGAAGCAGAACTGGAAGAAGTTTGGTTTGGCTCTGAGACAAGCCTTGCCCTGAAAATGCACTCCAGCGCAGCTTATCAGGGAAAGCAATATGCACAGCCCACCAACTTCTGAAATTCAGCAATTAAATGTCAAAGGCAATTGCCCACATGTTTCCTAAATGTGAATGCAAATGTAAATGTGCCGGAGGAACTGGTGCGGAGAGAGGTCTATGAGGCTAAAATCTGTGTGGGTATTAACAGCTGACAAAGATACATACATTTCATTCCACAAAACAATATCAACTGTTATCAATCAACGTTTTCTTAAATTCACCGTCTAGAATCTGATGTAGGTCATAAGAAGTATAGTGACATAACAGCAAAGTTTAGTTTTTTTTTCTTTATTTTATTCTGGTGGGATAGAGATGGTACCAATAGTAAACATCAATCATCAGTAAAGTAAGAATTTGTGGGAAAAAACCAAGATGAAATTTACTGTTAAAGCTGTGTGTTTCTTTGGTGTACCTAATTTTGAAATCACTAAAAATAACTAAAAAATCCTATACAAATTCTCTTGCTCTAACAATTGTTTAATTCTTTCATATGCATGTATTTTTTGCCTCTGTTATATCTTTACATCAGCCTTTTCAGCTCTCAGTATTTACATATACTAATGAGCTAATGTTTTCTAATAGGGTAAAGACAGTATGTAGTTGTTCACAAAATGTTACTTAATCAAGACATTATCTGTTGGGACGAAATCCAAAACTATAGGTTTATAGGTACACCAGCTTTAATTGCCAATATTTTTTTTAGGTCAGCAAAGCCTAAAAGCAAAACAAATGTAAACAATGTGTGAACTATGTTTCAGGTGGGCCCTCTAAATGGTCATCGTCTCACTGCGACTGCTGCTGCAAGAGCCACAAGAGCGAGCACGAGGGCGAGAGCGGCACCTCCCTCAACGACCTGTCCACCTCCTGCTCCGAGTCCCAGTCTGAGGCTGGCTCTCCCCACGGGACCGTGATCAGAGCCCCCGTGTCCCGCCCCTGCAACGCCCAAACTCTGGACCGCTCCAAGGGGCCGTCCCACGCGCAGCAGCAAGCCGAGATGAGACGCAAAACTGACGTGATGAGAGTCAGGACATTCGGCGCGGCCAAGGGAAGGAAAATCAACAACAAAGAGAAGATGACGCCGGAGCAGGAGCTGGAGAAGTGCATCCAGGACTTCCGACGCATTAAAATTCCTGATCAGTTTCCGGAGAGGAAGTACATGTGGCAATCAGAGCTGCTAAGAAAGTACCGGCTTTGAATATAAGGGATATCACGTTACCATGGGTGAAAGGTATCAGAATTCACAGGCTATAAACAGCAGCACCCTTCAAGACACAAGCTGTATTATAAGAAATGTAGACACTATGCCGCCAGCACAACTGTATCAGAGCACAAATGCAAGGTTGCCGGAGTTTGGTTTGTCCATTGAGCACAGTGTCACGTGAAAGACCCATTTAAATTGGGTTTTCTCCAAAGTTTGACTTGTTCTGAGCATTATCCCTCCACACGACTGTAACATCAAGTAACAACTTTACCTCAGGGCAACATTGCTTCAAGGAGAACGGACAAAAAAAATACATACGTGTGTTGTCTCACATTCCACCTATGGCACAACAGCATACAACACAATGAAACTGGCTTTTACGTTAAATTGAACTGACCTTAAAGTTTATGAGAACTGAAGTTGATCACAATATTCACGTACATACACAAATCTATACTGTCTGTGAGGCTTTCCAAACAGCACTGCATGTCATATCACCATGAGCATATATGCAATATCGGAAATGAAAAGCCAAAGGCTTTTGTTAAGGAATGCACTGCCTAGATCTGTAAGCCATGTACATTTCCTTTGTCAACATTTGTCATGCGTTGGGTAGATGATGTTTTCTGGTATGTAATGCCAATGAGTGTCTGACAAATCCTTGACTTTAAGTGTGCAAAATCATCAAATAAATACGTTTTAATTTCAGTTTGACCAAATGGTTCTTCAAATCTAATCTTTGAAATGGCATGACCATGGATGTATTGTACCAGTTGAGACTGGTACAGTAAAACTAGTAGTATTATCATAATGCATTGCGATTGTAAAACACTTTACAGGTTTGTACAGGTTACAAGTCTCTCAAAACACTAATAAGTCACTACTTAGTACTCTACTACAGTATTTTTTATATGTAACATAGTAACATTTATATGCTTGCCTGTTTTGGGTTGTGGGAAAACTGAAGGAAACCCACCCAGACACTAGGAGAAACATCCAAACTCCACATACAAACCCCAAGGCTGACATGGAATTGAACCCACAACCTTCCTGCGGTGAGGCATGAGCACTACCCACTCATCTGCTGGTGATAGCTTATATAGAATTATTCTATCACTTTTAGTCTTCTTCTGCATAATACACTGTAGCAAAGGTGGTTTAGATCTGCAGTACATTGCATCCACATCAGTAATCCACATGTAAGAGATCCCTTCCTGAAATTCTAATCTGTATTTTCATTCTGACACCAACCTGCGGATACAATGACCTGCGTATAAATAGCTACAGTACAGATGCACATCCCTGGAGAGTGTCAGGAAGCATGGAGGACTTTCTTGCACTCTATTTATACATTGGGTGTAAGGTTGCAAAACACATGCAGATCTGTGATTATCTTTGTATATTTATCTCCATAAACAATTCATGTTTGTTAGTTTATTTATTCATTTCAGGCATTTCACATTAAACATTGGGCACAAATCACCTCTTGTCCATCATAGTTTCCAACAAATAATAAATAAAGTATTGCTAACATGCATAAGAGGAAAAAAATAAACCAAAATAGTTGCCTGAAAGGGAGTAGGAAGAAGACAACTTATTTAATCATGTTAAACAAAAATCAGCTTCACTGTAACACTTCATTCAACGACATACAAATATTTTCATATAAAGTTGTTCACTATACTAACACAGAAAGTAACAGTATTCACGCATTTATTCGCAAAAACTGCACTTCAGGTTTTCTGTTTGGCTCGTTGGACTTTTAGCACTACTGTGAATCCAATACCATGATGAAAAATCAATGCATTTGTTTTTGCATTTCAAATCCTCCCAGTACAAGAATGAAGGCTACACTGGCCTGACTCTGCTGATCCCATTGGCCTATCCCACACATTACCCTGAACTTGCTCCTTACCACTCTCCTCCCAGTCAATAGCAGCTTCAGATCCCACTCTGACCTTTCATTAAACACAATCAATATCCATCATCTTTCTGTGGCGTTCAAAGTAACATTAAATATTCAATGAAATGCACTGCTCCTTCAAACTGATTCATTTCTCTAGTGGGGTTAACTGAGGCCTTGTCTTTAGTTTTACATGCAGTTTGTCTGAAAGCTTTATGTAATGGTGTTTCTGTAACCTATAGAGTTCTATGCTGTATATTTAGATGATTATTTATTATTTATGATCAACTGTAGAGCAACTCCTTTTGCTAATCTTGATTTCAGCATAAAGTTATCTGCATTGATTTCTATGTTGAGTGCACTTCCGGATGTGCGTATTCAGCCATGGGAGCAGCTCACAGATATGAATCCATGAAAGAATAAACTAATGGGCTTGTTTACCATGCAGGTTTTAATGTAATACAATGGAATAATGAGGTGTATATGTAGTACATATGAGGTATGTATAAAGTAAAAGTACTTTATATAGACAATGTGTAAGTTGAATCACATTGTAATTCAACTTACAATGTGAAAATAATAAATGACAGACCCAGTACACGCAAAGTGAGACAAATCAAGCCTTTAATTGTTAGAATGTTGATAATTGGCTCACAGCTTGTGAAAACTCCCTATAGAAAAAACCTATATAAAAAAAATATTATATATATATATATATATATATATATATATATATATTTTTTTTTTTAAGATGCACTGGGTAACGGCTGCAAGTCCTTAGTAGCTCTGATTAACAGTTGTTGTTTTGTGCTTTACAATTTTTACTTTTATTGCTTTTTCTGCCTGAGATGTTGCTTCAGTACTGAAGCACAGTATGCGATGGTCTGCGGATCAGGTGTAAATCCACTGGAGGAATGCTGACTTTTTGAAAAATGCTACTGAAGCATTTACAGTACCATTTTACTTTGGACTAGAGCTGAGAAAAAAGTCCAAACCAAGCGGCTACTCCATCTTTTGACCTGTCCTGCTCTACCCAGAGGCTACTCAACCTCTGCTGCTGTGACCCGTCCTGCTCCACCCAAAGACTACTCCATCTATGCTGCTTTGACCCGTTCTGCTCCACCCAGAGGCTACTCAATCTGTGATGCTGCGACCTGTCCTGATCCACCCAGTGGCTGCTCCATCTCTGCTGCTCTGACCCGTCCTGCTCCACCAAGAGGCTACTCCATCTCTGCTGCTGTGAAGGGCTGTGGCTGATTATTACTATTGTTATCTTTTTTTATTTTTTTATTTTTTTTTTCATTTTCTACTGGACACCTGAATTTCTCCTTCGGGGATCAATAAAGTATCTATCTATCTATCTATATTATCTCTCTTTCACTCTCTCTCTCTCTCTCTCTCTCTCTCTCTCTCTCAATATAGTTTTTTTTGTTTTTTGTTTTTAATTGACTGTAAGGCGTACTTGTCAAAATGATAACTAAAAAGGCTTGGCATTTATCACTTCAAGATTCAAGAATTTATTTTCCATTTGCAGTAAAACCACATTGGAACCCCCACTGTACACCAGGATAGTACAGACCAGCGCTCCTGCCACTTCTGCATCTAATGAGTCTATAGCTTATTTTGGTTTCACATTTTTGGTTAAATTACAGAAATAAATACACTCTTTTAAATGTTGCAGATTTTTGTCATGGGTAGGGTTAGGTAAGATGTTTTATTTTTTTTAAAGACAACAAACTCACCACCCAAAGTGTGTGTTTGCTCAGCAAAGATTTCCTACATCCTCATTTCTGATCAGGGTCAGTGCCCCTGTTTGAATCCCCATTGTGCTGTGAGCTGTGATTATACTAAGCCGCATGCAGCAGTCCTCTTTCATGAAGGGCCTGCAGGGACACACTTAGAGAAATGGGATCCAATTTGCAGCCACAGACTACATTTGGGGTCTAACTCTGGCCTGATTCTGCCAAGTCCAATGCGAGGAAATACCAGTGAAACGCAGAACAAATTATTCCGGGAAAGAAGTGACAAAATGTAGGTGAATGTCACAGATGTCAGGGTGAGTGTAAAATGTGTAAAATTAGAGGCTATATCTGGGATTCAGCACTACAGGGAGACAAAAGGGCCTTAAGTTAAACACACCAGGGAACATATACTGTAAGTTATAGCACTATGGTAAATGTGTTCATGCATAATATTACAGAGAGAGGTAAGGTGCATGGTATTGTTATAAAAGCCAGTGACCGGTTTACCCTCAGCATGAGTAAACAGATTTTAAATACTTTCTTGTATACATTTACAAACAAATCACAAATTACTATGACGAGTCATTTCAAAAACAGGTAGGTGCCAATGAGTTCAGATGTAGCTAGACATCAATATTGGGCATACCCTGTGGTGCAAGGGACAGGTGTCAGTGATGCTGCTTCAGCCGCGGACTGGCCAATGACTACTCTTCCACTACTTGGCGCCACTACTCCCAGAGCTCAGGCTTTGGCGCCAGCTCTCACTCAGAGCTTGGACACACAGTCAGTGAGTCTAGTGCAATAGTCAGCATCACACACACAAACTTCAATTCAAACGCCTTTGGGATCTATGATTTGACTATAGGTGCAGAGCTCCTGATGAGAGGGGCAAGGATGAGTATGGTGATAAGGATCTGCAGCTTGGACTCTCCAGGGACCACAGAAGACGAAGGTGAAGAATGCACTGCTGGCAGTCCCTCTCCTCATTACGGGGTCAGAGCAGTGCACTTGGCGCTGCAGCAGTCATGCAGGTGTACTTACTGTTTGAACATTTCCACAGCAGCTGATTTACAGCTCAAGTGTCTACTCCCCGTCATTTTCCCCCTCATTACCTTATCCCCTTCTCAAGGTCTGCTCTGGAGAATATACAGGCTCAATTAAGCCGTTCTGACCGGAAATCCCATTGCTCATAAATCAGCTCCAAGGGCTACTGATCAGCACAGTGGAAAGAGCAGGCTGTGGAGTGTGCAGTAATATAAATCAAAACAGAACTACAGAGGATATTGCAGGAGATAAAATACTGTTGTACTTCTCGCCGTAAATCCAGAAAATAAGTAGTGATTGTGTGAGTGGTGATATGCCAATAAATACACAGAATGAATAGACCTTTTGCTGAGTTTAAAGACCCAACAGTTTCCCAGAAGAAAATTAAGCTAGTCTAAGCATGAAGAAGAAACTGCTGTTAGTTAATATTTTCCAAACTTGTTTTTGATTTCAGGGAAAGTTAGGTATACTATTGGTTGACAGAGCAATTTATCACCCATTTGACCCATCCTGCAACGCTCTGCAACCTGTCAGGACGAGTGGTCACCACAGTGCAGCACCCGGGGACCCAGCTCCAGATTTTAATGTCCGGCTTGTTTAGGACTTCCAGAGCTGGAGGATTGTAGATGTTTCCTGCAGTAGAACATGCAAAATTCACAGGGATTCGAACCCAGGACCCTTCCTTCTGTTGCTGCTTCAGTGGGCGTGGCTGCTCCTGCACCTCTTCCTGCATGGTGGGCCTGCACACCTGCCTTTCATGCCTCTGAAATTCTTCAATCTTCAATCTTTTTGTACTCAATATTCTCATGCCATTTTCCAGCCACCACATATCCCAGTTATCACCTGCTGCTCACAGGCTCCAGTTCTGCCACTTAACTGCTCCAGCTTCAACCCTAACCTTCTTTTTTTTTCTTGGGCCGTTTTTCTAATCACGCTCCCACCTCTGCCACTCTGCTAGCATGCTGCCCAAATTTAGTTCATGTTAAGTCTAGAATATAATGAATGAGGTGTATTCTTGAGAAGAGAAATAGCTTTAAAATGATGTATAACATGCCATAATAGCCATATAAACTATGAAGGAATTGTAAGAAGAATTGCTATATCCAGTATGTGTGAGCGTGTTTCAGACCATGATTACGACACAGGATTGTCAGAGTAACAATGAAACTGGAGGCAGCATTAATTTGCCTCACACTCACAATCTTCTAATAGTGATTGTTCAAATTCTTCCAAAATCCAATGTCTTAGATCCACTCATTAAACCAGCGCCATATCTCTGGAAGAATAACTACTGTATCTTATGTTACCTTTCAGAGCTGCTCTGTCCTGTGTATATCTAAAGGATATTGTGCTGGAACATATTTGCTAATATTTTATGAACTAGTCTCACATCCTCACAGTGGACGGATTAATCCAGTCGCAGATTAAATGCTGCACACAGATGGTTCGCCTGTTGCCTGCACATCATCTGATCCTTCCGCACAATACTTTGAGGCGACAAATTGTGTATTTTAGCCACATTCATCACTCCAAATGAACGAAATGTGCGAGAACATGATATCAAATAAATATATATAATTAACCTTAGTTCTACTTTCTCATTATGACATGTGTTTTATTTGGAAATGTGAGAAATGTACACACACAGACAAAACCAAAAGCTTTGCCTTAATTCAACAAATGCTTAGTTTAGTAAAGGGAGTGTGGCAAATATTATCACATACCTGACCCAATTAAGTGAAAAAGAAATCTGGGAAACACAAATCACTGAAATATTTGAATCTTTTTTTTAATGGTTGAACTGGTTGAGTTTGATCTGCCTTTAATATTAAATACCAAAATCTTTGTCAGCTATTTTGCTCCATATCTCCACATTTTTGCTTTCTGAGGGTTTCCTCCGGGTGCTCCGGTTTCCCCTACCACTAATAACATGTACAATAGGTGTGAACGTAATGAGTGCTTTAATGGAGGGTGTTGGCAAGTTGGGAGCTTTTATGCGCCAGTGTGTTTGGCGTCTCGATTCTGTCATCACACGAAAAGCGCTTTGGGTGAACTTGGTCAGTAAAATGCGCTATATAAATAAACATTACTTACTTAACAATATTTCACTATGCATGTAGTTTTTATAATATACTAGTTTCACATTTTAAGTCAAATTAAAGAACGTAATGAATTTTTTAACAATATTCCAATTTTCCGAGTGTCAGCTGCATAGCCTGAGGTTCTATCCGTTGTGGAGGGAGCTGCTGTGACAGACCGGAGCAACTTTCTTGTGAGTAAAGACATCCGCACCACAAAGCTGTAGTGGTGAACGTGTTAACTCCTGCCCTCATTAATCTCCATTGGGCTGTGCTCCATTCAGACGGAAAGGCCAGATTACTTTCATTTTAGGCCTCAGACTCCCATTTAGCAACAAGCTCCAAGCCATAATTCAGCCATCATGAAACAGCACAAAACAAATGGTATTTACCTCAAAGGCCATATTACCGCGGCTACAGGGACAGGGATAGGGCCAAGACTAAGGAGGAGGGAGTGAGTTTCAGAAACTCAATCAGGGAGGCCTTTTTACTCTGGCTGAAGAGTGGTGCTGTCAGGGCGATATGACGAACAGCTGCAGGGAGATAGAGCCTGACATCACGTCTAATCCTGCTCTACTTGGATGTTGGGGTCAGACTTCATCGCTATGGCAACTAAATCCAAATAATCCTACAAGGAAGATAAGAATGATGCTGTTAGTGGTCATTGAAGATAATCGTTCCAACTCACGCATGTGTGAATAAATGATAAATGACTCAAAACATACTCAGTAATAATAAAGGGTTCATAAGACAATATGAGATCCCCTTACTAACTTTACTGTAAAAAAGCCAAGACAGTAAATCATTTGTTTATAAGTGGTTTTTGAACTAAGATTGTAATGAACACATTTTTTGATAATTTATTATTTGGCCAATAATTCTTTCAATTTGTCAAATAGTTGTTTAGGCCCTGAAATCTTTGTGAATATGGGACTTTTTTTTGTATATTTGACCAAAGCAAAGGATTAGGGTTATGCTCCTGAAGAACATGCTCATACAGATCACTTGTTACAACTTGGGCTGTTTAACTAAAACCACTTTGTAAACACATTTCAATTCACTCTGCAGCTGTTATAGAATTCTATGAGTTGTAAACCAGCATGCAGCTAGTGTGAGCTGAAAAAAAAATGATTCAAATCTTTCAATAATCGATTGTTTATCTGCATAAACAGATAAAATAGAGATGTTCTAATAAATCAACCACATGAACTCACTGGTACAGATTTAACCTCCAACCTCTTCCAGCTCAACTCCAGCTTACTGTACTGATTAAACAGCATCACTGAGTCCAAATGTGTCACTCATTTACATTAATGCCACCACGGCATAGTGCTGGAGTAAAGTCTGGCTCCTGGACATGAGAGCAGAAGACAGTGGGCCCAGAGCCATGAGCCAGAGTCAAGGTGAAAGAAAGTGTTCCAGGCCAATGAGCTGCTGACGCTGGGCACAGATGATCAATCCTGTTCAGGCCACGAGACAAAGGCTACTCCTTTGTGTGAATAACTTTAGCTGCGGAAAAAGGACTTCCCTGTTCCATTGTTCACTGTTCTCTTTACGAGGAGTTCTAGGTTTCTCACCTCACAATAAATTACCCTTTGAATTTGAAAATGTCCACAAAATAGGAGCTTAAAACCCAGGAATATACAGCAGAAGATTGTTCTGGGTGGATGGGCATAAAGCAGCGGCTCTCCGTGGGGGTCATGATATACTATGCTGGAGGCTGCAAGATGATTTAAGATGATATTCTATAAACTTGATCATTTAAAGTAGTAGTCTATATTTTAGTTTTAGTAATAGTTTACCATTATAAAATTCAAGGTGACATATTATATAGTTTCTCATAGGGCTGCACAATATAATGAAAAAATATCCTTATCGCAATTTTGGTGCTTGCGATATCCGTATCAAAAAGATGCCCCCCCCCAAAAAAAAAACAGACAGACACATCAACATTCAACAATAACAACAAACAAACCAAAAAGTGAATAAATAAATGCATTTGAATGTCATTAATGTTGTGCTTATTTGTCTCTTGCGTTTCAAAGCAGATTGCAATTTTAGGTAAAAGACAAAAATATCAAAATAATATCTTTATCGCAATACTAAACACTCAAATCGAATATCTCTCTGATTTCCAATATCGTACAGCCCTCGTTTCTCATGTACCAACAGTGGTAACATGTGGCACAAAACTTAAACTTGGATAATCAGATAATTCATGTGTTCTCTGCTTCCCCCTATTCTTAACTTGTGTCTTTTTATGTTTTAATAGTTCTAGAGCTCTTCAGTTGTGCATAGGTAGACTGTTCCATAGACCAACTCCTTTGACTGATATACACCTCCTCTTAGTAATACTCTTTGCCCTGGGTTTTTGGAGCAGATCAGTTCCTCTGAGGCTGTATCTACATTCTCTAGTATGAAACATCTCTTGTATGAGGAAGCATGAGAATGTGAGCCCACTTGTACATTTAAAAAAGAAATATTATGCATTATTTTTGCCACTTAAGAAAAAGAATGTTTACTCATTACTTCATGCTTAAAACAGAAGATTTTGCAGAATGTGTCCTTTAAATGAAATCCGCTCAAATACATGAGAGGATTTATCATGATTTGGTTCTTACTTCCTAAATCTTCTGCCAAAAATAATTCAGTAAATGGAGTCATGAGTTCACAGATATTTTGGTTGGCTCCTACTGAAAAGTCTGGGAACCCCTGGCATAACAGATTGAAAGTATATACAAATTGTCAAAAAATAGAGTTCATTTCTTGTAGCTGCTCATTGCATTGCAACAGCCACAGTGCAGTGCAAGAAGTAGGTCTGCCAAAAACATGTTCTGTCACTGGTGGTGTCTGTAGTTTGGACAAAGCCCCGCGAGCGAGAGCACAAGCCTCAGAGCGACGGGTGACATTTCACCATACTCAATGGTATTCACTGTTTAAGCAGGAGTAATGATCTGGATTGTACACGACATTCAATGTTACCTTAATCAGTTTTGACACACTTTCCATCACTGTCATGGCCGTATCCACACCTATAACAAGAAATACCAAAGAAAAACTGGCATAAATGTGAAAATCGGTTTAATAAGAGGCAGAAACTACAGACCAAAATCTAAGGTCAACTTTTTTCTGTAGATTTACCTGAATAAACAATAACAAATACATGTGTTCAATGTTTTATGGGTGACTCACTAATACATAGACAGCTTTTTGTAAACAACATTGTGAGGTTTGTGACTTTGAGACTATTCCAGAAAAATTCAATTCAGATAAAGTTGAACAACAAAAAGAGACACATATGTTTTCAAAACCAGGCCAAGCTTCAGGTCAAGTGTGTGGAGAAACAAAAGAACTATACGTCAAAATGTGTCAGTCTTTCATTTCATTTCTTACTATTATTCCTTAGTCTTGCAAGCGCCAAACCCCATCCAACGTGGCTTCAACAAAAAAACCATTTTGATAAAGAACAAATCACTGTGGACTGTAGAACAGAGCAAAAAATAAAAAAATAAAATGAATCGGCAACAGTCTTTCAATAATAATAATGTCAACAATTAACCCTAATGATGATTATAATCAGGTTATTTGAAATATCGTGAAAGGACAAGGCTAAAGACTTAAGTGTTATATTGATGACATTATAAAATTCCTGTGTCTGTGTTGACTTTTTTTTTCATTTTACCACTGCCTTTCTTATTGCAAGTACTAGAATATTCCAGAGACAATAAACAATGAACTTGGCCAAATGTGTTCCTTCTGTATCAACCAAATGCTTGGATTGAATTGAATTGAATTTATTTATGTATTTCAAGATTGTAAACAGGAATAAATTATTGCAATTTACAGTATTTACATATTATGCATGATACAAACATATGCACACACATGAACATACATACACACATTTTACGGATTCCTTTTCTCTCCTGTCAAAGCCTGAAATCAAACTTATAAGCACCAGTAACCATATTCCTAAATTCACCTTATTCTTTGCTTCTTTTAATTGCACAACTGTATTCAAATAAGGCAGTCACTTGAATAATTACATGAATATAGAAAAGCGAATCCCCAAAAACACAGTACAACAACACACTTGATGTACTGCGAGCTTTGACTGCGAAGGAGCTGAGCAGGTTCCAATTCCCTGTTTCCCTTAAATAAGATTCTTTGTTTAGTTTCATTGTGCTCTGCGAATAATTGAGCCCAGACACATGGGACAGATGCATTTGTGGTGTTCCAGGCTCCCATCACGTCCCATAATGCATCACAGAGAGTGAAGCAGTTTCATGTTTCAGGATCACAGCAGCAGCCCGGCACTGGTCAGGCGCACCGGGCTTCAATGAGCTGAATCAGAACGGAGGAGGAAGAAGAGGAGAGACTGTCCCAAAGGCTGCTGCAGTGAGGAGGAGGCAGCTGGCTCAGAGGTGTGCGCCCTATTTTTAGTTTCCCTTACGAAAATCTCAATATTAAACAGCTGCAGGAGCATTTGCACAATAAAAGACTCTTTTGAAGCAGAGAAACTTTGCTCAATTAGTGTTTTCTCAATACCGAACTCCTATTTCCAGTGTTGGGGAGAATACTTTGACTGTGTATTAAGTTACAACAGCTTTAAGATCCATTTGACTTGATATGATCATTTTATTTCTATTTCGCTTCAAGCAATTGTATATTTTTATTCTTTTCACTGATTCCAACCTGAAATGCTCAAAAAGTAAATAAAAATATGTGATGCCCCCTCCCCCACAGTCCCACTGTAGACCAAAAGAAGAAAAACAAGGAAAAACAGGTGTAATGGTATGAAAACTAAATATTTGTGTAATTCCTTAATCAGTATATTCTGAAATCTTGGAATACTTTTACACTTGTAGTTATGATATAATGTAAACAAACAACTGTACGTTTTGTTATTAATAAGTTCAGTATTCAATTTAATTCAATGTATTTTTGCAAGGCCCAAAATCAAACTTGCAAACATCACTTTTTATGTAATATCCATGTCGCAAATGCATGGTCAAATTCCAAATAACGCCCTTTTGATTTTCAACAGTATTCCTTCAGTTGTCCCATTATGTATTCCCGGTACATGCATTCCACAACCCCACAGAAATGCTTTATGATCGCTCTAGTGTTTTGCTCTTTTACTGTGTTGTTTTAATGCTGTGTAATTTATGTGTGAACATATGTGAAGCAACCGCTAACCCTGGACACCTTACCTTCCCTTTCTGATATTTACTAAAACATTCTAATGGAGGCTACACTGTATGAGCAACTCTGCTACGATATTTGTATCTTTAAAAATTGAGATTCAAATATTTGATTTTAATATCCTATTGCTAATGGTCAGACTTCCTCGGCTAAACGCTCCCAGCTTGTAGAAGCAACGTATGGTGAGTTTTGAGAGTCTGGCAACGTTTTAATTGTACATACATTCCAACTTTATACCTGCAGCGAGTTGTCGTAGACCCAGATTGTAAAGTCATGTGATGCTGTTGTTGACAGCGAGCAGCTTGAATAGTCATAGGCTGCAAATGACCGGTGTGACTAATGTATACAAGGAGAGAGCAGAAGCAGGTCACCGCAGACATGAATAACTGAGACGTCTCAATAAGCAACCAAAGAGCAGGCACAAAGCATGTTTACTTGGCTGGCTCATAGACTGGCTGGCTTCATAATGTACAATAGAGTTCTTTTGAAAATAGAAAAATAGATTAAAATTACATATGTCTACTTGTGAACTACATTATACTGTAATATGGCACATGCACAAAGTAGAATCTAACTCGGACTAAAGTCATGTGAAAAGATAATAAGCTTCTGTATTCAGAGGTAAGCCGTGACGTTGAGCACTATCCACAAGTAAGAAAGGAGGTTGTTTCATTTATTTATCAAATATGAAATATGTATGAGATTCAATCTGCTGGCAGAGGACCAAGCAGAACAAATGTTGAGTGGAGGAATCTCTTAGTCACTTTATGGATGCTTTTTTGAAAGTTTTTCTGTATTTTACTTCTAAAGCATCACAATATCTTTCTTACAAACACTCTTATTACACCACAGCATGTCCAGCTCACCTACTCGTGTGTGCATAAAAACATGTTGGACTAAAGGAAAAACCCCAAAAACAAGGAGATCCAGTTTAGCTGGTTTAAGGCTTGTTTCCACTGCTGCCTCACCTTACACATACTTTTATATTTTCTTCACACTTTCTTCAGTCAAGAGGAGCTTCTAGTATAAAAACCAGTAAGGGACAATAAGACAATATACAAATAATCAAGATTTTGATGCACCCCGCCCTTTCCCAAGTGATGAACATGCTGGTCCCTTGGGACTATTCTTCAGAGCCCACGCACTTTGTCCTTAGCATAAGCAGAGCCAGAAAGACCGCTGTCTCAGGATGAACCATTCTGCCTTGACTTCCTCTGAACAACAACACTCTATTCATTGACAAATGTTTTTGAACAGGAATGCTGCAGACAGGATAAATTCTAGTTGTAGATATATGAGCAAAAACTGCCCTATTAAAATGTGAAAGGACTATGTGAGGTTTGAGAGGAAAGGTCTGTATCAACAGTGATATGAACATGTAAATAAGTTATGGCTTCCATTACACTCTTTGCTGTAAAAGCCATATATGTTTTTAGATTTCCCCGAGTTCTGCTGACGTGCAGAAAGAAGTGAAATATTCATGTTTGTTTAAAAAATTCAAATGGATGTCCTGAACTTTCTCAACATAGCCAATCGCAATAAATTATTTATTTTTTAGTTGAAATAAAGATAAAACCTTGTTGCAGCTAAGACAAAACAAAAATAGATGTATGGTTAAATATTTTTTTCTATATTTGGTGAATTTCTCAACATTAAAAAAATGCAATATCTGGCCATTTGAAACCTTTACCAATACAATTCTTTAGAGTTGGTTAGTAAAAGAACCAGCAGAGGGAGACCACGGCACGTCAAATGCTTTTATCCGCTTTAGCCATGGCTTTAGCTGCAAGTTAATAATAGATAATAAATATTCCTGACTTTTAACAGATACATTTAGTGCACATAATTCAAGCACTATTCAGCTATTATCATTATTATTGTTATTAACAGTTATAGTATTGTAGTTCTATGGTTGTTACTGTTATTATTATTATTATTATTATTATTTTGTATGGCCGCTATTATTCATTTAAATTAACTACTATGGTTTGGTAGCACTTCAATAAGATGCTACTTTTTCGTCAGTTAAATCTGTCCGTAAGTCTGTATAATATTAACGTAATAAAGTCAAATGTGCTAAAAGCCTTTCGTAGCAAATTAGCTTTGGCTATAGATGTAATATTTCACATGTTGTTTGTGTACACTCACTTCCCCCTACCACATAAATGCATAAATATGAATATAACGACCATAGACCTAGGTATATTCCTGTTTCTTGATACTTATCTATTGGACATGGCTCCAGCACTGAGGCTCCACAGGTGGGTGTTTCTGTCCTCCGCATACTCTGTCTCTGTCCCGCCGCGCACTGCGTCACGACGACTCACCACAAGTTCCCCACACTTTCCAACGAGGGAAAGACTGCGCAGTGGTCTGCTACACAACAGACGTAATGTAAGTGTGTCATTGTTGTGTTTTACTCGGTCTTACCTGTGCTGCCGGTGACACGTGACAGCGCTACGTCTACTACCGTGTTCTTACGGCGGACTCCGCGCTGACCCTGTTCCAGCATAGACTGTATTTATTCTTAGCGTATTGCTATTAGCTCGGCAGATTGCATACCGCATAAGCAAAACTCCTGTTGCTTTCATAACATTTGTTTGTTACAGTTGTAGCATGCTGGAACACTTCGTCTCAGATGAACCTGGAACAGCCCCAAACAGAGCTGGCTCTTTGAAAATGGAGGAGCTGTCTGTCATGGCCCTGCTGCAGTGCCCTCTGTGCTTGGAGCCGCTCGATGCCTCAGCGAAGGTCCTGCCCTGCCAACACACTTTCTGCAAGTCCTGTTTGGAAAGACAGGAGCCAAAGCACTCCCAGCTGTTCTGTCCAGAGTGTCAAACTCCTGCCCAGGCCAGGACAGTAGAGGAGCTGCCCACTAACCTAATGCTTGTGCGACTTCTGGAGGGCTTGCAGCTCTCACAGGGGCCCACAAAGAACATGCTGACGCCCCACTACAATGTGCCCTCATCGCTTTTTCATCCCAGAGTGGAGGATGCTGAAGGACCACAGCCAGAACTGTATAGCTACAGAGAAAAGCCAGGCCAGAGTGAGGTGAGAAAAAGCCCCATTATACACTTTTGACAGTCTCATTATAAAATTATACACACCAGCGTGTAACATTTTTAGTCATGATAAAATATTAAAACAAATACAAATGCCTTGGCTTCCACGCAAACTTTGTACAGTATATCTCTTCAGGCATATGCCAGTATTTTATACAGAACAACTGTATATATAGATGGAGTCTTGTGACTCCATCCTCTGAATTGTGGACTACACACTGTACAGAGTGTGTTCGGAGAGTGTCTTTGTGATTCTGCATTTGACCAGAGTGATGCAGCTCTTATGTGACAGGAGTCCTTTTTAGAGACTTTCATTATATGTGTGTGGCACAGTGGCGCAGCAGAGCAAGTCTGCATGGATCCATCTGTCAATCACATGCTCCATTTTTTGCTCTTGCTCGCGAACAAGACCGCAAGATTGTTGGACTCCTCCACTTGAGGACGGGCCTCTCCAACACCGTGACCATAGGTCTAATAATCCCCCCTATGAGGCGAGATCGCAGGGCAAGACCATCACAAATCAACTGCGCTGACAAGTACATTCTAAATTAAATATCATTTTAATTAGAGTGAGGGAAAAACAGTTACTGGGGTAGACATGGCATGGTTGCTTTGCATCTACCTCAGGGAAAATAATTTACATTTATTTTGGGCCAAAGTGTTCAATACAGATCTTACAGATCTTACAATCCCACTCAATTGAGTGACAATAGAGATTTGTAATTTGTTTTTATTTCTAAAGTTATATACAAAACAATTGCAATAATCAGCTTATAGTGCAGTATCAGGATACATCACATTATCTCATATTGTATTGCCAGATACAAGACAACACACAACCCCAATGAATAATGCCTGATGTATCTGTCCAGGAGTTGACTGATGCTCTACACTACACTACTGATCATCTAAACTTCTTTGAGTTTTCACTGAAGTAGGGTCAGCCTGTGAACATGTTCTTGAATTTCATGGAATGATTTTGAATTTATGCTGTTTTAAGTGATCACATGACTTGGTTTGGCCCTCGATTCACTCATGTGTATTTGTGTTGGCTGCCGAGTAAAACAAGTTTGGACCCTTCTGTTGCTAGAAACCAGTTTGGTTTTGGTTTTGGGGAAGTTCAAGTTTACTTTGAGTGAACTCTGAAATGCTGTCTCTTAAAAAGAGACAAGGGTTTCAGACCTGGTTCAGATCACACGACTAGGGTCAAGTCTGTTATTGTGTGGCCATACTTGCATGTGAAAGTCAGATCCCGTCAGACCTCTGAAGCTATGCAGGGCCTGGTTAGTACTGTGATGGGAGACCTCTGGGAACACCAGGTGCCACAGTTGGGCGGCTGTGGCTGTAAAGGGACTAACTGCCGTTGTGTCCTGAGGCAAGACGCTTCACTCTCAACACATCGACCAGTTATAAAATGTAACAGTTCATTTATGAGTAATCTAACAATAGCAGCGTTCTGACCAGGATTCGAACCCAGGACCTTCGTGTCAAGAAGTGAGAGTGCTATAGTATCCACTCAGCCACCGTGCCGCACACATTGTGGACCCGATTAGTGGAGAAAACTAATGTTTCTAAGACTGACCCAGGGAATAAATAGGGCTACTTGGGCTTGGCCCTGTCGATTACGGTTGGAAAAAAAGATTTTTTTGGTCAAATTAGTTTTTTCAAAATGTTGAATGCAGCTGGTTGCCATGACAAATATTTAAATGAGCAAACGCAGATAAGTTGACCTCACTCGAGCTCGGTGAACTGTAAAAACGACAACTCAAAATTTTTCACCTTACTCAGATTTTTGCATTCACTGACCATAAAGTTGCCAGTTGGAACTGGAACTGTCTGTTGTGAGCAACTTGAACTCACTTTCAGAAGTTCACTACAACTTCAGAGTAAAATCAACTTAATATATCAAATAAGATGAACTTTTCATCAGAAACTTCTGAAAGTGAGTTCAAGTGGTTCACAACAGACAGTTGCAGTTCCAACTGGCAATTTTATTGTCAGTGAATGCAAAAATCTTAGTATGGTGAACAATTTTGAGTTGTATTTTTTACAGTGTACATATTATCTGTGATAATGTGATACCCGTCCACTTATTCTACCTTTTCATCAAAAGCAGTTTTCCTAATTACTTTATTATTTTTATTAAAACAAAGAAAGGTCCAGTTGATGGGATTGTTCTAGATGGGTCCAGATTGATACAACATTTATACTGTTACTTTTAATAATACTTCTTATATTATTATTTGAAGTATAAGTTATATAATTGTTTTTTTTATATATATTTAACTGTTATTTACTTAAAAAACATGCATCAAACTACTATTATTTGGCTTGCAGGTTTCTGTTAGATCTTCAATGCAAAACCAACATAGAGGTGTGGTGAATGATCCTGTCTTTACCTCCGGAAATGGTGTTTCTGCAGCAAATGAAGACCTGAACACTACAAACCCCAACGACAACAGAACGGTGTGCGGCAGTGCTCCTCTGTGCAAAGCACTTTGTGATTTCAAGCCACAGGAGATGAGCCTGCAGCCACAGGAGTGCTGCCTGGCCTTCCTCAAGGTCTCTGTCCAGCACACTTGACTTGTACGATACTGTATGAGATACTCAATACGTAGTCAGTATGATACATCGGATGCACTTGCATTGTAAATTGAGAAAAACATTTATGAACAATTGACAGCATTATCACCAGTGTGATATTTTCCACCTGGTTCCAATTAAACTGGGTGAAATGCAACAAGATAAATGTTCTATTGTATTGAAGACTTGTTTTCTCAAATGTTATTGCAAAATTATATTTCCTTCATAATTTGTATCTATATTCAAACAAACCCACTTCAAAAGGATATTTGATATATTGAATTCCACTCTTACATCTTTTAAGAAACTCTGGTTGAAGATGACCTGAGTGGAGAGAATAGCATGAATTTGAAATGCACGAGCAGCTTTCTCTAATGGTCAGCGCTATTTGCTATGACTGTTACTTAGCCTAAAGGATTCTCCAAGAGTTACGTAAGAAGATCAGTTATGGGTTTGCTTTCCATTAAAGAAAGCTGTCTTTTTCTATGGCTCACAGTCCGATGTTTTTGACTGGTTACAGAAAGGTCTTTGCATGAAGAGGATGTGACGCTAAAGTAAACAGTCTAATCTTGCTCTGGTTTGTTTCTCATTTTAGGGTGACATTCTTACTTTCATCAGACGAGTAGATGAACACTGGATTGAAGCCAAACTTGGGGCCAAGGCTGGAATTTGCCCTCTGCAGTTTCTGGAGGTTTGTATTTTCTTTATAGTGTGTTTACTACATTCTTTCTTGATTATTATGTTTCCCGTTTTATTTCATAATATTGTGAATCCTGACACTTTGTACTTAATCAAGGGTGACAACTGCCATTTGGCACTTTGCGCTAGTAGACGGTGCGTTGTGGTGAATTGAAACAAAGATGTCACTTACTTAGTTAATACTTACATTTCACGGCTTTGACACTATTATGGTCTTTATAATAGTCTGAAATGTTGTAAATGTCACTTATTGTCTACAAGGTGCTGGGGCAGAAAGCCTTTCTGATTCTGTCAAGTTTGGAGAGATTGCTTACCCAGACTGTCAAACTATCATCTGTATACTTCAGTTCTTTGTTGGCAGTGTACAGGGATGACATAAGTATTAACCATATTTCAGTCATCTCTCGGTCACTGCGAGTGCTTCGGTATCTCCCGTCATGCTTCTTTCAAGCGCTCCTGTGTCTCCCAGAGCCTACCCTCTTCTGTGGTGCAGTCAGGCATGAGGACACAGTAATGCGTTCTCTGCTTGGGTGGCATAACAGCACATCACTGTGGGGAGTGAAAGCATTAACCCTTCTGCACTCGTCTGTTTTTGGAGCTCCATTTGATTCACAGATCCTCCTGCTCCTCGGTGCACAGACAGCCGTTCCTGGCTCTTTTGAAGAGTAGTTAATTCTCTGCCTGACAGACCGTCCAACAAGTTGTAGGGGTGTGGAAAGAAGCCTTTAGAAACTAAGTTTTCAGCATCTGCAAAGCTTCAAAGAGGATTCCTTATATTATTTTTATATCCTCACTCTCGCTGCTGGTTTTTAACATTTGTTTTCCTATATTTTAGCCAAATTTGGTGACTACCAAACTGCTTGAAGGCAAAAGCCGAAAGGGATCTGACTCAAAAGAATCCCATTATTGGACTAGCACCGGAGGCAAAAGCAAGGCCACTGACGCATCAAGTCGGACCACTCACCCTGGACCCCCTCAAATCTCGGGACAGGCGTCATTTGTTTATGCGCAGACTTTTTCAAACCATCGAAAACAGCACACAGACAGGGGCGAAGAGGCGGCCCTCAACAGCTCCGGCTACAAGAGACATCACCAGCGCAGCTCTGTGCACCCAACATCTCGAAGCCACTCATATCCGTCCAGGGGGCACTCTCAACGAAGACGTCACTCTGACAATTCACACAGACACCTGTCACAGGTGAGTTACTGTTGCAATCTACACTGCACTTTTCTCAGAGATTTGACTCACACATAGCCAGCTCTTGTAAACTCGCCTAGGCGTTGTTATTCTTCCTCCCAATTAAATAGAAAACATGTGTTTGGCAAAGACTTAAGTGATGTAATGTTTCCTTTCAATAATTTGTGTCACCATATCCTTAGAAACATGAAGGATATGGTGACACAAATCTTGAAGAATGGACAACTAAAAGGCATCGCCCTCAAGTAGGTGAACCTGTGGCTTTGAAAACAAATATGAAACATTTGTGAGTACTGGGTCAGAATTGGGAGAATATCCAGTACTTATATGCTCCCATCAATCATTTATATTGATGAAAAGCAGCAGTTTAGGAATAATGTGAGGGTCTTAGTGAAACAACTGAGTGGGAGGCACTGAGAGCCCCTCGGAGTGTGCTTTTCTCTGATGCGCTGCTGCTGGTGATGAGGCTGATGATGCTGATGAGTCATTGCTGAGGTTTGTTACATAACAAACCTCTCTGTGCCCTGCTCTGTTCTCTTTACAGCAGGAGTCTCCATACATAAGATAAGATAAGATAAGATAGACTTTATTGATCTCACACAGGAGAAATTTACATGCCACATCTGGCATGGATAGAATCACTCAAGATTGTGCAAAAGAAAGAAATGTGCAAACATGTTAAATGCAGGATATATTATGTACAATAAATAGTGGCAATTAAAAAGTGTCAATCAAGAAACAGTGTCAATAGTAGCGCAGGTTTTTCAGTCCTAATGCAAGTGACTTAAAGTGACTTATTATACAGTCTGACAGTGGTGGGGATAAAGGCCCTGCGGTAGTGCTCCTTCTTGCACTGAGGGTGCCTCAGTCTTCCACTGAAAGAGCTCCTCAGCTCCTCTACAGTCCTGTGCAGTGGGTGGGAGGTGTTGTCCATGGAGGTGACTTTGACTAGCACCCTCCTGTCCCTCACCTCCTCCACAGAGTCCAGGGGGCAGCCCAGAGTGGAGCTGGCCCTCCTGACCAGCTTGTTCAGTCTACTCCTGTCCCGTGTGCTGCCCGGAGTCCAGCACACGGCAGCGTAGTGTATGGCAGAGGCTACCACAGAGTCATTAAAAGTCCTGAGCAGAGGCCTGCTAACTCCGAAGGACCTCAGCCTCCTCAGAAGGAAGAGGCGACTTTGGCCCTTCTTGTACAGGGCGTTGGTGTTATGGGACCAGTCCAGTTTATTGTTAATGTGAACACCCAGGTACTTGAAGCTGTCCTCCCCCTGGATGTTCAGCGGCGTGTGGGAAAGTGGTTCTCACATCAGTCGACACAGTCTGTGATAACCGACCGATATTCCAGTTCCCCTCAGACACATAGGTGGGAGAGCGTCCGCTGCAGTAAGTAGATGACAGCGTCCTCTACTCCGATGTTGGGCCTGTAGGCGAACTGCAGCGGGTCCAGGGTGGGGCTGAACACGGAACGGAGATGGGTGAGGATGAGCCGCTCCATGGTCTTCATCAGGTGGGAGGTCAGTGCGACTGGTCTGAGCCAGTTCCTTGGCGTGCGCTATTTTAGGAACCGGGATCACACAGGAGGTCTTCCACAGGACAGGGACCTTCTCCAGGCTGAGGCTCAGGTTTTACATGTAGCTGAGGACCTTAGAGAGCTGGTCTGCACAGGTCCTCAGCAGCCTGGGACTGATCCCGTCCGGTCCTGCGGATTTCCTCTGCCTGGTCCGGTGTGATGGAGAAGGGGGAGTGGGGGGGAGACCGGGGTGTACTGGCAGAGGTGGGGGCTGGGGAAGTGGGGGCAGCCGAAGGCAGTGTCCACTGGGCTGGAGACGTGTGAAAAGGTGGGAGCGGGGAGGGGGGCAGATGAAGTCTGTTGCATCTCCCGATGGAAATTTGCTATGTTTCTTTTTGTTTCGCTTTTAATGTCGAACCAATTCTTTTTTACCTCCTCTATTGCGTCCCTCTCCTGACACTGCAGGCCTCCTTTATACTTGTGCTATATAAGGCTGTAGAACATCTAGATAAAACAGATGTATATACACACATGGGCGGTTACTTATGCTAATAACTCACCTGTCACGCACGCTCTGCTTAGAGGAGATGGCATTCATCAATCTAAGAAAACAGCTGCGAACAATTCAGCGGATTACAAGCGCGTAAGAGGTTCTTCTTAGAAATCTTCTTAAGAAGAAATTTAAGAAGATTCTTAAGAAGATATTGGTAAATGAGGCCCAATGATACTGTCCTTTGAAGCGCTAAATAGGGATTGTGTGGTTTTCCTGTAGTTAAAACACACGCAAAGCCTAAATGAAGAAATGGGATTTTCTTTATTTAGGCTTTGCGTGTCAATATTTTGTAGTCCTCTCCCACTCTCCCTGACTCAGGTTGCCAGATACGCACCAAATCTTGCAGCAAACACAAGGAATTATTTTAACAATTGTTTGTCTGTCTCCTTTCACATTGCCATGATAGCCGTGCTAACGTTGGAACATATTTCTTCAGTGTATCATCATCAAGGTTTCCGGGGGAATACATGTTTTTATTCCCTATTTTTTAGACATACAATACAGACCAAAAGTTTGGAAACACCTTCGCATTCAAAGAGTTTCCTTTCCTTTCATGAATATTGACTGTAGAT
The DNA here is from genome assembly GCA_964034765.1 of Knipowitschia caucasica. Lineage (NCBI taxonomy): Eukaryota > Metazoa > Chordata > Actinopteri > Gobiiformes > Gobiidae > Knipowitschia > Knipowitschia caucasica. Next base: position 21,556,014 of record OZ035830.1, read on the forward strand.
TCAGGCATCAAAACTATGAATTAACTGTAATGGAATTATGTACGTAAGTATGAAACAACTGAAAATATGTCTTATATTCTAGTTTCTTCAAAGTAGCACCTTTTGCTCTGATTACTGCTTCGCACACTCTTGGCATTCTCTTGATGAGCTTCAAGAGGTAGTGACCTGAAATGGTCTCCAACAGTCTTGAAGGAGTTCCCAGAGATGCATAGCACTTGTTGGCCCTTTCACCTTCACTCTGTGGTCCAGCTCACCCCAAAACCATCTGGATTGGGTTCAGGTCCGGTGACTGTGGAGGCCAGGTCATCTGGCCCAGCACCCACCACTCTCCTTCTTGGTCAAATAGCCCTTACACAGCCTGAGTGTGAATCTACAGTCAATAGTCATGAAAAGAAAGGAAACACATTGAATGACAAAGTGTGTGTCTGTACTGTACATGTATAAGTCCCACATCAAAAAGAGACTAACATTATTTTAATTGGGGTACATGTGGTTTCCAATGATTCTTATTACAATTAAGTTTTCTCAATTATATAAAAAAAATATTATCTATCATCTATGTTTAATGGTGAAATTGTCATTATTTTTGACTTATTGACTACCAGACCTTTTTCAGTTCAGGGAAGTGCGTTCTGCCTGTGTTTTCACAGGATTTGACCTAACTTTGAAGAATATTCAGTTATTTGATTATATAAACACCAAGGGCCAAACAAAAGATTAGGCTCTTAGCTTTAATCTGCTGAAAATGGCTTGTTTTTACCTTTTACCGTTCTCGAGCCATCTGTCATAGAATATTATATATATAGTTAATCCAAAAGACGTCTCGCCCGGACCCGAACCCGGGTCACCGTGGTGTAAGTGCTGTGACATAACCACTTCAAGTTTTTATCCGCCTTCAATTTGATAAATTTTTCAAAGGCGTCCCAATATAAATTCTCGTTTTAGTCTTTGTTTTGATTTGAGAATCATAACAAGACCTTTTTTAGTTCTGCGGCCACATGTTATTTTACCAGTGAGATTAGATAGCCGCGGTGAGTTCTGGCAACCCGGATCACAGACTTCCTGTTCGGTGGAGGGCGGGATATCAAAATAAACTCAATAACAAGATTTACGACAGTAACAGTTGTTGTTTTGTGCTTTACAATGTTTATTTTTTTATTGCTTTTTTCTACCTGAGATGTTATTGCAGTACAGTGTTCATGGTTTTGCACTGGTCCAGACCAGAACAGAGAGGATTCATGGCCCGAATCAAGCGTATCAGCCAATAATCCTCTGGAGGAAGGCAACCTTTTTGAAAAATGCTAATGAAACATTTAGTAAGTAAGTAAGTAAGTAATCTTTATTTATATACTGCCTTTTCACTGCAGATCTGAGTCTCAAAGCGGTCTACAATTGTTATTTTTTGGGCATTAGTCTCTCAGGAGCAGGGTCGCCAGTACAGGAGGAGCATGCCAGACCTATTGTACGTATTTTTAGTGGTAGGGGAAACCGGAGTACCCGGAGGAAACCGGAGTACCCGGAGGAAACCGGAGTACCCGGAGGAAACCGGAGTACCCGGAGGAAACCTACGTAGACACGGGGAGAACATGCAAACTCCACTCAGAAAGGCCCTGGTCCGACCGGAATTCGAACTCAGGACCTTCTTGCTGAGAGGCGAGAGTGCTATCCACTCAGCCACCGTGCCGCCCAATTAGCATTTAGCATTTTGGTAGAATATTGGTCCGAACCAAGTGGCTACTCCACCCTTTGACAGCTCCACCCAGAGGCTACTCCATCTGTGCTCCTCTAACCCGTTCTGCTCCACCCAGAGGTTACTCAATCTGTGATGCTGCGACCCGTCCTGCTCTACCCAGTGGCTACTCCACCTCTGCTGCTCTGACCCCTCCTACTCCACCAAGAGGCTACTCCATCTCTGTTGCTGTGACCATAGACTGTAAATATTAACGAACGTAGTCACACCTATCTCCGCCGTTCAAACAAATGGGCCAAAAAATGTGCTCTACTTGAGCTATCCAAAAGAGCCGCGAGTGGTCCAACCCACAAGAAAATTGTGAAAAAATGCATCTGCGCATGCGTCAGCCGGCGCAAGCTTCATTCATTTAAACAAGTGACTTCAAAAATTCACAGCGAGTAAACTGGTGTGTGGTCCAAAAGAATTCACTCCCCTCAGCATTGACACACATGTGGAACGGAGCTTTGGGCCAATAGCCAACTTTTGGACCATCTTGTAAAGACGTTTTTGAGAGGTCTGCTAAAGCTATATGTTAGCATTGACTAATTCTTATTCCGGGTCCACCCCCATCGAACCGGGGTGGTATTGCAAGCATGTCAGCGCACGTCATTTTGGCCACTTTTGAGCCAGGACCCGCCCCCACTGGCTGTGACCTAAAGGGCTGTTGCTGTTTGTTGCTATTGTTATCTTTTCAGAATGATCACATTTATTTAATTTTTTTTGCTGCTACTGGACACCTGAATTTCTCCTACGGGGATCAATAAAGTATCTATTTGTAAAACTAATTTTGAAATTCAAAAACCTCGGCTGAACTACTGTTATCAGTCAAAAAAGTATTTGAAAAGAGCATGGTTTATTAATGCCTTTTGACATTTTTGAGCTATTTAATGATGACTGGACATGCAATTACATACTGCTACTTTAACGGACGTAGGTACACCTACTCCCCACAGCACACATCTGGAAAGTAATGTTGGGCCAAGAGCCGACTTTTGGACCATCCTGTACAGCCGTTTTTGAGAGGAAAGAAGGCGGCATGCAAAATCATTGGGTAATTCTCTTTCCGGGTACACCCCCACCGAATGAATATAGTATGTATAATCTATAATCGGCATGGAAACATTACAATCCGTTCATTAGATATCCCATATCAACCTGTTAGATTCATGTTATCAAACCAGATGTAAGCTACCGGCTGTCAAGTTAGCCTAGTAACGGGAAGCGGGCATCCCCATCCCCGTCCCCAATATAATGATGTATACGGCACATCTAGACGGAGCAGGACAACTCAACCTGTTTGCAACAAAAATAGCTTTTCCTTTAAACTCCTCTAAAAGTATATAGAAGTAAAGGATGTGTGAGACCTCACAAAATCTTAGCACATACTATTTGCATTTCTATAGAGTGAAAAAAGGATGTCCAATGACGCTCCGCCCCCTCTGACTCTGAATCCTCAAATGTCTTCCGTGGACAGCATAAACTCCTCCACACAGCAGCTTTCCATCAGCGTGTGAGTCATATTTTATGTTATTATTAAAACGAGTTGATGAGAAAAGATAATGATGAGGATTATGTGTTTTGTTTTTTTTGTCACCGCTTGCCTCTGTTGAGATGTTTTCTTGTTACATTTACATTAATTCATACTGTGAACAAGGTCACAAAGGTGTGGGGGGCGCAAGACACTAAATTTATTCAAATTATAACGGGATAACATTTTAAAGGTTCTTCTTGCCTCTTTTGACCATATAATTAATCATAGCATCTCCATGGAGTCAAGAAGGTGACAGGCCCTCTAGGAAAATGTGTCTATAAGCATTTGACGTGAAATTCAATGTATTGTCATAAATGTTCTGATTCATCCTTTAGTTGTGCCGTCCTCTACTCCTATAAACCACGGCGTCCAGAAGAACTGGAGCTGAGAAGAGGAGAGATGGTTGGTGTATATGGAAAGTTTAAAGAAGGTTGGCTCCGCGGGTTATCTTTACGAACTGGAAAAGTGGGCATTTTACCAAGTAATTATATAACGCCTGTGCTAAGGTAAAATGTCTCAATATTTTTTTTGTACAATAAAAGGCAAATAGTTTTGACTTACTTTGTAGAATGTGAATAGAAAGTAATATTTTTATGATTTTTGTAGAACATCTGCCAAACTTTTTGAGACCAAAGCAGCCAATGTGTCATCCCAATACACCTCAGTAGCTGGGCGGAAACCCACCGCTGCAAGGAACCCTGCTGTAGTACTTGCCCTTGATAAAGTAAACGCTGATGGAACAATATATCCAGCAGGACAAGCCTCATCTGTACCCAACGGCCCCCAGCACACCATGCCCTCCACAGGGAAAGCACAGTTTCATGGGGGTTCTCAGGGTTGGGACACTGTTAGGCGTATCTTCAACCCACATAGAGGTTTGTACATATCAAATATGACCATTATTCATCACAACATTTGAGGAAAATAAATATCCTGCTTCAAGCAGGAGTATGAAAAATACAATTCTCATTTTTCTAAACTTAACTTTTTTCAGGATTAAATAATTTGAACCAAATGTCAAACACAAATTCGACAAGCACTAGGCACTTTGCACAAGTTCAAGCCTCTGGCTACTCACCCGCCTTGCAGAGAAAGAAGAACATTCTGGCCAACTGTGTCCGACCTTTTGGGTGGATGAGCGAGTCAATAGCACCCTCTGCTGCTGCTTATCACAAAGACAAGGACTTTTCTGCAGCCCTTGAACCAGCTCATATGCAGCCTGCCCCTGCCCCACAATCTATTCTTGTGAAACCAGACTCATTTAGAAACCTCGGAGAAAAGGTTTGAAAAGAAAATGTTCTTTGTATAATTTAATTATTATTACTTACTTATACAACAGTTAAGATCAGCTATCTGATTGTGATCAATTCACTTTTGTATATGTATTTCTAGCCAATAAAGTCTGTGCGCTTCGTTACGAATGAAGATTCCCCTCCTCTGAGACGGCGCACTTCCTCCTGGTCTGCAGGACAAGTTGCCACCAATAACCAGTCTGGCGTCTCTCCTCTGGAAGTATGGGCTCCATCGCTCACACTGGGCAGAGATGGACCTGGAATCATTTTGAAAGAAGGAAAAGCTCCTATTTTCAGAAAAGTCACAGATCTTAATTCAAATGGCACAGTATTGCCCCAATCACCATTTGCCTCTGCCTCAGCTCAATATAGCCCCACCAGGTAATGTATTGCTTTAATTTATCCCAATCTAAAATATTATTGGTATTTTACTTTAAACATAGGTAGGCTAACTATATCTATATTTTTTGATAGAGAATTCATGTAAGGTTGTCAATTGGCTCACTGCTGATTAAGTTATGCATTTATCCTTTTCTTTTCTTCAGACACAGAGTGACAAGAACTCATTTAGCAGAGACTGACTCTGAGCTCACCCTGGCTCAGGGAGAGCTTGTGCTGGTCCACAGACCCCGGAATGATGGACGTTATCTTGTGACACAAGAGCGTAATGGATTCACAGGCTTGTTCCAAAATAACATCTTTCAAGTTCTGGAGAGGATCAGCTGATTTATCTGCCATCTGATTATTACATTTAATCAAAAAGAAACTAAAGAGTTCCTGCCAATTTAAAATCCCACTGATTGTCTTTGTGTCTTTATTGTGTCTAGGCCAGGCTGTCAAAACTTTTTGGTAACAGAGACTTTAGTTAACCATACTTGTCCAGGGGTTGACAATCTGGATTATAAAACAACGTTGTGTTGACTGGATTCGAGCTGCTCTGAGCTTTATATACATAATATAAATATGATGCTTTTAACTTTTTATTTTAACTGTTTTTAAAATGCACTTTTTCACTTCTATGTAAGGCGACCTTGAGTGTCAAGAAAGGTGTCTAAGAAATAAAATGTATTATTATTATTATTATGATTTAAAATGCTTACTTACTTATAATTAGACATGATAGCGCTGAAGTTGGCTGAATGACAAAATTACTATCTCACCAGCTACATTAGCGCTATTAACAGAATTTTGTGAGACAATCAAAAACAAATGTCAGTATATACAAATACAGTCAACAGCTGGATTCCAGAGTTTCTGAGCTTACAACAAGGTACAGCATGTCTATATTGGCTGAGCTGAGAGACTACTTTGGGTTAGCAAGGCAGAGGGCCTCATAAAAGACACACAATTGGCCCACTGGTTTGGACATGCCTGGTCTAGACTGTATTAAATATACTATATTATGTATACTCTATATAATGCATATATTCATGATTATTTTGCACATGAAACCCATACTATTATTACCGAAACTTGCTCGGACAGTGCCTTTATTCAACTCCATAAAGCCTATTGAAACAATCTTTTCTATTCTAGTTCATAAGAAATACATTTAGAATATTTTAAGAGAATTTCTATTGTTAAACAGTAATATTCTTATTTATATGCAGAGATGTCTGCTTAAGTAAATAATTATGTATGTATATGGTACAAACAAACAGTTGGGGGTGGAGTTTTGAAATAGTTTCCAGAATTAATAAATCATCTTACGACAATGTATTTATCTCATGCAAAAGCCTAAATAAACATGTTTTCAAAAACGGGATGGATTCATGGTTCTCTTCTGTTCTATGACGTGGATAGACTAGATCCATGACTATAACCCACAACCTCAAGGCGTTTTCTCCAGACGTTCTCGTAGAATCCTGAAGCTCAGACAAAAGCAGTGGAAATTGCGCCATCGTTTGGCTATTGTCCAGAACTACAAACTAGTGATGTTTACTGGCAAGATGATCCATAATGCACGATGATAATTTTAGTGCTAAAGAGTAAGTATTTCTAATCCACTCAAGTGTACTACAAGTATGAGTATAAATGATACACTCAAATCAAGTAGCTTGCTTTACATATTTTGTATCAAAACACGAGCTCTAATCTTTTCTCTCCATTAGCTCGAAGCACCAGTGGGTTCAACATGATTTTTTCATTTTGTTATCATCATACATCCATGCTATGCATGCATGTTCTAACGGTACCATGGATCTATTATGAACGGTACCCATAGGCTAGACTGTAATGTTAATCAAGGTTGCGCATGCGCTGATGAAGTGTTCGTTGCTGACAACAACTATCGGATGGGCTCATTTGATATGGGCAATGCCATAACATCTATGTTCTGTGGGTAAATCGCAGCGTTAACAGCATCCTTTCGACTATTCCCACACGAGTTAAAACGCACGTCGGTTAACAATGCCGGTAAGTATTTGCATTTAGCTATTCGTGACGAGGATGTTTTGCTTGAAGGGTTCCTCCCTTCCTCTCCTCACCGAGAAGAGCTACTACCCGGGTTAGCATAGTTGGCCTACGTGGTTACGTATCATATTTAGAGACGAATGTGTTTTTTGGGTGGAGGGGCGCCCTTCTTTTATCGCGATGTTGCATATTCTAGTTATTTGTAATGTATAAGGAACCGTTTCCTTAGCTCTAACGTGCGGCAGTTAAGGTTTGGTTGGCTAAGTTTGCCTAGCAACCATACACGTAAAGATTATGCTGATTTTGTTTTAGCTTTCACTTCATTGTAAAAAAGAATAAAAAAAACAAACACAAAGTATTAAGTGCCTTTTACGCTTGACGCTTAAAAGGCACGCACTATTACATTCAATATTCATGTTTTATTTAGCATTACTCTACATATAACAGCTACAGTACAATTGATCATTTCAATTTTGTATTGGCTCACACAAAGCGCTTACTAAACAGCTTTCAAATTCTGAGCTTGGATACGTGGCTGGAAAATAACATTCAATATTTGGTTTTAAGACATCTAGCAGAGGCATAGACATTTGCCAATATCATGATCAAATTCAACAAATACAATTATTTTGAGCATGGACAAAAAAAAGTTTCCCATGTTAACAATCCATCTTTATATGTTGTGGCTACACCCCCCAAACTCTTTAGTAATTGCAAGGATCATCTTGTATGAAATGTGGGTTTAATGTAATGTTGATCTTTATTACAGAGTAATAAGCTTGAAAAGCAGGAGGTTAATGACAATGTCAAGGTGGTGGTCCGATGCCGCCCCCCCAATCAAAAGGAGACTATGATGGGACACAAACAGGCTGTCGCTGTGGACGAGATACGCGGGACAATCACGGTTAGCAAGCTGGAAACTCCCAACGAGCCCCCCAAGACCTTCACCTTTGACACAGTGTTTGGACCGGACAGCAAACAGTTGGATGTCTACAATCTCACTGCCCGCCCCATTGTCGACTCAGTGTTGGAAGGATATAATGGTATATTACATTAATTATATTGTACAAAGTTGTAATTCATGTATTGGTCCTAAATCCTCAAACACTACATTCTGTTACTTAATTCTTGTCATTGTATTTCAGAATAATACATTTGTAACCTTTTTTTATCAGATAACTCATATTACTACAACTCCAACAAAATATGATAACCCCCTGATGCGATGGAGACACACGCTCGCACTCATTAGTGAACTGGATCTGTTTCAAAAGACATTGTTCAAACCAGATTTCATACACACACCGTGGCAAAAACATTTTGTCACAACCTGAGAGTCAAAGATTTACATACACATTAATCTTTGGTATAAATTACACAGCGCCGCAAATGGCGAAGTGGCACGCTCTCTGCCAAAACAATTTCCAAGTGGTAACTTTTGTTTGTTACTTACGTGGCAATGAAAATGATTCTGATTCTGAAATGCCTTTTCAATGTTTTGGGTTGCCTTCTACAAGCCTTTCACAGTAAATTAGTGAAACTGTACCCACTTCTGCTGGCATAACTAATGTTGCTGAGTGAGGTTTGTGGGCCGTCGTCAATGGAATTGAGGTCAAGGATGGCCACTCCTCCACCTTGACCTTGAATTATTATTTTTTTTTCAATTTTTGAAGTCTGCATGGGGTCATTTTCCATGATGTAATGGCTTTTTAAGCCTTTTCATCATTTTAGGTTGTTTAAAGGCACAGTACACACCATCTGAAATTAATCAAAATTTCCCCTAATATTTAAACACTTCACATGATGAAAAATAATGTATTTATACATCTGACCTAGCACAGGACACACTTGGATTTTTGATGTATATAACTTCTTGTTTCAACTCCTTGAACAATATGACCAGTGTACATTTGTTTGTTGCTTTTGCCCCAAATTAAGATTTTACGCCAAAGCACTTCTTGAACCAGCACGAATGGTTCAAGAAACAACAATTCTGCTGGTACTTCTTTAACCAACACAAATGGCCTTTTTTACAAATTTGAATTTGTAAAAATGTGATGATTTTCTAATTTATTTTTAATTTCCAGGCACCATTTTTGCTTATGGTCAAACTGGAACAGGAAAAACCTTTACCATGGAAGGTGTAAGAGCTGTGCCAGAACTCCGAGGCATCATACCGAATTCCTTTGCTCACATATTTGGCCACATCGCAAAAGCAGAAGGTGATACGAGGTAATAAGTTGACGATAGTTATTATGATATTGTTTATATCATTAAGGTTGTGTTTTACCTTTTTCATTTTGTTTATGAATAGGTTTTTAGTTCGTGTTTCATACCTTGAAATTTACAATGAAGAGGTGCGAGATTTGCTTGGTAAAGATCAGATGCAGCGGCTGGAGGTAACTTTCAGACTGCATCATCTACTTCTAAAAGTATTTTGAAATATAACTAAGTAATGTTCTCACAACAGGTAAAGGAACGACCAGATGTTGGGGTGTATATTAAGGATTTGTCTGGTTATGTTGTCAACAATGCAGATGACATGGATAGAATTATGACCCTTGGACACAAAAATCGTAAGTGTTTTCACCTTCAGAGGTCTTTACGTACATGCATGGTCTTGAATACTAAAAGTGGGTGGTTACTTGAAAATTGTCTGATCACAATAGTCTTTATTATTTCTTAGGATCAGTTGGTGCAACCAATATGAACGAACACAGCTCCCGCTCTCACGCTATTTTCACCATTACTATTGAGTGCAGTGAGAAGGGTGTTGATGGGGATCAGCATGTGCACATGGGAAAGCTTCATCTGGTTGACCTTGCTGTATGTATTGTTTGTCCTCAAGTATTTAAATGTATTTTAGATGTACTAATTTTCATCTACACTTCAATTGTCTTTTTTCACACAGGGTTCAGAGAGACAAGGTAAAACCGGGGCCACAGGTCAGAGGTTGAAAGAAGCAACTAAAATCAACTTGTCCCTTTCTACTCTGGGTAACGTCATCTCTGCTCTGGTGGATGGAAAGAGCACTCATGTGCCCTACAGAAACTCTAAACTTACCCGCCTTCTGCAGGACTCCCTGGGGGGCAACTCCAAGACCATGATGGTAGAGTGAAGAAAATATGAAAAAGTTCCATAATCTAATTATGACCTGTTTTTCATTTCTTCAGTGTGCAAATATAGGCCCTGCAGACTATAACTACGATGAAACCATCAGTACACTGCGTTACGCCAATAGGGCTAAAAATATCAAAAACAAAGCAAGAATTAATGAGGATCCGAAAGAAGCTCTTTTGCGTCAATTTCAGAAAGAAATTGAGGAGTTAAAGAAGAAGCTTGAGGAAGGTAGTTTTTTGAACAATTTTCATTCCCCTATAGTGTTAGATCAGTTGATATATTATATATATATATATATATATATATATATATATATATATATATAATATTTGTAATATATAATACATATTACATAAATACATACATAATACATAAATACTGTCCATCCAGGAGAGGAGATTTCAGGTTCTGAAGGAAGTGGATCTGACGAAATGGATGAAGATGAAGGAGGTGAAGCTGGAGATGGTCGTAGGCGAAGACGAGGTGAGTCATATTAACTTGTCTTATGAATGTTTATTTAGTTAATATCTTGTCCTTTTGCTGTTTGTACATGAATCTGAGATACTGACTTAAATGGAGCAAGTGATGTTAATCTGTGGTTAACGTTTAGACTCTGATGTTGATTTTGTAGTATACTTTATCTTTGAACGCATCCGTTTTGAGAATTTCCACATCATTGTCACCTGTACTTCACCTACAGCTAAAAGTGTCACATCACTCTCAGTTTTGAAGATTAAAAAGACTGACCAAAAGTGATTAACGAAAGCAAAGTGGTTCCTTCCACATTACTCGTTATACTTACATAGGACGTCTAATGTAAGAGGGCCACTTTGGTTAAATTGACTTGTCCAAAATTAGTTTTACAATCCATGCTGCCGGCCGCATGGATTGTAAAACTAATTTTTACTGGTTTTAGGGGACAAATGTGTCTTATGGATTCACACCAGAGCTACATGACTGTACTTACATATGTAGTTTTGTAACAAATGTCAATATATGCAAATGGAGTTCCAAAGGTTCTCAGCTTTATAACTCCTATATAAGTTGGCGGATGACACTTTTGTTACGGCCACTGGCACTGGGTACCCGCTATCCTCCCTCCTGTGTTGTGCTGCTGTTCTGCCCAGGCTCCGCCCCGCTGCATGGTGCGCAGTATCGTGCGCTGTCTCCCTGACTCTCCAAACTCCACCAAACAACAGAACTCGAGTCCAATCACTTAAAGCTGTCGAACCTAACCACAAAAAACAAGTATATAATAAATTCCTTGTACCGTAACTAGTTCCTACCTAGTGCACGGTTCTATACTAGATTTTTCAGCAAATAAGAGGACACTTAACAAAATAACTCTCTGTGTACAAGATAAAATGTTTTCGATAAAGATAGTGACACATGTTGTGGACTGATTTGTTCTCAATGTGTTACTTAAAGGAATAGGCCACCGTTTTTACATACTGACATATGTTCTTACCTTACCTTAGACTAGTTGATATGTACCTGTCTGGTCTTTGTCCGTGCGCTTTGTCATGCAAACGGAGCACAAATGCAGCCTCTTCCACATACTGTATAGTTCCGAATCAGCTCCCGTTAGAAGCTACCAAACTCTTCCACGTGTTCCCTTTTTAAATACAGTTATGTGACGTGTTACACTACAAAGTATAGTAACACAGAAATGTAACATGTCAATTTTCTCAGCGGATAAAAAGGGGTACTATATTGTGAGGCGTAATAATACGAGGAGCACTACGTCCGCGCACTAGCTCTTGTAAATACTACAAGTCACGCTGCTTCTATTGACAGAAGTGAGCGGGAAAGAAGTATTTTGGAGTTAGTGCGCGGACGTAGTGTCGTATTATTACGCCTCACAATATAGTGCCCCTTTTTATCCGCTGAGAAAATTGACATGTTACATTTCTGTGCTACTATACTTTGTAGTGTAACACGTCACGTAACTGTATTTAAATAGGGAAAACGTGGAAGAGTTTGGTAGCTTCTAACAGGAGCTGATTTGGAACTATACAGTATGTGGAAGAGGCTGCATTTGTGCTCCGTTTGCATGACAGAGCGCACGGACAAAGACCAGACAGGGACATATCAACAAGTCTAAGGTAAGGTAAGAACATATGTCAGTATGTACAAACGGTGGCCTATTCCTTTAAAGTACCAAAAAGCTGAAAGTCAGTTTATATTTTTGCAATCTATGAAGCAGAGTTGGTCCAGTTAAGAAAAGGCAACAGTCCTCAGGTGTCACTGATCTATTTCAAAGCCAGTGTGTTATCTACGTGACTAGTTGACCAGGCTGTATTTGTTTTATCAGGGGATCCCAGACAGTTCGGGTACACCAGGGCTCACCGAGGGCTAATCCTAGGGCAACCTCAAGATGACCAAATGGCTCAAGGGTTTCTATATATTGTTGAAATTAAATTAATTGTGCATTGCGCAGATGGATAAAAAAAAAGGGGAATTGTACATGACCCCAGTTATTTTTCTTTTCTTTAAACATGGATTAGGATTAGGATCATCTTTTCAAACCTATTGCCAACAATTATTAAGGTAAAGATTTGTTCATAATCATTTAGTTTTGGAAATTAAAGAAATGTCGCGTTAAGTGACCGTGCACCTGCGGGCAGAGGGTTGGTGACTTCTGGTGTACACAAATGTTCTATGCGTTTAAACGTATAACTATGGTTGCAGAATCCGTCCCTGCAGCTAATCAGCAACCCAGCTCTCTCTGGGAGCTGAAGCATACTTTACCATTTAAAAAGAAAAAAGAAAAGGTGAGCGGCCTGAGCGATGGATTGGCCAGATATGGAGAGCGCAATCCAATCTCAGAACCAAGGGAGTAGAACAGGGATACACTGCGCGTTACTGGCGCCCCATGCAGCGGGGCGGAACCTGGACAGAACAGCAGCATAACACAGGAGGGAGGGAAGTGGGTACAGCGCGGCCCAGTGCCAGCGGCCGTAACAACTATGAAAGTACCTCAATGGCTACTGTGTTTTAGCAAGGCACAGGGCCACATGAAAGGACAAATCAGGCCGTTTTTTGCCGCGGGCCTTGGTTAGGATATGCCTGGTCTTACTGGTGTATTTTTAATAGATTTTCATTCTCTAAACCTAGTTCACACAGTGTGAGATCTCCAGCACGCTCTACTACATTACTAATTTAACTGAATCCTTTTAGAAAAATATTTAGAAAAAATTATGTTCTTACTTGTTTGAAGTTTTTGTGCAGATGTGCTCTCCCTCTCATCCCCGAGCCTGAGCCGACTGTGGTTTTTTTTAATGAACTTTTGTAATTCTTCATTATAAATGGTTTTGAGCACTCCAATAAACATGACTACAGGTCAGTCAAAACTGTAGCTAATGATCTGAAATGTTATACCTAATTTTGAGGTTATTCTCTAAACCAGGGGTGCTCACACTTTTTCAGCATGCGAGCTACTTATAAAAGGATCAAGTCAAAATGATCTACCTACTACAAAAATGCAAATCATATATTTCAAAAAATATTCTTTATATCTACAACGTATGTTTATGTACATGCAAAACCGCATGAGCCAATATAGCACAACACAACACAATTACCTATGTACATTTTTTGTCATTACCTGAGTTTACTCTGATGACTTGCACTGAATTGAATCGGCCAGGGATGCATAGTCCGGAAAATTGGTGGTAACTCGCTGACAAGTTTGTCGTGGTTTAGCTTTCCTGCACTGAGCGCGGTTGTTTGTGCATGTGCAGTCAACTAAGTGTCAGTAAAACATTACTGAGTAAAACACAGATGTCATTTGACTGTGGTGCCATGTCCATGTGCCATGCCTGTTTTTTTAAAATCCAAATATTTCCCCTCCTCCGTTTATAAAATAATTTGCATCCACACATCTGCGTTATCAATCACATTCGTAACATTCCAAACATGTGCGTCTCTTACGTCCTGTCCTGCGTTGGGGAAAAACACAGAAGTGGGCGGAGTTCTGATGCAGATGCCGGTAACGGCACTTTTACAGTCATAGAAGACACTCAGAGTAAAGAGTAAGACGTATGTTTACAAGCACTGACCCCGTCCTCAGCCCTGATTTAGTCCTGGTTTAGTCCTGGTTTGGTTGTTTTCGAGCGTGAGTCCCCGCGATCACTTTGCTGCTCTCTGATGTGGAGGATGTTCGCTGCTGCGAGCATCTCACAGCGGACAGTTTTTAAGGTAGTATGATCCATGCTTCAGTGATCAGAGGAATTTAGGGGGGTACTGTGGCGTGCGAGAACGCAAAACTCCGGTTATCTCTGTCTACACACAAATGCATTAACGGAGTTTTCAAAAATCTCCACTTTGCCCGGAGTTTTTTGTATATATTCGTTTAGAATGTGTAATTTTTTATTTATTTAATGCGATCTACCAATACTACCTTTGCGATCGACCGGTAGATCGCGATCGACGTATTGAGCACCCCTGCTCTAAACAATGAACCATGACTCTAATTTGAAAGCATTTGTTAGAGAAAGTGATCTGTAAAACAATCTACAATACCCAGCCTTATGAGTAGTACTTATTATAGATGCAGCTCATATATATATTGTATATATATATATATATATATATATATATATATATATATATATATATATACTATATATATATATATATATAATATTTTCTTCCACCATCCAAATGATCAAAATGTACTTAAAGTTTTTATATATATGTACAGTATGCTTGTCATTAGAACAATTTCTATTATAGGTAGAAAGAAGGTATCTGCTGACAAGATGGTAGAGATGCAGGCAAAGATTGAAGAGGAACGCAAGGCTTTGGAGGCCAAACTTGACATGGAGGAAGAGGAAAGGAACAAGGCCAGAGCAGAGTTGGAAAAAAGAGAAAAAGACTTGATCAAAGCTCAGTATGTATATCATGTATTCATATTTTTACATTTGACTTCCAAGCTGTAAGAGCATAAATTGTTGTAAACATTTAAACTTGAGCAGACAGGAGCACCATTTACTGTTGGAGAAACTTTCCGCTCTGGAGAAAAAGGTTATCGTTGGTGGAGTGGATCTTTTGGCCAAGGCTGAGGAACAGGAGAAACTTCTGGAAGAATCAAACAATGAACTGGAAGAACGTCGCAGGAGGGCAGAGCAGCTGCGCAAAGAGCTGGAGGAGAAAGAGGTTTGTCTGTCTTTAAGTCATTTTCAAATTCTGCAGACATATGTTGCAAGCATAGTAAACGTAATATATGAGACCATGGCAACCATAGTTATACGTTTAAACGCATAGCACATTTGTGTACACCAGAGGTCACCAACCCTGTGCCCGCAGGTGCACGGTCACGTAACGCGACATTTCTTTAATTTCCAAAACTAAATGATTGTGAACAAATCTTTACCTTATTAATTGTTGGCAAGAGGTTTGAAAAGATGATCCTAATCCATTTTTAAAGAAGAAAACTGGGGTCATGTACAATTCCCCATTTTTTTTTTATCCATCTGCGCAATGCACAATTAATTTAATTTCAACAATATATATAAACCCTTGAGCCATTTGGTCATCTTGAGGTTGCCCTAGGATTAGCCCTCGGTGAGCCCTGGTGTACCCGAACTGTCTGGGATCCCCTGATAAAACAAATACAGCCTGGTCAACTAGTCACGTAGATAACACACTGGCTTTGAAATAGATCAGTGACACTTGAGGACTGTTGCCTTTTCTTAACTGGACCAACTCTGCTTCATAGATCTCAAAAATATAAACTGACTTTCAGCTTTTTGATACTTTAAGTAACACATTGAGAGCAAATCAGTCCACAACGTGTGGACTATCTTTGTAGAAAACATTTTATCCTGTACACAGAGAGCTGTTTGGTTAAGTGTCCTCTTATTTGCTGAAAAATCTAGTATAGAACCGTGCACTAGGTAGGAACTAGTAACGGTACAAGGAATTTATTATATACTTGTTTTTTTGTGGTTTGGTTTGCCAGCTTTAAGTGATTGGACACATGTTCTGTTGTTTGGAGGAGTTCGGAGAGTCCATGGAGTATGCCTATTGGTCGGCCTCGAAGAGATTCCGGCAAACTGTCCGGCGCCTCAGGAGGGGGAAGCAGCTCTTTACTAGCACCATGTACGGTGCGGGTGTAGATCGGCTGACCTCAACTGGGGATATTGTTGGACGGTGGAAGGAATTCTTCGAGGTTCTCCTCAATCCCCCCGTCACGTCCTCCGTCCCGGAGGCAGAGGCTGAGGATGTCAGGGTGGATACTCCCTGGCTGAGGTCACCAAGGTGGTTGGCAGCCTTCTTGGTGGCAAGGCTCCGGGAGTGGATGAGAGCCGCCCTAGCTATCTAAAGTCTTTAGATGTTATAGGACTGTCTTGGCTGACACGTCTCTGCAAAAGTGCAGTGACGATGGAGTGGCAGACCGGGGTGGTGGTCCCTCTCTACAAATTATCGTGGGATCACACTCCTCAGCCTCCCAAGTAAGGTCTACTCCAATGTACTGGAGAGTAGACTACGACAGATGGTTGAATTTCGGATTCAGGAGGAGCAGGGTGGTTTTCCCTGTGCCTTTCCCTCTCCATGTGGGTGGAGTGGTCCTTCCTCAAGTGGAGGAGTTCAAGTATATCGAGGTCTTGTTCACGAGTGAGGGAAGAATGGAGCGTGAGATTGACAGTCAGATCAGTGCAGCGTGCGCAGTGATGCGCTCGCTGTATTGAACCGTTCTGGTAAAGAGGGAACCGAGTCGAAAGGCAAAGCTCTCGGTTTACCGGTCAATCTCTGTTCCCTGATCCCTCAAAGAACGAGATCGCGGATACAAGCGGTCGAAATGAGCTTCCTCTGCAGAGTGGCTGGGCGCTCCCTTAGAGATAGGGTGAGGAGCTCAGTCATAGAAGGAGCTCGCCGCTGCTTCTCCACGTCGAGAGGAACCAGTTGAGGTGGCTCAGGCATCTGTTCCAGGATGCCTCCTGGACGCCCCCTGGGGAGGTGTTTTGGGCACGTCCCACCGGTAGGAGGCCCCGGAGAAGACCCAGGACATGTTGGAGGGACTATGTCTCTCAGCTGGCCTGTGAACGCCTTGGGGTCGCCCCGGATGAGCTGGAGGAAGTGTGTGTGGATATGGAAGTCTGGGCGTCTCTGCTTAGACTGCTGCGCCCGCGACCCAGCAACGGATGAAGCGGAAATAATGGAATGGAATGGAATAGACACATGTTTTCTTGTTTGTCAGTTTTAAGTCCACAAATAAAGTGAACTTGAGTAGGTCCAGTTAAAGTCACCCATACATATACATAATGATGTGACAAAAGTATAGATTGAGTATATATTAAACTCAATATTTCATAATAATCCAACAGCAAGAACGCCTTGATATTGAAGAAAAGTATACAAGTCTTCAAGAAGAAGCCCAAGGAAAAACAAAGAAACTCAAGAAAGTGTGGACAATGCTGATGGCTGCCAAGTCTGAGGTGTGGAACTCTTCTTCATGTGTTTCTCATCATTGAGCTTTTCAAGAGCAGAGTGTTTTTGCTGCTTTAGATGGCTGATTTGCAGCAGGAGCATCACAGAGAAATTGAGGGTCTCCTGGAAAACATTCGACAGCTGAGCCGTGAGCTGCGCCTGCAGATGCTCATCATTGACAGCTTCATACCACAGGAGTACCAGGTTTACAGCATTTCACTCTGATTTATACGCCCATAGATTTGAATAGTTCAAGTGACTTAAATTTTATTTGAAGGAGATGATTGAAAATTATGTGCACTGGAATGAAGACATTGGAGAATGGCAATTGGTGAGTACACCGACCGATAATATTAAACATTATGAATAGTTTACCAAACTTTGGGGGGTTTATTCATTCATAAAGATCATCTTAAAATACACACCTTTTATCCGCTTTTAGCTACTCGCTATTCATTCAAATACATTAGACAGGACCATCTGCCCACACTTAATGTCACTTATGCACAATCAGGCAGCAACTGGAAGTTGCCTTGGCACTACAGACTTCAAAATAACAAAGAATTCCCTTACAATTTATATTGCTATTAATATTAATGATTATTCTTATTGTTATTAAGTTTGACTTTGTCTTTTACAGAAATGTGTAGCTTACACTGGCAACAATATGAGAAAGCACACCCCTACACCAGACAAAAAAGAAAAGGATGTAAGTAATCAATCTATTATTTACTTCATCCATCTATTTATTTACTTTTTTTTCCTTGAAAATCTAGTCTTTAGCCAGTGAACATATTGTAATATTATATTTCTGCCTTTTTCAGCCATTTGAGGTGGACTTGTCTCATGTGTACCTTGCATACACAGAAGAAAGCATGCGGCAGTCACTAATGAAGCTAGAAAGACCCAGGACTTCCAAAAGTAAAAGTGGACGTCCAAAGACGGGGCGACGGTATGTTCTGCTTTTCCTTTTGCTTATTACTGGTTTTCCTTGTATTCCTAGTTTAGTTTTCTGTATTCTTGATATTATTCTTAACTTTCATATTCTTATACATAGTACTTATCCTTCGTTAAAACACACTTCCTGTATTGTTGATAACAATAATCATGGTTCATCTTTACACAGGAAACGATCAGCTCGACCAGATGCAGTGATCGAATCTCTTCTGCAGTGAAGAAGCTTCTATTTAAAAATGTGAAGGAGCATTTGTTGATGTTGTTAAGTTGTTAATAAAAGGATCTAGTCATATCTAAAACCAATTATAATACATGCTCAACAGACATTTGGGGGACAACACAATACTACATTCTTAACAATATTCACAAGTGCATTTAAAGCACAACCTATACACTGATCATTAATCGTATTGTTTTTTTCCCCAATGATTAAAAAAGAAGTGTATATTGCATGCAGGAACGCTCCTGACCGTGCCATGTCCTCACATTCTGTACTGTACTGTAATCAAGCAAAGGCTGCTGCAAAGTTATGGACTGGGGCACCTTCACTTTGTTTTGTTCTGTATTTTCATTGCATCTCCATGTAAAGGGTCCATTGTTTACAAACATTCAACTTTTATTTATTAAATTATTTTTAAGATTTATTTTGCTGACATTGTCTATTGTTTTGTTAATAAATAGGTGATATCCCCAACTTAAAGCCTCGTGTGTAAGTTATTTTGCCTAGTGTTATAAAACAAAACAACAACTTAGTACAAAATCCATCAGTTGATTTTATGATTTATTATGAGAATTGTATGTATACAATAAAATATAAAATCATTTTAAATACAGAGCATGTGTTATTGGTACAAAACTAATTATTTGAAAGGGAAGTCCTTAACGATGGTTGGACTCTTGGACTTTCTTGAGTGTGATTGTTCAGAGCTTTCACAGTACAGTTGCGGATTTTCCCCAGCATTTCTTGGATGGAGATCGAATAACCGTCCTTTAGTTCACATGTTGTTTGTCCTGTCTTTAATAAACATTTAGACATGAATGCAATGCATTGTAAAATACCTGTATAAAGATGTGTTCATGTTTTAAAAATGTATCTAAATTAATAATTTATAGTATTACCTGATTGTTGTACCTATCCAATAAAGAACAGAGTTTGCCTAGTTGAGGGATGTGTACGGCACTAAGGGACTTCTCCGCAAGACAAAAGAAATTTGCCTGTAAAGGGAAAACAAGTTTATGGCAAACATGCATACTACTGTAATATATAAATAAATACATATTTAAAATAAACAATAGTTACAGCACAAACTCTTCTACTACGTTTTGTTGTCACACTTCCCACTAGTGACTGCAATAACAAGACAATTATTAGTATTTCATAAAAGAACAAATGCAGTAATGTTTTTCTTACCTGTGCACTCAGGTTATCAACTGTCTCCTCAATTTTGCGCAGCAAATGTAGTTGACTAGGTGGAATGTGTACTGCATACAGAATAGTACAAAACATGATAAGCCTGAGAGTGTAAATGAGTTTCTTCTCCATCTTTGACCCCTGCTGACGAGAGGAGAGGGCCACTGCGCTCGCTGTGTCGATCACAGGCTACACTTATACGCCACAGCATTCAGATACATCAGAGGAAAATACCAAATAAGGAGGAGTACTTAATGGAAAGCTGCTCATCACTTTCAGTCCAAACTGTTCCACTATGATTGTGGCATTATAAGATGGATCAGAAAGCCCCTTTTATCTATTTTTGTGTCTTTATCTTGATCAAATAATAAAAGTTTACCTTGAGTTTGTTTCCCCAGCTGACACATGTTTCTTGTGAACTATAGTAGTCTATTTAATCTAATTAATAGAATTGGTTGCTTCATGCTTGCTAATTACTAACAACGATATACTCAGTGTAAGTTTGAAAGCAATTGTATGAAGTTCATACTAGTCTTTTTGTTTCATGAATTTACACTGATATCTGGACATACAGTATCTAGCTATCCCCAGTTTGATAATACTGCTACAATCATGTAAATGTATTTATGATTAAATCAATTGAACTCTCTGAGTCGTTTTATGAACAAATATTTCACTGGACTCCATTAAACCTCCTGTTGTAAAATTTTTCCCAAACATCAGACCTGGTGAAAAATTTGATAATTTGGTGTTTATTTTTATGGGACTCCAAAAATGCCAGAACAGCGCCACCTACAACAGCCAATGGGAGTTTCAGAGGTCAAGTTTGTCGTAGAGCCATGAAATTCGGTACACATGTTCCTCAAGTCAAGATACGACCGAAATGTTATCATGACTACGCCCTCTGACAAACAGGAAGCCAATAAATTTCACTGCAAAATGGAAAAATGATCCGCAATCATTTTCATACAAGTCGGTTGGAAAGCAACTCCTCCTCGGCCGTTTCACCGATTTGCCTCAAAATTGCTCCACATTATCTCAACACATGTACCTTCAAAATGACCGAAGGGATTTTTGATCAGTGAAAAGTTGTTTGAGCAGCGGAGCGGGAAAATGTGAGTGTTTTTTGGCCGTTTTTGACAACATTAATTTTGCTCCCGTTTGCACAAACAAAGTCTGCGGGGCGGCATGGTGCAGATCCGCTTGGTGCGGGGCGGCTTGATGTGGGGCGGCTTAATGCGGGGCGGCTTGATGTGGGGCGGCTTGATGTGGGGCGGCTTGATGTGGGGCGGCTTGATGTGGGGCGGCTTGGTGTGGGGCAGCTTGGTGCGGAGCTGCTTGGTGTGGGGCGGCTTGGTGCGGAGCTGCTTGATGCGGGGTGGTGCGCGCGGTACGGGGTGTTGCTCGTGGTGCGGGGTGGTGCGCGTGGTGCGGCAAGGGCCGTTCGACGCCGCTTGCGGCTTTAATTTTTATTATTATTATTATCTTCATTACTATTATTATTATTATTACTATTACAAATATTATTGTTTTAATTATATCCATTTTAGGGAGTAGGCTTCAAATTGCGATACAAATCTGAAAGTTGTGGTATCTCAACACTGTATGAGCAGCTTATAGTTAATACAACTGCATAGGCTGCTTAGTAAACTTGTTCTACCTAAAGAGACCTCTCTATATTTGGAAGATTACTGCTTTCTAAAATGGAAGGTCTATCTAGACAAATTTTTCCAGCATACACTTTGAATGTGAACTCAAAAATGATTAAGCAAATGAAGCAAATTGATAGACATAATTTTATTAGGAAAAACTATTTTGTAAAATCTATAGAGGAGGGTGATTGAATGCTATTGATTTTGTTTCCATGAATGGTGCCTTAAAACGTTGATGGTTACAACATTTTATAACAAATCTAAATATTTTCTGGTTCAGTCTCTCCTCAAAAATATTCTCAAACTTCGTGGAATTGACTTTCTTATCCAATGTGACGAAATTACCTACTAAATTATCCAAATTTCATGAGCAAGTCCTCCAGTATTGGAAATTGATATACAGTCACAATGTTTCGCCACATAATACACCTATCTGGAATAATACATATATTCTGATTAGAAGGAAATCCTTTATCAGCATTGGCATGAAAAAGGTATATGGTCAGTTTTACACTTAATGAAGGATACAAGTAATTTTCTTCAGTTTATTGATTTCAGCCAGAAATACAATTCGATTTGCATAGGCAATTTTTTTTACAAGTAGTCAAGGCTATTCCACAAGCTCTTGTTTGTGCTATTAAGGGATCTCTAATGTATAGTTGGTCCCAAAAATATATGCATTACTCGTAATAACACATTTTTAAGATCAGCATTATCCAATAAATATTTCCCATTGCCTTCAAGAAGATAATATATTATGAAGAATCTCACCAAACACAATTCTAAGATTTTCAGATGCAGTTACATAAAATTCCCTATCCTACCTAAAGCTAAAGAAGTTAGATTTAAATTACTGAACAATGTATATCTGTGCAAAGACTTTTACATTCCAAATTCAATATTGACGATAATGTGTGTGTTTTTTGCGGTACCAACATAGAAACAGAGGAACACCTTTTTTTCACATGTGTGCATTCAAAAATATTTTGGGATCGTTTTTGAGCTAATGGACTTCAATTATCAAGACATAAAAATTGAGTCTTACTGGTAGACAAAAACAAAGAATTTAAAATTAACAACTGTATGATCATGGCTTTATTTTTCATTCACAAATGCAAATTTAGTAATTCCAAACCCTTGTTTAGAATATTTCTGAGCGGATTGTCAATCTTTAGGGATTCGTTGAGGCTGTGTAATTCAAAGAAAGCACTTTGGTTATATGAAAATATTGTGAATCTACCTCGGACCCTTGTGACTCAGTAATGTGGCTTTCTTTGTTCTTGTTCTGTTTTTTAGTTTTCTATATATGCGTGAAATTGTACTAAATATGTAAGCCTGTCTGATTTGTTTTTCAATAAAAAAATAAAACAAACAATTGTTCTACCTGATTTAATGTATTCACATAGCACAGGGGCGCCCTCTAGCGTCATGAGTAAGTACAACATAAGACAACATTTTCTGAACAGTACAATACATTAAGTTTATAAAATATGTATATCGTTAATGAGATAGATAATGTGATATATGTGTATTACAATGATACTGTTGTTGTCCGTCAGGAGCTTGTATACACTACAATGCTTAAATTCAGTGAGGTGAGGTGGAACTGTCCTATGTCCCCTTAGCCGTATGTCCCCTTGGCCCTAGGTCCTCACCACAGACATATAAAGAGTCTTAGTCTATGGTCCTCACAGCCCTATGTCCCTTCTGCCCTATGTCCTCAAGGCTCTATGTCCTCACTGCCCTATGTCCTCAAGGCTCTATGTCCTCACTGCCCTATGTCACATTTGCCCTCACAGCCCTATATCCCCTTTGCCCTATGTTCTCACAGCCCTATGTCTCATTGACCCAAGGTCCCCACTGCCCTACCAAGTTTGAATTTTAACCTATAGAACTACTTATTCCTAAAGATAAATAATGGAATTATTTATATCTTGTTTTGTGTGCTCATTCATACTGTTCTGTAATTTGTGATGCAAATTGCAAAACTGAAATGTCCCCACTGTGGGACAAATAAAGGATCTCTTATACTATTAGTAAATATAACGAATAAAATATCCCAGAGCAGCTTTCTTCGAAAAGTGTCAAACTCGAACCTAACCCCTATACTTACTTTTTAAGACAGGAAGAGACATACAGAACAATCTGAAGTTCAAACTCATGAGGATAATAACATACTTATAGATATAATCCTTGTTTAATTATTGACACCACATACACACAAAACACGGTCACATAGAGTGCAGTCCCTTTCAGGAGTGAGGAGAGCATCTGAGGCAGCTGGCCAATGGGAACGCACATGGGTTTCTGGCTGATGCGCCATTTTACTGCGTACACCGCCATCCGGCAAGATGGTCCTCCTGCTTTGTCTCCGGTAACTGGAGCTTTCGTCTATCACAGCTTGCTTTTGCTTCCGTGACATCGGAAACACAGAGACACACATTTATTTAGATTGCAAGATCACCCTCTGCACCCTCAGAAATGCCTGCGGATACAATCGGGTGAGATAACATTTCTCAGTGTTTGCATTTCCTATAGATGTTTAGTGGGTTGTTCACGGAGCTACATTAGCTAGCGCGGAGCCGGGCCGTGCAGCTCGTGCGGAGTTCAGCAGGTTAGCTTCACTCTGTAGCTGCGCAGCCGGTAATGCTACACATACACTGCCTCATGAACACAACAGGGACGCAGTGCTGTCCGGGCTAGCTCTACACGACACACATTTTAACGGCGATGGGTTAGATAAAGTTATGTGTTTTATAATTATTTCCAAAATGCGTGGCTGTTTTTTTTTTTAGGCTAGTAGCTGTTCGTCTCCAGAGTTAGCGTTAGCTCTGTGCTGAATGTCCATGTACAGTGGGACAGGAACCTGGCGCGAACCATTACTTGTTTTCTTCACATTAATTAAGTTGTTGCCAAAAAATATACACTTTATGACACCTCGTGCACATTAGCCGCGCAAGTATTCTCATAAATTTTAATAAGCATAGATGATATTTCGGGATGCTAATCAAAACATTGCTCATGTACATTGCATATAAAAGCACCGGGCTGCGATGTTTATTGTCGTTTCATGATTGTTTGCGCATCTTCCACCGACCCAGTTTTTGAGGCAATGGCCTAATTCACAGGACTCAGCTGAAATGTTGTCAGCACATTATGATGAAGCAAAACAAGAACATAAACAACGTGGGCGATCAATAAACGGGACCTTTTTAAATGAATGCTAGTTGGCAAATGCAGAACGTATACTTAAATAATTAACATGTATTAATGTTTTGAATTAAGCCTATTATGTAAATTGAATTAGAATTATACAATGTTTTGTTTTATAACGGTCGAACGTACTACTTGGGTTTTTGTTTTGCGATGTTGCTGTAATTATTGCGTTTTTATTCCACCAGCCTTGTAGTTCAGACAATATGAATCCTTCCTCATCTCGTATGAAGAGGTAAGAAACAGTTTCCTATTATAATTATAATTATAATTTATGGTCTAGATTTTAAGCACTTTGTTATTGTTTAGAAACTCTACTACAATGACGAAGCAATCTGCACAAAGCAAATCTGATGTCTCTGAGCAAAGTGGAAATGAAGATGGCCCCTCTGACAATCCTTCAGAAAAGAGTAAATCAAACTCTTCAAAAGGTATAGACGGGGCATTGTGAATGGTCTAGATTCAGAAATTCCTTCTAATCCTTTTTCATTTTCTGTAGTAATGAAGCCTTCTGGAAATGAGAGTAAAGGGGCTATGAAGCTTCGGGTGGATTTCAAACAGAAGCAAAGGGGTGATTTTCTTCTGCCAATTGCATGTATTCATTCTTCTGCAATGTCGATAATTGTTGATGCAATGTTTTGTCTCTACAGATGATGCCCTCTCACAAAGGGTTGGCTGCACTGGCTGTGGAAGGCAAATTAACCAGTTTAAGTCAAGTTCAGTGTTTGTGCATCCTGTACTAAAAGTGGCTATTTGTAAGGTATGACATTTTATTTATTGAATGTATTTCCGATTCAAAAGCATGTTCAAATTTGTTATCTCCTTTTTAGTCATGTTACAATTTTTACACGAGTGACGAGATCAGCAAGGACTCTGATGGAATGGACGAGCAATGCAGGTCTGAAATTTGCACCACTGGATTTGGGCATTCTTGCTGAATATCACAATCTATAAGTACCTTTATTAGCCCATGTTAAAGGTTTTTCAATTAAAGGCAATTTCTCTTTTAAGACCATATTGCTTTCCCTTCTTGCTATATTTTACACACTAATTATTGTACATGTATGTCTGTATGGCGTAAGTTACGTTTACATAACTTTCTTTTGCAGGTGGTGTGCTGAGGGGGGGAACCTCATCTGCTGTGACTATTGCAGTAATGCCTTCTGCAAGAAGTGCATCGTGCGCAACCTCGGACGAAAAGAGCTCTCACTTATCACTGATGAAAACTCCAAATGGCATTGCTATGTTTGTAGGGATGAGCCGCTTCATGAGCTAGTTTCCAAATGTCATACTATGATAAAACCCATTCAAGAACATGGCAAACACAAAGCAAGTGAGAATAGTGAGGACTCTGTGAAGGACAAAAAGAAACCTGTAAAGGAGCATAAAACCGTTGTTAATGGAAAAGAACAGCCAGAAACCTCAGGGACAATGACTTTTACGTATAAAAAACTACAAGTACCCAAAGAGCTTATCAAGAAAACTAAAAAACTTGTAGAAACTACCACTGGTCTGAACAATACTTTTATTCAGTTCATTCAACAAACTGCAGAAGAGGAGACTGATAACTCTATACGATATCGGCATTTGAAAGCTTTCAAATCTGTACTTGCAGATTTAAAAAAGGCCCACAGTGCACTGGAGGATGCACTAGAGCCAGAGTTCAACAATATGGAGTTACTGAATGGCTTGGCCAATGCAACAAAAAAAAGTGAAGCAACAGTCTTGAATAATGATCTAGATGTTGACCATTCCTCAGACACTTTAGATGGGAAAGCTGTTATTGCGCAGCCAGTTGAAGAAAATGACCATGATTCTGCTACTGAAGACACTGGAGAGTGTAAAAGTCCAGTATCTGCTTCTATGGAAGAGACTGAAGAGTGCAAAAGTCCAGCATCCGCTTCTATGGAAGAGGCACAAGAGGGTAAAAGTCCAGCATCTGCTTCTATGGAAGAGGCACAAGAGGGTAAAAGTCCAGCATCTGCTTCTATGGAAGAGGCAGATGAGTGTAAAAGTCCAGCATCTGCTTCTATGGAAGAGGCTGAAGAGTGTAAGAGTCCAGTATCGGCCTGTATGGAGGAGACTGAGCAAAATGACCACAACACGGCTGTTGAGGAAAGTGTGGGCAAGGAGCAGAAAAACTCCAGCACTGAGGAACCGAAGAACAGGCCAGCTCCAGGGATGAAGAAAACAACCACACTAAAAGAACCACAAGTTGATGAGAAACTAGGACCTGAGACAGTCTCTCAAATGAATCAGACCACTCCAGAAATAATTAATATAAAGACTGAGATTTGTGAAGATCCCCAAGAAGACACAGAGGAAATGTCTCTAGATAAAGATATTTTGGCTGTTCCTCCGTCAGTGCCTGAAGAACTGTTTCAGATGGTTGAAAGTCTTGCTGATTCTGCCAAACTTGAGCAAAGTGACACGGCGTCTGTTACAGAAAAAGAGAAACCGTCAAATGGGAATTCACAAGACGTAAAACGCTCACAGCCCAAGGTAAAGAATCTGATCGTCAAACTTACTCCTGTGCCTATTGTTACGACCCGTGAGAGCAGGTCTAAAAACACAGAGAAAGGGGAGACGCAGTCGAAGGCTAAGAAGGAAAGTGAGTCAAGTCCACAGCGCTCACGTCGATCAAGCCGTGTAAAGACTACTCCTCTGAGGAAGCAGACAAAAGAAAAGACTAAAGAAGAATCGTCTGATACGGAGTCTGATAAAAATTCAAAGACAAAAGCCAAAACCAGTAAATTGGTGGATGTGAAAAAAGAAGAGAAGACTATGGACTCTGACTCTGATGAAGTACCAAATGCACTGATTGAGAAAGCGGTTGAGGCAGACAGCTCCGAAGACGAAAAAAGTGTTAAGAAACGTCTATTCAAGCTCGACGACGCCTCGTCTTCAAAACGAAAACGAAAGTCTGAAAGTTCAGATTCAGACAATAAAAACAAAACCAAGACAAACAAATCTAAGCCAAAGAAAAATAAACAAAAGGATTCTGACTCTTCTGATTCTGAAGATGTGGACAAATCAACGAGGAGATCCACCCGTGTAAAGAAACAGGAGAAGGTAAAGGAGGATAAAAGTTCTCTAGAAAAGAAGAGCGGGGATCGTCGAAGGTCCTATGAAAAGAAACGACTGAGTAAGAATTCAAAAGCAGCATCTAAACTGGAGTCTTCATCAAGTGATGAGGAAGATGAGGCTGCTGGAGATGCTGCGGAAGACAGTGATGATCAGAAGATAAAACCTATTGTGGAGAATATTGTTGGAGGAAGTGCACACTTTCATCAGTCTTCAGGTAAATCTCAGTGGCATATTGCATGGGTTTTGTGCTTTTTATTTATTTTGATTTGTGCAGGGGATGAAGTTGATGAAGAGAAAAACGTCTCTCAGCCACTAGATGATTTTGATGATGATCCAGAAAACAGGTGAGTTCAGAAATCTGAAATGGCATGCAGCCTAGACTTTAACAAGATTTTTTTTTTCCCTAAAAGAATTGCAAAAAAGATGCTTCTTGCTAAAATTAAATCCAACTATTCATCCGGGGCTGAAAGTTCCTCTGACAATGAAAAATCTGAACAGGAAGACTCCAAAAAAGTAAAGGACAAAAAAAGTGAAGATGAAAAAAAGACATCAGGTGTGCTTAATTCTGCTGATTCCATGTTAAGCAATACCATTTAATATATTATAGTTCATATAATTTTGTCTCCCTTAAATTGTTAGACTCTAGTGATTCAGAAAACTCTGGTTCTGATGTTGAGGTGAAGAAAGGTGCCAAACGCCACAAACTTCTACGCCACAAGCTGTCTCTAAGTGGGGGTGAATCTGGAGATGAAGGCAAAGGCACTAAGAATGAAAATGCTAAAGAAAAGAAAAAGAAGGGGAAGAAAACTGGTGAGCGCTAGTCCATTCTGTATGTTCAAGTGGTCTTTAATTGTGTGACACCATTAACGTTTGTGTTTTTTTTTTTTTTTTTTGTGTGATTCTAGTGGAAAGCGATAATTCAGATTCTGACTTTGAGAAGCCCGATTCCAGTGCCCAAAGTTCAGGTTCAGAAGCGCTGAGTGAGGCAGTGAGTGATTCTGAGAAAGAGGGCAAGAAAAGAAAGACGAGGTGCGAACTATTGGTCCATATCATATTATCATGTAAAAATGTTCTAGTGCAATAAGCCATGTTATAATGATTACAGATCTTCAAAAAAGACTGAAGACAAGGAGCGGAGTTATAAACAAAAGAAGAAGCGGCGAAGGATCAAAGTTCAGGATTCATCTTCCAGTAATGAGAAAGTAAGGTCTTCACTATTTACATTGAAATTACTGTTATTGGGTAAATTATTGCACCAAACATGCGACTAACCAGACTACACGAGAGTAGCCTGGCCTTAGCCATACGTACACTCCGCTCAATCATCATTTCTCTGCATGTACGTCTGGGTCTGGTCCTTGTGTTTTCGGTTACATCGGTTGAATTCCATCCAACCAATCAGCGAGCGCAGGAGGCAGGTGTTGGAGTTAGTTGTGGGTGACGTCAAGAGTTTGCGCCGAACGGGCAGGTTGTAGTTTGGCAATGGCGAAAAATGCCATAGTAAAGTGATCCGGTCTGGTTCTATCAAGAAAATGAAGCATGAGCAAGAGGAAGTTTAGCAAATGTATTTGCTGGCAAAGAGTGTGGCGCTACTCCCCATGGGCTCCGTTAGCGGCAAAGGAGATGGCTAGGCTAAATGCTAACAACTCACTTGGGCGCATTACATACATGACAGTAAACTCAGATACAATCGGTTCAATCTGCAAAAGGAGTTAACCCCTCCCACCTCTTAACGAAGCTCAATGGAGCACCTCCAGACTTTAGTTCGAAATGTAATTTGTACTATGGTGTGGTACGACCAGGCTATCACAGGAGAGTGTACCGGCTATATATTAAATGTGGAGTTAACGAAATAAACTTCAACAATAAGTGGAATTACCAGCTGGACAAAACATGCAAAATGAAACGAGCTGGTGGACCCAAAGCGAGAAGCCAGAGGTAGAGGGTTTATGGGTTGACAGAACTCGGTCCTGATTGGCAAGTTTTACTTTCGGCCATATTAAGGCCACTTCTTCAAAAGAGGGCGGGAAAGAAGGGGCCGCAATACGCCGTTTTTACATAGTTGATCGTTAGAAAAGTGGCCAATAGATCAGAGCAACTGGAGAAAAAACTGATAATACCCCCGGCGCTGGTTAAATCAGTGCCAGGGGCTATGAAAACATTGGCAAGAACCCTGTCAATGTTTAAGCTGCAGCTTTCAATATTTCTCTTGCTTTGTTATGACTGGGACCCCGCAAATAACTACGAAACTGAATCATGAAAAAGATTCACTTTTGTAGTTATTTGTGGGGTCCCAGTCATAACAAAGGAACTCATAATAACTTGGTTGCAAAGTGACCTGCAATCCACATATCGCACTTAAATTCAATATTGTCTCTTTTCAGAGTGGCGAGGAGGGAGAGGAGGGCGAAGAGGGTGATGATGACCAAAAGGCACGCAAGAAGATCCGCAAAATCTTGAAGGACGACAAACTGCGCTCAGAAACTCGGGATGCCCTTAAAGAGGAGGAGGACAGGAGGAAGCGCATAGCGGAGAGAGAGGCTCTGAGGAAGAGACTCCGAGAGGTACAGGATTTGGTTTGGGTTTAACCTTACAACGGACTCAAATTTTTTGTTTATTTTTTAATGATGCACGAGTTATGATCAGTACTATGTAGCTCATTCGTGAAACATGACTATATTTTACTTCCGCACCTTATCTGCACGGAAGTTACTGCTATAGGTGATTTTAACGTCACACACACCCTATTCTACAGTCTGTGTCTCAAAGAGGGTTTTGCTCCTAATCAGGTGCTGTGTCTGTGATTGCACATTTTGAAGAAATCTACAATAATTTTGTGATGTGATCAGACTGTGCTGATGTAATTCTATTTATTTTTTATTTTTATTATAAATATCACTTTCACAGACCTCCTACTAATGGCAGACTTCCTACTGCTTGCTTCATGGTGTTTCCTTAGAACACTTATTTCACACATTTATTCATGTGTGGATTCTTTTAGGTAATTGAGGTCAAGGAATCATCCCAAGTGTCATGTCCCATTACCACTAAACTTGTACTGGATGAAGACGAAGAAACCAAGGAGCCTTTAGTGCAGGTCCACAGAAATCTTGTAACAAAGCTAAAGCCTCACCAAGTTGATGGTAAGGATTTTTCATTGATTTAATTTAATTTGAATTATTTATAATGGCTTGATTATTATTACCAATAACCAGGAGTCCAGTTTATGTGGGATTGCTGCTGTGAATCTGTGAGAAAGGTCAAGAAATCTGGAGGCTCTGGTTGCATCCTTGCTCACTGCATGGGTCTCGGAAAAACCCTTCAGGTACAACTTCAGGATAATGAATGGCACTTGTTGAATGTGTTTTGTGTGGAGTAATATGCAATTACGAATTTGGACTTTAGGTGGTGACATTTCTCCACACTCTGCTGCTCTGTGACCGACTTGAGTTTAGCACAGCACTGGTGGTTTGTCCTCTGAATACCGTCCTGAATTGGCTCACTGAGTTTGAGAAGTGGCAGGAAGGTTTTAATGACGATGAGACGCTGGAGGTATGGAACATAATGTATGAAACGCATGACTTGTGTTTCTCGTATTGATGTGGTCTGGTTTATGGTTCACAGGTTACCGAGCTGGCCACGGTGAAAAGACCACAAGAAAGAGCTCATGCGTTAGAGCAGTGGCAGGAGTCTGGTGGGATCATGATTATCGGCTATGAGATGTACCGAAACCTCACTCAGGGGAGGAACATCAAAAGCAAGAAACTCAAAGAGACATTTCAGAAAACACTTGTAGATCCAGGTATTCCAGTTCTACCTTTTTAAAATATGTTTCAACTATTAATCATTTTATATATTTGAGGCAAAGATTATACCGCAGTTGCACTTGATCATTCACTTTGTGTTTCTATGGAACAGGGCCAGACTTTGTGATATGCGATGAAGGTCACATTCTCAAAAATGAAGCTTCTGCTGTGTCCAAGGCCATGAACTCTATCAAGACGAGGAGGAGAGTGGTCCTCACAGGAACACCCCTGCAAAACAACCTAATCGAATGTATGACTCCATTAAAGTGTCTCCTTTATGTTTGTTTTTTATTTTGCTGTTGATCTAAAAGTATCTGCTATTGTATCAGACCACTGTATGGTTAACTTCATCAAGGAAAACCTGCTGGGATCAGTGAAGGAGTTCAGGAACCGCTTCATTAACCCCATTCAGAACGGGCAGTGCGCTGACTCCACCATGCACGACGTCCGCATCATGAAGAAGAGGGCACACATTCTGTATGAGATGCTGGCTGGATGTGTTCAGGTAATCACTGAATCAATGACTATACTAGTGATTGTATTGGCTCAACAGACATGCTGCTTTTATTGACACAGCTATAACATGTTATTTGTTCATTTATATATTAAAGAATTAACTTGATGTCAATTCCAGTAGGTTTCTTTGAACAAAATATGCATGTTTTCTCCCTTTTTAAACCTTTATTACAAGCAACTCCCCTCTAATCTTTTTCTTTTCCTTATATGCCTGTCTACAGAGAAAGGATTACTCAGCACTTACAAAGTTTCTTCCTCCGAAGCACGAGTATGTGCTCTCAGTGAGAATGTCTCCTATCCAGTGTCGACTGTACAGATATTACCTGGAGCACTTTACTGGTGAGCTTCACACAGAACTTTCTTTTCCTCAACTCTTCAGATGTTCACATGTTGAACAGCAAATCACAGCTCAGAATTCTCTCGTGTCTCCTTAATGTATGTTTATAGTGGGGTTCTTTTTGGATGACTTTTGCTATAATATACAACTTTTTAGGTACATGGAGTTGCCAGTTTGTGGATTAATTGACTTAAATATATTGTCTAAACTACAAGTAGTGCGCTAGAGAGGCAGCTGACAAAATGGCCAAGGAAAAGTTTCAGTCAAGATTCCCCTTAATAAAAATCTCAGATAGGAGCATGGCGTGAGGGGGAGAAACTTCAAAACCTGAAAACTGTTCAGTGATGATTTTAGACCGGTATAGTGGTTTTATGTTTAGCCAGTTTTAGCAATGGCACAATGATACGATATATAATTGCAGTATTGCTACTCTTTTATAGTATTATTTGGACACGGTTACCTTTTTATCTTGACACTTGAACCAACTTTATTCTTTTGTCTGATTTACGACAAGTTATTGTAGTTTTGCTGTGAGGTGCAACTTAACATTCCACATTCATTCATCGATTCCTTTCGGGTCTGTTTGGTGCAGGTGCAGGGAATGCTGTGGAAGGGGGCCGAGGCCGCTCTGGGACCAAACTCTTCCAGGATTTCCAGATGCTCAGCAGAATCTGGACTCATCCGTGGTGCCTTCATCTGGACTACATCAGTAAAGAAAACAGGGTAAAACTTTTGACAAACAAGCGATTAAAATATCAATTGACAAACATGCCCAAAGAAAGGTTGTACATAACAGCATAATGGTCATACTGTGTCAACCTTACTTTAGCTAACGGTTACTGTATTGTGCGTTCTTGTATATCTTTACAGTTATTCATGTCATGAACAACAAGAAAACAACCGTGTTATAAATCTAGTTCTGTTTGGTTCTATCACAAGTTTTTCCATGCATGTACTTTTGTACTCAACAGAAATTAGATACAGACACAATAATTGAAAGAAGACCCCCTTCGTTCAGCCAATCAGATAACAGGTTTTTTTAATAAAATAGGACGGCATGTTGTAATTTGATCTCTTTGGTGTTTGTCCCAAACAAATCTGTTTATGAAACCAAAAAAAGTTAGGTACTCCAGATTTAATACTTCAGGCCACCGTAGTTGTCGTCATGAACGGAAAAGGTCCGTGGACTTGAGCGCATGCATGACTCTTAGATTTAAAAACTGCTTCAGCAACTCTAAAGGCCTGTGTACACTCGCGCGGCGCTGGTTACGTTGGACTTACGTAACCACAGTTTGGAGTTTTGAAGAGAATGTTGTAATCCCACAACCAACCACGTGATGGCGATCTCACAGGAGTTGCTTGAGAAACCAAAGCGTTTCCATTTACGCTGCTACTTTCTCCTCTTCAGAACAAAAACATTAGCGAAGCTGTTTGAGATCATTACATACAGTATGTTTCTCTTGTGGCTTTATGTGGCAGTTCTATGGACTCATCGTTTCAACTCATTTAACTGTGATGTTTTGAATAAAGACACAGTTCTTATTGGAAACTAGTTATTATTACATTGTATTTAGCACAAACGGCAAAACAATAAGTGGTAAATATCTGAGACAAACATGAACTATTTACAAGTGCAGGAGAAATGCAACAGACGCGATAAGCTACGAGTGCAGAATCAAACAAAGACAGGAACAGTGCAAAACAAACTACTGCACAGTTTATAAGTTATAGATATGTTAGATATGCAACATAACTCTAGTCCAGTCTCCACATAGATCAGGCTCTGAGCCACGAGCCCAAACTGATTTTCCTTCGGTTCCTTCGAAGCACGAAGCAGTCTGCTCCGAAGTGCCTCGTCCATGCTCCTGCAGCCGCTTCATGCTTCACAGAAAGTAATCACACACGGACCAATCACAGCGGAGCTTCCGTACAGCGCCGGCTGCGTAGTTAAACATTTTTGAGGGTGCGCGGCAGGCTACGTAAGGGCCTTGCGGTGATCCACGCGTTGCGGAAGTGACGTCACCACCATAAACTCCGCGCGACTATACACTAGGCTTAAGACTCTCGGAAGACTCAAGTGACGACACTGGGGGCACCGTAACCCACTGAGAAAAGTTGTTAAATTGGACCGGTTATTTGAAACATTAGCGTCAACATGTTTTGCGGAGGTTACCGCCTACACCGGTTAGCAAGACACCCCTAAGGTAAATTTCCTGTTCCATTATGATTCTAACTGTGTGTTCTCCTGTTCTGTGCCATAGGGGTTCTTTGACGAGGACAGTATGGATGAGTTTATCGCTTCAGAAACTGACGAATCATCCATGAGTGTCAGTTCTGCAGATGAGACGCCCAAGAAGTAAATATGCAGACAAAGTCACTCTGTTATTATGTAATAGATTGTTCTGAACTTACCTGTTTTTGTATCAGGAAAAAGAAAAAAGGCAAGAAAAAGGGATCTGAAGAATCTGATAGTGATGATGTAGAAGTGATCAAGGAGTGGAATACCAGTTCTCGAGGGCGAAATGGTGAACCGCCAACCGGTCGCAGTCGGCAAAAAGTTGAAGAAGAACGTAAGTTACCAAAGAAAATAGTTATTTAAATGCACCATTTGAAACACCCAAGGACACTGCACAACAGGGTTAAATACACTGATGACATGTTGACGAGACAAAAGGGGGACAGAGAGCTGAAGGGGTGGGTGGGTGTGTTAAAGTGGAGGAGGTTGAACATGTAGTGGTGTAAATGATTTTGAAGTTGATTTGGGATGAGATGCTTAATGCAAACAGATTGACTGGCCAATGGCCTTTTAATTGGCGCTTTTTGTTGTTGGGGGTTAGTAAATACCTAAAATAAATGGTATGGTTATTATATAATACCTTTTTATGGATTTTGATGGAATGGGTTTGTTTTGGAAGAGCAGGAGAGAAAAACATTAATATTTAATATTTTGAGGGTTTTATTGCTCATCCTTTTCCATGGTAGCCCATCAACCTGTTGGAAAGAAGTTAAGGCCGATATTTACTAATACCGTTTATTTCTTCATTAGTTGAGTTGAAACATTTTATATAAAAAGTTACATGTATACCCTCATAGTGTCCAACGGATTTGCTACAACCTACTGAAATTTCTATTGAGAAAATGTTTTTCATGATTATATTAAGTTTTTTTATTTTTTATATAGGGCATTTTACTTACCAAGCTCACCAAAAGCGCTTTACAATTGTTCAAAGTAGAGCACTAGTTACTTTTCAAGATGCATCTTGTCCAGCCAATAGTTCTATCTCTTTCCGTGATGATTGTTATACTCTTAATTGTAGTAAATTGACTTGAGTGATTGTTTGTCTGTCCATCAGCTGTTCGACCAGCTGCCTCACCGTCCGGGAGTCCCCCTGCCGACTGGCACAGAGACTTTATCACCGATGCCGATTCTGCAATCCTGGAGCACTCAGGAAAAATGGTTCTACTTTTTGAGGTACTTCGAATGGCAGAGGAATTGGACGAGAAAGTGTAAGTCTCTAAAACCATGAAGATGATGATGGCTTGTTTAATTGCCGTCACTGATAATGCTTTTGTGCTTTCAGGTTGGTTTTCAGTCAGTCCCTTATTTCTCTGGATTTAATAGAGGATTTCTTGGAACTGGCTTGTAAAAGAGGGGAGGATGGGGAGGAGGGCGAAGATGGTGAAGTAAAGCCATCTCCTTACAAAGGTACTATGACATGTGTCTTTAGCTGAGAAAACACTGCACAACGTTTTGCCAGATTTTAGTCTCATTTTTACTGCTGGTCCGTTATCTTCAGTCTTTCGGTGTGTGCTGGAATCCGCTGCTGATGCAATTAGACTAAATGTTTTCAATCCCGCAGTTTATTTCACATCAGCAATAAGACGTTACATTTTCAGATGAGAGCTGCACAAACAATGACAAAAGCAAGACATGTGTCATGTTACTTCTGCCATAAAGGACAAATCTCTGAGGGGCAGTCAGTGTAATCAATGTTAATATCATTCAGTGCTGCGTGTTGTTAGCCCCAAAAAGTGTTTACCCCAAGTAGATTTGCACCATCGGTCTATTAGAATATCTGGAATGGGTATAACTGTTTTATAGCTGTCCCACCAATGGGCACAGGGGGCGCCCACGGTACTGCAGACTAAATTTACGTGGGCTACCCATAAAAAGGCCCCATATAATTCAATGCAAACTAAAACAGCTCGACCTCAGCTGACAGAACCTATAGCTTTCATAAATGTAAGATTTTGTAGGGGATTTTAATCTCCCTTGTCATAGTTAACTTTAAAAAAAAAAAAAAAAAATCCGTTGGTTTTCTATAACTCCACACTTTAATGCAACAAACTCTGCTCGTTTGGCTCCCGCTTTAGCGCCACTCTGACAAACAACCACTGATGGGTCAGAACGCGGCCGACCCCCTCTGTGCATGAGAGCCACACACGTATTTGCTGCAAAGCATCAAGGGAGCTCATTTGCTGCGCAGGACCGGGAGTTTGGGCGAGTTCTGCTAATCATTTGTCACATACATACACGGGGTATGTATTTGACATATGATTTGCAGAACTCACGGGGTATGTCACATGCGCTACTGAGCACAAGCCATTGATTTGAATAGGGCGCCAACTTGGATCACCAGGGCTTGGTTTGCACTTACAATATTTACTACATTAGTAAATTAATAATATTTAAAACTTTTTTTTTGGCTCTTAATCCATTTTTGCCCCATTAATAATAAACGGGCTCCCTCCTAACTGCAGTCGTGCAGTGTGTTCTCTTTATAACGTTCTAAAACTGACAATTCTGCAAAAGTTATGCTGTGTGTCCTCATTGAAATAGTTAACATTTGTGACATGTCCATGTGGTTCTTGGTATATAAATTAATCACATCTCCAGCACTTCAAATATTGGATATTAATCTAGTCGTGTATACTAATTGTACGTGGGCTGTAAGTAGTTAAATACATAGTTGTAACGAATAGTTTACCAGATGAATACTATTTCAGTAATCAACTCGATGTGTGACCAGACATCTCACTGAAGATGTGACCAGAATAAAGCCCAAGTGGTGCCCCTAGAGAACATGTATAAAAAGTCCTATATTCTAATCCATATTCACTGACCTTAAAAAATAATCAAAATAATTGTTAATTACATTAATTTGTATCATTTTCCTACTGTATATGTTCCGAAAAATATTTCATCACCGTTGTAGTATTTACTTGTCTCTGCGATAGAATTTTTGAAATACTAAAGCGGGTACAGAGTGATTGATGCACTTTTTTTCTTGCGCTGTTTGATGTTGTGTGAATGTAAAATACTTGTACTCTTGCTTATTAACTTTAAACACACACAGGCGCTTACAAATTCACCGCTGTTGGTGTAAGGTCATGTTCCTAATTAAACTGGAGCAGCTGTTTTTGCTTTCATTTTGGAAATGATTAGACCTTGACTTTTTATTCCACAAAAAATGTTTGCTCAAGGGTTTGTAATTTGTAATGAAAAGATCACAGTGCTGTAATTGGAAACATGCTGAATGCTGGTTATGAAGGCTGGTAGGGGGTGGGCCATCTTGAAGGCTAAACATGGTTGGTGATTTTGCTCTTTTTACGTCCAAGCTTATGTGAATTAGGGCTGTAATAATATATATTGTGATAGACATGTGATCAATAGCAATAGAAAATGGGGTCGATATAATGTTTGATAATTTCACTTAATTCCGTTAGAAAAAATGAAAAACCAAAAGCCGAGCAAGATGCGCACTTTATTCTGGGAGAATTAGTCAGAAGCTTTTCTGCTATCACGGCCGAGCATGAACTGCAAGGCATTCTCGGAAATGCAACAAGAAAAATGAAAACTTAACAACAATGGCTGGCTAAAGGGGCGTTCAGACCGAACCATGTGTTGCGTCAAGTTTCAGTTCTGTGTCAATGCGGAGGAATGAGTGCGGCAGCACGAGAGGAAAATATAATTGTACATTAAAAAAAGGAAATGTCACGTTTGGCAGTATTTTGGAGTTTTGAAGTCTGACACAACTCAGCAATGCAGCCTGCAAACTTTGCAAGGTCTTGGAACACAGCACATGAATTTAGGTTTAAAAAACAAACAAATAATTATTGATATTGACTGATGTGAAACACTTTTCTCGTGATATCGTTTTCAGCCATATGGCTCAGCCATAACGTGAATATAAATCAGCAAATATATTTGTTTATGCTGATTTTAAACTATAGTCGAACCTGGACAAAATTGCACACACAAACGGACAAAGTTCATGCGTCCTTTTTACTTGGTTGCCCAGTCCAAGGAGAACATGTCCTCTCGGAGAGAGCGCACAGAGCTTGGGCTCTTTGAGGGCAGATCTGAACTCAGACCAGATCGTAACTTGCTTTTGGTCACACCTTCATATGCATATAGGGATGGAAGAACCAACAGAACAGAGGAACAATGAGACAAGACCTTCCTTATTAACATGTAAAGTAACCCTCCTGTTAAGATATAAATAGTACAAGGCCCATACTTCCTCTTAGCAAAGTGGATTAACAGAAAGAACCCCCTTCGTCCAGACATTCTGGCGCCAAAGGTGAATTAAAATGCAACCACCCAAATGTATTTTAACCACATATGATTATATAAAATTATAACTTAAACAACATCCTAATGTCAGTTTTGTACAATACAACTTTCTGTGCAGGTGAAGGCAAATGGTACCGGAACATTGATTACTACCGCCTAGATGGCTCGACGAACGCAACCACAAGAAAGAAGTGGGCGGAAGAATTTAATGACACCAGTAACATAAGGTACCTTCAAAGTCAATATCAATCTATGAGATTTGTTATGAAGTGTATTATAACCTGCGCCTTTTTCAGAGGTCGGTTGTTCCTTATCTCAACGCGAGCTGGCTCATTGGGCATCAACCTTGTAGCTGCTAATAGAGTCATTATTTTTGATGCGTCCTGGAATCCTTCTTACGATGTCCAAAGTATATTCAGAGTGTACAGATTTGGCCAAGTTAAAACAGTCTTTGTGTACCGTTTTTTGGCTCAGGTATGACTCTTGTATTATTGGTCTGAAAATGAATCTACAAAATAGGCTTTTAAATTATTTTGAATGAAATGTAATTATTTTCCTAGGGAACAATGGAAGAGAAAATTTATGAACGGCAAGTAACCAAGCAGTCTTTGTCATTCCGAGTTGTGGACCAACAACAAATTGAAAGGCACTTTACAATGAATGAGCTGGCCGAGCTCTACACCTTTGAACCAGACCAGCTGGACGATCCCTCTGAAAAGAAGAAGAAAAGGGACACCCCAATGCTTCCTAAGGTAAACATTGTTTGTCTTGTATATTGTAATTTCCCATTTAAACACTTAAACTGTAGTGATCAAAAAGACTGCAGGAAACAAGATTTTAATCTGAGTAACCCATTAACCTAACATTTAATTGTGTTCTTCTTGACTCTTCAAACAAAACCTCTCTATTAAACCTATTAACTGC
Organism: Knipowitschia caucasica; assembly: GCA_964034765.1. Taxonomy (NCBI): domain Eukaryota; kingdom Metazoa; phylum Chordata; class Actinopteri; order Gobiiformes; family Gobiidae; genus Knipowitschia; species Knipowitschia caucasica. Next base: position 21,596,015 of record OZ035830.1, read on the forward strand.
AGTAAATGTCTTTTATGCTCAAACAAATGAAATATCCTTTGGAGCAATTTTGCTGTAACAAGCTTGGCATTCCTACTGGCATGCCAGCCAGTATCCTGGTTGGCCTTTCCGGGATCTTTTATTTTGTCTCTTCATAATCTGTGACTCCTCTCCTTAATGCATGTGGTGTGTCAGTATTTGGGCCCAAAGGGTTTTGATATGAAGAAACAACCGTGGTATAAGCCATGTGGCTTTGAACAGCTGCACAAGTTTTGCTGTTTACAGCTATTTACTAAACAAGTCTGTTCATTGCAAAGCTGATGGACCACTATAAAACCCTCTTTCCCGAATTGTCTTAGTTTTTTTTCTATCCTTGTCTCATAATTGCCCACACATCTCCTCTTCTTTTTGATGTGTGCATTTCTTTTTTTATTGGCTTGACTTCACAGAGGTCTGTAAATATATGGATCTGTTATAAACTTGTTGGCATTTCAGTGACACAATACTAAATAGTTGGTAGTCCAGCAGCAGGAGCAGGACCTTTGAACCATAGGTTATTGGCAATGCTGCTGCTAAACTACAGCTGTACGGAAGGAATTTTCAGTTTGGAAAAATGTGATGATGAGTCGGACTGTAGCCATCACAGTGAGCCAAAAAGGCCTAAGACAAGTAGGCAGACCACTTTTAAGATGATTGTTTGAACAGCCATTGTAACAGGTGCTTATTTTTTGAAATGTAACTATTCTACACTGCACACGCACATACAAAGTTCTATCTTTTGACATCTAGCTGTATGGGGCACCGCTTTTCATGTTGTCAAGAATTCTCTCTCAAATATTCCTTGTCTGTTGTTGTGGTTTGCTGTTCAAACTCTTGTCTTTCCTATGATTTAATTTAGAGATGCACCGATCCAGCTTTTTTACTACCGATACCAGAGCTATGGGTTTCTGCCGATACGATGATAATGCTAAAATGTATTTAATAATTGAACTCTTTGTTCAAGTAACTGCAAAAGCAGTGGATGAACTAAAGCGCTAAACTTTCCAGATAAAAATGGATTCCACATAAATGTGCAATACTGCAACTATAAAGAGCTGCTCAATGTTCACATTAAACATTCCAACACTGTATTATACCTTATACATTTATTGAATATAAATGTACTTATATTAACTGTGTTTGAATAAAAAAACACTTACAACAAACAAAACACGCTGCATGAAAATGTAAATAAATAATAGTACCGTAGCTTTAACTGGATTTCAGATATGTATTTGGCGACGGCATGTACCTGGGTTCCAAATGGTCTATGGGGCTGCGAGCCAAACTGATGAACTCCAACACTTTCGGGTTGTTGCTGAAAAGCTTTAAGTGACGCTGCGTCAGTGTCATCTGTGCCTCGTTTTCACGTAATCTCCTTTCGATGCAAAAAATCCCCATGCTGTTTCTCGTAGTGCTTAGGTGTGTTGTATTTCGCTAGTTTACCGCCGCGTGAACAACGCTGATTCTTTTCTGCGCTCCATGCTGTGTTGTTGTTGTAGAGCGCCACGAGGAAGTGACGTGTACGTGACGTGTACGTGAGATCTGATAAATTACTTTTAATTAATTCATTTTATACGTATATGTAAATTATGCACAATGTATTTTAAGACATTAAAATACCTGGTATGTATTAAAAAATATATATAATTTTTTTTTTTTTTAAGAAAAGAAAATGGATCGGCAGCACGGCGCCTCTCTGTACGCAGATATCCAATCCAGTATTTTTTCTGGTATCGGCGCCGATATCGATACCAGTATCGGATTGGTGCATCCCTAATTTAATTATTGATTATTAGGATATCCCTGAAACTTCAGTAAGCTTTAAAGCGGGTAGTGGAAGTGATAGGCTTTTCTGATAGTCTCCACTCAGCCTTATTGCATAACATGAGCTGCCTCCTATTTAATTTTATCATATTTTCCACCACGCCCCATGTCCTCACTGTTCTGTTTTTGCTATCATCTACATCTGCTACTCTTACTCATCACTGCACCAAGATGTTCAAAGCGACATCACTTTTTGTTCTTCTGGCTGCCCTCTGGCCTTCTTTAGTCTGATGCAGGGTCATTATTGAAACCCCACTGTTAAAGATGGCTCAAAGAAACTAATTGGAGACGAAGCAACGGGGCACATTACCTTCTAATGACATGGAGTGTTCATTTGACCAAACATGAGATGGGCCGGATCCTTGGACCTGCAGGTCTGGGCCTTGGCCCAGTCTGTGGCCAGAGGCTGCAGTACCACAGAAGTCATCCTCGCAAGGGCAATATGTTCAGTTCACATTAATTTTAACTGTTAACAGAGGAACTGCTGCAATGTACATGACTCTGGTTGTCAGGTGGAGTGAATGTGACTGGGGTAGTTTTGCAGATAAATTCCAATTTGGTTTTACTGCAACTGGTAAATAAACTGAATCGGACTCGTAAAGAGCTCCAAAGTCGCAGGCTCTATATTTGTTTTTGGACCATCCCAAAACCCAAGCACTAGAGGGTTGAGATTAGCCTGGGAATGCCCATCCTGCTGTGTGCTTTTGAGTGACTTTGAACTGCACAAAATCCAGGTCGAACTGTTTGAATGGACTTTGGCGAAAAATCCCAGAACGGCGAGCAACAAAATGACTGACAATGATGGTGGGATAGTGGTGATGTTTACGGTCCAACAGCAGGTCCTCCTTTTTCACGCGATCGTATATTGATATGCTTTTGCCAAATATCGATTTAAAACTTTTTTTTTTTTTTTTAAATGAGTATCAATACTTAATATATGGCTACATTACGCATCTCCATTCCACTTATCATGAAGTGTATTTTTTCACTTAACATTTTTCTTTTATTTATGCCATAAATAGTTGTAGGTATATTTCTGACCAATATATCGATAATTGTTATCGTGAGCTTTGTATCGTATCGTGAGGTACCCTGAGGTTCCCACCCCTAGTCACCATTGTGTAAACAGCACTCTTCAGGATTTTTCCTCGTTGAATTTCTGTTCTCCTGCAAATATGACATTCAAATCAGCGAGAAAGCGGCGCTGTTAGAATTTATTTTGCAACTTCATGGATATAAAACACCGTAACATCAGCCAGGGCATACATACACGTGCACACTGTGAGGACATCACAGATGTATCTGTGGTAGTATTTGCCGAACAGCTTTGATCTGACATGAGGACCCACTGGTGCACTGGTCTGGCCCGGGTGATGCTGCTGTCTGCCCCTCTTCGGCATTGAGCACTTCTTCCCTGCTCGGGAGTGTGCAGTGACGCAACTTTCAGTCAAAATACATACACATAAAACATATGATATAGTTGATTATTAGAAAAGTGGTTAATTGATCAGGGCAACAAAGATCACTCTGATCAAGCACCGGCGAGGAAAAATGATATTTTACCTTTGTTTTTTGGGACGTCTTTAAAGGCACTTGATGAAAACGTTTTCTTGCTACAATCTTCCAAAAAAGGGGGAGGATTGCATTTGTTATTGTATCAAGAAATGCAGTGTTGTTGGTTCCAAGATGAATAGTGCGACTGTATCACTTAGTAACGTATCTCAATTTGTTGGTATTTTTTAAATTTTCTAACGTTTTTGGGTTGCACTGCGCCAGAGGAGAGGCTGCGCTTATCCACTACAGATAGACTGGTGTAAGCCTCGCCATGCTTGTCTCATTAGCCATAGAAAAACTCTTGATCTATAAGTAAATCCTTGACACACTATTTAATCATCCTATCGCCAGTCTATGATCTACACTACATCCAGGATCCATTTTGCTTCTTGTTGAAGCTTTTCTGCTGGTGAGTCAGAGGTTTGTTTGACTTCTGTGTTTTGCCAGCCTCCGGACAAGTTTGAACTTGTCAAATTGGAGGTGAAGAGAGTTCTAATAACAGTAACTGCGACAGACCATGTTCATCATGTTTTAACTCTGGTTTATGTTCATTATGCCTAATTATTGTATTTTTCTACATACATTTAATATTTCAAGAAACTAGAATTCAGTATACAAGAATTGGAAATACAGGGTGTCTTTTTGTGTAGCTTTTGATGTTTCTCTTGTTGTGAACAAAATTTAACTAGAATAAACAACTAAATTATGCACATGAGTCATGACTTCTTGTCAGTTCATTTGTATCTTTGGGCTTGGCGATGCTTGAATCCTCATGACCTTCCAGATGGCCTGCCCTTGTACAGCTTTCCACTCAATATATCCAGTGCTAGCATAGACATGTTTTTTATAGGAATGTACCTTGTTTATTGTCTTTGTTTAGCCCTTTGTGACATGCACAATTTTGTTTCTTTGTCAAGTGACTGACAGCTAGATCATCCCCTCATGCAGGCCCTGGAGGGTGTTACAACGTAGTTGTGAAGCAGTAACTGCTCGGCGTGGGCCATTCGGGTTATGTGTATCATTTATGTGCAGCTGGTGGGGAATAGTTTTGACGGGCTATGTTTAGGTATTACAAATATCCTGGCTCCGCACATTCCTGCTGCTGTGATCCTGTCTTGGCCCCCTGTGTTGCCATGGTAAACCCACCTGTGTTTTAAGATTCGGCTGACAAACGGTGTCTGTAGAAGTTGATTTCTTAGGACCAACACTGATTCCACAAGGGAAAATGTATAGTATTGTTTTATTCTCGTGAATACTGTCTCATTCCTTTTTTATACTTGGCCGCACCATTGAATAAAATGGCAGCTGACAGGACCTTGATTTTCTGCAAAATTGTTATTTTAGAGTGAGACTCTTGTTTCTTTCCAGATTGAAGGGGAAGGCTTTTTGATCAGCAAAACTAATGGAAATGTGTTGACATGGTCATTGAGTAGTGATCTTCTCACATATTTTAAATTGCTATACGGTTATGTTTTGCAGTTTGATGTACATTTTCTACAGTCCAGAATATTTGCTTCCAAACATCAAACTTATGTTTCAAAAATGTGTAAATATCCTAAAAAATAGTCTTGTTATTTCTCTTTTGACTTGTTTGTTCACGTCAGCTGTAGCAGATTTCCAGATCATGGCTCTTAGAATGAGACTGTCTGGTCTTTGGTCTTGAATGAAAAAGCCTGTTCTTTGTTATATTTTGGCATCGTCATAATTGAATAAGAACAACAGTCTGTGATGCCATATGCCAAAATTCCTTTTGAGATGTGACTCTATAAAAACAGTCCACACTCCCCACGCTTTGGGCCAATGGGTTAATTTACCACTTTTTCAGTACATTTGCCCACCCAGTGTTGCTTGGGGCTTTTCTGTTTCCTCTCAATAAAGCGATCTGCTTCACCAGGCGGCCCTTAAAGGATGACAATGGCCCAGGTCGAGTTACCTACAATCATTAGTGCTGCTCTGAACGCAGCAGCACGCTGCCTGTGAGATGGACAGACCACCCCAGAGCCCCGCTGAGTACAGATTACTGCAGTACCTCCAAATGCACTGCTCACCGGCTGTGTACTGTCATCTGACCTGCAGCGCCACTGACCCGTACTGCTAATGTCTGATATGCTTCTTCTGACGAGACAGCGATTGACTTAAGTCAAACATGTTACATGTATGAATAAGGTAGTATTGGGTATTCACGTCAAATGTTCATAAAACATTTTACTTTAAAATTATAATGAAGTAGACATTTATATGACTATTTTCTTTTTTCTGCTAGGACTTTGAATCCTATTTGACCAGATGAAAATTGCACAGCAGTAGAATTGGGGCTTGTGTCCTTTAATTTTCTCACCTCTGTTGCGGTGAGATTGAGTACAAGGGGAACATGGGTTTCTTTCTAATGTGCTGTTCACTTATCTTTATTATTAAATGTCTTTGGGGCAGTCCCTTTTGTTAACTGACTCTGGCGGTGGGTAATGATGCAACTCCTGTATGAAGTTTCCAGAAGTCTCAGTTAATGCAAAGAAAAGAAAAAAAGAGCATAGTGTAGTAATTTAAACCATGTTTATGTGAGCAGCATCTGGTCCAACTCTCCATTTTTACTCAGGTATTGTTTTCAATAACAATGTGGTCATGGAAACCAGATTCTGACAAAAAGTATGTGGTATTTGTTTTGTTTGCTTTTTTATAAGTTGTCTAATCTGTCTAATTCCTTTTCCAGGCAACGCCAAGTTTTGCATCATAAAGCTGTTAAAACTGTCAGTCCATGTTCAACAGACAAAATTACTCTGAGTGTGTGCGTGTTCTCAAGCACACTCTTTGATTTTATAAATTGTGCAACGTTCGATATAAACGTAGAATGTTAAATGACAAACCATGCAGATGGGTCACTTCACTTCAGGTTACGTTGTGGGGACCAGGTGCAAGTGTTAGGACTTTTCATGATGTCGCGCCAGGAAAAATGTTTATCCTCCATTTATACAAAAAAAAAGTCTATGCCCTGTTTTTAGTTACTGTAATACTTAAGTATCTAAACACTGAAGATACTTAACTGATTTAATTTTAGTATATACATATTTTTTTCTTCAAACTGCCAAAGAAAAACATACAATAACATTCTTTTTAGTCGTGCAACACTCTGATCATCTTTTATTTACCGGCAGGATGCAGTTTTGGCTGAGATGCTCCAAAACAACAAGGACCAGATTGTTTGTTACCACGAGCACGACTCACTGCTTGATCATAAGGAGGAGGAAGCCCTGAGCGAGGAGGACCGCAAGGCGGCCTGGGCAGAGTATGAAGATGAGAAGAAGGTGAGTACTTCAAATGGACACCTCACCACATGTATATGTATACATCCTCATTCCAAACCGATCTTACCTTGGGGTTTCCTATGCCCTTTCCAGGTTAACAACCTTTTTTGACTTGCAATAATAGTATCACTTTCATTCATCAATTATTTCATATAGTCTTGGCATTAGCTGTAGGTTCAGTGCATATAACTCCGAGCCAATGAGGTCATAGTTGTCCCATTACATTTATTACATGAATACATGGTGTAAGGACAGGGATCATACATACAAGAACCAATCCAGTGCCCTGTTGGTTCCTGATGTGTATTTGAGTTGGACCATTGTAATTCTTTCATCAGTTGACAGTTTCTCTCTGTAGATTCTCAGGTGGCGCACTATGCCCAGTTTTCTATCCCCAACTTCAATGGGCAATTAGCGCAGTTTATTTGTAAAGGTGTGTGTCTGCTGAGCCGATGTTGTAATGGATCAGAAGTCGCTCTCCTCTCTGTGTAATTCTAGAGTCTAATTCACTCTAATGATTATTTTTCCAACACGCTCTCCCCTGTGCCTTCTGACTGGCTTAAGCTGGTTTTCACTGTGCTTTAGAAAAGAACAGAGAGCTTCGGTCACAAAGGCATGAGTGCAGAGATCACATTTGTCTTCACATTAGTTCTGTGTGTTATCTGCTGATTATGCAGAGGGCGCACAACACTTGCAGGATCATTCCAAATACCAGGGAGCTTTGCAGGGGAAACAACTGGAACGCAACCCAAAACTCCGCTAATGTCCCCACAACTTAAGGGCTGGCCTGTGGTGGCTGGGATAAGCGGCGTGTGTTAATATCAGATTTGCAGCTCGGGAAATGAGACAGAACATTGAGAACCTGAGCTGGAGCCCCACTGCAGACTGAAACTAGGAGTGCCCTTTTGGTGACTTCAGAAAAGTCAAACAAGACAATTCAAGGTATGAAATGTTCCACGATACGGCAATAAAATATGAAATTATTTCATATGTGATTGGTATGAAGCTAGAGCAATCTTTGCAGACATAGGGAGAACATGCAAACTCCTCATAGAAAGGCCGGTAAACAATTGAATGAGATTTTAACAAATATTTTTGAAAAACTCAACCTGTACAGAATCAATTAATTGAAAGAATAGTCATCTATATAATGATCAAAATCGGATTCCAGCCTTGTTTGTTTAAAGTCTAGATTATCTAAAGATGTCTTCTGTTTAAACATATGTCTCAGATTGTAAACTCAGGGTGATGCCTGACCAAATATTATGGGGTTTTAATTTAAACTGCGCTGGAGTATTTTCACATACTCTCAAAACCTTCACTGTTCACTATGCAATGCTAATAAATGACTTTTTCGACTCCAAAAACCTCGCTTGGATTAAAAGTAGGTTACCAAATTAGGGTCTAAGTGGTTCTAAATTAACCAGGGCTGGTCAAGCTGGGAAAAAGAATAAAACTTCAGTTCGAAAGAGTTTTTTTTTTTTTAATCACTGGTTTTTATTCCACTGGCCTGGATCTTTCTATGTGGAGGTTTCATGTTTGTGCCTGGGAGATTTTCCTCCGGGCGCTTCGATTTCCCCCACCACCCAAAACATCATACGTGAAATCCTCAGACTATGGAGATGGGTCCCCTGACACCTGTCCCCACTGCTCCACTCCAGGGCCCTAGTGGCTTGAAGGATGGGTCAAATGCAGAGGTCAAATTCCATGCAATGCAAATGGCAAATAACACTCAACTTAAAGTCTGTTCGAATGGCGAAACCGACAGCAAACACCTAATATCTTTTTAAATGGAATAGAGCTTGAAGTTGTGCACAGAGCAGTGTAATTAATAAGGCTTTACTGTGGAACAGTCCAAGCAATGACATAATACAGTAATATCGGGACTATAAGTGGCTATTTTTTTCGAGTTTTTTATACCCTGCGCCCTAAATAGTGATTTTTATTGTTAGATTTCCCCGGGGTGCAGGAGAATTTGGGCGTCACTCATCAGCTATGGTTTATGTTTATGTGAACAGCAAAGCAACGACTCGATGAAACGCAGGGAAACACTGGACTCCATTCAATGTGATTAGGGCTGTTTGTATAGTCCAGCGAGTCCTGTAGTTTTATCACCTAGTTACGATTTGAGCCTCATTGGCAAAGAAAATTGGAGATAATCTTCTCAATGGAGAACAATTGCAAATAAAATAGATTATCAAGGAAAAGCAGAAAATGGTTTTTAGTGTTGGTATAGTTCAATACCAGTTCTGATGATCAAATTACAATTGCATTAGCAGACCAGACGTGTCGAGTAGAGTCTCAGCCCCAGTCAAAAATGTGCAAATCCAGTATATGGTTGTTTTGAGGTTTTTGTACAGTTTGGACATGCACACCTGTCTGCGACAAAAGACCATCCAAGACCCCCGCGGGCCCCTGACACGCACACACGCACAGCCCACATACCGGATGGCCAGATTACAGGGCACAGAGAAACCATCTGCAGCAGAGGCTCAATTACACAAAAACATCGGCATCCTGCTGTCCTTTACTGGGACAAGACTGTTTACTCGGGTCACTCCATTTGTAAACGCACACATTCATTCTGGACAGCAGTAAGTGCTTTTGGTTCAAGTCCCTATGGGTTGTCCATCTTATTATGATCCATGTTCAGGGCTAATTGGTTAATGACAATATCTACTGATAGCTGACTAGTAAGTGTTATAATTGCCTTTGTTTACTAACAAATGAAAATCAAGGTATAAACGCCAGGGCTTGCTCAAAACCTATAGCTTTTTATTACAATCTTAACTAAACTTACGAATCACAAGGTTTCTGATTAAAATGCCACAATAAATACAAAATTGTAAGCTAATTTGTTCTATATATTCTCCTTTTTGAAGTTTTCGCCCGTGAAAATCCTTATTGTTTAAAATATAATAAGCCTGTCCTATAAGTATTTGTCAACTAAGACACCATTAAACCCTGAGATTATGGAAAGATAATCCATGCCCCAGTATCCTTGCGCCTTTCCCATCATGCCAAATGTAATTTTAGCACGGGCCTAACTGTATTTGTGTTTGATGTTGCAGGGTTTGTCTCAGATGAGGAATGCTCCGATGGCCTTCTCCCAAATGGACATGGGCGCCCAATCCTACGTCAACTTCAACTTTGCGGCCTTAGCCACAATGTCCAACCAGCAGCTGGAGGCAAGTAATGAGCTACATATGCCCCTCTGCTCGCCCCTCGCCCCCCGACACGGCACCCTGCATTCCTCAGACCCCATTGCTAACTGTGACAGTTTGTAATACGCCGATGTCTGTGACTTTGGCTATTTATACTTTCTGGCCTGTGTGACAGACCAGAAAGGGACAGCCCAGACTCTTCACTTGATTTTTGTGAATCGGTAATTGCCCCAACATCAGCTCCCAAACAAGAGGCTCTCGACCACAGGGGTGTACCATATTCAAAAGGTAGTAAACTGAAAACATAGGAAGGTTGATCACCCATCATCTGTACTTCAGTTAGCAGGTTTTCCGATGTTTCATTCTCCATCCGAAGAACGTTCTCAAGGAAAGGAAAGGTCAGCTGCAAGTTGGAGATTATAACCTGTGGGAGTAGGTTAGAGACCTGATCCTGAGGCTAACTGAGTAACACATCTATTGTCTGCTAGGACTGCAGTAGTGAAGTGAAGGTACTTGCAGAATGATGTTAAACATAGGCTGAGTTTATACGGAGGCACTGCGCAGACGTTGCCAGGCTAGTAACAGAAACGACCAGGCTCCTTATGCAAATTTCACAGCGCTCGTACGAGGTTGAAAAACAATGTAGTTCTAGCGCCCGGCCAGTAGTGGGCAGAGGAACGTTTCGACACAACACGCATGACCCCCAGCAGTATACTCAATTCCTCTACAAGACGTGGAAGAATGCACCCACATCATTCTGCATTTAACAGCCGCTGCGAAAATGGAAACTGAAACTAGAGCTTTGCCTGGTATTGTTTGGACGAACTAAGGAGTAGAATTGTCCTCAGTGTAGCGCTCTAAGCACACGTAGCTAGTTAGTTTACCCGCCGCCATTGTTGTTTACGTTTGTTCTCGGCTACTGCGCATGTCCAAAGAGCAGCAGGGAGGTGGGGGTCAGCTCAGGCAAAGAATTCACACCTTTTGTGTGAAAGAGATTCCCCTCTGAACAGCGTATCTCAGCGTTCCCACTCAGGCTGGATCTTAACTCTTACGTTTTCACCCCCCTGGAACACAGTCGCCATATGAATGGGGGGTAGCAACCGGCATCCAACTATAGCGTTTTACTGCTGCATTTTCTCCGTGTAAACTGGGCCATAGTCATGCCAGTTCAGTCTGCTGTTGGCTGTGTGTGTGCAACAGTAGACACGCACACACACACACACACACACACACACACACACCAGTTCGTCTCTTTGTGCTCTCTGTAAAGTGTTCCTTTTTGTTTCGTTTAGGAGCTAATCAACCAGGGCCGAGCAAAAGTAATTGAAGCTACAAATTCACTGAAGTCGTTAAGTCCGGAAACACTGGAGGATACGATTGCTCGGGTGGTAAGTCTGTAACCATCTCTCCATAAATCCAATATGTAGATTGCATGTTTAATGGGATTTCCTGTTTTAGTGGAAAGAGAACCCTGCACTAACAGAGACCCAGGTCCAAGCTATTGCCCTGAATCGACAGGCCAATGTGGAGATGGAGATCAAGCGGCGGGAGGCCATTTACCGGGACATACTTGCCAGGCAGCAGGCGGTACGAACTTATTGAAAATTATGGTTTCGCAGCCGACATCTAGAATGTGGTAATCTGATCCTTGTGTCTTACTGTGACTATAATTTTGATTTCTATTTGCAGCTAATGAACTATGTGCAGAAGCTGATCAACAACAGAAAGGTGCAGCAGATGCAGCAGCAGCAGATGGCTTTGGCCAATCAACAGTACCAGATGGCCCTGCAGAATGGCATTCTGGGATCACCTGGGATGAACCAGCTGGAGCTGTTGGGACTCTACCAGCAGCTCCATGGTTTGAATCCTCACCAAATGGGCAAAAACCCAGGGCCCTCCAAAGGTTTATAGGTCAGACAGGAGCCTGTGGCCCCTGAGGCCTCTGAGCACTGCTCTAGTCTCATTATCTCCACTCATGAGACTTTTAAGAACCTTCATCGTGAATGCGAGTGGTGTATTATAGACCCGCCTGCTGTACAGTGAGAGCAACTCTCAGCCCATCATTTTGTAGTTCAAAGAGGAGGGATTGTGTTGTTTAAATGTGTGAAACAGTTCTATTAGGACATTTAAAGTGTAAATAAGGCCTTAATGTCGTTCTACATCCTATTTTTCCCATGTATTTAAAAAGCCCCAGAATACTTTTAGGCAATATATTTTTTTTGTTTAAAAGAGGGTTTGGTTTATTTAAATCAGTTTTGATACTGTTTTAAATGCCTAACTTACTCAAAGAGGGACCATTCTCATCAATGGCAGAATCATTCAAAGCTTTTTCTTAATACGCCCCATAGACTTTGCCAATAACAGCTGACACATGCTTTTAGATCGTTGAGAAATGTTGAAATGGCTTTATATTTCTTTCATAAAAATGTAAAAATTATAAAATTACAGTTTGTTAATAATCTTTTCTATTATAGTTTTGAGTGCTTAATTGGTAATTGCTGAATGTGGTAATGCAACGCTTGTGTTGTTGAAAACTGCCTGCTGGTTCCCTTTGGAAACATTTGCATTGTCACACGTTTGGCATAGCACCACGTGTCCTCGTTTCTGTCAAAATTCCACTTGTGTTGAACGAGCGGCAGTGGCTCTTAGAAAGCACAAGCCCCCTTACCTCCGACTGCTTATATCCCTCATCTCTCGCAGTTTCACAGCTGTGGGTGAACTGAATCTGAATTTTGGGGCCGTTCCTGTCTGTACTTAATGTGCTGTTCTGGGTCTTTTTAGTGTTGCCAGGAGTTGTTCAGACCTCATTACGCCACTTTTTCTCCTTTTTAATTGTTAGACTGGTTGTTCCTGTTAACACACAAAACTATGGAATTGTATTTCATAATGTATAAATACATTAAACCCTTTTGAAGAATGTTTTTATGTTCACATTAATTGCCATGATCTATTCTCTTTAAGTATTTAATATTACATTTAATAAAGTGACCAAACGGTGTCTTGTCTCATTGGTTGATTTTATATTGTTTCAAGTCAATAATCGATGTTTACCAAACTGCATGATCTCTAAAAATACATGTTAAAAATCACAAGTTCTCTGATTAGTATTTGTACAATGTGTCACATCGCTTCACACTACTTTAAGTGCCTTTTGTCCCTCTTCCTTCAATCTGTCATCCCGTTTTCTCTCCCAGTATTGTTTTCATTTCTGTCTGCCAAGGTTTTCCCTGCATGTCTTTGACTTTTCCATTCCATTGCCCCTGGGGAGCTGCACTCGCAGACAGCCAGCAGAGGAACATTACAACTATTGCAGATGTTGAAATGTTGATCCCATCTCCTCTTAGCCCAAGATTACCAGTGCTTGGGATTGTGGCACATCCACACCAGCTCTTTGCAAACAGCTGTTTCTGTCTGTTCAGTGAGGGGGGGTCAGTGAGGCCTCAGTGCTGCACCCCCAATATCCAAACCATGCTGATGTGTAAAGGCAATTAGTATTTGGTGTCCAGTTGCATAAGGAGTCTGATTTGATACGGTGTGTGTAGCAGACTAAGACCGTGGAGACAGTGTGAGGGTTTAGGAGGGAACATTGCCATGGGATTGTGTGGTGGTCTCCCCTGAGAAAGTATGTGCATGTGTCCCTGCTGGTAAACATGGTGTGTACAGTTCACTGAAGGCTGGGCTTGTCTCCAGTGTTTGCGCATGTCCCTGGTTTGGCCCCAAACATTCAACAAAACTCAGAATAATAAATTATTAGCAAGACAATTTTATTGTCATGTTCATGTCAGTTCTTCATTTCTGTTTTCTTTTCAGTGGAATCTACAGTTCATATAACTTCAAGTTCATTACAAAATAAAGTCTTTGCAATAAATAAATATACATTTATATTTGATATAGTGAAAATAAATATAGTACATTTTATAAATAGGATCACCCATTTGTACACCTCAGTTGCTTGCATTTAATAATGTTCTAGACACTGAACATTACAAGTCTATTCTCTGTCCTCTTACAAGTGCATTTCCCTCTGTGCACACGTGTGCCTCTGTCTGACTCTGGCATGTGCAGTAAGTGCAGTCGCATTGATCCCATGATGATTTTAGTGGTCTAGTTCCACTGCAGTTTGTACCTTTCATTAAAACAGTTTCCAGTTCGACTTTCAACGGGTTGACAAATAGTTTTTGTGTACCTAAGTATAGACAAATCTTTCATTTTGTCTGTGGAATGTTCTTATTCTTGCAGTTATCATTGGCATTACTGCTGTGCTTACGTGTCTCTTGCTCCGCTCCGTCCTCAGTCACTTCATGACTTAATATAACTTTGGTAAACGCAGGTGCCTCCAAAAACACGTCTGTGATGGGATTATCAGACCTGGATCGTGTAGCTGTTTCCTCGTCTCTCCGTCAGGTCAGCGAGTCGTCTGAGCTGCTGTTTATGTCAGTGCTCTGCATACTTAGCAGCAGTCTTACAAAGTGACTTCAGGAGGCATCAAAAACAAGCTACAACTTTGTGTAAACAGTTTCCTTGCATGTCCAGCCATTCCCCCACAGCTCGTCTCTGTTTGTCTGACCTTTGTGAATTGTTTAAACAGTTGTGGTCACCTGTACTGGAAGGAGTCCCTGTAAGCCTGGGGTATCCTATCAATCTCCACAGGCCGGGGTAGGAAGTGAGTCAGTTTCTGGTGTTTTTTAGTCCGACTGCCTTCTCTGGGTGAGCCATCTTTATTTAGGGCAACGTAGTAGAATCGTCCCGTGTCAGTGTGTTTGTAGAGGGTTGAAGCGTAGGTGTTGTACCAGTTCTCTTCAAACTGCTCCCTGAACACACATTCTGCTGTCAGCTTCTTCTGCAGAAAAAACCCACAAAAAACAAAAATGAGTGATGAAAATACTGAAATAAACAGAATATAGCTTTTTTTTTGTGGCGCCACTTGCATGTGGTAGCCAGATCTTGTCAAAGCCTTTGATGCTATACAGGGAGGGGCCTGGTCAGTACTGTGATGGGAGACCTCTGGGAACACCAGGTGCCAAAGTGGGGTGGCTGCTGCTGTAAAGTCCTTAGGCAAGACACTTCACCCACATTGCCTAGAATGAGTCTGGTGTGTATGTGTGGTTGGTGGTGGTCGAAGGAGCCGATTACGCATACTGGTTGCCTCGCTTCTGTCAATGTGCCTCAAGGCAGCTGTGGCTACAGTAGTAGTTTGTCATCACCGAGTATGCAGTGAATGAATAACGACATGTGAAGCATCTTTGAGTGTCCAAAAATAGAAAACCTCTGCATTATTTATTATTTTGTCATTCATCAAAGTTGGTTGTAATCGTTATCAAGAGCAACTCTGCAAAGAACTGGTTATTTTCTCAAGGACATTTTCTGGACCATCAGGACAAAAATGTTTATGCGCAAATTTCACACGTACAAACTTTCCATTCTAATTTGTGCCACCGACAACAATGAAGGCTTATTGTGTTTGCTCTGTGAACTGAAATGAACCAGCAGAAACACATTAAGGCTGGTGCTCATTATGACAGGCAAAGTCATTACAAGTGTCTGTTCACTTTGCGCCCCACATGCACTTGCAGACCTGTTAACCTCTCCCTGGGCTTCTAAGAAATATTTCTTTAGCTCTGAAGCTGGAGCGGAGTCGCAGACAGAGGCCTCCGCTGACATCACAGCATGAGCGATGGCTGTGGGTTCAGCAGGTGAACTGTGCTGGCTCACTGAGTGTGTGAGAACAATACGACACATCAGAGCAGCCAAGAACACTCAGTCATGCAGTCACATACATGTCAGACTATTCCCAGCAGTGTCCAGAACCAACAAGGAAATATCTTCTCTTATACTGACTTTTGTGGAAAAGATTTGAAAACAAGTACATTGAACAGACCAGGGCTGTACATGACTAAAGTAAATCTGGAGGTTCATTAACTGTCAGTTGTGCATGGCTGAGTCGGAGCTGTTGTGTGTAAACACGAGGCTGTGGTCGGATCAAATGCTTTTGATGTCCAGCGCTCCTAAGGTGGAAGCAGCCCTTCCTTTTCTCAGATCCCCTGGAGGGTACCGTCTCATGAACTTAATACTTAGAGAACAGAAATAAAAAATCTTCAACAACCGCTAATATCTGAAGAGTGACCATGGGTCACATTATCAGTGAGACACTGATAGAGTTGTAACAAAATATGCACTTTAGACACAATGGCTGTACTTAAAGGTTCCTCTGTCCACAGCTCCGGGGGCTGTCCCAGACCTCCAGGCCCTCAGGCCTCAGAGCCCTGGGACATCTGATCCTTGTAACCCTTTACACACTTCCTCTCTATTGTCATGGCGTTCCTTCACTGACTGTTCAGTCCAGACGAAACAACAAGTGCCTCTGTTTGAACTCATACCCTTATAAATCAATCTGTGCAGGTGAGGCACAACCTCGGAGCTTCCCAACATGTGGGGAAACACCAGTATTTATAAACTGTGCCGAGAAGTGAGGCATCTAACAAAACACTACAAATACCTGTCAAAGCCTGATCTCATACGAGTATGTTCTGGCATACTAGACCACTGGAAATATGTCTATGGCAAAAATCTGTAATTAAGATCAGGTTGGCAGCCACACTTCAACCAGACTGTCTCCAGGCAGCTGCGGCTCCATAGTTTGGATTGGTTTGGATTATTCATTACCATCATTCTTGTCTTTTTTACATGAACTCTTTCTGATCCATGTTTTCTGAACTTTTTAGGTCCAGTCCCGCGCTGTGTGTGAGATAGTTTACTATCGCCTGAGATCAAACTGATTTAAAAAAAAGACACCCGGGAAGAAGAGTTCTAAGATGAAGAGAGGTGTTTGACTCACCGACCCATAGAGCTCTCCTTTCTCGTTCATGCCGAGGTACAGTCCAGCGTCCACCCCTCGGATGCTGACCAGGCCCACGGCCAAACTGATGAACTCCAGTATACCTGTAGCACACGTGCAAGCACACACACACACACACACACACACTGTAAACTAAAGCACATCCACATAGGCATCATAGGGAACATTACAGGAGTGTCCTGAACCAGAGGAATATGCCCCTTCTTCTGCTTAAGGGTTGCCCTCTGTGACTCCTGTCCTTGGGGGATCTGCTATAATGACTGCTCCATCACAGTGACTTTGATTCCGAGTTTAAGTTTGTGGCTAAATGTTGCTGAGTCACTGGGGTTAGGAGTCAAGAGGACATGTTACTTCAAAGGAGAGGAGAGGACATGTAAAATGAGAGGCCTGCAGCGGCTGTTGTGATGTTGTGTTGCAGGCTTAGTCAGAGGTGACTGCCACCTGGTCCCCATCTCCACAAGGCCTCAGTATGATGCCTTTAATCACACTCATTTCAAACAAAGACCGTGATAGGCAGACGAGTGCACCACAGAGACACCCCTCTCCGTATGTATGGCTACATTTGAACAAACCCTTTGAATTGCCTAAAACACTACAGGTTCATCCTAAAGGACTTTTGGGTCTTCTTCTGTAAGACCTGGAAAGATGAGCTAATTATGCTCTTAAAGCTGGAGTTAACTTTGAATCTACAAAAAATACAACTCCAGTCAGTTTCTTTGTCTCAAAACTGTTTGGTTTTACCCATAGACTATAATATTGTTGGCCTCTGTCACATCTTTAGATCATCTGTTTTAGTGAAAAAGAGAGGACCAGCCCTGACTCAGCCAATCAGCTCTCATGTATGTAAAATATACATTTTCTAAAAAGATTAATCCGGCATATTTTAGATCTAAAAATATCTTAAACAACACTATCTTTTGGGACAAACACCATGCATTTATAAAACAGAAAAGTCAGGTACTTCAGCTTTAAATATACAGATAATATTTATTGTGTGTTGTAAATGAATGTTTAGTGGGTCTCATACACAATGAGAAAAGATATTGAATATTACAGCCTAGTATCAACTTGCATTCTGTATGTTGATTAATGGCATTGTATTCTGTGTAATATTGGGTGTTGAATGGGTGACAGGGGTTTGGGATAAAACAAGTGCCTGCTCCATCCATCCTCTTTTCACACCAGTGTCTGTGTGAACATATGGATTATTTTGTTCTGCAGATTAGAAATGAATCTAACTAACTTTTAGGTCTAAATTAAAAAAACCTTTTGGCCAGGACATCAGCGGAAAAAGATTTTAGAATCTGAATGGGATTTTCCAGGTTAAATAGACCTGATGCAGGGCTGTGGTGACGGCACAGGCTGTGTTTACCACTTTATACATTTGCAGTCCTTGTTTGCGGTGAGCACCTGTGGCCCACGCGCACCGGGACAGGCGCGCGCGGTGCAGTGACGCAAAAGGCGGCCCGTTTGGGAATATAGGATCACAACCCGTTTTCATCAAACACACCTCATATTATCATGGCGTAGATGGTTAGTATGACGGCTAGTATGGTGCACAGATAACCAAAAGGACTCCAGAATGACCATATGCTTATTTAAGATGCTTTCCATGTTTCAAATTCTTTCCATACACTGACTCTCTGAATTATTGCCATACCAGACTGAGTTGTTTTAAGAGTGGTCTAGGTTTAGTCAGGCTATTAGTGTCAGTCTAAATGTATGACCTGGTCTCATGTTTAGTTAAGTCAATTTCATCCAAGTCCAAAATAGACTCACCAAACCTGCTGTGGTCCTGCCTGGTCCCATGCACGGTCCCGTCGGAACAGATCTCCAGTTGAAAGCCAGTCCTGCAGTAAAGCTGTCGTCGCCGGAGGATCCCTTTGAGGTGTCCGAAGTCTGTGGGCGACCCTCGCTGTAGCCTCCCTTCGATCTGTCCCAGGCGCTCATTCAGCCCGAGCGGAGACTCCACCAATGGAATACTTCCGAGCGCAGGGAAACTTTGTAAATCCAAGTCCAGTGTTCCCAGAAGCGTCCCGACCTCAGCCATGGTGTGCACAGCTGTCAGATTTAGCGAAGGCATTTGTAATGTACAGTTTCTTAGGGAGGGTTGGGAAGTTGACGGTCCATTCACGCACAAAGGCAAGCGCGTCCTGCTCCTCCAAAAACAGCGCAACAATCTGTTCACTTTATATACGCTCCTATAATCGCCCACTTTGATATATCTGTGTTTCGATGGAAAGGCTCAGTTATATACATACTCTCCATGCTTTCTCACATTGGATATTCTCACACAAGCCACGCCTGGCTGGCATCCCTTCTAACTCGCACCAGTTTCCTTTAGAAATATAAAAACTATATTAAAAAACGCTACAGATTCGCTTCCCTGAAGACAAGAATGATCCCACACAGGCCTTATAGAAACACAGCTTAAGTGCATGCGCCCCGATGAAAAGTCTGAAAAATTACTGCTCCCAATTAATATTTAGCGACTTCAGCGCCTTGGCCAGTCGTCCACACCTGCTCCTACAATGCAAACAGGAAAAAAACTTGCACATTGATCTTCCTATAGTGCTGGATTTCCCCAAGAAAGCTGCGCACTATCTCACAGCAACCCCGCGCAAGTGACAGCGCCAACCTCTGCAGTGGGACGTTTTCATGAGACTATCTCCACCTCCTCAGAAAAGCAGGTGCTTCCTCACCCAGAGCTGAAGCTGACAGGACTGACGTGCCCACTCAACACCCCGCGCACACACGTCCACTAGGCTGCATCCAACTATTATTACTATTAACCTTACATATAGACCTTCTCTAACGGCCTGCAGATTATGATGCATATTTCGTGAATGGATGGGAGTTTTCTGCTCACATGGAGAAACAAGCTCCCACTTGTAGCCTCTAATCAAAACACACCATGGAGCCTTGAACGCAGCAGCTGTAGAGACTTTGATAACAGTGACGTGAAAACATACCCAGGAGTGTTTTAATTAGTCCACTGTTTTGAGCGATCATTGACACTAGGACAGGTGTGGGTGTGTGTGTATATGTATGTGTATGCCTCTCTCTCTCTCTCTCTTTCTCTGTGTGTGTGTGTGTGTGTGGGCCTATGATTATATCTGTGTAAGTTTTGAGAATGTTCTAGTAGACCCTTCAAGCTGCTCTATATGAAAAGCCCAACTCCAGGGCAAAATCTCAGCCCTGGTCTGGTCTCCTCTCTCATCACATATAGACGCAGAGAGATGCGATTTTCCACTTGAATGATGGTGACAAAGTATGTTAACTCTCTTATACAGGGGGATGTATAATTGTTTTGATGTCAGTGTGTGCATTTGATGGATCTCTGTACTTGTTGTTGCCGTGTTAATTTATCAACTTGTGTGGTGGCAGTACAATCTATTTTCAAGCAGATGTGAGTGGAATACAGTACAAGTGACCTCAGAAGCACACAGGCCTTTTTCACTGCTACTAATTATGCCACTATAAATCTTAGGGGTGTGTCACGGCTGCATTGAAGTCAGTGCATGGACAGTGGCTCTCAGCTGGTGTGGATATGAAAGGTGGCCCATGGGCCTCCTCTTGATGGATGTGTAAAGGGGTTGACGAGGAGTCAGGGATGGTCAGGCTTTGTGTGATCAGACACCAGGGCCCACACTGCTCCCTGTGATGAAAGGATTTGTTCAAGCCAAAGGGTAGAAAAAGAATGAGTAAAAAAGAGAAAGAAAGTCAGCTATTATTGACACAATAAGCATGTTGCACTTCGCTAAAAAACACGAAGTAAGAGCTATGTACTCAGGGCACCCATAGGCCGGTGGGCTTACTCAGGATTGCAGACCCCCTAACCCCAAAGGCCCCAAAAAACTCTAAGCTATTAGATGCTATTCCTGCTTGTACCAACTAAAAAGTTAAATAAAATCTTGCATCGTGTTGATAAAATGATCAACCTTTAATGCAAAAGAACTAAAACTCAACCAAAACATGCAACTATAGGAAACCCTGTTTAGATAAAGTTTAGATAAATAGAATTAGCATTGAAATTTACAAACAAAAAACAAATGTATAAAATAACATATATTAAATGTTTCTCAATTGCCACTTTTTATTGTACATAATATATCCTGCATCTAACATGTTTGCACATTTCTTTCTTTTGCACAATCTAGAGTGATTCTATCCATGCCAGATGTGACATGTACATTTCTCCTGTGGAAGATCAATAAAGTCTATCTTATCTTATCTTAAATAAGACCACTAATAATGAAATACAACTTCAAAGAAATTCAAAGCAGTGACTTTTTTCAGTGAACTCTAAGAAAAAATGTATATTAGTATAATAATCAATGATAATCAATGATGGCAGGCCTCTAGGCTGCAGCCCCTGCTCGCCCTTTGGATAAAGTCACTATGAATGCACTGTACATGGCTGAAAAAGAATATTATAATAGTAATAGTATAAGGCTATAGTCAATATTGTGAAGCACTGATAATTACAAACCATGATCACCAAATTCAAACTTTGATTCAAGTTTCTGTAACTATTATGTAGAAATACATCTGCTGCTGGTCAGGCATATTGTATAGTTGACATGGCAGATTTATGGCTGCAAACAAAAAAGAGAGTTAAAATGTTCCCATATGTGGAGAACCTGCCGAGGATATAGAAATGAAGATAATGACCTCAAGTGCATGGCTTCAGCTTTGAAGCCTCTCCCATGAGTCATTCACGGAGAATGAAGAGCGATTGAAAATGAAGTTACACTTGCACTGAGAATTGGGGCTAATAAGAGGCTCACCTGTTTGTTTGGATTAACCCAGCGTCATACGTGCGCTCTCCTGCGGGTCAGCACAGGCCACACTGGGTAAATACAATCAGCCTGTTTTACATGGCTCTGAACGAGCGCCAGGCAGGTGTAATCTCTCACTGTTTCATGTAGAGCAAGTTTGAAGCCACCAATATTTAGGTTTGCTTTAGCCAGGTGCGTCAGTGATAACTTTTCTCGGTTTCTTGCTTCATGATCCAACTGCGTCACTTCTGTCCCTCTATGAATTTAAAATGAGCACCACAAACCAACGATTCCTTCACTTACAGTTTGTGGCAGTGCGCTCATAGAAAATAGAAGACACCCTTATAGATATGCTTTATTTCGGCAGCAGCAAACGATTACTTTTCCTTTTCAGTTGCTGTTCAATATCACCACTTTTCTAAACCTGAAACCATTCCAAGTGCCCCCTGGTCATTTCTTGGGGTCCATGTACCCCTGATTGGGAAACATGGGTCTACACAGCCACTGGGAAAATGGACAGCAGCAAACACAAGTTTGGAAAGCAGAAAGTCTATCATCTGTTCTTATTTTACCTTTTGTCAAGCAGCATGTGGAAAATGATCTTCACTGTGAGTTATTTGCAGAGCTGGATTCCGTGTTATTTCATTCCCTTGCAGAGACATAACAGAGAGGGTCTCCTCTTTCACGCAGGTGGTCCCTCGGCCTTGTTCAAGGGCGCCCTGTGCACTGGGGCAGGGCTGGGAAGGGGACGCAGCCAGGGAGGGGGGAAGACACAGACAAATGCATGTGAATTTAGGTAATGGTGTAACATTTCACTCCCTGCTTTCTTTGGCCAAGTCATGTAAAGATAGTGTTAATTAATTTGTTTGGTTTACATTCAGGCACGAACAAATGAAGCAGTCTTAATTTTTGCGCAGCCACTAGTATGCAAGGAACACAACCTAAAACCAACGTTTATTGTACAAATTGCTTGCATATGTTGTTAAAAGATTGGGAAAGAAACTCTTGTATAATGGCAAACATTTACAATCATTTCTTCGGTGAATTTGGTCAAATACAACTCACTTGTCTTGGTTTGGCAGGCAATGATCCATGAACAAACTTGTGGTTTTCCTGTATCCATTTTATGGCTACCCACACTTTCTAAATGGTTTATTCACAGGGCATACAACCACGAACACAAAAAGTACCAGCGTGGTTTTACCTCCAAGTTCTCAAAGTGTCTCTTCATGACACTCAGGCCCCATTTCTCAGTTTGTGTGAGAGTGAGTGTGTGTGTGTGTGTGTGTGCCAGCTGATGACTGATGCGCCTTGTAATAACAGCAATAACAGGCAAAGGACCACAGAGTGTATGCGCGATCATGAGCCTGTCCTCGCTGCCCGACTATTATTCTTACTACAACAGAGCTGGAATCTACCCTCAACCAGATGTTAAGAGGCCTTTGTACACTCTCTGGCACCGGGCCCAAACCTACCTATCTGCACAGCTATTTACATGGCCATCCAGCTGCTCTGCGTTTCTCCTATTCCTTCCCCTCCCTCTCCTGTGTGCTTCGTTGCCCTCTCCTCTGTTTGAAATCAAATCCCAGCTTTTGTATAAACTTTGATCAATCAAATGGACTAATTTGTTTAGCCGTGGAGACAGTGACATACTGATGAAGGTTCAGTTTCACAGTGAAAAAAGCCAGGCGTCCGCTATCTGGTAATATCTATGTGTGCAGGCTTTTATACTGGTCTTATCCTTAAAGCTGGGGTCCCTAACTTTCAAACAAAACCAAACAATCCATGTACTGTAACTACAGTGGTTCCTTGCTATCAAATGGTCTGGCTCTACTATTATTTTGATTCTGTTTTGCTTCTGTCACATCTGTGGTTCAGTTTTTTAGAGCGTAAAAAGAGAGATTTGTTCCTAGAGATGTGTATGATCGGAGAGTGTTTGGACCTGTGTATTGTCTGTGTGTGTGTCTTTAGTGAATGAGTGAGATGGGTTAGAGCCCAATAGGCTTCTGCTTTGTCCAACAACATTTTTGTATGCAGATTATTCTTTTCGTAAGAGATATAAGTTTGAAATATAACTAATTACTACTACTACTGAAAAAGCATCAAATAGTGACATGTTTTATAAGGAGATAAAGTTGAAGAAGCATGTTGTAGTCTTATTTAATCAGAACTTACAACACTCTCTGTTGGGACAAAAATACAACACTATTGATAAATACACACACCATTCAACACCATCTATCTATCTATCTATCTATCTATCTATCTATATATATATATATACATACACCCACACACACTCACTCTGGTTTAAAGAATATTCCAACTATCCAAACACATATGGAACCTCTGATTACCAGTATATTGTTGCAATAAATGAAATAATGTTAAATCTATTTTGTAGACGCAATGGCAGCAGTTCTTACAGAGGATGAAATGTCCCTGTGGAAACTGGAGAGGTAAGTGAGGCTCTGCTTGTCAGTAGAGGGTGCTGATGTTTTCCCTTTCACAGTTCTGGCCAACAATTGCAATCCTCCTCAGAATCATGCAATCTCACGCTATGACAAATGGACTTTCATTTGTTAATTAAGGATAGTTCAATGGCGGGTGATGCAGGTCTGCTCCCCCTGATTCTCCTCACATGTTGGAGTGCAGGAATCTCAGTTTCTGTAATCAAGGCCATTTCTGTGGCTGACGTAGTTTTGATGTTATGCTGTTGTTGAACTTTCAGAACTGGTTTATTAGTGAGGGATTTGTGTCCAGAGTGATTTCAGCCTGGGAGAAGTTAAACAATTTCCATTCACATGATGAAGTTGTTGTCTAAAACATGTTACAAATACCTTTGAGTGATTATTGGCATGCATTGATAGCAATTCTTTTCCTGCTAAAGAAAGTGTACCCTTTTCATCTTTTGATGTGAAGGGTTGAAATATTCATAAATGGTAAGCCAAGAACAGCACTGGTACTGAGACAGGTGCACAGTGTTTAGTGTGAGCACATGAGGCGACTGTAGAATGTGCTGACACCTTACGTTGTCGTCCAGAAGAAAGAGACAAAAGAATCTTCAGATCCAAAGCCAGAGGGACGAACGAGCTTTTCCTTTTTGAATTAGGAACGAGGTGTATTGGCTCAGATCTAAAAACAATTCAAATGATTATATTATAATATCATGATGAAAAAAAGTAAATCAAGAGCATTGTTATTAGCAGAGGAGGGGGACACTGTTGAGCAGGACGTTTGTGGTCGTCCTGGTCACATGTGTTCTTCAGTGCACTATCTCTGTTTGTATCACTGCTTTATTTCTTTTAAGGTCATGCAGCTACAGCTGGCATCAATATGGCAGGCCTTTTTTCTGTCCGAGTCCATCTCTGGAAAGTTATGTTCATAGGACTAATCAGTTTAAAAGATAATGAAAACAGAGATTGTTTACAAAGATTAGTGCTTTGGAAATGGAGTAATCAGTCCTTTGAAAGGGCACTGGCAGTGGTGGCCACAGGACAGTCTGAAGGACCGACCCCTACAAGCTCCTCAAGCTCTGATGTCACCGCAGATAGTGCCTCCTCTATGGCTTCTCTTTTCTCAACCATATTTTACAGACAGGGCACCTGTCAGCCAGATGTGTTTAATAATGAACAAAGCATGAGCTTGAGATGAAGTAAGTGTTTTGAATAAAATGTCGAGAAAAGTTCATTTACTCTCAATCATATTTTATATGATGCAAACAATGTGAGTGACAACAGATTGATACATGTTGCACCCTGAAACATGTTCAGGATTTATAAGAATAACTTCTTTACTATAACTATAGCCAAGTGAGAGGTGAGTTTGCCTGGAGGCTACACTTTGTCATGTAATTAATTAGCAGAATGTCATGTGTGCAACATATGCTGCACATTTATGAATTTACTTTCCTTTGCTGTCAACAGCTGGATGTGTATTTTTTAGCACAAATCTAGAATATGTCAGGGCAGAGAAACAGGAGACCCTGAGACAGATGAAGGATACAGAGGCTGGTTTTGAAGCTTAAAGCCAAGGCCCGAGGTCAGTGCTCAACGGGGAATGAGATGAAGTAACATCCATATTCAACATGAAATGTGTCGAAATGATAAACATAGAACAGTGATCAATAATGTCTGGATTAAATATATCTCCAGGAGAGGATCCTTTGGACACAAAAGACTGGGTGTGAGTCCACTTTTGGCCACATCATGCTGTCAGATGAGATGAGCAGCCCCTCCGCCTCTGACCAATGACTCCGGCATCCACGCCTCTGGCACGAGGACGTCCTGGGGGAATCTTTAGTCTGATCAGAAACCTCCTATAAAGTCCCACAATAAAGTCAGACAAAGAAAGCATAGATTTTCCTGGAGAGGCGAAAAGGACAAATCACCATAAAAATGTCATACATCTTCAGGGATTTCATTTTTACAGATGAGAATGTCCCATTTTCCAACAGGACATCTTCCTGGACTTTTACACAAAGCATGCTACTGCTGTCACGTTTTACAGAGATGTAAGGCAGGGTTTGTAAAGCACCCCATGTATTTGTGAGTGTATCTAAAACCTGGCTGTTTGATGGCGTTGGAGACCTGACAGAGCACTTGATAAACAGCATTCTGATCCCAAAGGACAATGACAGAGGTTGCCTTTGCAGCTAGTGACCCCACAGTGTGCCTTTAAGAACCCAGAGTTGGGTGGTCTGTCCATCAGCAGCAGATTTGGGGTTAGGCCTGAGAAAAGCAGCTCTCCCCTATCACTTTCAAAGCCTGAAACTCTAAGCAGCAGCCACTCTCTGTAGCAGCAGCCTTATCGGCACAAAGACACCTGTTGTTCGGTTTCATGAAGAGCTCGAATCCTTCACTTATATATTTAATATTACTTTGTTGTTTTGTAATATACGTAAATATATATGATTTCTTCTTTGTGATACGAGACATTGTCATTCAACTATTTTGCAGCTTGATCAATAGTGTGAGGCCATGAAGCTGCGGGCCAACAATGGATTTGATTTTTTAGTTGTTTCTAAAATGAGATAAGAGATCCTTTATTCGTCCCACAGTTTTAATGCTGCAGCGCACATACAGGACAGTAGTAAGAGCAAACAGGGGGCACAGAACATATACTGTACCAGTAGCCACTATATATAGTTTTTCTGTTTGTTTTGACTTTGAAAATGTTTGAAAAATGAATTCCAACCAAATGAGTAATGAGAATGAAGGACCAAAACAAGCCGTGCTGGGGTGCTTGGAGGTCTGTTTTTTGTGTATTGGTTACATAGGGCTTTGATGACTAATCAGACTCTTGGTGAGCTTATGTATGATGATATTTAATCCAAGAGTAAAAGAGTAGACAATTAATAGGGACTAAAGATGGCAGAGGAAAGGTGGGATAGCTCTGCCTAAATCTTTCCAGAGAAGGCGAGTCTATGAATAGCATTTGTAATTTGATGAGATTCTTTAGGATCACACACTGAGAGGAGGCTTTGTTAAAGTGCCAAACAGGTTTACCGGATCAAACTGAAGTGTGCAATTGTGTTTGCTTTGATAGTTGAAGATTAAAGGGGAGAATGTACATTTAACAGATACACAACAGACTACAGTATACATAATACATTTAGACACAGCTCATATTTGCTGTCCAGAACTAATCACGCAGAAAACATTCCTCACTTCCTGCTGTGTTTAAGTGAATAGTGCAGAGGGTACAGCAATGTCTCGGAACTGAGAAGAAACTTTGCTCATTCAGCTGAACTGTGAAAAACTTGACAGAGCAAGTGGTAATCTGGCCTTTGTAAGATCTTGGATAATAAGAGTCGTCTTCTTCTAGAAGCAAAGAGCACATGAAGACCAGAGCCCCGAAGTGCTCCTGTTGGAAACCGTAGAGATAGACACAGGCGAAGCTACATCAATGGGCCGCTGCCATGCATTTGGACCTGACCCAAGCAAAAGATGAAATTTGTAACATGGAGGGCATAACACGAGTCCAAGAGACTTTTAACCTCGTTTCTCAGATCCTTGGACTTTCCACCAATCAGATCCACTGGAGTGACTTCAGCCCAGGCCTGTTCAGTGCTGTCCTTCTGTCCTCAGAGAGCCTCCTGAACCCTGAACCAGTGGGGGCCCTACAGCATTCGGCACCATGTTTCTTCATCAAGTGTGGCATCCATGTTGTAGCTGTCAGTGCTTGTTTGTCTCTTGACTTAAGGCTGTGGCACAAGGTTCTTCACATGAGCCACAGCGGTCACAAAAAGTGTGCATGGTTTTCCTGACGCAAAAGGTTCTTTATTTGCCCAACAGCCACTAAAGACAAGGTGAACAGACAGTTCATCCATTCTCTCCAGCAAACCTTGACTTCCCTGACACACAGTGGGACGGGGTTTAGTTTGTTTAGATCATTTAGACGATTTATTGATTTATGGCAAGAATGGCAGTATCTGTGGTATTTTGCTATGGATGCGACACACAGCAGCATTATTTGAAGTGACTGGAATATTCATAAATCATAAATGTACAAATAGGTCATTGAGCGAGGAAATTGGTTACACTGAAATAACTCAGCTTGTTTTTGGTTATGATTATGAGGTTAATATTTTCCCAAAGGCTTGACAGACATGAACATGTGGAGTCTATCCACTGTCTGCAACTCATTCAAATAGTGCGGCTGAGAAGCACCTGGTGCATAAGGTTTTACTTGAGATTATTGAAAAGCTTGTTGTGTTACTTCAGATGGCTCTGTAGGTGTTTTTGTCTGGATGAGTAGATTGAAAACACAGCATCCTTTTTTATTAGAGGATCTGATGTGATGTTATTTTGTGCATGGATGAGAGATGGACAGGGATGAGGGCGTGAGGAGCAGCCGTGTGCAGGTGCCTCGGCTTCAGGACAGTGACAGTGGAGCCTCATGAGCCCGGCAGATGTGCTCCTTCTGTTCTTGCTCCAGGTCTTTTCAGCAACAAAGAGCAGGGTGCACAGGTTCAGGGCTTGCGTGAGTCTTCTCCACTGTTTACGCTTTTTGCTGTCAGCGGGACAGGATATTGGCAGTAGTCAGCCAGCACCTGACCATCCCACAGACAGATATATTAAAGAAGGTGCTATTACCAATGTGTGAATATGAGAGAAGATCTTCAATTTTATCTATTATTATCTGGTGCTCTCAAAGGGGCCGCCTTGTATCTGGTAGATGTAGCACTGCTATGAGGGCCTGAAACAGTCAATTCCACAGAGACATTATTGAATTCATCTGTGCTGTTATTGTGCAGTTATTTCTCTCAACACAGTAATAAATACATCAGTTATGTAGGCGGGAAAACCAATGACTAGTGTCTTTTGTTGTGATTAGTTTTTAAGCTGTGGTTAAGCTGATAAGTGTGGGTCGGGCGTATGGAGCAAAGTGATGTGTGTTTTGTGGGCCGCTGTCACTTCACATTAGCTGCAACAGTCAGCTGTACTGCAGCCCACTCTGGCAATCAGTGTGCAGGCCTCCAACACCTGCTCATGTCAGCCACTTTCCATGGAATAATGCACTCCGTCCAGCGGGAACTGATTGAGAGTGAAGAAAAGAGTAAAAAGAGAAAGCAAATATGCATCGTCTCTTAAAGTCAACTGATGGAAAGAATTTGTTTATCAAGTTCAACAAAAATGCATGCAGTTCCCATGGCCACTAAGATCACACAGAGAAAACACTTTTCAACTAGAGTTCTGTGATGTAGAGGGGAAAAGATGTTCATTTGTTTATAAACTGTCTATAAATACAATATACTGATTTAATTGTGATTCATCTTGCAGCACCATTTATCATCCATCCATCAATCCATTTCTGGGTCGGGGGGGTGGCAGTCAGAGCTGCACCCAGTTCACAGAGCACCATCCCCTCACTGATCCTCCTGCAGGTGGTGAGTCCACAGGAGCTGAGATCTTTCAGTGGGGGCTTCAGGCAAAGTGGGGTTAAGTGTCTTGCCCAAGGACACAACGACAGCAGTCATCAGTGGGAGTCATGAAGTAGGTCTTATGATATATTATTATTAAGCAATGCACCTTGGCACGTTTGCAAAGCGTCCTATCACACTGAGTTTTATTTATTTATTATTTTTAGCAGATGAAATTGGCATTACATGATAGAGTCCATCCATTCACAGTAGCTCAGCAGTTCATCCATCCATTTCCATCCATTTTCTTTCCCTTAATCCATTTCTGGGTCGGGGTGGGGGTGGTAGCAGTCAGAGCTGCACCGAATTCAGAGAGTACCAGCCCCTCACTGATCCTCGTGCAGGTGGTGAGTCCACAGTGGGATGGCTAAGTGAGGTTAAGTGTCTTGCCCAAGAACACAACGACAGTAGACATCAGTGGGTGTTGTGAAGTAGGTCTCGTGGTGGGCTTGAACCACCAACAACCTTCAGCCCCAACTCTACCAAATGAGCCACTGTCGCCCCAAAGCTCAGCAGTTAAATGTTATAATTATGGCTCGTGTCATGAGGTACTGTCTCAAACAATGTAGTATACAGACTTTCTAAAGAAGCAGCCTTCTATAAAACTATAATCTGGGAAGAGAGCACTTTACCAAGAGCTATATAACCTTGAATATGACTTGAATATTTCTTCTAACCAATCCTTAAAAGAAAATGTACTTTTTTTCCTCCTTTCGGTTTAGACAGACATAAAATCATTTCCGTCTGTGTGACGCTAGAGTGAGAAAAACATTCCTGCATCAGAAGTTTGACGTACCCTCAAGGACTTCAAACTGCATTTCATGAGCAATATAAACCCACGGCAGGAGAGAGGGAGAGAAAAATAAATACAAATCTCACTCAACAAGACAACGTCATGTCTCTCCACACAGTCGCATCATGAGAGCTGCAGAGAAGCCCCTGTGTCAGCCGGAGACCTGAAGAAGGCGAGAAAGGCAGGTAAATTAACAGTATAATGTATGTTGTTAAGGCAATGTCAAGCACATTTCCTCACATGTAACGTAGCAGTGGGAGTGAAGTCCGTGTCACTGTTTCTGTACTTAAGCACCTGTGACACACAATATGAGCGAAGCCTGGGAAATGCACGGTTGTGGCTCCCGTGGGGAAAGTGAGGGGGCGAACCACCCAGCCATAATCCACCCGAGTTAGAGTGCGTTTCTGCAGACTGAAAGAGTCTGATAGTCACTCCTGCTATGTAATGAAATCACTTTGTCCATATGAAAAGTAGAGTTTTAACTGCAGCAAATTTAGGATATTGATGATCTAGTCGAATGCTATAGAGTAGAGTCGCAACAAGGCAATCCATTAATCTCAACTAATTGATTATTGAAAAATGTACATAGACTTAAGCATGCTGAGAAGGCGATTTATGAAATAGATAATGCAATAACGACTGCAGAATGAAATTTAGATGTGTCTATAAAGTTATTTTAATCAAACAATGTGCGAGAAGTTCTCCAGGGGGCATCACTTTGTTTGATTTGGTCAAATGAAAAAAAAAAAGCAACCTTTCGGGATCTAGTCAACTAATTGATTAAATAAAAAGAACAATCAGACAACATTTTACTATCAAAATAGTCCTTAATTACAATCATGTAGAACAATAATCTGCATCCTACAGTACAATCATATAATAATTCAGGTGTAGTTTGGACAATCTGCTATTTTTCCCCTATTTTTATGATTACTAGATTTTGTTTTTAAATACTTGAATTAAAACAAAACATAATAAACTAAAATAACAAAAACAATATTTGTTTTGTCAGAATAGAGTTTATCGACTTATTATTTTCACTTCATTCAGGTTTAGTAGCTGTGGGACGAACGTTTATTGTCAAAGTAGATATGGATTAATTGAGACCCAACATGGAAGCTAACAGTTAACCTTCATCTGCTAAACTTTAATCACCACCAGTAATTAGTGCATTAAAACACCTCTTTATTAAATGTTGTGTCCAGTTTTAACAGTTGTCCATTGGCTTTGTTTTGCTAAGCTATTGGCAATGTATTGTTAGTTTGGTTGGGACAGTGCATGTTAATGAACACACTTCTCCTGATTGTGGTGAAGTCTTACATTACAACATGAAAACCTGCAGCGGCTTACATTCAAGTGCGGCCTATATCTAAACAAAATATACTTTCTTTTAAAATGTGTCTGTTTTTTTATATACAGGTACAATCAATAGCCCAGCAAGTACTGTACCTATTCTGTTTTTGATACATTTTTGACAA
This sequence comes from Knipowitschia caucasica, assembly GCA_964034765.1. Classification (NCBI taxonomy): domain Eukaryota; kingdom Metazoa; phylum Chordata; class Actinopteri; order Gobiiformes; family Gobiidae; genus Knipowitschia; species Knipowitschia caucasica. Next base: position 21,627,709 of record OZ035830.1, read on the forward strand.
ACATCCCTTGGTTTTCCCATATTTGATCCATATGATTGTTTTCTAGAGAAATCCCTGGCATGTTCAGGTGCTCAGGGTTACGTGGTGCTGGCGGTTACGTAGTCAGTGCGTCAGTAGCAGAATGTTTGCTATGCGGTGTCTAGGACGGGCCTTTCCTGTAAACCGTCTGATGTCTGTGCGCTGCAGTGAGCGCAGGCCTCACAGGGACACTCACAGCTGTTACAGTAACTCTGCAGCTGTTACTTGCCAGCAGAGATGAAGAAATAAATAAATGAAGGGAAATCCACTTCACAACACTTTAATTGGCTTTGGAGGCTTAGCTGTGGCTCACATGTGGTTACTGCGGACAGGCAAGTACGAAGCGCAGAAGCCGCTGAATGTTTCTGGCTCAAACACACACTCCAGTGAGCTGCTAAACATGTCCTCGAGTCTTTCAAAGTTGACATTTTGTTTTATAAATATTCATTACTACACATTACTATGATATAGATACTCATTCTGGAAAGTCCGCTGAATAAGGACTGGTATCTGTCTGTGGAGGTTTTGCGAGTATGCATTTTCAACACTGCAAAAAGTGATGAATAATAAGTCATAAATTGCTCAAAATTGGCAAAATGTATCTTAATTTGAGCACATTTTTACTGCCTTAAAACAAAATTTGCCAAAGGGATAAGCTAATTATCTTGTTTTAAAAAGATACAAGAAATGTCTTCCTTGGAATGAGAAAAAAAAAGCAACAGTTCTTGAAAAAAGACTAAATGGCTTTATCCCATTGGCAAATCTGTCCGTCAGAATGTACTAAAATAAAGTTGAAACTACTCAATTCAAGCAACTATTATCACACAATTTATAATTTTTTGCAGTGATGGTGTTTTGATGTGGATTTCCTTCTGGCCCACTCATCAAAAAAAATGATAATGAATGATGAAGATTGCAAGCGGTCTGATCATTGGCGTAAAGAGCAAAGGGAGTCTTATTCTGAGAAGAAACTCCGGTGCATGGAGTGGGCGAAGAGCGTGTGAACACTGAGCAGCCCCCAGAACTCCATCGCTTGGAGTGATAGAAAAGCCTCCAATTAGACTCTTAGGTTCATGTCACACATCTGCTTATCCAATCCACCCAGCTTCAGGAGTTTCCTACCTATTTATGAGAAAGCCATCCGTCTGCCTTCACGCCTCCTAATCCCCAGCCACTATTATTCCTGGGAAATGCACTGTCACCATAGAAATCAGGAGCGAGAAACACAATAACAAAACATCGTCTTCGTTTGTAGGAGACGCAGAGGAAGCAGGAAACGTTGGAGGAAACAATACTTCAAACGATTGCTGGTAAAAGTGTACGTACAATCATAAAAGAAGGAAAAATGACTGGAGTTTGTGACACATTGGTGCAGAGTTTGCCTATTCCCTGGATTGCTCTCTTGGGCTCTTTCTTTTTGAAGTTTGTCTGTGATTTGGATAAAAAGCATGGATTTCCAAAGGAGGAGCCACCAAAACGTACACGCTGAAGCAGCACCGTCAAGGGTCAACGAAAGCCGGGCCACCACAGAACTGGTTTGGCTTGTGTTTTCACTTTTAATGGTTCCCAAAGTGAGTGTTGTCTAAAGTTGTGAAGAACTGAGAGATGTTTTGTAGTAAAACATTTTCGCCGGCACGGTGGCGCAGCGGTTAGCGATTGTGTTTCACAGAAAGAAGGTCCTGGCTCGATTCCACCTCCAGGCCTTTCTGTGTGGAGTTTGCATGTTCTCCCTGTGTCTGCATAGGTTTCCTCCAGGTGCTGCGATTTCCCGTACCACTAAAAACATGAACAATAGGTCTGAATCTACCTCCAAGATCCTCCTATTCCCTCCTATACCACTGAAGGAATAGGAGGATTTGTTTATAGTTTTTCCGTGCCGGTCACGTGACCGTGTAGCAATACAGCATAGAAAGCTACCTGGATGCTAGAGAGTAAGCTATTTTTAGACGTTTGGAGAGAGGTTTTACTAAATCAAATGGCCCGTTCCTGTTGTGTGGTCGGTTGTACGGCCCACTGGGGACAGATTAAGTTTTTTTTCTTATTCTTTCGGAAAAGAACAGCAAAATACGGCCGTGGTAAAGTGGTTGCCGTTTTATGCTGTTACCTACGGTAAACGTAGAACAGGAAGCCGGGGGGATAAGGGGATACAAATTCATAAACAAATTAAACTTTTTCAACTACTTCACTGTGATGATTAATTTTAAACAATGCATTTTGGTTGCTTATCCCCTCGCCTTCCTGTTCCACTTTTACTGTAAGTAACAGCAAAAAGGGGCAACCCGCTTTTAATGTGCGGACCACTTTACTGTGACGGCGAAATGCAGGGCCACTTTACCGCGGTGAAAAACTCGAGAAATGGATTATCACCACGGACCCTTCTTGAGTGAAGGGTCCCGGGTTTTCTATGAAGTAAGATTAAATGTCTCCGAGTCCCAGTCCCAGCAGATTGGTGCCAAAACAGAGGTGAGTCTGACCAATGTTTCTTCTCGTCATCCCAGGTCTCATATGGGCTTTGGATTTGTTCAGTTCGGTCTCATATACTTATTTTTAGCTTGTCTTTATATCTCCTCTGATCTTCTTGCCTTAAAGTGCTTATGTACTATTCGCCCACTGAGTCTTTTAAAAGTACTCGTGCCGCTCTGTCTTTCTGCCACCCAGCGAGGGGCGCATGCGCACGCGGATGTAAACAAAGATCCTCCTATACATAGTTCCTACATGACGTCACTACATACGGGGATTTGCCGACCCGGCGCCATTTGTCTTGGCATTTTGTGGGTAAAACAATAGAAAAAGAAGCTGAAACGTGTTAATGTCGTGATAAAGTTGAAAATGGTCATCTCCTGCTGGGTCAATGGATGTTCAAATCGTGCCGGAGGTTCCGTTAAACTTGGATTTTACAGTATACCCATCATTAGACTTCATGAATGTGAGAAGACTAAGCTTTTGTCAGAACAACCACGGAGGTTATGGCTTGCGAAGATAAACAGGCAAGAAACTCCCTCAAAACACGCAAGAATATGCTCGGAGCACTTTGTGTCAGGTGCGTATCGTATCTTATAATGTGTTGACAGACGTAATTTACTCAGTACTAACTTGTGTATGCTGATAGCTGGTAACTTGAGAGTTTCATTATTTAGATTACTTTATTATGAGGAGGATCGGTGTCGCGTCCGAGGCTCTCGAGGGCAACGTAAATGTATTAAATAGATAATAATAGTTCTATGGTGGGCTAAAACAATGTTCACAAACAGCATTGCTTCTGTAAAAAGATCTGTGTCATAAAATAAACTGCTCTTTACGCCTGGAAAAATCAGTTGCCCACCATTCACCAAAACATACGGTCAAAAACGCGGAAATAAACAATAACAGCAATCCAGAGTGTCCGTGTGGCATTAGCATTAATTAAATTAATTGTTAATATAATTAAAATAATTAAATGGAGCTCCAAATGGTATTAAATCTAAAGTTTTTGAGAAATGTTTGCATTGCTTGTTAATTTTTGCTGCATAATTTGATCAAATATGTAAAACATGTCCGTAGCACGTTAAACTATGTATATACTATGTACTATGTATCCATTAAACAGAAGAATGAGAATAAATGTAGATATTCAAACGCAAATTGGAAAAAAAGGGCAACTTTTGAGCAAATAATTGTATATTAATACAATGGCACCACAGTTTAACGTGCTACGGACATGTTTTACATATTTGATCAAATTATGCAGCAAAAATTAACAAGCAATGCAAACATTTCTCAAAAAATTTAGATTTAATACCAGTTGGAGCTCCATTTAATTATTTTAATTATATTAACAATTAATTTAATTAATGCTAATGCCACACGGACACTCTGGATTGCTGTTATTGTTTATTTCCGCGTTTTTGACCGTATGTTTTGGTGAATGGTGGGCAACTGATTTTTCCAGGCGTAAAGAGCAGTTTATTTTATGACACAGATCTTTTTACAGAAGCAATGCTGTTTGTGAACATTGTTTTAGCCCACCATAGAACTATTATTATCTATTTAATACATTTACGTTGCCCTCGAGAGCCTCGGACGCGACACCGATCCTCCTCATAATAAAGTAATCTAACGCTAAATAATGAAACTCTCAAGTTACCAGATATCAGCATACACAAGTTAGTACTGAGTAAATTACGTCTGTCAACACATTATAAGATACGATACGCACCTGACACAAAGTGCTCCGAGCATATTCTTGCGTGTTTTGAGGGAGTTTCTTGCCTGTTTATCTTCGCAAGCCATAACCTCCGTGGTTGTTCTGACAAAAGCTTAGTCTTCTCACATTCATGAAGTCTAATGATGGGTATACTGTAAAATCCAAGTTTAACTGAACCTCCGGCACGATTAGAACATCCATTGACCCAGCAGGAGATGACCATTTTCAACTTTATCACACGTTTCAGCTTCTTTTTCTATTTTTTGGCCCACAGAATGCCAAGACAAATGGCGCCGGGTCGGCAAATCCCCGTATGTAGTGACGTCATGTGGGAACTATGTATAGATGGTGTTGATTAGGGGCTTTGATGTGCCAGTGCGTTCGGCGTCTTGCTTCCATCATCATCGTGTGGAGAGAATGGAAAAATATCTGAACTCTGCACACTTGTGCTTTGGGTGACCTTGGTCTGAAAAGTCCGCTATATAAATAGATGCACATTAATGACTTACTTACTCATATAATACTGTAATTAATGTATCTTCCCTACAGACATTAATCACATCTTTCAGCAATATAGGGTCAATCACAACACAATCAACTGCAAATCCATTGGTTTTGCTACTTCAGAATATGATCAAAGATCCGGGGGTTTTGTTGGGGGTCCCAGCTTGAAAAGTTTGGGAAGCTTTTAGGTTAGTCGAGCCCGCTGTATTCAAGGCTCCCTTCTGGGTGACTTGTCCTTCAAGCCTTTCTGTGTGGAGTTGCATGTTATCACTGTGTCTGTGTAGGTTTCCTCCGGGTGCTCTGGTTTCCCCAACCACTAAAAACATGTTCAATCGGAGTGAATGTAATGAAAAGTGAATGGATGGTGATGGTCAGGGGCTTCGATGCACCAGTGTGTTCAATTTCTAGCTTTTGTTATCATCATGTGTGGGGGGAACGGTAAATTACCAGTACACCAACATTGTGAAGTCATTGTCTGTGAAATGCACTAAACAAAAAAAGAAATGTATGACTTACTACTACTTCTCATTTTGTTTGGTCAATGTCAATGAGTTATCAAAGTATTAGCGATACTTCAGAAGAATAGTACTCAGAGATTGACCAATATATCAGGCTGATTTTTAAGTTTTATAGATATTTCTATCTGCCTTAATTTCTTCTTCCCATCTAGCTGTTTTGAAGCCATGGCATGTTATACCTCATTCTATTTTTATTTCAGGAATACAACCACTGATGATGAAATGCAGGACACAGACTGAACTTTGAGCTGGTTTGTTTCACATCACTAAAATGAATGGAGTGATTGAAATAACCTCAATGTCAATGTGTATTCATCGAGTGTGTGCAAAAGACACTTTATTGCTGATCTTTTTTTTAACTCTAAACAAAGGTTCCGTTTTTTAAAGTCAGTTGACAGTGCAGTAATTTACCTTTAGTCCAGTTCTGTTTCAATCTGCCACTGTAATGTGGCAAAGTAATAACAGTAAATAACTACAGATACAAAAGATGATGCTAAATATCTAAATCAAATTGAATTTTTCAGGACACTCAAAGTGACAGCTTCATTATAATTCTTTCAATGGTGGTGATAAACAACTGCTGTAGCCACAGCTGCCCTGGGGCACACTGACAGAAGCAACTAGTATGTGCCATCGGCCCCTCTGAACACCACCAGCCATTCACACACACACCAGACTCATTCTAGGCAATGGGGGTAAGTGTCTTGCCTAAGGACACAACGACAGGGGTTAGGGTTATACATGGCTTTCGTATGGCCACACAAGAGCCTTTTAGATTCCCCGTTTTCATTGCATTCATACATTTGTTTAATCTGGCTTCAAATTGTTTCATTCATTTTTAACAAACCTTAAATAAATCAGCACTATATCGGTCGATCTGCAGCAAACAGGGCTGGGTATCTTTCAAAATGTTTCTCAAAAACTCTCAAAATACGCTTAATACGCTGTGATATGATACACACCAAGACACAGGGCACTTTCAATTCAATGCTCTATATTTCTCAGCAATTCGTTATAATTCAGTATAAAATTATGACGAATTGCAAAGAATTTTTGTTGGTAATGCTTCTAATTACAACGTGCAGATCTAATTATTATAAAAATGTGTATATTTAAACACATTATTTCACGTATTGATGCAATTAATTCATTTCTACTTTTTCACTGCTCAAGACATCTCCAGTGCTAAAACCTTTCTTATCAATTGAAACAAATACACAACCATATAACGCAGTAGCAGATCTATGGAATGTCCTACAGCAATATCTAAAACAAACCTACCCTTTTCTACAAATACATAACATCGGACTGCACATAAGGAGTGATCTAGCCTGTAAATGCTAGATTCCATTCAATGTAAAAAGGTTAAGCCATGTGTGCATGACGAGCTGATGGGAATGGAGAGCACATAATTGTTCGGCAGTAACATGTGTCATACGGAGAGATGCCAAAGCCTTTGTAATGAGGATTATGTGTCTTTTCCATGGATACATTTCTCCACTCTTTGACATTACTATATTGTGATGGCCTCTATCTCCCATCCCTGCTGTCTTTGTCTCATTGCACACAAGGGCCAACTACCTTGACTTTCCACTGACTTTTACAGGCCATTGTGGAAGCGCTACATCACTGGCCAAGGCCTGTAAAACTAGCACAAGCATGTTTCATTGCAAAACAAGGTGTGAACTAATAGAGACTTATCCTTCTGGCTGCACATGAAACTCAAGTGAATCCTTGAACCTAGACCAACCTCGGCATATGATTATCTGTTTTTCTGCATTGACACTGGCAGAGTGGAATCAGAGGGATGAGAGGAGTACGACTGTATATTCATTCAAGTTTAATTTAAAGGCGCACCATGTTACTTTCTGGTCTTCATGGTACAAGAATGGCTTTGCCTGGAATGTTACACAGTATGCCATCAAATATCACGAAGATAGAGATAATCGTGTGCCAAAATGCCTGCAACAAGGTCATTGATTAATCACAACTAATAGAACATTAAATAGTTTTCAAATAATTTTGTAATTACAGTATTTAGTATAGTTACATAGTTGAGTAGCTGAGAAGAGCTCGTATGACTCTGATAATTATATAATGACGGCAGAATGAAATCGAAATATGTTTAGCAAGTATTTTTAACCAAACAACCCAATGACAAATCATCTCATATGACGATGTTGTCCTGGTTCATCACGTGAGTTTGTGTTGTCTCTGAGCTTTCAGGATCTAAACTAATCAATTAATTGAAAGAATAATTGTCCAACAATATTTATAGCCCAAGTGCCAAACAAAACAAAAGAAACTGTTTGTCTGTTTTAGCAGAGACTTTTACGTAGAGTAAATCAGGCACCAGAACGGGGGCAAACATCTACATGGCCTGAGCTTCACAAAGCTTTGAGCCATTTTGTCCCAAACAGATTCAGTATCCATGTTCACTCTTTTACACAGAGGTTGGAGAGAAAATAGGACAGTGTAGGTGTAATGAATGAGCGATAAAGATGACAGCACACTGGTTGCAATATTCCATGGTAAAGTTTAAAACCTTAGGAGTGACTAGGGAAATTCTCTCTTTGAAATAGATCGTATTAGTCCCGTACAGTGGAGGATGATAGCCAAAGGGACAACATGTATTTGGCAACAAGCAGGAGGTCCTCTTCCAGTATGAATCAGGTTTGTGGAGATGCTGATGCACTCTGCTACATCAGCCTGTTTCATTCAATTTAACTGAAGTGAAATGAAACCGAGCAGAGGAACTAGATGGTGCCAGCCTGGCTACACAGAAGTGACTAAATGGTTGAATTTTGCCTCTACTTTGGCTTCTGTGCAGCTACTCTTTCCAAAATCCCTTGAGCAATGATATAGTCAATTCCAAAAGTGCCGGCTGTAAACATGAATATTATTTTCTTGAAAGACCACAACATAGAATTTTGGCCACTAAACAGCATCATGAAGTCAAAGGAACGCACCAGAAAGGTCCGGCTTGTACAACATGGATAGAGTTTGAACATCTGGGAATGAAAAGTATGGCAAAACTGCAAATCTACCAAGACATGGGTGTCCACTCAAACTAACAGCTTGAACAGGAGCAATGATCACAGATGCAGTCAAGAGATATGTTATGGGACTGCTTTTCTTCAGCAGGGACAGGGAAGAGTGCCAGAGTTGATGGGACGGTGGAGAGAGAAAATTAGAAGACGATCTTGGAAGAAGTTGGAGTAAACAAGAACTATTGCTGTCTTTACCGCCCGTCCGGAAAACTTCTCTAAACATAACGCCATTTCATACATTGGAATGGTTTAACATATTCATGTGTTGGATTAAAGCAAATACAAAATTAAATCTTGGTTGCAAACATGGGAACCGACTGTATATTCTGCAGGATTATATTTCTGACCAAAACTGACAATGTCACTCACCTCTTCTGGACATGTCCCCAACTGCCACAGTCTGGAAACAGTTAATCCGCCTCGCCAAAGATTCATCCCCAACATCACTTTCCGTTATCAAGACAAGCTTTTTGGTTTCTTTAATAAATACAACAGAAAAAAGGAATTACTGTAAATCATTCTGGGCAAATTCCACATACACAAATACATTTTTTTAAATAGAAAACCTCTTCAACATATTTCACAACAAAATGTATCTATATAAGCAATTTATTCATCTTTCAAATCACCCAAAAACAATAAAAAACATTTAAATCAACCCTGTTTTTCCTTTGCTGATACTTAGTTGTTGTCTCCCCTCACAAACCAGGGCACAGCACAGGAATAAAGAGACTATTGAATTATGTTTTTACACGATATTTTTTTTTTACACAAACAAAATTATCTTGACATGACATCTCATCAAGATAATCAACGTCGACATCTTTACCTAACTGTAAAAACTATTTACTGCTGCAAAAACTAAGGCACTGATAGTGTTAAAATAGTGACAGTGGGAAGGTTTAGTGAAAGGAGAATGTGTTGAATGAACACGCTCTGCATCAACAGCCTTTCACCTTCAGCTGATCACCTGCATCATTTAGACCCCACATCTATCTCCAGGTTTGCATTCATGCCGCTGGTTTTGTTTTCTACAGAACAATTTTCTTTACGTCCGCAGAGTAACATGTTTATCGCCACCTTGTGGTAAAGATTTGAACTAATATCGTAAATAGAAAAACAGACACAACTGAATGCATGTATTCTAATACAACTTCAACTTAGAAACGATTACACTGCTACATGTCTAAGTCCAGGGCATCCAGGGAATCATAACTCAACAAAAAGACATCACTGATGTGACTGGCAGGGATTTCTTCAATTACTCATAATTTGCATTTGAATAATAATATTGTTAAACTCTTATAAGTTCTGCAGGCCTCAGACTCAGGGTGGTCCACATCATGAACATTTGAAATTTATAACACATTTTAAAATAATTGGTCAGAATTACAACAAACACGTCATTCCTTTATGTGTATGTATTGTGTCTACTTAAATAGATAAAACAAGCAAACAAAACTTGGAGATTTTTTCCGCCTTTTATATAAACACAGGTTTTAAACTAGAAATGAATGAAAATTAGGGTTTTTATTTCCACACAATTGTTTGGGCCTATCTTCCTTAAGAAAGACAATAAAAACTATAACAACATTGGTGTAATATCACGCTTTCGGGCACTCAAAGATGGGTATTATTCCTTCACTCTGCACACAGTGTTGATGAACTACTGAAGACAAGTTAAATGTATTTCCTCGTTTACATGTTTCAGTGGCAGAGCTGTAAGCTACAGCTACCACAGCTGCCCTGGGGCAGGCCGACAGAAGCGATGCAACCAATATGTGCCATCAGTCTCTCTGATCACCACGAATCACTCACACACCAGCCTGACAGTAGACTAAGTGAAGTATCTTGCCAAATGACGCAACAACATTTGGGAAGTTCCTAAAGGTCTCCCATCACTGTACAAACTAAGCCCTGGCCTGCTTAGTTTCTACAGTCCAACAGGATCAGGCTCCCTGGAAATGAAACACAAGTCTATGTATTAGGTTTTTTCTTCTTTCTGCTTCCACCAACAACTGAAGGTTGTGATCTTGTTTAAGTGTCTGTGTGTTCTTGGTCTCTGCAGTATGGACTTCCTGGTTTTCCAGTTGTCTGTAATGATACAACTTCTTCATCAGTGTACATAGGTGTCGAGTTTCTCAAACATCTTCCCACAGTGTAATTATTACTGTACTTTATTTTTATTTGATTCCACATTTTTGTTCCTCTTTGGGTCAATCTTGATCTCTGAGACACACAACATTCTGAGTGTGCGGTCTTGCTTCTTTTTCACCCCAAAGAGCATAAAATGACCCTCAGCGGAGCGCGCCTCTGCTCTATCTAACACGACTATTAACAGGCCTTGTGTTCGGGCCAATGTATAAAACAGCTGTGGAAAAGACCTCATGCCTTCTCTTTAATAGAGTGTCCCCCAGAAGTGCTTTTTTCCTACTCTCCCGACTTTTATCAGAGCCTCAGAAATACCCACCCACTCCTGTCATGTAAGATTGGTTCTTCTCCAAGTATGACATGATGGAGCTCATCTGGATCCAGTTAGGGTGGGACACCTTGTGCCGATAGAAAAAACAAAAAATGATAACCTAGATGCATATTTGAGCTTAAATAGGGCATTACTTTAATGGACTTTTTCTTCACAAACGTCCCCGGCAAACTGCTGTTGTCGATAATGTGCATGTGGTCAACAACAATCTGGTCTCTGGACATGGACGTGAAAAGATTGAGAGATTAAGAGATCCTTCATTCGTCCCACAGTGGGGAAATTTCAGTGTTGCATCACAAGTTATAGAACAGTAGGAAAGAGGAGCACACAAACAAAACCTCTAACTCTAGCATCACTAAAAGAATAAAATCTCTATGTTGAAAATAATAATATAGGAAGTGTAAAAGTTTTACACTTCAAGAGGCAAGTATAAATAAAACCAACCTTTATCGTAAATGTTCACTCATCTGTCACTAATATGTTATTTTTCTCTACCTGCCGTAGAACAATGGATGAAATGTAGGTATTGTGCTAATTCCAGTATATTTACTGTGTGAATCCTTCGCTGACACGGTGACTGTATGTGCAATATCATAATCTGATTCTGAAATTAAAAACTAAAAAACGTATTATTTATTTTAATAACTTATTTATTATAACATAAAATCAAACATATTTGAATTATAAAGTGCTATCCGGACAAGGCCGATACAACTCAATGTCCAATGGTTTCATTGTCCTGCTGTGCTGGGCCTGGTGTGGAGTTTGTACTGTATGTTCTCCCTGTGTCTGCATAGGTTTTCTCTGGTTCCCACTACAGCTCTACACAATGTAACAATGTGCTGAATGAGTGAAAGGATGGCGGTGGTTATGTCTGACCGAGGTCACAGAACGCTTTCTTATTCACATTCAAACAAAGAAACTCAACAACTCCACAGTTCATTAAAAACAATCCTACATTACCAGTGAACCAAACCGAACAGTCCAACCACACACACACACACACACACACACACACACACACACACACACACACACACACACACACACACACACACACACACACACACACACACACACACACACACACACACACACACACACACACATACCCGTTTGAGACGTTGTAAGGACATTTTTTCTAAAATCCCTTTAAACCAGACTGTACATAGGTATACGGGGACACTGGGTTCCCGTGGTGCTAGAGCCTCAAAAATCATATCAATGATCATGAAAAAAATCACAGAACCTATACACGGCTTAAAATTTAAAGATTTCCTTTGCTGCACTGAGATATAAAAAATGACTGTTTTCAAGACTTTTCAGGGGTTTGTAAAGACTTTTCAAAAACACGGTCTATAAGGACAGTGTGGTTTACAAGGTCAGTGATGTCATCATACACACACACACTATGTATAATCTGGTTTGAAAGGACACATGGTCTGTGAGGCCTGGTCCGCACACACATACACTGTGTATAACCTGGTTTGAAAGGACACATGGTCTGTGAGGCCTGGTCCGCACACACATACACTGTGGAAAACCTGTTCTGAAAGGACACATGGTGTGTAAGGCGAGGTCAACCCACACATACACTGTGGATAACCTGTTCTGAAAGGACACATGGATAATGAGGCCAAAGAGACTGAGGCACATCATTATAATAATCAATAATCTATGGAGGATTGCTTTTTTAAGAGTTTGAATTGTCTCTGCAAACACATGTAGAGCTTATTCTTCAGTCTACTGCCAAACTTTGTCATGTATTCCCTTGATACCTTCACTGAATTCCAGTTATTCCTAGTTTCAACTGGCTTCACCATCTCTATCCTGCACTTAAAGCTGCACTAACTGACTTTGGGATTTTGAAGCCGCGGACTCTCTGGCCTCTCTCTTTCTGCTCCCCTCCCCGCACCCACGAAGCTATCGCCCCCCACACACACTCACTGTTGGGACGGAGCTAGTGTCTCTCAATATGGATAATACATGGATATGGATTTGCACGTGGATGGCGTGACCATAGAACGATAGAACCGGGAAGCGCGGAGGAACGAGACTTTCTTTTGGATGGCTGTCTCGCTGTGTAAGCAGTAACCGGTGACGAAGACGAGGAAGCTTCAGGTTAGCTCCTCGGCTTGTTGTGCTAACTCAGCCGTCTATGCTAACGGACCTGTAGATTTCTCACGAAAGTGGGGGCTAGTGGTGCGCTGTGATTGGTCACAATCTGCGACCCGAAACACATTCTCTTCCTTGTTTCATCAAAACTCGATCTAAAATATAATGTCACGCCAGCACAAATCTGCACTACTTTTTCTTCAAAAGGACGTATATCCCAATGCCCTACACGGACATGGATAGCATTTTAGTAATTAATACAAAAATAAAGTCAGTTAGTGCAGCTTTAAATAGATGGTACATCTATAATCACTCCATTCTAAAAGAAAATGAGATCAAGCAACAAAAGGTTTACAGACATAACTGCCTCTTACCAACAGAGACGTGTCAATCACACACAAACTATATCTGTATCCACCAGAACTCAACTGCCAATCTGCAAGCATGCATCACATCTAGGGGTGGGCGATATGGACAAAAATAAATATCTTGATACTTTATACCCAACTCCCGATAACGACATTGTCACGATATCTTTAAAATCAAAAATGGTTACACAAAATGATCTGCAATGTTTTGCTTGCCATGGCATCTATAGATAAGAGACAGTGTAGATCAAAAATGAAGCTTTTTATTTTCTGAAGTGCTACACACATCTTTGCAAAACATGCATTAACATATATTAACATTAAAAATCAGATTCAAGAAACACAGAAAAAACACATCCAAAAAGGCTCAATATTTACTGAAATATACAAATAAAGCAGTGATTGGCTTTTTAGGCACACATTAGACAAATGGGCATCTTTCCTTCTCTAATTGTATTATGTATTGGAAAATAAAAAAGATAATACAATAAAGCATATCTTCAAATTGGCTTTCACGATATTATTGTCTACAATATATTTTGCCCACTCCTAATCACTTCCCCACCAGGTGTGTCACTGGTCTAAGGCGTGTCCAGGTGTGTCACTGGTCTAAGGCGTGTCCAGGTGTGTCACTGGTCTAAGGCGTGTCCAGGTGTGACACTGGTCTAAGGTGTGTCACTGGTCCATGGCGTGTCACTGGTCCATAACGTGTCAATGGTCCATGGCGTGTCACTGGTCCATGACGTGTCCAGGCGTGTCACTGGTCCATGACGTGTCCAGGCGTGTCACTGGTCCATGGCGTGTTTACGGCGTGTCACTGGTCCATGGCGTGTCCAAGCGTGTCACTGGTCCATGGCGTGACACTGGTCCAAGATGTGTCACATGGCGTGTCATGGACCAGTGACACGCCTGGACACGCCATGGACCAGTGACACGCCTGGACACGTCATGGACCAGTGACACGCCTGGACACGTCATGGACCAGTGACACGCCATGGACACGTCATGGACCAGTGACACGCCTGGACACGCCATGGACCAGTGACACGCCTGGACACGCCATGGACCAGTGACACGCCATGGACCAGTGACACGCCCGGACACGTCATGGACCAGTGACACGCCCGTACACAACATGGCGTGTCACTGGTTCATGGCGTGTCCAGGCGTGGCGTGTCCAGGCGTGTCACTGGTCCATGACGTGTCCATGGCGTGTCACTGGTCTATGACGTGTCCAGGCGTGTCACTGGTCCATGACGTGTCCAGGCGTGTCACTGGTCCATGGCGTGTCCAGGTGTGTCACTGGTCCATGGCGTGTCCAGGGCGTCTCACTGGTCCATGACGTGTCCGGGCTGCTCACACCTGGACACGCCGTGGACACGTCATGGACCAGTGACACGCCATGGTCCAGTGACACGCCTGGACACGCCATGGACCAGTGAAACGCCTGGACACGCCATGGACCAGTGACACGCCTGGACACATCATGGACCAGTGACACGCCCGGACACGCCATGGACCAGTGACGCCATGCACCAGTGACACGCCGTGGACACGTCATGGACCTGTGACACACCGTGGACACATCATGGACCAGTGACACGCCTGGACACGCCATGGACCAGTGACACGCCTGGACACGTCATGGACCAGTGACACGCCCGGACACGCCATGAACCAGTGACACGTCGTGGACTTGTGACACACCGTGGACACGTCATGGACCAGTGACACGCCTGGACACGCCATGGACCAGTGACACGCCATGGACCAGTGACACGCCGTGGACACATCATGGACCTGTGACACACCGTGGACACGTCATGGACCAGTGACACGCCTGGATACGCCATGGACCAGTGACACGTCGTGGACACGTCATGGACCTGTGACACACCGTGGACACGTCATGGACCAGTGACACGCCATGGACCAGTGACACGCCCGGACACGCCATGGACCAGTGACACGCCCGGACACGCCATGGACCAGTGACACGCCGTGGACCAGTGATACGCCGTGGACACGTCATGGACCTGTGACACACCGTGGACACGCCATGGACCAGTGACACGCCTGGACAGCCATGGACCAGTGACACGCCATGGACCAGTGACACGCCCGGACACGTCATGGACCAGTAACACGCCCGTACACGTCATGGCGTGTCACTGGTCCATGGCGTGGCGTGTCACTGGTCCATGACGTGTCCAGGCGTGTCACTGGTCCATGGCGTGTCCAGGCGTGTCACTGGTCCATGGCGTGTCCAGGCGTGTCACTAGTCCATGGCGTGTCACTGGTCCATGGCGTGTCACTGGTCCATGGCGTGTCATGGACCAGTGACACGCCTGGACACGCCATGGACCAGTGACACGCCTGGACACGTCATGGACCAGTGACACGCCTGGACACGTCATGGACCAGTGACACGCCATGGACACGTCATGGACCAGTAACACGCCTGGACACGCCATGGACCAGTCACACGCCTGGACACGCCATGGACCAGTGACACGCCATGGACCAGTGACACGCCCGGACACACGTCATGGACCAGTGACACGCCCGTACACAACATGGCGTGTCACTGGTCCATGGCGTGTCCAGGCGTGGCGTGTCCAGGCGTGTTACTGGTCCATGACGTGTCCATGGCGTGTCACTGGTCTATGACGTGTCCAGGCGTGTCACTGGTCCATGACGTGTCCAGGCGTGTCACTGGTCCATGGCGTGTCCAGGCGTGTCACTGGTCCATGGCGTGTCCAGGCGTCTCACTGGTCCATGACGTGTCCGGGCTGCTCACACCTGGACACGCCGTGGACACGTCATGGACCAGTGACACGCCATGGTCCAGTGACACGCCTGGACACGCCATGGACCAGTGAAACGCCTGGACACGCCATGGACCAGTGACACGCCTGGACACATCATGGACCAGTGACACGCCCGGACACGCCATGGACCAGTGACACGCCATGCACCAGTGACACGCCGTGGACACGTCATGGACCTGTGACACACCGTGGACACATCATGGACCAGTGACACGCCTGGACACGCCATGGACCAGTGACACGCCTGGACACGTCATGGACCAGTGACACGCCCGGACACGCCATGAACCAGTGACACGTCGTGGACCTGTGACACACCGTGGACACGTCATGGACCAGTGACACGCCTGGACACGCCATGGACCAGTGACACGCCATGGACCAGTGACACGCCGTGGACACGTCATGGACCTGTGACACACCGTGGACACGTCATGGACCAGTGACACGCCTGGACACGCCATGGACCAGTGACACGTCGTGGACACGTCATGGACCTGTGACACACCGTGGACACGTCATGGACCAGTGACACGCCATGGACCAGTGACACGCCCGGACACGCCATGGACCAGTGACACGCCCGGACACGCCATGGACCAGTGACACGCCCGGACACGCCATGGACCAGTGACACGCCGTGGACCAGTGATACGCCGTGGACACGTCATGGACCTGTGACACACCGTGGACACGCCATGGACCAGTGACACGCCTGGACACGCCATGGACCAGTGACACGCCCGGACACGTCATGGACCAGTAACACGCCCGTACACGTCATGGCGTGTCACTGGTCCATGGCGTGGCGTGTCACTGGTCCATGACATGTCTAGGCGTGTCACTGGTCCATGGCGTGTCCAGGCGTGTCACTGGTCCATGGCGTGTCCAGGCGTGTCACTAGTCCATGGCGTGTCACTGGTCCATGGCGTGTCACTGGTCCATGACGTGTCCATGACGTGTCCAGGCGTGTCACTGGTCCATGACGTGTCCACAACGTGTCACTGGTCCATGGCGTGTCCGGGCGTGTCACTGGTCCATGACGTGTCCAGGCGTGTCACTGGTCCATGACGTGTCCGGGCGTGTCACTGGTCCATGACGTGTCCGGGCGTGTCACTGGTCCATGGCGTGTCACTGGTCAATGGCGTGTCCAGGCGTGTCATTGGTCCATGACGTGTCCACGGCGTGTCACTGGTCCATGGCGTGTCCGGGCGTGTCACTGGTCCATGACGTGTCCGGGCGTGTCACTGGTCCATGGCATGTCCAGGCGTGTCACTGGTCCATGGCGTGTCCAGGCGTGTAACTGCTCCGTGACGTGTCCACGGCGTGTCACTGGTCCATGACGTGTCCATGGCGTGTCACTGGTCCATGACGTGTCCATGGCGTGTCACTGGTCCATGGCGTGTCCAGGCGTGTCACTGGTCCATGACGTGTCCACGGTGTGTCACAGGTCCATGACGTGTCCACGGCATGTCACTGGTCCACGGCGTGTCACTGGTCCATGGCGTGTCCACGGCATGTCACTGGTCCACGGCGTGTCACTGGTCCATGGCGTGTCCGGGCGTGTCATTGGTCCATGATGTGTCCAGGCGTGTCACTGGTCCATGACGTGTCCAGGCGTGTCACTGGTCCATGGCGTGTCACTGGTCCTGTCACTGGTCCATGGCGTGTCACTGGTCCATGGCGTGTCCAGGCGTGTCACTGGTCCATGACGTGTCCACTGGTCCATGGCGTGGTCCACGGCGTGTCACTGGTCCATGACGTGTCCAGGCGTGTCACTGGTCCATGGCGTGTCCAGGCGTGTCACTGGTCCATGGCGTGTCCACGGTGTGTCACAGGTCCATGACGTGTGTCATGACGTGTCCGGGCGTGTCACTGGTCCATGGCGTGTCCGGGCGTGTCACTGGTCCATGGCGTGTCACTGGTGCATGGCGTGTCACTGGTCCATGACGTGTCCACGGCGTGTCCAGGTGTGAGCAGCACACCGTGGACACGTCATGGACCAGTGACACGCCATGGACCAGTGACACGCCCGGACACGCCATGGACCAGTGACACGCCGTGGACCAGTGACATGCCGTGGACACGCCATGGACCAGTGACACGCCGTGGACCAGTGACATGCCGTGGACACGTCATGGACCTGTGAACCACAGCCGTGGACACGTCATGGACCAGTGACACGCCTGGACACGCCATGGACCAGTGACATGTCATGGACACGTCATGGACCAGTGACACGCCGTGGACACGTACGGAGCAGTGACCCTGGACACGCCATGGACCAGTGACACGCCTGGACACACGTCATGGACCAATGACACACCTGGACACGCCATGGACCAGTGACACGCCATGGACCAGTGACACGCCTGGACACGCCATGGACCAGTGACACGCCATGGACACGTTATGAACCAGTGACACGCCTGGACACATCATGGACCAATGACACGCCCGGACACGCCATGGACCAGTGACACGCCGTGGACACGTCATGGACCTGTGACACACCGTGGACACGTCATGGACCAGTGACACGCCTGGACACGCCATGGACCAGTGACCCGCCCGGACACGCCATGGACCAGTGACACGCCTGGACCAGTGACACGCCGTGGACATGTCATGGACCTGTGACACACCGTGGACACGTCATGGACCAGTGACACGCCTGGACGCCGCCATGGACCAGTGACACGCCTGGACACGCCATGGACCAGTGACCAGTGACACGCCATGGACCAGTGACACGGCATGGACCAGTGACACGCCCGGACACGCCATGGACCAGTGACACGCCCGTACACGCCATGGACCAGTGACACGCCCGGACACGCCATGGACCAGTGACACGCCCGGACACGCCATGGACCAGTGACACGGCGTGGCGTGTCCTGGTCCATGCGTGACAGGCGTGGACCTGTCCACACCGTGGACCGTCATTGGACCGTGCACGCGTGACACGCCATGGACCGTGACACGCCATGGACCAGTGACACGCCTGTGGACACTGGTCCATGGACCTGTGACACACCGTGGACACGTGTCATGGACCTGCTGACACACCCTGGACACGTCATGGACCAGTGACACGTCCTGGACACGCCATGGACCTGTGACACGCCGTGGACACGTCATGGACCAGTGACACGCCACCAGTGACACGCCCGGACACGTCCATGGACCAGTGACACGCCCGGACACGCCATGGACCAGTGACACGCCCGGACACGCCATGGACCAGTGACACGCCGTGGACCAGTGATACGCCATGGACCAGTGATCACGCCTTGGACACGTCATGGACCAGTGACACGCCTGGACACGCCATGGACCAGTGACACGCCATGGACCAGTGACACGCCCGGACACGCCATGGACCAGTAACACGCCCGGACACGTCATGGCGTGTCACTGGTCCATGACGTGCGCGTGTCACTGGTCCATGACGTTCAGGCGTGTCACTGGTCCATGGTCCCGGCGTGTCACTGGTCCATGGCGTGTCCCGTGTCATAGTCCATGGGTGCACTGGTCCATGGCGTGTCACTGGTCCCTGTCCATGACGTGTCCAGGCGTGTCACTGGTCCATGACGTGCCACAACGTGTCACTGGTCCATGGCGTGTCCGGGCGTGTCACTGGTCCATGGCGTGTCCAGGCGTGTCACTGGTCCATGAAGTGTCCAGGCGTGTCACTGGTCCGTGTCGGGCGTGTCACTGGTCCATGGCGTGTCACTGGTCAATGGCGTGTCCAGGCGGTCATTGTCCATGACGTGTCCACGGCGTGTCACTGGTCCATGGCGTGTCCCGTGTCACTGGTCCATGAGTGTGTGTCACATGGCGTGTCCAGGCGTGTCACTGGTCCATGGCGTGTCAGGCAGAACTGCTCCACGGTCCGGCGTGTCACTGGTCCATGACGTTCCATGGCGTGTCACTGGTCCATGACGTGTCCATGGCGTGTCACTGGTCCATGGCGTGTCCAGGCGTGTCACTGGTCCATGACGTGTCCATGGCGTGTCACTGGTCCATGACGTGTCCATGGCGTGTCACTGGTCCATGATGTGTCCATGGCGTGTCACTGGTCCATGGCGTGTCCAGGCGTGTCACTGGTCCATGGCGTTTCACTGGTCCATGGCGTGTCCAGGCGTGTCACTGGTCCATGGTCCATGGCGTGTCACTGGTCCATGACGTGTCCATGGCGTGTCACTGGTCCATGACGTGTCCAGGCGTGTCACTGGTCCATGCGTGTCCAGGCGTGTCACTGGTCCATGGCGTGTCCAGGCGACTCACTGGTCCATGACGTGTCCGGGCTGCTCACACCTGGACACGCCGTGGACACGTCATGGACCAGTGACATGCCTGGACACGCCATGGACCAGTGACACGCCATGGACACGTCA
This sequence comes from Knipowitschia caucasica, assembly GCA_964034765.1. Lineage (NCBI taxonomy): Eukaryota > Metazoa > Chordata > Actinopteri > Gobiiformes > Gobiidae > Knipowitschia > Knipowitschia caucasica. Next base: position 21,648,178 of record OZ035830.1, read on the forward strand.
TGGACCAGTGACACGCCCGGACATGCCATGGACCAGTGACACGTCGTGGACACGTCATGGACCTGTGACACACCGTGGACACGTCATGGACCAGTGACACGCCATGGACCAGTGACAAGCCATGGACCAGTGACACGCCGTGGACCAGTAACACGCTATGGACACGTCATGGACCTGTGACACACCGTGGACACGTCATGGACCAGTGACACACCTGGACACGCCATGGACCAGTGACACGCCCGGACACGCCATGGACCAGTGACACGCCATGGACCAGTGACACGGCATGGACCAGTGACACGCCATGGACCTGTGACACACCGTGGACACGTCACGGAGCAGTGACACGCCTGGACACGCCATGGACCAGTGACACGCCTGGACACGCCATGGACCAGTGACACGGCATGGACCAGTGACACGCCCGGACACGCCATGGACCAGTGACACGCCCGTACACGCCATGGACCAGTGACACGCCCGGACACGCCATGGACCAGTGACACGCCCGGACCACGCCATGGACCAGTGACACGGCGTGTCCATGGCGTGTCACTGGCGTGTCCATGGCGTGTCACTGGTCCATGCGTGTCCAGGCGTGTCACTGGTCCATGGCGTGTCCAGGCGTGTCACTGGTCCATGGCGTTTCACTGGTCCATGGCGTGTCCAGGCGTGTCACTGGTCCATGACGTGTCCAGGCGTGTCACTGGTCCATGACGTGTCCAGGCGTGTCACTGGTCCATGGCGTGTCCAGGCGTCTCACTGGTCCATGGCGTGTCCAGGCGTCTCACTGGTCCATGACGTGTCCGGGCTGCTCACACCTGGACACACCTTAGACCAGTGACACGCCGTGGACACGTCATGGACCAGTGACACGCCTGGAAACGCCATGGACCAGTGACACGCCATTGACCAGTGACACGCCATGGACACGTCATGAACCAGTGACACGCCTGGACACGTCATAGACCAGTGACACGCCTGGACACGCCATGGACCAGTGACACCCCCGGACACGCCATGGACCAGTGACACGCCATGGACCAGTGACACGCCGTGGACACGTCATGGACCTGTGACACACCGTGGACACATCATGGACCAGTGACACGCCTGGACACGCCATGGACCAGTGACACGCCTGGACACGAGTGACACGCCATTGACCAGTGACACCGCCATGGACACGTCATGAACCAGTGACACGCCTGGACACGTCATAGACCAGTGACACGCCCAAAACACCCATGGACCATGGACACGCGTGGCGTTCACTGGTCCAATGGGCGTGACAGGCGTGTCACTGGTCATGACGGTCCAGAGCGTGTCACTGGTCCGATGGCGTGTCCATGCGTGTCACTGGTCCAGGGCGTGTACCATGGCGTGTCAACTGGCCATGGCGTTTCACTGGTCCATGGCGTGGTCCCAGCCCGCGTGTCACTGGTCCACGTGTCCATGGCGTGTCACTGGTCCATGACGTGTCCATGGCGTGTCACTGGTCCATGATGTGGTCCATGGCGTGGTCACTGGTCCATGGCGTGGTCCAGGCGTGTCCACTGGTCCATGGCGTTTCACTGGTCCATGGCGTGTCCAGAGCGTGTCCACTGGTCCATGACGTGTCCATGGCGTGTCACTGGTCATGAAGAGTCCATGGCGTGTCACTGGGTCAATGACGTGTCAGGCGTGTCACTGGTCTAAACATGGGCCGTGTACCAGGCGTGTCCACTGGTCCATGGCGTGTCCAGATGCGACTCACTGTCCATGACGTGTCCGTCGCTGCTCACAACAACCTGACCACCGCCGTGGACACCATGGGGCCAGTGACATGCCTGGACACGCCATGGACCATGACACCCATGGACACTCATGGACCATGACACGCCCGGGACATGCCGTCCAGGCGTGTCACTGGTCCATGGCGTGTCCAGGGCGACTCACTGGTCCATGACTGCCGGGCTGCTCACCGACCTGGACACGCCGTGGACACGCTTGGACCAGTGTCATGCCTGGACACCCATTGGACCAGTGACACGCCATGGACACGCATGGACCAGTGGACACGCCCGTACATGCCATGGACCAGTGACACGTTGTGGACACTCATGGAACCTGTGACACACGAGGAACCCGAAACGCCCGAACGACTGCGAGACCGTGGACACGTCATGGACCATGACACACCTAGGCCACGCCATGGACCATGACACGCCCGGAAACGCCATGGACCAGTGACAACGCCCATGGACCAGTACAACGCATGGACCCATTGACACGCCATGGACCTGTACACACCGTGGACAACGTCACGGAGCATGACACGCCTGGACACGCCATGACCCGTGACACGCCTGGAACCACCCATGGACATGATCACGGCATGGACCATGACGCCCGGACACGCCATGGACCAGTGACAACGCCCGTAACACGCCATGGACCATGACACGCCCGGACACGCTATGGACCAGTGACCACGCCCGGACACGCATGGACCAGTGACACGGCGTGGCGTGTCACTGGTCCATGGCGTTCCAGGCCGTGCGTGGTCCAAGCGTGTCACTGGTCTATGACGTGTTCCAGCGCGTGTCCACTGGTCCATGGCGTGTCCCAGGCGTGTCCACTGTCAATGGCGTGTCCAGAGCCGGTCACTGTCCATGGCGTTTCACTGGTCCATGGCGTGTCCAGGGCGTGTCACCTGTCCATGACGTGTCCAGGCGTGTTCACTGTCCATGACGTGTCCAGGCGTGTCACTGCCATAGGCGTGTCCAGGGCGTCTCACTGGTCCATGGCGTGTCCAGCGGGCGTCTCACTGGTCCACCATGACGTGTCCATGGCGTGTCACTGGTCCATGACGTGTCCATGGCGTGTCACTGGTCCATGACGTGTCCAGGCATGTCACTGGTCCATGGCGTGTCCAGGCGTGTCACTGGTCCATGGCGTGTCCAGGCGTCTCACTGGTCCATGACGTGTCCGGGCTGCTCACACCTTAGACCAGTGACACGCCGTGGACACGTCATGGACCAGTTACACGCCTGGACACGCCATGGACCAGTGACACGCCATGGACCAGTGACACGCCATGGACACATCATGAACCAGTGACACGCCTGGACACGTCATTGACCAATGACACGCCCGGACACGCCGTGGACACGTCATGGACCTGTGACACACCGTGGACACGTCATGGACCAGTGACACGCCTGGACTACGCCATGGACCAGTGGCACGCCATGGACCAGTGACACGCCCGGACACGCCATGGACCAGTGACACGCCTGGACACGCCATGGACCAGTGACACCCCCGGACACGCCATGGACCAGTGACACGCCATGGACCAGTGACACGCCATGGACACGTCATGGACCTGTGACACACCGTGGACACATCATGGACCAGTGACACGCCTGGACACGTCATGGACCAGTGACACGCCTGGACACGCCATGGACCAGTGACACGTCATGGACCTGTGACACGTCATGGACCAGTGACACGCCTGGACACGCCATGGACCAGTGACACGCCGTGGACACGTCATGGACCTGTGACACGTCATGGACCAGTGACACGCCTGGACACGCCATGGACCAGTGACACGCCATGGACCAGTGACACGCCTGGACACGTCATGGACCAGTGACACGCCTTGACGTGTCCGGGCGCGTCACCTGTCCATGGCGTGTCACTGGTCCATGACGTGTCCATGGCGTGTCACTGGTCCATGACGTGTCCAGGCGTGTCACTGGTCCATGGCGTGTCCAGGCGTGTCACTGGTCCATGGCGTGTCCAGGCGTCTCACTGGTCCATGACGTGTCCGGGCTGCTCACACCTTAGACCAGTGACACGCCGTGGACACGTCATGGACCAGTTACACGCCTGGACACGCCATGGACCAGTGACACGCCATGGACCAGTGACACGCCATGGACACGTCATGAACCAGTGACACGCCTGGACACGTCATTGACCAATGACACGCCCGGACACGCCGTGGACACGTCATGGACCTGTGACACACCGTGGACACGTCATGGACCAGTGACACGCCTGGACACGCCATGGACCAGTGGCACGCCATGGACCAGTGACACGCCCGGACACGCCATGGACCAGTGACACGCCGTGGACACGTCATGGACCTGTGACACACCGTGGACACGTCATGGACCAGTGACACGCCTGGACACGCCATGGACCAGTGACACGCCTGGACACGCCATGGACCAGTGACACCCCCGGACACGCCATGGACCAGTGACACGCCATGGACCAGTGACACGCCATGGACACGTCATGGACCTGTGACACACCGTGGACACATCATGGACCAGTGACACGCCTGGACACGCCATGGACCAGTGACACGCCTGGACACGCCATGGACCAGTGACACCCCCGGACACGCCATGGACCAGTGACACGCCATGGACCAGTGACACGCCGTGGACACGTCATGGACCTGTGACACACCGTGGATACATCATGGACCAGTGACACGCCATGGACCAGTGACACGCCTGGACACGCCATGGACCAGTGACACGCCTGGACACGTCATGGACCTGTGACACACCTGGACACGCCATGGACCTGTGACACACCTGGACACGCCATGGACCAGTGACACACCTGGACACGCCATGGACCAGTGACCGCCACCACCTGAGATATAAAAGCCATAATATCAAACACAAAGAACAATGTTAGCTTCATCACTGAGCTGTATTTGTTCACCTCAATAATCTGGTCATGAACAGAACAGCATTGTGAAAGTTACACGGAAAATAAAGGTGAAACCAAACATTTAAATGTCCATATAGAATTCAGTCTTATAATACCTCTTTAAGGCCAAACCTCAAAATCCGTAATATCTTGAATGGATCTACTCTCCAAGACTGTGTGTTCCATTTCCTGGACTTTATGTCACTGCTGAATGGTGGCAGTTAAACCAATGAGAGGCCTCAGATGCTTCTTCACTGCTGTTATCCGCCTTGATGAAACAACTCTGAAACATTAAGAGAGATGAATTAGAATATTAAAACAACAAAAGACAAAAACATCTAAATAGATGAAGTTTCTATATACCAGTGCTTGTGCCCCCTTTTAAGACCGCAAACATAATCTGTACCCCCTATTCCTTGTTAAGATATACATTTAAACAGCCCCCATTATTCTTCAAATCCATCAAGGGAGATGAAAAGATGGAAAGAAGGAACTTTTAAGATAAACTAGTGAAACACATCTATTCTATTCCTGTGACATGTTTGGTTAGGATATGTGACACAAGAGAAATATACACCAGAGCTGTAAACAGCAGGTAAATAACTGGGACAAGCATTTTCTTCCACAGCACTACACAACCTCAAACTGCAAATATGTTCATTAACCCTAGATTTATCTGTTCCAATAAAGCAACAACAGGTAACAACTTTATTACACATACAGCACCCTGTGTATGTGACACACAGAACAGACCAGGACTGAGAGGACACTGTGTTAATGAGGACATCTATATTCAATATGAGACATTTACTACATCTGTGTGTGTGACACACAGAACAGACCAGGACTGAGAGGACTCTGTGTTAGTGAGGACATCTATATTCAATATGAGACATTTACAACATCTGTGTGTGTGACACACAGAACAGACCAGGACTGAGAGGACACTGTGTTAATGAGGACATCTATATTCAATATGAGACATTTACAACATCTGTGTGTGTGACACACAGAACAGACCAGGACTGAGAGGACTCTGTGTTAGTGAGGACATCTATATTCAATATGAGACATTTACTACATCTGTGTGTGTGACACACAGAACAGACCAGGACTGAGAGGACTCTGTGTTAATGAGGACATCTATATTCAATATGAGACATTTACAACATCTGTGTGTGTGACACACAGGACAGACCAGGACTGAGAGGACTCTGTGTTAGTGAGGACCAGCTAAACTGAAAATGAGACATTAACTATACTAAGTGTAAGATATTCGCATGCATTAAAAGGGACACCCTCACTCAAACCTAAGTTTATGACACTCTAAATGATGCAGCAGAGTGTTTTAAGAGATGACCGTAAGTGTGTTCAGGATGTACCTACCAGTATTATTGTACTTCATTGATACTGGTCGGTCCACGGCGTGTCCAGGCTTGACACTGGTCCATGGTGGGTCCAGGCGTGTCACTGGTCCAAGGGCGTGTCCAGGCGTGACACTGGTCCATCCCGGGTTCAGGCATGTCACTGGTCCATGGCGGGTCCAGGCGTGTCACTGGTCCAGGGCGTGTCCAGGTGTGTCACTGGTCCATGCCGGGTCCAGGCGTGTCACTGGTCCAGGGCGGGTCCAGGCGTGTCACTGGTCCAGGGCGGGTCCAGGGCGTGTCCAGGTGTGTCACTGGTCCACTGCGTGTCCAGGTGTGTCACTGGCCACCGCCTGAGATAAAAAGGCCTTAATATCAAACACACAGAACAATGTTAGCTTTATCACTGAGCTGTATTTGTATCTGGTCATGAACAGAACAGCATTCTGAAAGTTACAAGGAAAATAAAGGTGAAACCAAACATTTAAAAGTCCATTTAGAATTCAGCCTCAAGCCGCGTTCAGACCGGATCATGCTGCGTCGGCTTTCAATGCAAAGTCAATGGTGACGCACGTTTGAGCGTCAAAATGCATGTGCGGACTGCTCCTGTGGAGTAGAGCCCTGCACTTGAGCCCTTGGCCCGAGGGCCCCGACGGCCCGACAGCCCGAGGGCCGGGCTTCGGGCCGATGACCGCATAATGACCTCGGACACGGGCCGGGCTCGGGCTCTTCATTTTCAGAGCGGCAGAATACATTTACGAACGCACCCACTGAATATAGCGTTCTATCACGCTGTAGTGTTTGTTGTTCTGTGTAGTGTTGTCATTGACGGCACATAGCGTTACTTACAGGTGTGTTGCAGCATCTGGGCATCATACAGATGCGGCCGTTCACTCTGCACCACTCCGCACACACAGAACTCATTGCAACACATCACTACCATGTATAACTCCGCCCTCTAGCTAAGTCTGCGTTCATATCAGTGCACGGCACTATATACTACGCTAAAACATTGTTATGGGAGGTTACAAAAAAAAAAAAAAAGGCGGGCTTGATGCGGGTTTCGGGCCTGAAAATTGAGAAACCATATCGGGCCGGGCCGGGCTGGGGCGCCACCCCCTCGGGCCAGGGCCGGGCTCGGGCCCAGATAATAGGCCCGTGCAGGGCTCTACTGTGGAGACGCACGGACTGTTCAGTAGAGACGTTGCTCAGTAGAGACGCACAGACTGCTCAGTAGAGACGTTGCTCTGTAGAGACGCACGGACTGCTCTGTAGAGACACACGGACTTCTCAGTAGAGACGTTGCTCTGTAGAGACGCACGGACTGCTCTGTAGAGACGCACAGCACAGGCTGTTCAATAGAGACGCACGGACTGCTCTGTAGAGACGCACAGCACAGGCTGTTCAATAGAGACACACGGACTGCTCTGTAGAGACGCACAGCACAGGCTGTTCAATAGAGACGCACGGACTGCTCTGTAGAGACGCACGGACTGCTCAGTAGAGACGCACGGACTATTCAGTAGAGACGCACGGACTGCTCTGTAGAGACGCACGGACTGCTCAGTAGAGACGCAGGGACTGCTCGGTAGAGACACAAAGACTGGTCAGCAGAGACGCACGGACTTTTCAGTAGAGACGCACGGACTATTCAGTAGAGACGCACGGACTGCTCTGTAGAGACGCAAGGATCGCTCAGTAGAGACGCACGGACTGCTCAGTAGAGACGCACGGACTGCTCAGTAGAGACACACGGACTGCTCAGTAGAGACGTTGCTCTGTAGAGACGCACGGACTGCTCTGTAGAGACACACGGACTGCTCTGTAGAGACGCACAGCACAGGCTGTTCAATAGAGACGCACGGACTGCTCTGTAGAGACGCACAGGCTGCTCAATAGAGACGCACGGACTGCTCTGTAGAGACGCACGGACTGCTCAGTAGAGACGCACGGACTATTCAGTAGAGACGCACGGACTGCTCTGTAGAGACGCACGGACTGCTCAGTAGAGACGCAGGGACTGCTCGGTAGAGACACAAAGACTGGTCAGCAGAGACGCACGGACTTTTCAGTAGAGACGCACGGACTATTCAGTAGAGACGCACGGACTGCTCTGTAGAGACGCAAAGATCGCTCAGTAGAGACGCACGGACTGCTCAGTAGAGACGCACGGACTGCTCAGTAGAGACGCACGGACTGCTCAGCAGAGACGCACGGACTGCTCAGTAGAGACGCAGGGACTGCTCAGTAGAGACGCACGGACTGTTCAGTAGAGACGCACGGACTGCTCTGTAGAGACGCACGGACTGCTCTGTAGAGACGCACGGACTCTTCAGTGGAGACGCACGGACTGCTCACTAGAGACGTTGCTCAGTAGAGACGCACAGACTGCTCAGTAGAGACGTTGCTCTGTAGAGACGCACGGACTGCTCTGTAGAGACACACGGACTTCTCAGTAGAGACGTTGCTCTGTAGAGACGCACGGACTGCTCTGTAGAGACGCACAGCACAGGCTGTTCAATAGAGACGCACGGACTGCTCTGTAGAGACGCACAGCACAGGCTGTTCAATAGAGACACACACGGACTGCTCTGTAGAGACGCACAGCACAGGCTGTTCAATAGAGACGCACGGACTGCTCTGTAGAGACGCACGGACTGCTCAGTAGAGACGCACGGACTATTCAGTAGAGACGCACGGACTGCTCTGTAGAGACGCACGGACTGCTCAGTAGAGACGCAGGGACTGCTCGGTAGAGACACAAAGACTGGTCAGCAGAGACGACGCACGGACTTTTCAGTAGAGACGCACGGACTATTCAGTAGAGACGCACGGACTGCTCTGTAGAGACGCAAGGATCGCTCAGTAGAGACGCACGGACTGCTCAGTAGAGACGCACGGACTGCTCTGTAGAGACACACGGACTGCTCAGTAGAGACGTTGCTCTGTAGAGACGCACGGACTGCTCTGTAGAGACACACGGACTGCTCTGTAGAGACGCACAGCACAGGCTGTTCAATAGAGACGCACGGACTGCTCTGTAGAGACGCACAGGCTGCTCAATAGAGACGCACGGACTGCTCTGTAGAGACGCACGGACTGCTCAGTAGAGACGCACGGACTATTCAGTAGAGACGCACGGACTGCTCTGTAGAGACGCACGGACTGCTCAGTAGAGACGCAGGGACTGCTCGGTAGAGACACAAAGACTGGTCAGCAGAGACGCACGGACTTTTCAGTAGAGACGCACGGACTATTCAGTAGAGACGCACGGACTATTCAGTAGAGACGCACGGATTATTCAGTAGAGACGCACGGACTGCTCTGTAGAGACGCAAGGATCGCTCAGTAGAGACGCACGGACTGCTCAGTAGAGACGCACGGACTGCTCAGTAGAGACGCAGGGACTGCTCAGTAGAGACGCACGGACTGTTCAGTAGAGACGCACGGACTGCTCTGTAGAGACGCACGGACTGCTCTGTAGAGACGCACGGACTCTTCAGTGGAGACGCACGGACTGCTCACTAGAGACACACAGACTGCTCAGTAGAGACACACGGACTGCTCACTAGAGGCACACGGACTGCTCACTAGAGACACACGGACTGCTCAGTAGAGACACACGGACTGCTCAGTAGAGACACACGGACTGCTCACTAGAGACACACAGACTGCTCACTAGAGACACACAGACTGCTCAGTAGAGACGCACGGACTGCTCACTAGAGACACACGGACTGCTCACTAGAGACACAGACTGCTCTGTAGAGACGCACGGACTGCTCACTAGAGACGCACGGACTGCTCAGTAGAGACGCACGGACTGTTCAGTAGAGACGCACGGACTGCTCTGTAGAGACGCACGGACTGCTCAGTAGAGACGCACGGACTGCTCTGTAGAGACGCACGGACTCTTCAGTAGAGACACACGGACTGCTCACTAGAGTTGCACGGACTGCTCACTAGAGACAAACAGACTGCTCAGTAGAGACACACAGACTGCTCACTAGAGACGAACGGACTGCTCTGTAGAGACGCACGGACTCTTCAGTAGAGACACACGGACTGCTCACTAGAGTTGCACGGACTGCTCACTAGAGACAAACAGACTGCTCAGTAGAGACACACAGACTGCTCACTAGAGACGAACGGACTGCTCAGTAGAGACACACGGACTGCTCACTAGAGACACACGGACTGCTCACTAGAGACACACGGACTGCTCACTAGAGACGCACGGACTGCTCAGTAGAGACGCACGGACTGCTCAGTAGAGACGCAGGGACTGCTCAGTAGAGACGCACGGACTGTTCAGTAGAGACGCACGGACGGCTCTGTAGAGACGCACGGACTGCTCTGTAGAGACGCACGGACTGCTCTGTAGAGACGCACGGACTGCTCTGTAGAGACGCACGGACTGCTCTGCAGAGACGCACGGACTCCTCAGTGGAGACGCACGGACTGCTCACTAGAGACACACAGACTGCTCAGTAGAGACACACGGACTGCTCACTAGAGACACACGGACTGCTCACTAGAGACACACAGACTGCTCACTAGAGACACACAGACTGCTCAGTAGAGACGCACGGACTGCTCACTAGAGACACACGGACTGCTCACTAGAGACACACAGACTGCTCAGTAGAGACGCACGGACTGTTCAGTAGAGACGCACGGACTGCTCTGTAGAGACGCACGGACTGCTCAGTAGAGACACACGGACTGCTCAGTAGAGACACACGGACTGCTCAGTAGAGACACACGGACTGCTCAGTAGAGACACACGGACTGCTCACTAGAGACACACGGACTGCTCAGTAGAGACACACGGACTGCTCACTAGAGACACACGGACTGCTCACTAGAGACACACGGACTGCTCACTAGAGACACACGGACTGCTCACTAGAGACACACGGACTGCTCACTAGAGACACACGGACTGCTCAGTAGAGACACACGGACTGCTCACTAGAGACACACGGACTGCTCACTAGAGACGCACGGACTGCTCAGTAGAGACGCAGGGACTGCTCAGTAGAGACGCACGGACTGTTCAGTAGAGACGCACGGACTGCTCTGTAGAGACGCACGGACTGCTCTGTAGAGACGCACGGACTCTTCAGTGGAGACGCACGGACTGCTCACTAGAGACACACAGACTGCTCAGTAGAGACGCACGGACTGCTCTGTAGAGACGCACGGACTGCTCATTAGAGACACACGGACTGCTCACTAGAGACACACGGACTGCTCACTGACGCACGGACTGCTCACTAGAGACACACAGACTGCTCAGTAGAGACACACGGACTGCTCACTAGAGACGAACGGACTGCTCAGTAGAGACACACGGACTGCTCACTAGAGACACACGGACTGCTCACTAGAGACACACGGACTGCTCACTAGAGAGGCACGGACTGCTCAGTAGAGACGCACGGACTGTTCAGTAGAGACGCACGGACTGCTCTGTAGAGACGCACGGACTCTTCAGTGGAGACGCACGGACTGCTCAGTAGAGACGCACGGACTCTTCAGTGGAGACGCACGGACTGCTCTGTAGAGACACACAGACTGCTCACTAGAGACACACGGACTGCTCACTAGAGACACACGGACTGCTCACTAGAGACGCACGGACTGCTCAGTAGAGACGCACGGACTGTTCAGTAGAGACGCACGGACTGCTCTGTAGAGACGCACGGACTCTTCAGTGGAGACGCACGGACTGCTCAGTAGAGACACACGGACTGCTCAGTAGAGACACACGGACTGCTCAGTAGAGACACACGGACTGCTCACTAGAGACGCACGGACTGCTCACTAGAGACACACGGACTGCTCAGTAGAGACACACGGACTGCTCAGTAGAGACACACGGACTGCTCACTAGAGACACACGGACTGCTCACTAGAGACGCACGGACTGCTCAGTAGAGACGCAGGGACTGCTCAGTAGAGACGCACGGACTGTTCAGTAGAGAAGCACGGACTGCTCTGTAGAGACGCACGGACTGCTCTGTAGAGACGCACGGACTGCTCTGTAGAGACGCACGGACTGCTCTGTAGAGACGCACGGACTCTTCAGTGGAGACGCACGGACTGCTCAGTAGAGACACACGGACTGCTCAGTAGAGACACACGGACTGCTCACTAGAGACACACGGACTGCTCAGTAGAGACACACGGACTGCTCACTAGAGACGAACGGACTGCTCAGTAGAGACACACGGACTGCTCACTAGAGACACACGGACTGCTCACTAGAGACACACGGACTGCTCACTAGAGACACACGGACTGCTCACTAGAGACACACGGACTGCTCAGTAGAGACACACGGACTGCTCAGTAGAGACACACGGACTGCTCACTAGAGACACACGGACTGCTCACTAGAGACGCACGGACTGCTCAGTAGAGACGCAGGGACTGCTCAGTAGAGACGCACGGACTGTTCAGTAGAGAAGCACGGACTGCTCTGTAGAGACGCACGGACTGCTCTGTAGAGACACACGGACTGCTCTGTAGAGACGCACGGACTGCTCTGTAGAGACGCACGGACTCTTCAGTGGAGACGCACGGACTGCTCACTAGAGACACACGGACTGCTCACTAGAGACACACGGACTGCTCACTAGAGACACACAGACTGCTCACTAGAGACACACAGACTGCTCAGTAGAGACGCACGGACTGCTCAGTAGAGACGCACGGACTGCTCACTAGAGACGCACGGACTGCTCAGTAGAGACGCACAGACTGTTCAGTAGAGACACACGGACTGCTCACTAGAGACGAACGGACTGCTCAGTAGAGACACACGGACTGCTCACTAGAGACACACGGACTGCTCACTAGAGACACACGGACTGCTCACTAGAGACACACGGACTGCTCACTAGAGACACACGGACTGCTCAGTAGAGACACACGGACTGCTCAGTAGAGACACACGGACTGCTCACTAGAGACACACGGACTGCTCACTAGAGACGCACGGACTGCTCAGTAGAGACGCAGGGACTGCTCAGTAGAGACGCACGGACTGTTCAGTAGAGAAGCACGGACTGCTCTGTAGAGACGCACGGACTGCTCTGTAGAGACGCACGGACTGCTCTGTAGAGACGCACGGACTGCTCTGTAGAGACGCACGGACTGCTCTGTAGAGACGCACGGACTCTTCAGTGGAGACGCACGGACTGCTCACTAGAGACACACGGACTGCTCAGTAGAGACACACGGACTGCTCACTAGAGACACACGGACTGCTCACTAGAGACACACGGACTGCTCAGTAGAGACACACGGACTGCTCACTAGAGACACACAGACTGCTCACTAGAGACACACAGACTGCTCAGTAGAGACGCACAGACTGCTCACTAGAGACGCACGGACTGCTCAGTAGAGACGCACGGACTGTTCAGTAGAGACACACGGACTGCTCTGTAGAGACACACGGACTGCTCTGTATAGACGCACAGACTGCTCAGTAGAGACGCACGGACTGCTCTGTAGAGACGCACGGACTCTTCAGTAGAGACACACGGACTGCTCACTAGAGACGCACGGACTGCTCACTAGAGACACACGGACTGCTCACTAGAGACACACGGACTGCTCACTAGAGACACACGGACTGCTCACTAGAGACACACGGACTGCTCACTAGAGACTCAGACTGCGCGGCAAAGTCAAAGGGGTGAGGAACAGGAGCGGAAAATGTATGCACGCAGGAGATAAATATTGCTGAACGTTTCCTCGGACGTACGTGCAGCAACCAATCCGCAGAGAGAGAGAGCCGCAAAGTGGTCACGGGGACATTAGCGGACTGAGCAAGCAGACTGAACATACTCCATCCATCCATTTTCTACCCTTTAATCCATTTCTGGGTCAGGGGGGTGGCAGTCAGAGATGCCACCCAAGTCTCATAGCACCAGCCCCTCACTGACCCTCTGCAGGTGGTGAGTCCACAGGAGGCTGAACATACTGTCAACGGCTAAAACAGGAGCCACACCAGGACTAAAACCGGGGTTGACAATGGGGGACATAGTGCTTGTGAACATATGCGTTTTCATGCTCCCATGACTTTACGCAACTGCTTTGAGTGTTTGCCGATGCAGAAACTGAAAATGAGACATTTAACTACTCAGAGTAAGATATTCACATGTCTTAAAGGGACACGCTCACTCAAACCTAAGTTTATGACACTCTAAATGATGCAGCCAAGTGTTTAAAGTAAATATGTCCCTTACAAACCATAGTTTCTAAACATCATGCATCCAAAATTAAGCAGCAGAACTAACCTGTTGCGCAGGGCTGTCTGACTCTTCACTTTCAGTTCAGCGTCTGTTGAGGAGAACACATGATATGAAGGCACAATGCTTAGCAAGACCAGGTGTTTTTACCAGGAGTAGCTAAGGTTTTATCTAAAATGCTCGATTTTTTAATCTTATTTTTAAAATGCTATAACTTAAAAGTGATAAGAGATTGAGGATTTCTGTAAATTATAACAATTAAGGATGGCCCAAACCCTGCTCTCTCTATCTCGTCCAACGTTACTGCCGCCCCGTGAATATGACACTATTAGCGGAGGCTGGACGTCAGGGCACTGACTTCTAATCATCCATCCATCCATCTTCTTCCCCTTAATCCATTTCTGGGTCGGGGGGGTGGCAGTCAGAGCTACACCCAGTTCACAGAGCACCAGCCCCTCCCTGATCCTCCTGCAGGTAGTGAGTCCATAGGAGCCTTGATTTTTGAGTGGGGGCTTTAGGCAAAGTGGGGTTATGTGTCTTGCCCAAGGACAAAATGACAGCAATCACCAGTGGGAGTCGTGAAGTAGGTCTCGTGGTGGGCTCGAACCCACGAGCTTCAGCCTTAAAGACCAATGCTCTACTAAGTGAGCCACTGTCGCCCAGTCTAAACTCCTAGTCTTGTTCTCCGCAAATCTAACCTTTCTTCAAACTTCCAAATGACCGCCCTGACCCTGAGAAATACTGTTCCAACTGACACTGAGCGTCTGAAGTGTTTAAAGTGTCTAAAGTTTGTGTTTGTTGCGGTACAACACTGGCACGCTGCTGCAGCTGCACTCGCTTCGCTATGATTTCGGCACTGGTTCAACACGGTCTTGCTCAATTATTTTGTATATGAGCATGGCCATTTTAAATAGTACTGCATCTTGTAGAGAAGAGGGTTAAGTAAGGTATTACCTCTGGATAAGTCTGCAGAGAGAACATCAGGGTCCAAGTCACTGTGTGGTCACCAAACTCTGCAACATGTTGTCCAGCAATGATGCTTATACCACTGAGCTGTGTCTAAACAAGAGGAACAGAAAAATACACATCATCTTCACCAGCCATACCCAAATTGAGGTCTGGGGCCTATTGGGGCCCTCTCTCTCTTGATATGTAACAATATACACATTTTCAATGTCATCTAGCCAACATCAGCTCTGCCAACATAGGTTATAAATCATTGTAATGCTCAGGATCTCTGTAATCATGTTGTTTCTGTGATGGAGAGATGGCTATAATCTCACAAGTCAAATCATTATCACACATGTGCATAGGATGGACTGTGAAATATGAAGAAAAGCGTAATATGGAACCTTTAAAACTAGAGTCCAGAGGAGCACATTATGAATGATTAAATTGTATTAATTCTAATAGACTATTATAGACCTAATACATGCAGGTTATATAATATACCCTATAGTAATAACATACTATCGCCAAAACAGCCCCTTACCGGGGAACACATCTCTTTTAAGCTTTAAGGAACACAGTAGGCCTATTATTTTATTTCTATTAAGAATACAGATGTATATAATTTAATGAAACTAAAACATTTTAATTAACAAGCATTTCCATGCAAATGGAAGGTACTAGTGATTATTATACTATTGTTATTTCATCATCAAGTCACTCACATCCCAGTGGAAGCAGATGTTGGAGGTTATGGACTATGTGGGCTAAATGGGACGCTTATAATGTTATGGCATAAGGATTATGCTATGCCCTTTGCTATTAATGGATAATCAAAGCCTATTTGTATGATTTCTGCAAAAAGTGCATCATAATAAATACCTCAAATGTCTTATCTCTATTGTTCTTATAATTGTAGTCTTCTAACTGGCCTTACAAAAGCAATAGGCATTATGTAGTATGCATAAACTGGGCGTTAGCCACTTAGCTCCGCAGCTAATCTAGGATACTTTGTGCTAAACAACCTGTGGCCAGCTGTAACTCTTCCCAGTATTGACTCACCACGGCCCTGTCTCCTCTGTGGACAATATAGTTGCTGTAGATTTTCTGAACAAGTGGCTGCAGCACACATTCGCGTTAGCTTTAGCGTTAGCTCTGCTGCTAAACTAGGCTGCTTTGTGCTATGTGGTGACAGTGAAAACTCTCTCCTACCTCCGTGCGGGTGTCTCTCCATGTCCTGTGTCCCTCTGCGCGGCTGCTCCTCTCCTGTCTCCTTTGTGGATGTATAATTACTGCAGAAATGCATAAACTTCCCCTTGACAGAAAAGACACTCTTCTGTCCTTCCCCACGGAGCATGCGCAGTGCTGACTTTGTGTGTGGTTGTGTATATTTTCCCGCGGTTGTGTATAATTCCCTTTTTTCCCGCGCGGGAGAAAACCACCACTAGGGGCAGTGGCGGACACACAAATTTACCACTTTTCTCAGGTTTCTGGCTTAAAAAGACTTTTGAGAAAACCACTTTCACACACACACACACACACACACACACACACACACGCACACACACACGTATGTAGTATGTATCTATGCAGTATTTGGACTTAGACCGAATAGAGTTTAGGCTATGTTGTCAGTGTGTATTAACTGTATGTATTTATGGGATTCTCTTTGATTCTCTTTGTAAAAAATAAAACAGCCATTTAAAAATATCTGCCTCCTAAACCACCCCCTGCAGCCCACAGCAGACCTTCAGAATTACTTGGAATGGTGTATTATGTATTACATTATTCTTTTCATATATTATTCTTGTCATATGACCATGCAAATGAACAATAGCACCTGTGTGTATCAAATTCAATACAAATTCAAATAAACAAATGAGCCTCTTTAGTGACAAACACAGGCATAGCTGAAATACCTATATGTCTAGACGTTTTTATTATAGATATAATATGTGGCTGGGTCCACCCCTGGAATCAAACCTCGCTTTGATTCCTGTGCAATCAGACTAATCGTCCATGGCAACGCTGATCAAACATTTGATTGAATTAAGAAAAAATGAGAATAAAGACTGTGTTCCAGAGTGGGAAATAGAGTCCATATCCTCAGTCAAGGGCCAGGATCTGTGAGTATGACTGTCTGTTTTCTATTATGTGTTGAATGTAGATATGAACAGTGGGGGTTATCTGACCCAAATGACCTCAGCTTGACCAGACATCACACACACCACGCTTTAAGTCCCTCTCCCTCCACTGTCCGTATGAACCCGTCAGCAAGTCCCATGTCGAGTGGGACGTGTGACATGAGGAAAAGATTATTATGGACTGGAGCCTCCTCCATGTTGTCAGGTCCTCCAGAGACTTGGAAGCTTACGGGTTCTGTACAGCATACTTGGTGTTTCTCAAAGATGTTCCGGTACACTTTTTTTGGATGACCATAACCTTAATTATGTTTAAGGTTATGCCATCCTGAATTCATGTAGATGTATGTATTTGTGTTATGTATGTATTTAAGTAGAGTTCCAATAATATTGCTGTATACTGAGGAAAATGACAAACGTTTGGGATCAGACAGAGATTCACACAATGCAAGTGGTATTCTACAGGAAGAATCATAGACCGTCCAATCGGCATGTAGTGGAAAACTGCAGCCTTGTGCATTTTGTTTGAATGATGAGTTTAACTTTAACCACAATTGCTTCAAAATGTCATGAAATCTCCAGAGTCCAGAGCAATATAACGTCATAACTCAATACTTCAAAAACTCATAAACGCAGTATACTTCAGGATTCTTAAAAAACTCAGAAAACCTAATACATCAGAAAACATGTTCAGAACTTTTATAAAACTCATCAACAATCTTCATTAAAATACCAAACTTCATCAGTCGATGGTGGTTCTCAGATATTGCTTTGAAAACAGTCTCTCTCACTTTCAGGTTGGATTTCTTGAGTCGAGTTGTGAGTTCTTCTGTGACGTTTCATTCAATCACACGTTTCAGCTTGAGTATTCTAATTCAGCAATTTATCTAATTTAACATCCCTGTAATAATGCCAGAATTAGCCAAGCGGCTATTTCTCATCTGTAGTCCCATGTCTCCTGAAAGATAAAAACATGTCTGCTACACAGACAGTTAAGAAAACGTTCAGTCACACATCATTCAACAAACGATACACACATAAGGAGACAGACACAGAGCAAGCGGTCAGCAGGGGGTCAGCAGGGGGCAGCGAGAGCAGGCGGGGTCAGTGCTGACATGCTTGGTTACTGTATCAATGAGCCAGTATTTTGTATGTGAGGTATAGAGTGCATTTCTAATGGTTGTGGGAAGGAGGTTCCAATCTGAGGGCAATCCAATTCAGCCCAAATTATGTCCAAATTCATCCATCCATCCATCCATTTTCTACCCTTTAATCCATTTCTGGGTCAGCGGGGTGGCAATCAGAGATGCCACCCAAGTCTCATAGCACCAGCCCCTCACTGACCCTCTGCAGGTGGTGAGTCCACAGGAGGACGGCTGCTCTCTGAGTGTGAGCATAGCCTTGATCTTTCATGAGCCAATGATGTCCAAATTCAGAAATCCTTATTGCTCCAAATTATGTCCATGCAACTGAGGACGATGGTATTGCTATTGGTATTCTCAGCAGCTTACAGCAGACCTTTTTGGAATCAGGGACTGTGCAGATTGTCCAAGTGCGCTGATCCAGATGCATGGTGTGTCTTGAGGATTTTCAGTTTTGCCTTGAAAAAAAAAAGAAAAGTCCTCTGTCATGTTGATGTTAGTTCTTCAGACAATGCCCGCATTCTCCACCACTTAACTTCGATGGTAGAGACAGGCATGAACAGAGATTCACACAATGCAAGTGATATTATACAGGAAGAATCATAGACAGTTCGATCAGTATTTGCCACGATGCCAGTGGCTTAGGCCTTGACATCATAATGCATCGGTTTTATATAGCGCTTTTCTGGACACTCAAAGAGGCTTCAGATGTCAGTATTCTTTCACTCCATACACACTGGTGTATGACCAACTACTGTAGCCATAATTGACAGAAGCGAGGCAACCAGTACGTACCATCAGCCCCTCCGAGCACCACCAACCATTCACACACACCCCATTCTAGGACACAATGGCAGTTTGGCACTTTACTGCCACAGCCACCCCACTAAGGCACCTGGTGTTCCCAGAGGTTAAGTGTCTTGCTCAGGGACACAACGACAGCAGACATGAGTGGGGGTCGGTGGAGAAAGACTTGCGGTGGGCTCGAACCCACAACCTTCAGGCTCGAAGGCCAATGCTCTACCAACTGAGCCACTGTCACCCTGACGGAGAAATAAAACATGTAGTGGAAAAGCACTGCTTCTGCTTTGTTATCATGATGTTTAACCACAGTTGCTTCAAAGACAAGTGTCATAAAATCTCCAAAATACTTAATGTGAATAATCATTATTCATGAAATTGCATCATCAGCAGTTTTATAAAACATCATTTTCTCTATAAAGGTTTTGACTTTGTGTTTTTAGGTGTTTTTATTTGAACCACACATTATGGCACTAATGTTCTCAGCAATAACAATTGGACATTACGTGTCCTCAAGTGGCATGGTAAGGAAATAGCAGATGTTGGATCTATCATTTTTTCTACTTCACATAAATATATCATGTTCTCCACAGTTCTGTATTATATACACCTCTTCATGTGTCTTCACGTAAAATAATTATATTATTTATAGAAGGAAGATTATGAAAGAGGAGTACGTTTCTCCAAGCTGTGTTTATCATCTCTGTTTCAGTGAGGATCATCAGCATCATTTACCCCATACTCCACACATCATCACCACAGAGCAATGGCTGATGGGAAAAGACACCTCCAAAAGTTTTTGAGATTCTTTCTGCATGGACGTTACATGTTCTATGGAGACCTGACCAAGCCAAGCATTGACCAAGCAGACTGACATGGCTCCTGATAGAGGCCCTAGTGGCATTGCAGAGTGGATCAAATGCAAGGAAAAAAGGGTCAAGTATACCGTAACAAGTTACATACAAGGTGTGAACAAGTGTAGTCTTATTAAAAGGCACATGGCCCTCTCTGTGGCATTAACATTCAGATTTCCATGATTGTTGAAGACACACAGGTCTCCACCCTTAAGCAGATTAATTTTCACACATGGGTGAGGTGTTTGCAAGTCCTCCCCACCCTGTCATTGTTTGTTCTGCAAGTGTGAATATGAGCAGAACCATGGGTCTTACCGTGCTCCACTGAGCACTGCACATTGATGTCACCAGTCCAGCAGCTTTCCAGACCTCTGAAAGCCATGTCCTTGTTTGCGATGCTGCAACTGAGTCTTTTTCTCATTCCAGACATTAGCAGTATGAGGTAAAATCCCTAAAATGCATGTATTATTCTATCTAATTCCTCATGACATCTATGAGCAAGAATAGTGCACATCAAGCACAGCTAGAGCTTTGAGAAAATTCTGTTAAGGCGTTAATGGTAAAAATGGATTCTGATCTTTTCTGCTTTGTGTTAGCTTAAATTACAAATGACATGTGAGACCATGTTATATGAAATCATTTGTGTTTTCTTGAGCTGGTCTCTCTTTCTAATTAGTCTACTTCACTCAATTTTTACACATATCAATGGTGTAAATGTGGGCTAGCAGCCCTTTGATCACCTGGCTACTCACCAATGACAATACAGTATGCCCACGTGTGCAGACTACATTTTAGACGTCAAGCACAGAGCTTTTATGTCCAGACAGTGAAGTATGTGGGGAATGCAAAAGCAACTCCAATCAAACCTTCAATTTATCAAAATAAAAATATGACAACGATTTGATGTGAACCAAATTATAGCATTTCCTCATAAGCATTTTAACACAGCAGACCTTTTCATGAACTGAGCAGCACCACTATAACTATCACTCAGCACTGTAAAGCTTGACCTGACTGTCTCAGGGGTCAAATAGACTGCACACTTTAAGTGCCATTTCACCTTCAAGGCAGAACGGAAAGCAGCAGCTCAGGAGCAAACTCCAGGAACTGGACCGTGTCAGCCATTGTGCATGCCTTTGCCAGTTAATAGGCTTGCATTGAAAGTCCCTGTGGTTTCACACTTCTCTGCAGCTACGCATGAGTTCTCCCCAAAAAGGCTCTCATCCAGCCCTACTGTCTGCTTATGTAGACTCCCACCAGGAAGGCCAGGAATGCACTTCCAACACCGGAATGACAATATGGAGTTTGTCGTTACCTGCTTATACAAAATGTTTGAGGCACATGTTTGGACGTTGTAGTGGAAAGGATGCTGCTCTGAGGGCCAGCAGCCGGCGACACTGTTGCACACACAAAGACTGGAGGATAGTTTGACTGAACTGATACAGACCCACGCGAATAAAAGATTACAGTTGCTCACCTTAAAGATGTCTCTTTAAGGATATGATTAAATAGGCTCCAATTCTGGGTTGGTGTGATGTTTTTCGGTTTTTGAAATGATTTCTAGTGATCTGCTGTCGTGTTCTTGGGCAAGACACGTAACCCCACTTTACCTGACGCCCCCGCTGAAAGATCAAGGCAGCTCAGACGAGAGCAGCCATCCTCCTGTGGACTCACCACTTGCAGGATGATCAGTGAGGGGCTGGTGCTCTCTGAATTGGGTGCAGCCCTGACTTACGCTCATGAACACTTCATAACCTGTCCCCCTACCCTTTATAAAGCCACTTTACTGCACTTCTCACTGTATAATGTGTGCACCAAGTGCACTAAATATATTGTATATAGTCAATTTAAATTAAATAATTAACATTTTTATACCTTAGAATTATTTGCTGATTTTTACTATGCCTAACTCTATTCTCTACCTCTCTTCCTTGACTGTTGCACCGAGTGCCAAAGCAATTTCCTAGTCTGGGACTTCCTACGTTACTTACATGGAAATAAAAGGATTCTGATTCCGAGCAATTGTCTTGCCTAAGGGCACAATGACGATTGGCACTTTACAGCCGCAGCCGCCGCCGCCCTGCAAAGTCAGGCTGCACATGCAGGTGGTGTCATATATGTATGAAAAAGCATACGTATATGCTTTGAAAATGTGTTCAAAACTCATGAATGTTTCCACATTTTGTCTCATTATAACCTCAAACATGAAGATATCGCACTGGCCAAAACACAGTGACAGCCAATTGTGAAGAGAAAACATAACTTAAAGAAATGTAAAAGACAACTTCAGTCTCACATTTTTGATAATTTCAACACTTTCATTTCCAAGATTGTCCTGTTTTTAGTTGATCCACCTTTAAATCTATTGTTCCTGCTGAAGAAGAGTAGCCCCACAGCACGATGCTGCCACCACTTGGTTTGTCAGTATGGACGGTGTGAGTGATGAATAGTGTATTTTTTCAGCACACATTGCAATTTTCTTTTAAGTCATAACTTCATATGTTGGTCTCATTTGACCTCAGCACCTTCTTTCACATGTTCGAACAATTCAAATCCCAAAGTCAGCAGTGTTGTAATTTAGAAGTAAGACTCATTGTTCTATACATAGCAATCCAAAAATAAACCTTAGGGAGAACCACAGTAAGAGAAGGATCTATTCCCGTGGACGAAAAGACTATAGCTCCAGGACTGAGTTCATATCTGTCGAGCCATTGTGCTGGCCAAGGGTAGAGAGCAGTCTGGGCAGGAGGAGATCGGCCGTCAGGGAGTCCAGATTCCAGGTTGGTATCATTACATCATGATACAGATAATGGGACAAGTCGGTGAAAAGCAATGAACAGAAGTGAAGTCAGATTGTATAATAGTAATGTAGGGGAGAGTAGAGGTCACAGTCAAGATGCAAGGTGTCTCCAAATGAAGCTTGTTTGTTTACGTTATGTTTTTTGTTGTAGTCCATCACTGCCAGGGAGAAGGCCTCCTTCTATGTTTTGAGCATGGATCTACAATAATAGCAGAGACACTCAAGAGGAACCAACAGAAGTCATGGCATTTTGAGAGTTTAATTAATATTCCATATTGCCTTGTATGTCAAAATATGTCTTTTAATGTGCTATTCTTTAGTCCACGCAAAGTCAATGAAGTGGCTGCTGAAATGCTTGCTGCTGTATTTTGGACTAGCTGAAAGCTTGTTATGGAAATGCTGCAAGCAGAACATCACAGTAGTCAAGCCTGGAGGTGACCAATGCATGGATACATTTTATCAGCATCACGTTTAGGCTTTTCTAATTGTATTCATGTTGTGCAGGTGAAAGTAAGCTGTTTTAGTGGCTTGATATGTATTATGACTTTCTACAAAGGCTATATTTGTGTAGTATACCAGACTACTATTTTCCCCATGTACAGATTTCTCCAGCTCAACTGAGGATCTCTGCAGCTCCTCCAGACTTACCATGGACCTCTTGACTGCATCTCTGATCAGCACTTGTTTGGCCTGTTGATGAAACGTGAATCTCTCTCTAAAGCTGGTCAAGTCATGGCCCCAAAGTCTTTGTATGCAGCAGTTTTCCATTTGTTCTTTGCCATAAAATATTGCTTTTACGTCACAGTTGTCTGTTACTGTTTATCTTTCATAAAATGGGCATTATGTACGTATATGTTTATAATTTGTTGCTGTATTTTTAAAGGAAATAACCCTCTAATTTCTCTGAAAATTAATGTGATTTGTTAGTGAAGGATCTCGTTAGTGGAAGGCCTTGAGAAACTTTGATTATTATTTGATGACTGTTAGTCAAAAATAATCCACTAAAGACTTTCAACGTATTATACACACACAGCGCCATCTAGTGGAATTTTGGATGAAGACAACTCAATTATGCGTCAGTCGTTGATAAATTGGGCTTTTTATTTACTCAGAAAGAATACAAAATCAGGATTCGCTGTTACTATTTGTAGCGAGATTATAATAGTTAGTGCAGCAGAGACCAGGGCCAAACCTGTTTTACTCGTTCAACCCATACACTGTAAATATGGCAACACTGATGATAATGCTGTTCATTCAGCAAACAGGGCGTGGATCATTAAAAAAACAACGTGGTGATACTCTGTGATACTATTATTATTATATTTTGGTGTAACATTACTCCAAAGGACCTTCTCTGTTAGGATATAATACATTGCCTTATCCTTTATTTATTTTTTATATTTTTATTGTTTTATCTTGGCAGCCCACGTGATCTCGCTACTTCCGGGACTGATGGACAATCCGCAGGAATAGTAGCCGAGCGCAGATGAGTCCCGATCTTGGGCTGAATATGGCTCTCTCCCGAGGGTTGAGATGCTGCACAAGGGTTTTCTCCTGGATCCCCGTCCTCATCATCACCTCCGTGGTCCTGTGGTCGTATTACGCGTATGTCTTTGAGTTGTGCCTGTGTAAGTACACCGAGGTTTCCGGGGTTCTGTTGTGATTTACGTCGCACGGCAGTGTTGACAGCTTGACGAGCGACTAACAAAGCGGAAACGACGTTTGAATGTATTTCACTCAAATGACCCTAGTCTTGATCTATCGTCTTTGAAAACAGTGCCAGTCTGATCTGTTGTATAAAGAATAACCACATCTCCCTGTAGCTTCCCTCTTTTAGTCCTTACAACCTTTTAATGTATGCTTTTCCTTTTACTTTACAGTCACTATTAAGAATACATTTGAAAAAGGTCAGTGTTTGGTTTTATCTATATGTGTCATTGACCACAGCATTTGTCTTGCCATATGACTGATGAATGGTACTTTCTTGTTGTTGCAGTGGCCTATCTTCTAGTTTTTCATATTTGCTTCATGATGTTCTCGTGGACCTACTGGAAGTCCATCTTTACGCCTCCTGCTTCTCCATGTAAAAAGGTAATGCATACATACATACATACATACTAGATCTGTGACATGTTAGTGCTGTATGAACCTCCTGCTAGTGCCCAGAGTCAGAGCTAAACATGTGGAGGCAGCATTTCAGATGTATGCATTTAAAATCTTCCTGAAAATGCGAGACAGGCTTCTACTCTACAATGTTCAAATACTGTTTTGTTTGGCTGTACAGACAACTGAATCTTCACTCTTTTTAATGGACTGTGACTATGATTTGAATGCCTTGTATGATTATTGTTTTGTTAAGAGCTTTGAGTATGCTCTGTTGCCATTATTGTTGACAAACTGGCTTTTGCATTATTTATAGTTTCAGCTGTCATATTCAGACAAAGAAAGATATGAGATGGAGGAAAGGCCCGATGCTCAGAAGCAGATTCTTGTTGAAATTGCCAAAAAGCTGCCCATTTCCACTCGGGCACAATCTGGAGGTAAGAGCATTGTCTTCACCCCTGTGTCTTTATCCGTGGGTCGTGTGCACTCGTGACAAGCAGGCTAAGGCAATCAGCTGTTAGTGGAACTCGGAGCGTCCCCATGCAGCGTAATCAGTCAATGTATCTTTTTCATTAGTGCTGATTGCAATGTTCGTGGCTTCAGGAAATAAGCAAAGGGTAAAGCGTGTCTCGAATGTCGTTCATTCAACTGGTCTTCCTCTTGTCTCCAGCTATCAGGTTCTGTGACCGCTGCCAGGTGCTGAAGCCTGACCGCTGTCACCACTGCTCGGTTTGTGAAACGTAAGTCCGCCTTTCCTCTCGGCTCCATTCACGTAGAAACATTAAAACTTGAATTGTATTTTTATTTTATTTTTTACATCAGTTTGTGTTTTTTGAAAAGATGTTGTTTTGTGGGAAGTGGTGCGATTCTGTTTGCATCATGAATCAGGACACAAAACAGAGAGCAGATGCATTAAAGTCGTGATATATAAGTTTTCTATAGTGCTGGGGTAGGGTCATGTGATTTTATTAATTATAGCTCAAAACAATTCATTAAACAAACACTGCAAAAAAAGTAATAATCTGTAGTGTTTTTTAAATTCTAATTTGAGTACATTCTGACTGCTTTGAAACAAGATTTACCAATGGGACAAAGCCTTTTAGCCTAATTTCAAGAACTGTTGCTTTAATTTCTCACTTCAAGAGAGACCTTCCTTTTTAAACAAGATAATTTAGCTTGTCTCATTTTCAAATCTCGTTTTAAGGCAGTCAAAATGTGCTCAAATCAAGATACATTTTTGACAAATTCTAACATATATTGACTTTTTTAAATCACTTTTTGCTGTGAAAGTGGCTGAAATGGAATTGTTTTTGATCCTCAATGTTCACCTTTCGGTGCCATTTAACATCATATTTGTGGTTTAATTATTCAATACAGTTTTGCTCTTTAAAGCTGGGGCATGTAACTTTTTCTTTTTCATTGATAACACCTAAAGTTTTTACCAATAAATACTCTTCCTACCACTCTCATTCAAGCAAAATTGATTTTGTTACATATTTGCCTGAAAGTAATAAATAGAATAATGATAGAAATATAAAAGTAGGATTTTGTCGGATCACAACATGCTACCCTTATTTTATTAGTCTCTTAGAGCTGATTGGCTGAGTGAGGATGGTCCTTTCTTTGTTGCTTTTCTGTTGGAAAAAAGTGACAGAGGCAAAAACTGAAAAATTAGAATATCGTTCAAAAGTCCAATATTACCAGTACTTAATCATCATAATTGAACTTAAAATGTGAAGAAGAACACTCTGTACGTGCGATACAGTATATCCAGCCTTTATTTGTTTAGTAAGTAAGTTAAGTGTTGTCTTTTTATTTAGCGCATTTTACAGACCAAGATCACCCAAAGCGCTTTACAATGTTTAAAATTCAGATATTTTTCCATTCACACAAGGTGATGACGGAAGCGAGACGCTGAACACACTGGCACATCAAAGCCAACCAACACCCTCCATTCAATCTTCCATTATTTGCATTCATACATATTATACATGTTTTTGGTAGTACGGGAAACCGGAGCACCCGGAGGAATCCTATGCTGGCACGGGGAGAACATATAAAAGCCACTCAGAAAGGCCCTGTTCCAGCCGGGACTCACACACTGGAACTTTTTGCTGAGAATGAGTGCCATCTACTTAAACCACCGTCCGCCCGTTTATAATCTTGATAATTGGCTCACAGCTTGTAAAAACCCCAAATAAAACATGGAACATGGAAAATGGACTCAAAACTTTAAACATCAAATTATAACAAAGGCTTGACATATGTCCCTTTGCGTGCCATGAGTATATCATGTTTTTTCAGATTTTAAGTTTGATTATAAAAATGAATAAAAACTGTTTTTCTGAGTTTCAACTGAACATGAATATGAAAAGTAGAAACTGTTTTGAGAAGCAGGATCTAGTTGGATGGAATTTATGGCATAGTGAAAAATGTATATGGTTTGAAAGTTGGGTGCCCCGGCTTTAAGTGTGATTGGCAAGATTTTGTTCAGCTGTTAAAAAGTAATTTATATATATTTGTTTTTAGATGTGTTTTGAAGATGGATCATCACTGTCCTTGGTATGTGACATCGTAGCCTACTCGCCGCAGCTTATTGTACTGGATCTAATTTGTTTTAAATGTGTTTTATTTTTTTTTTAGGGTGAACAACTGTGTGGGATTTTCCAACTACAAGTTTTTTCTACTCTTCCTGTCATACTCAATCCTTTATTGTGTAGTCATCGCAGCAACAGTGTTTCAGTATTTCCTGAAGTTCTGGGTGGTAAGTGCCCATGTGTAAAGATGATAATGTTCTAATGAATATTGATGGGAAACTAGTGTTGCACATTAGCACTTTGGCCTCTCCCTTCCTCGGCTTAGGGGGATCTGCCAAACGGGCCGGCCAAGTTCCATGTGCTCTTCCTCATGTTTGTGGCGGTCATGTTCTTCGTCAGTCTCATGTTCCTCTTCGGCTATCACTGTTGGTTGGTGGCCAAAAACCGATCCACTTTAGGCAAGCACCTTGTGTCTAAGAGATTACTAGGTCGGATGTTGTTTGCTTGAGACACTCATGCACATAATTTGTATTTTAGAAGCGTTCTCTGCACCAGTGTTTGTCAATGGACCAGACAGAAATGGGTTTAATGTGGGGATCCGAAGAAATCTGCGGCAGGTGTTTGGAGAGGACCGCAGACTGTGGTTCATTCCTGTTTTTACTGGGTACGCTTTCTATACATTCATTGACCTAATACAAAAGCATAAGCAAACTGTTAAATGTCTTATAATGGGGAAAGGTTTGTGTTGCTATTTCTTATGTTGTCTGTCAATCACCAATGTGTGATGTGTGTCCATCAGCCAAGGGAACGGCCACTTCTTCCCCCTGAAGAATCATAGTGAGTCTCAAAACCCATTACTGGCTGCAGAGATATGGGAAGATTCAGACGACTGCTCTGAGGAAGGGAGCTTTGGTAAGTGTCTTTTGGGAATTTGGTTGTTGTGGAAGTTTGTGCAACTATAAAAAATAGAACACGGCAAAACATCCAAACACCATATTATATTGTAATATTAAATCAGGAGGACCTGACTTTGAAAACACAAAACAATGTTAGTTAAACAAAACTTACAACATGTATATTAAACAAAAAAAGTAGGTATTCAAGCTACTTCAAGTATTCCTGACAATCGGTCAGGAGTAAATATAAGGCGTTCTACTACCACCTGGTGGCTGTATCCTAGACTTTGAAACGCAGAGCAGGTTCCAATTGACCTGGATTTCCTTAACCTTAAACTCAAGTGACCTCTACTCACAGCGTCACTGGACCGGCGTGCCTTTTTTTGGTGCTGTCACAACTCCACAAACAAAGCATGTTTAGCCCAAAGTGCACCAAAGGCCACTACAGTTGCTAAGTGTGAATGGTCCATAAAGATTGAATACATGCTATTATTTTCATTTCTAACAGCTTTTTTTTCATCCTTTTCCAGTGGGTGAACACGATCCATCAGTCACCATTGAGATGGAAGAGGATTAGTTGTTCACAACAACTATTAAGACTGTGTTGTAGAGATATTCCACTATCGACGAAGGGGGCCAAACCAGCGAATACATTTACTTAAGGGTTGTAATGAACCAGTTTTGGTACAAGAACAGACAACGGCTCATAGTGTCTGTCATTGTCTCTAGACACTAATCTACTTTTTATAATAAGGTGTTAAGTTATCTTTTAAGTGAGCTGAATACGGGGAAAGTTAAGTGTAAAAGAGCGTCATCATAGACATCAATTTGCAATATTAGGGAAAAGATTTATTTACTACTACTTACTAATTTACTATTTATACATCACTGCTTGGATTTTAAATTAACTGTGAACTTTGAACCTCTGAATAACCCACTGTTCATAAGGACCCAAAGAATGTATCCAAAACTGAATTTGCAAAGTACTGTTTCTGAAAAAGATATCGTAACATATCATATTGTCAGCTGCTGAATATTTATATAATTTAAATACATCATTGGGGAACTTGTGTATAAAACCGTTGGGAAGTTAACTTCCCAGTGAGAACAGTCATATCATTGTGATGTTTCGCATTGTTTTCAGTCTGTTGTTTAATTTTATTTTTTAGGATACTTTAAATATGCAGGTACATGTAAATATGTAGATAACGCAACTGATCCTCATCCGCTGGTTGGTAGAGATCAGAGTTCTAAATGTTTAAATCTTTCTTTGACTTTTGACTTATTCAAGCCAAATTTGGCTTCTCAAGTGCTAACACTGCACTAAGTGTTGGGCCTTTGTCAGGGCAGTGTTGTGATGTTTTGTTTTATTCTGTGTACTTTTGTGTCAAATGCTTTTATACTATATAATTTATAGATGACTGCAACATATTCATGATTACGTATGGTCTCAAGGATAGGGGTTAGTAGTTGTATGGTGTTTAGTCCATTGTTTAAATGTGGAAATATTTGGGGGGGCTTTCCAGATTCCTTGCTGCTGGCAGTGTTTCTGTTTAATGCTTTACACAAAGGTCTCACCAGCTTTGAGGAAACACTTGTCCAACTTAACTGTATCTTATGTGTTTTAAATCCCTGCATCCAGTCAAATATGCCATTATGCCTTTCAGTAACTTGAATGCAACAAAAAGTTCCATATTTATTTTGACTTCATGTCATTGGACAAATATAAATTCTTTGTTGTAACATGCAAAATTATATCATCTATTGTCGTTCATTATAATTAAGAACAACATACACTCACACAGTATACACTTAACGCATGTGTGCCTGATATTGCATACTTTGGAGAGTGACAGTATTTGGCAAAACAACAATAACTAAAAGCTAAAATATTTAAATAAACAAGAATAAAGAATGTCCCTTAAGTTAGTCTCAGGCCACGGAGCTTAATCTGTGCCAAAATATCTCTGGCCGAAGTGTGTGGGAGCCACCGGGTGAACCTCCGTGGTGAGGATGGTGATGTCCGGAAATTCCTGAATGATCGATTTTGCTCCTAAAACAAGGAAATGGTTTGAAACTGTTTAATAACTGTACTTTTCCATTCTGATGTTATGCTGCACATGTACTAAAGTAAGGATTGTGTATGGCTGTGTTTATTTGGTCAATCATCAAACTTTTGGTGCAGCTTTTTCGCAAAATGGTCATTGAAAATTATGTGTACAAAGTGTAAAAAACCTGGACTTGTACAATATTAAATTGACATGAACAGAAGAAATCTAGGACGATTACCATGAGGTGTTGAAAAGAGACTGAGGAGGATAATATGTCGCGGCTGGACACCGTGTTCTAGCAGCACTTTCACCGCTTCAATCACAGTGTTTCCAGTACCTGCAAGCAATTACAATATCACGTTATTATAAAAAAATATATCAGCTTGAGAAATAATCATTTTGTGATGATGCAACCGTGAGATCAGCAACTGGCGTTTCATATTTCAAGCTTGTAAAATGTTTTCTGACATTAAAACATACTTGAGCAAACCTTGAGCATGTGTGTTAAATGTTATACTTTGTGCCATTGGGAAAACAAGGCCATTAGGATACTATTTTTACTGGCCCTTTTCATGCTACTCTGTAACTCTGGCCATCTCTGAGGCAGTGTATAATTTGATCCTAAGAGCTGCAATTATCAGAATAGTCTAAATGGGGATTGCGTTGGAAGGTCAATTCAAGAGAAGCGTCTCTGCTGGAAATCTATGAGCATCTTTTGACATTTACAGATGTAGGGTGGTCTATACTTACTAAGTATGGGATACATAAGCAGCACTTTCCTTCTGTATATATCTGGGGGGAACTTTGCATAATAGACTTTGGCCTTCTGTGTTTCCTCATCACTTTGGATGAGAATTTTGCCGATTCGTATCGAGCGACAACAATCTCTGAGACCTTGCTCCATAGCCTCACCTGCAAGGTTAGAAAAACAAATGAAAATTTTTTACAATGTTTTTGTCTTATCCATTTAATAACAGGTGCTTTTGATACCAACTAATGTGCCACTGTTCATTATTTATTAATAATAAAATTATACATGAAATTGTCTTTTTTTTCTTAGGAGATTGTCAATGTCCACATACCGCTTCTCATAATGCTGACGCCACAGTTGCCCCTCTCAAACTTCACACCTTCATACTTGTACCCTGATGAAATATTAAATAAACAATCAAGACAGTTTTAGTTTAAATAAACCATTTGTCTGGAATAATTTGTTTTTGTCTTACCTGTTGGTGTTGTAACTGTGCACTCCGAATAGGGCAGCTGGTTTAGA
Organism: Knipowitschia caucasica; assembly: GCA_964034765.1. NCBI lineage: Eukaryota > Metazoa > Chordata > Actinopteri > Gobiiformes > Gobiidae > Knipowitschia > Knipowitschia caucasica. Next base: position 21,680,086 of record OZ035830.1, read on the forward strand.
CCCTCTTCCACAACTAGTCTAATCTGTGAAAAAACAAGCATGGTCAAAAACGACTGGACATGATACAACTCAATGATTCTCGAGTCAGAATCTTGTCCATGATTTTCGATTCAGCGGCAGTGATAACCCTAGTACAACGCCTAGCCAACCGTCTCCAGATGTTGATGGTTGGCTTAGTAGGACCTACCAGATCTGGAGGATTTTTACTATCATGTTTTTAGGGTAAGACTGTCTGTACATGTTTTGGGGAAGACAAAAGCACAAAGAAAACCTACGCAGACACAGGGAGAACATATACTCTACTCAGAAAGACCCTTTTTTTCCCGATCAAGATCCGAATCCAGGATCTTCTCACTAAGAGTGTCGACAGTGTCTAAATTGAGAGTGTAATCAAAATCCACCCATACGTTTTTGAGTTCTGTTGTATACTGACCATGGATCTATTATAATAACGATACTGACAAACAACCTAACCCAGATGAACACAGACAAAAAATATGGAAAAATCGTACTATATTGACATAATTATGAGGCTTGCAGTGGCTCAAAATAACTTCATCTCAGCTTGGTCCAGTGCACATAGTTGAACTTTTGGACAGGACACGTATCCCATTTGGCACCAGTGTATATTCTCAGCCCATGTGTATTCTGTGTTTGGAAGTGCAAACAGAAATGCAAATTGAATTTTCCTTAGGGAGACATCCTGCATTTACTTTTAAAAAAACTGTCTGTTCAACATGACAATTGCTCTAAAAATAAGTTGCAATCTTACCAATCTGTCTGCGCTAAACACAAAATCTCCTCTGCTGGTTGTCCTGAAAGCATAAAGCACAATATACATCTCTCAGAGTATGTGTGTCACACGCACGTAACATTAATCAATATTTAGGTCAATCATGTTATCTGTCCAAAAGCTTGTGGATAAAGGAAGCTGAAGACTCACTTGTCTCTGATAATTGTCTGCAACTCTCGAATCTGGTCGTTTAGAGGCAGCAGCTTAAGTTGAGGTCCAAGGTTGTCTTGGGAATTTACAGGTTGTATAGTGACATTGCTTGAATCACCATCCGACAGTAATCCGGGCACATTGTTCGTGTTATTAGCGAATCGTACTTGCTTCATGGGGTGTTCTTGGCCAGTGCTGACATTATTCACTTGCTGGTTATGGCATGGCATCCTGAGGTGAGAGACGCGCGCACTAAAGCTAAAACTAAAGGCAAACTATACGCAGCAGCAGCAGCAGTGGCAGCAGCAGCAGTCTGTCAGACAACGTGCTCTTCCTTTGACTTCGAAGTGCGCAGCGATCGTGTCCACCCAACGTTCTCAAAATAAATATGTGTTTCAAAAAGTTAACAAGTGACGTCTCGGTTGTAGAGGAACCAAATTTCAATAGACATTGCCTAACAAAAATAAATAATGAACTCGGCTCGTATGCTAGCTGTCCGCGCGCGTCCTCGTAGAGCGGATGTGACGTCAGTGCTCTGACTCTTTCCTGACAGAACATGGCGCCGCTGTTAGTTCCTCTGAAATGTGGAATTCACTTTCAAAAGAGAAAATTAGCCTTTATTCTTCGACACACAAGTTCGTATCATGTTTGGAATAAAAGTCGAAATGAAATTCGCGAGGATCAGAAACAGCCCTATACTTGTCTAGTAAGTGAAAGTGAAATAGTTTGTAAAGGACATAGCGTTTTTGTCACATGTCCTATGGAAATGGCAAATATCTGTGTGCTATCTGTGTGTTGTTTTGAGAAGTTGTGGTATCTATTATTTACTATCGTGTGTGTGATTTGAACGCGGTGTACCTTTTGGAAGTTACCGAGGCTTTCTTTACTAAGCGTCTAGCTTTATTAAGTATGTATACAATGTGATGTAGACACCATACGCGCTTTATTGTGATTATGTTAGTATTCATACGATATAAAAACATAAGTGAATACAACAGAGGTTTCGGCTTTGTATAGTCAGGGTTATCTCTCACGTGTTTTACATCACCACGGCAAACAGGCTCCATAAGATAAGGGTCCTCCCAGTGTCCGATCACGTGCTGTCAACACATTATTTGGGCCTACAGCATGTTTCTATATAGCTATAAAGAGGAGGTGACTGATCTTGCTCCGTTCCTGAGGCGGTATCCATAGCCAGTCTGGTCAAGGGTTCAGGCCTATGCAGAACAGTAGTGGGGACAGAGCATCTCATTGGTATACACTACCCTTTCAAACATCTGCAACTTTTATTAACAAAACAAAGTAATTATCATCAAATTCTATTATATAGAAAATCAAAAAGTGCTGTATTTCTAATGTTCTAATTATTTTTTTAATTTCACATTATTTGGTGATGTTGGATAATTTCCCAAGACACACCATATAACATATCAATTAAGGCACACTAACGTTCCATGGCACACTGGTTGAAAAACACTACTTTAGGGCATACAGTGTATGGGACCTACGTTTCTGATTCATAGGGTCCTGCCTGTCCTGCCTCTGTAGACTACCTCACCCTTCAGCATATTTCAGGACTGGACACATTGGTGCAAGAGGCGTCCCTCTCATCAGTCTCAATCAACTTTATTTTTATGTTCAAGTTCAACAAATTGTTAGAATAAATGGGTAGATATAACTGATATAACATTTGAGAATTTTAAACTATTGTTTCTACTGTGATTCTAAGGTATTTAGTCAATCTGGTGTATAAAAGATGGACCCCTCCTTCTCAAATGGGTCGATGTTTAGAACTTGAGGGGGTCCCCGCAGTTTGTTTTTAATTTTGATATTTTCCACAATTATATTGAAACAAATAGAATATCTCACAAAAAATAATAATATTGCGATCATCACAATATTATAATTGCTTGAGCACTATATCATGGGTATTTTAGATACATAGATTCATAAATATGCATAATCCACTTTGAATGCACCAGTAATGCAAATTAAGAAAGTAATGTGCCACCACTTTGCCTTCTATGGGCTTTTTCAAAAAATGCATTTGCACATATGCATTTTCCAGGGCTAGCCCCATTCATTTGATGGATGCCTTCTGTAGCCCACAGTGGCTAAACTAGACTGGTCCAAAAAATATACTCCGCTTTGTCCCCATTCATACACATTTGGAACGTAGCGTTGGATCAAGAGCCGACTTTTGGACCATCGTGTAAAGCCATTTTTGAGAGGAAAGAAGACGGCATACAAAAGCATTGGGTAATTCTTATTCCGCATCCACCCCCACCGGCCCAGAGTGGTATTGCAAGCATGTCAGCGACTCAGCGCACATGCTCATGGTCATGGACCTTTTGGAGCCGGGACCCGACCCCACTGGTCCCGCCTTTCTTCCTCATCTTCCCACCTCTGTCTAGGGGCAGAACTCTCCTGATGAAGGAGTTTCTGAAATCTCAATGGTATTTTATAGATAAAGTTAAATTAAATCAGAAAAATTACAATTAGAAATATTGCCAAAAACATGAAGCCCGAGTGGATTCCTCAAACTGGTTCAGTTGAATCCTGGCAGTTGAGAAAAACCCCGGGCCAACATGTTCTCCCCTAATTTTTTAACATTTTTTAAATGTTGCCACTTGCTTCTCCAGTACTAACATACATTTGTATTTCTATGGTGTTTAAATAATTTTTTTCTATTTTATAGTTGGGTCCCTCCAAAAGGACAGCAGCATGGAGTTCAAACACACATGGAAACAGCCGACATATCCTGGAGGCCGCCAAGGTCAGTTATTGATTTATCTTTTCAAATGGGACAATTTATCTTAATGGACTTTAAGAAGGAAAATACACACATCGTAATCCTTTGAGGGCCGCACAACTTTAAGCTTCCAAATGTTTCTCAATTATTTGCAAAGACACACACTCACAACAAGCTCCAGTGAATGGTCCTGTCCACGCTGGCCACATCATGACTACGTTACAGCTGCACGCTCACTGCGCTGTTGTCAAAGTGGCTCACAGGCACTGGAGGCAGGAACTGCTGTCATTCACTACAATAGTGGCCGCAATTACTCCTGGGGGCAGAACGCTGTGGCAATAGAGAATTTGAACTCCCGTTACAGCACGTACAGCAAAAAACGCTAAGTACTTGGTTGTTCTTCACCACGTTCCCCAAGGGGGCGCCCCACTATTTGAGAAAGGCTGGGTTTCACTAAGGTGAGGTTTCGGGCATCCCGGCCCTCATCACACATTAATGAACAGCTATTATCACTATACACTATATATACTTTTCCTGTATACATTTCTTTTTCAATATGCAATATACTGTGTGAATTGGATATTTTTAAAACTATGGACCGTGTTGTATTGTGTCCTCAATAAAGATTAATAATAATAATAATATTCATAGTACAAAGTTGTAATGGTATTGATATGCCAATCCAATTGTATGACCCTTTCATATGCCCTTGTACAAATGTTGGCCCAGTCATGAGCCGCGTTTCCACCGCAGGAGTTCCTGGTAAAAGGAGCGGGGTGGAACTTTGACAGGAACCTTCCTCTCCCTCGGCCCTCTCAGTGTTCGTGTCTCCACAGAGTTGGACCACTCTGCGACGTCATATGAGTTTCGATTGCCGAATGAGCAAAACTCATTACACCAAACCCATTATTATTATAGATCCATGTGCCAAATTTGGTTATTTTACGTTTGTGACCGCTCCGGTTGTTGTGGTCTTTGAGTTTTTTTTATAGTCCTACTTCACTTTTTAAAAACTTTTCACAGCTTGTTTTGGAGTGTGATGAATCCCCGGTGCTTCGAGGTGAAGCTGATATGTCTAAATATGTTATATATCTGTTCGTTGTTTCCAGTGGTGTCTGCTAGGCTAATGCTGCTGAATGCCGTTTGTTTTGCTGCTTACTGCTGGCGTCAGAGCCTGCGCTAGCTTTAGTCAATCAGCGCCGGGTTAACCATGGAGGAGGGCCCCCTTAAACGTTCCTGTAAATGGCCCTGTGGGGAAAGTGCTTGCAGTGGAGACACGCACCGACGGGGCTGGCCCTGGAAGTTCCCCCGAAATTCCTGCAGGGGAAACGCGGCTATGGTGGTACATTTTCTGCTCCTCTTAGTGGTTCGTTGATTCTATTGAGCACCCTGGGCTTGGAACAACACCTACAATTTTCTACAGCTAAAAGCACTCCGTCCCCTGTTCTCTAAGAATTGTATAATGTTGATGTTAATAGTAATGTATTTCATTTTTTTCCACTGTTACTAAATTATAAGCTGTCCCAAGTTTTGTTTAGTTTTTTTTTTATCTCAAAAGACCCCCCAAATAATGCAGTCTCAGTTTTTAGCTGTTCTAAATGTCACCAATGCCAGCTTATTTATCAAAACCATGTGTTTGTCCCAGTTTCTACTGCATATCTCGAGTCTCAAGTCTTTCGGCTTATATCTGTGAATGAGCCAAGATGGCATGATTGGACCTAATGCATATTACTGTAGAGCGTGCAATCTACTCTCTCATCTCTTTGTGTTGGGAGCAGCGGCTTTACCCCGAGCTGCTCTCGTGTGATTGAGCTCCTCATAAAGAGCACCCAGCCATTGTGCGGAGGAAACCCCTTTTGTCAATGTGTCGGTTCCCACCCTCACCCCAGTGATGTTGAGGTGAGGGTGGGAGCCGCCTCCTCTTCAGTCCTCTACAGTCTGATCAAGCAACTCATCACAGCAGATGTGTCTGACAATCTCATGCTTCATCCCTCACTCGTGCACAAGATCCAGCGATATTTTAACTCTTCTTGAGGAAAGATGAGAGAAAGACACCTTTTTGTAAAATAATGTTTTTTACAAGGACATTTTTATTTTTAAAAAAATTTACCTATTGTCCCACGTGTAACTTATGTTTAGTTTTATAACTGCATAACTCTTCACTTGACCTGAACCGGGTTATGTTGGTGTTTTGGCTGTCTAAATTCCCGCTTTGATGGGTCAGCCTCTTTACAGCGAGCATGTGTGAAAGAACAGGACTTCTGTTTTTGCTATGTGTGAAAAGATAAATTGCCTTGTACTTCTTGGTACCACTCCATGATGGGATAAGATAAACACATAGTACTTGATGTTTTACAGCATTTGGAGACCATACACAAAAGATCATGTTGGCATGGCAATGCAGGAGGAAGGCTTAATGCAGATCCGAAGAATGTGGTGAGTAAATGTTTAAAATAAAATTGTATCATATTTGTTACTATGAATGTCAAATTCACAAAACACAACATTAGGGAATTTTTTTATCTTCCTACTACAAACACAGTTACTTTTCAAATCTTATTAGTTAATGGATGAGACCATTAGCGTGCATTTACTCTGAACTACTAGGGATGCACCGATACTGGTATCAAGTCGATACCATAGGCTTGTACTCGTGCTTGTACTCATACCATAGGACCCGATGCTGGCAACCAATACCCACATTTTTAATTTACATTCGCACCACGACAGCAGACAGCTGTTTGGCACGTATTGCGGCACGTCCAGCTACCCACACTCATGCTAGCGGCAAGAGGACAGCTGTATGCCAGTTCTTAAAGTTAACAAGAGATGCTGCAAGAGTCTGATTGCCACCCCCCGACCCAGAAATGGATTAAGGGGAAGAAAATGGATGGATGGATTGAGTTAAAGCAGAACAAAAACCAATAATATATTAATAATAGATACACCAATAATGAGACAGCTCAAACGGTGCATTTACTCTGAACTAGGGAAGCACCGATACTGGTATGTAGACATAAGACAAAAGTGGCATGTGTGAGGACTAACCCCCTTCCAGCTCCTTTAGTTTAAGTTACACATGAAAATAATGACTAGATGGATAGTCCGTACCAGGGCCCAACTTGCAAATGCTTGAGGTTCTTACATGGACATTGTCTGTTACACCCTTCTCGTGCTTTGCTTAATTTTATGTGATTAAAGGCAGGTGTTGGCAACATTTTCTTAATAATTTGCGCTGAGATGGTGCCATATAACCGTGCTGCAATGTGGTCCTACCATATTGAGCAGATTAGAGAAAGAATGAGTGCCTATTTTTTGGCCTCCATCAATCCTCCATAGCAGGTGTGTAGAGGAGTGAGTAAACAGCAGTCTTGGCAGCCTCAGCTGGGATGACAGTCCTGGTCTCTCCTGGGACTTGTTGTGTCAGTTTGAATCCCCCAGTCCACCTGGAGAGTCCACGATGTAATCTCCCATGAGGCTTCAGTTGATATTTGCCTTTCATGTTCGGATTGCGTATTCTGGTAAAGAGGATTTTGATTGAAGACTTCATTCAAATGTAGCAAGATAATTAATATTGTTTCAAGCTATACATGACTGTTCCTGAAGTCACACAGCCTACTTGGTAATTGTAGACACTGGAACATGATGTAATGTGAATGATAGTTACTGTTGCCAAAAATGTGCAGCATTCATTTCACCTATTTTCCTCCCAAGATAAATGTAAACATGGAAAAAAAACCTCAGGAAATCATGTTGCAATTTCATTTAGTCAGATATTGTGGCACTGTTGCAATTGTTTACTGTGCAGTTCACTGTCCTGACCGAGAAGATGTTGGGATTTTTGACCTTTTCCCCTTAAAAAAAAAATTGTAATTGCCAGATATGGGCACGTGAACAAATCTGTGTTTCACCAACACATGGTGGATGTCTTGAATTGATACTTGAATTGAATTTATTTATTTATAAAACCACATAAGACATATTAATATGTCTTTACAGAAAAAATTAAATACATGTGCATGGTTTGAAAAAAAAAATATATATAAATAAAAAAATACTATTTATTTACTATTATTCTATTTTCTTATTTCACTTTGTGTTGCTATACTGAAACTAAATTAGGTTTTTGTTTGTCTCTTTAACAGTTGAAGGAAGTAAATTCAAAAACAATTCTGTCTGCAATGCTGTCTTACGTGTGGCCCAAAGACAGACCAGACCTGCGGGCTCGTGTTGCCATCTCACTGTGTCTTCTGGCTGGAGCTAAGGTACGATCCTTTAACAGACAACAGAAACAAACACAAAGAGGAAAAATACTAGACATGGACTGAAGATTCCACCCACTCCTTTAGGAATCATGCTGTGCTTTGTTGATGCAAAATGCTTGTATCATTTCTTCAAGAGTTAATTCCGTCTGATTTATTTCCTGCTTCTTTTGTTGACGGTCATTCATTTACACCTTTCCACACAGTAACATGTTCAAACCTTCTCAATAGTTGTTCGTACCACTGCTGGTCTGTGCGGCTCCCTCTAGTGTGTACCTAGAGTGCGTGTACAATCCAATCTTCCTCATTTCCCCGCATGGCTGGAGTGAGCCTTACTTTCTCCATTTTGTCTGTTTGAACGGAGACCTCCAGCAGAGAAAAGGCAATTTTTAAATCAACAAAATAATTGCTTAGTTACTGACACAGTCACCTCTGCACTCCATATAACAAGTGACATTTTCATTTCAAATACCTGATTATGTGCCTCCTGATTGTGTGTGTGCTGTGTCCTCTCTCAGCTGCCACATTTTCACTGTAATCACATGAACGTATTTTAATGTGTATCAAACATTGTCTATTTTACTATAGTCTATTTTATTTTTATCCACTCAGAAATAACCTATGATGCTGTTGGTTTGACCTGATGTGTTTCATATTTTCATTTTTCAAGCTACATGCAATAGAAATAAAAAAAATGTCAGCAAAGGTTCTGCCCTGTGGTGGGCTGAGAGCCTAATCTGAAATTTGTTTTAAATGGAAACTCTTTGCTGTGAGCTGCTTTCTGTCCTTCCAAATGTGTAGCAAACTCTCCTGACTCACACAGCTGTCCCTGCGCTTTTAATTAGCTCTAATAACCATTTCAATTCCATTAGCAGGAAGCACCAGCTCCACACCCTCGGTCTAAAAGCCAGGAACAATATAATACACACACAAAATACACATGTACTAAAGCCTAAAAAAGGGACGTGTTGAAATGTTTTAATCCATTACGACTGCAGTGTTAACGCAAAACACAATTTGGATCTATCTGGTGAAGTGACTCCAGAGAAGTCAAAAAATGACACTTGGGTTTATTGAGCATATGCCCGACTAATATGCTCCCTCTGTCTCTGTGTCCTCCCAGCTCACCAATGTGACAGTGCCCTTCATGTTTAAGTATGCAGTGGATGAGCTAAACCAGATGTCTGGACACATGCTGAACCTGAATGACGCGCCAAGCACTGTGGCTACCATGGCAACGGCTGTGCTGATTGGCTGTGAGTCCCAGACATGCCCCGTACTGGCTGATTTGCTTCTCCTAACAAGGGGAGCGAGGGCCTCCCTATAATCAACACCATGACCTTTGCAAACATTCATATCAATGCTCTTTGTCCTCCTGCTAGTTTACATTGTGCTCGTCTGAGCCGTCAAGGTTTACCGGCATACATGCACACAAACCTGTGGTATTTTTCTTACAAGGTCAACCCTGCCGTTCGAAATAACTGAGGAAAAGAAATCTGTCTGTTATAAATTTGATTGCAAATGATTGATGAAAATATTTAGTACCATATATGTATAGTTCCATATATGCATCCATACATGCACATGCAATCTAATCTTTGTGCACATACTTCCAGAATATAAATGTAAGATGGTCTCCAGGTTAGCTGTAGCCTGTGTGGGTTTGAAGAGACATTAATGAATGAAGTGGACCTTGGAGCACAGATCTATGTAGCCACATTGGCCTAATGGAAGATATAGAACCACCAAAAATGAAACATACATATTATAGTAGTGTTTATTTGTCTGCCAAGCTAAGCGCTTGATACATGATGGGTGATATTTAATTTATCTGAAACGGTTTTGCTGTGCTTATCCTTCCTTGTCACATCTGGACACGTTGTTCATTAGATGAGTATTCCCATTTAACGCCACATTATAGCCCCATGAAAATCGACAGACAGAACAATTATGGCCCGACTTTCGTCTCGGTTCATTATTCACACAGGTGAAGAAGTACCAAGAAGAAAACATTTTATAACACATCACCACATACATAAATCTCCCCATAAGAATTTAATGGATTAGAATCAGAATTAAAGGTGTCAATTTTCTGTTTGAATGGTTGTTTATGTTGATTATAAATCAGCTCACCCTTTGTTCAAATGTGCAATGTTCCTGTGCTTCTGTAGAGCACTACTGTGTCATGAGCTATCCACAATGTCCATATCTGTTATTACAGAGGTGAGTGGAGGCATTGCTACTGCTCTGCAGGCCCTCTAGACACTCTGTGTGAAAGAACATCTTCTTTACTTTAGGCTTGATCAAGATTGAAGTGCCTCAACTTTGGCTATTTGTCTTGGATAAACACAGACAGGGACAGGTCAAAATACACACCACCCTTGAGTGCTCGCTAACATTTCTGAGTGAAGATAGATTTAGTCCTGATAGCACCAGTCCCTGTTGGATAGTCCATGCCTTTCACAGCAGGTGCGCTAAAGAGTCTGTTTCTTCACTCTCCCAGATGGTGCGTCACGGGCTTGTGCGGCCCTCTTCAATGAGCTGAGGAACACTGTGTTCGGCAAAGTGGCCCAGAGCTCCATCCGCAGAATTGCTAAGAATGTCTTCCTTCACTTGCACAGTCTGGACCTGGGTTTTCATCTCAGCCGCCAAACAGGAGCACTGTCCAAAGCCATTGACCGCGGCACAAGAGGCATCTCCTTTGTCCTCAGCGCACTGGTTTTCAATCTGGGACCTACAATGTTTGAGATGGGTCTTGTCAGTGCCATTCTCGTAAGTCACTCAAATAACACACAGAGATAGAAAAAAAAAAACGATTATTGTTTTAATGTCTTTACACTATATTTACATGTGTATTACAATATCGAAATGCTGTTACTTCAATGGATTTTATGTAAACTCATGGTGACCTTTTCTAAAATTTATATCAATTCATTCTAAGACATAACCCTGCACAATGGGGCTTATTACATTCATGACAAAGCAGGATAATTAAAAGGTATCTGTCTGGACAGCAGTGAAAGAAGCCCATGCACTGCTCCGTGAGAAATGATGTCGCCTTGTGTGTAACAAGGACATCCTGAGTATTTGCATGATTATTTCCTTTATTCTTTTTGCTCCATTTGTAACACTCAATTTAATATAGGAATGATCTGAACACTTTGAAATGGCCTTGTGATACTGATGTCAAGGCCTAGTGCGTTGATGTGTGCAGAAGTCATTTAGAGCCTGAAAGGATGCTGGGCTGACTGAGGTCTCTCTCCACAGTATTACAAATGTGGTGGACAGTTTGCTGCAGTAGCCTTGGGTACTTTATCAGCGTACACTGCCTTCACTATTCTGGTAACTCAGTGGAGGTAACTATATCTACTTTGGTCTGACAATATGCTAACAGTCCACACAAGTAACTTCTATAGTACTATGGTCTATTTTTACACAGGACCCAGTTCCGTATTGAAATGAATAAAGCTGACAATGATGCCGGAAATGCTGCAATAGACTCTCTTCTTAACTATGAAACTGTCAAGGTAAGTCAGAGTTCATTAGACATGCGCCGTCACCTGATTAATTATCAGTTTTCTTGTGTGCAGAATGCTACATGAATGTAAAGGACAAACTCTCAATAAGGCTTAAATCAGGCTTAAATGAAATTCCTCACCTGATGAAAAAAGCCTTTCTTCATAGTTACACTGTGTAAAACGTGTCATACCTAAATGCTGTGGTTAAAGCAATGGTGTGGCAAATACACGCATATACTGAACTCTTAACAGCTCAATAGTTGCTTGCAGTTATAGATTCCACTTCAATATGAAACAGTGTTGTACAGTTGTTTTATTGGCCCTATTCTGTTTTGACACAGACAAGCGTGATAGAACATTTCTTTTTGCATGTGCCAGTCAGACCATTTGTGTAGCTTGGGTTAGGTATGTTTTTTTAATTCTTTGCATGAAAATGCATAGTTGTACAAGTAACAAGTTTTTCTCGAATCATTCAAACATTTCCTTGATCAGAAAGGAGTAGATAGAATATAATTCTCATATATTTTAGCCCCCTACAATATAAGTGTATTGTGTATGTACATGCGCTAATGAAAGGATGGGTTTTTTCTGTTTGGATGTCTTTTAATGCATCTTCAGTATTTTTCTGGATGCATTATATTGCGTCTTGTTTTTCTTTAACGTGTCATCTGTGTCAATGCTGCCTGATTTAGCATCACTCTGGATGTGAGGGTGCATATGTAATTAGATCTCCGCCCACTCAGAAATCCGTTCCACTTTCACAAAGGGCTGGCTGGGAACCTGAACACAACACAGTGCCTGCTTCAGCTTGTCCTCCGTGTGCCACTTTCCCTCTTTTTGTTTCCTGTTTTTCTTATATTCAACTGTATCTGCTTATTGTGGCAGCAGTGGTCCAGTGCTGTGAGCAGGAGAAGCACACAGCCCACTTAACTATAGTGGCAAAACAAGTGTTAACTAAACACGCAGCATTAGGTAATTGGCAGCAGAGTGAAAGAGATGTGTTGATGTTGTAGTTTGTGTTTCCAATGCACAAGAGCTCTATATTTATTTGATAAAGTAACTGCTTGTTTTGAGACAAACATAGTTAAGACTGATTGCATGTGATTTAAAGAACATAAAATTATAGTATTTACAGTTTTTGTGCATACATATCAATGCAAATGAGACCTATAAATAGAATTCCTTCCCTTCAAAGTTTTTAATAATTTTTAATAATTATAAACTATAATTATAATAATAAACAATTGAGTTGTTTTGACTCACTTTCCTAGTGAGCTCGTCTCATCTGTTCCTTCTTTACTTGTTGCAGTATTTCAATAACGAGAAGTATGAGGCTGAACGATACGATTCCTACCTAAAGCTCTACGAGTCATCGTCTTTGAAAACCACGTCCACGTTGGCCATGCTCAACTTTGGCCAAAGTGCCATCTTCAGTGTGGGCCTCACGGCCATTATGTTGTTAGCCAGCAAAGGCATCACCGCCGGTGAGTGAACCCTTTTTCTATTCACAGTTAAAAAAACAAAGCCGTGGTTTGTTGAGCTTTGATGAGATCATGATGATTACCTTTAAAGTGTGTATCAACATTATGTTGTGCGGTTCCTTTTGTGCGTAGGATCGGTGACAGAAACACATACGCAAATACATGCATTACTCAAACATCAGGCTGACAGTGAGAAAACTGCAAGTAAACCCCCAAGTGATCGGAATAATAGAAACTAAATGGGAAAAAAACACAGCAAGGAAAGTGTCAAGAATTGAAAAGAAACAGGGCTTGATGCAGAAAATGAAATCACAGTAGGTGTAAAAGGATTTGGACAGTTTTGGCTTTTGTCTGCTTTCAGGGTTTGAAAGAACAGTATTTACTTTTTAGACGCGGTCTCCGAGCCTCTGTAGTTTCAATAGATGATAAAGTGTGTCATCCTGTGTTGTGTTGTTGTGTAGGCACAATGACAGTGGGGGATCTGGTGATGGTGAATGGCCTGCTCTTCCAGATCTCTCTCCCGCTCAACTTCCTGGGAACCGTTTACAGAGAGACAAGACAAGCCCTAATAGACATGAACACACTGTTCACTCTGCTCAACGTCGACACCCAGATCAAGGTAAACTGTTGGACAGTGTCACTGTTCCATTTACTTTAAAAAATATATAAAAGTCATTTTGGATCTAAAGGTTTTATCTTTTAGATATAGATTTCCATGATGTGAAATCCAGCTGTTAAAAACCTTTTATACAGTGTATGAGGTCGTTGTTCATGATCATGATGCTGTTTTAGTGACAATGCATGTACAATACATACTGTATGAACAAAGGGAATCACTCGATATAGCAACATACTCCGCATGAGTCTAGGGCTGTAACTAACAGATATCAGAACCATTTATTGATTCTTCTCTTTATTAATTGACAAGTTGTTTAGAATGCAAATTTAAATTTTATTCTTCTCACTCAGATATATCTGAAATTAAGCCTAATTTATTTGGTTTTGGATGGAGCGACAGTGGCTCAGTTGGTAGAGCATTGGCTTTTGAGCCTAAGGTCGTGGGTTCGAGCCCACCATAAGACCTACTTCACGATTTCCTCTGATGTCTGCTGTCGTTGTCTTTGGGCAAGACACTTAACCCCACTGTGAGATTTCATAACACTTTTAAGCAACTTTTGTTAAAGTTAAACTCATCATTCTATCAATGTGCAGAAGCCAGTACTTTTCCCTTGTTTTGTCTATCTGAAGGCCAAGCTACAAGGCACCGTGGAAGCTGCTGATTGGAGGTCTCCATGCCTCCGCTCTGTATAATACACTTGCATTCTATTGTTTCTGTGCTCGTGTGCTTTGTTCGTGCTGTCTCTACCATCGACAATAAAACATGTCTTCTGTCTGAATTTAAGACGCGATCCCAGACTTTGACATCTTCTTCAGGGGTGTTAGTATTAGATAGCAATATGGCCTACGTGCAGGACTGTACAAGGACTCCATGTTATGACTATGATGTGACTGTCTCTTTGTGACACGTATGTCTTTCGATGTGTGACGTGACAATGACTATATAAACTGTGTACTGTCTCCATTCTGTCTGAGAGAAAGAAACAGTAAACCAGTGGAACTTGAGAGAAACTTAAATAAACTTCCAGAGTTTGGCACACCACGATCCGTCTCTGTCTGCTAAATCCTAACACCACTTTGCCTGAAGCCCCCGTTGAAAGATCAAGGTCCCTGTGGACTCGCAGGACCCCTGCAGGAGGATCAGTGATGGGCTGGTGCTCTTTGTACTTGGTGCAGAAATGGATTATGGGAAAGAAAATGGATGGATGGATGGATGTTTGGTTTTCTCCAGAACAGGCTGTTATATCATGAAATATGACATGCACTCCAAGCCTCATTATTGTATGTAGTTTTATGTACTGTTACTGCTCTGTTTGAGTCTCAAAAGTAAATGTAGAAGACCTAAGGTCTTAATTATTATCATGCATTCAAGTGTGTTGGTGGTGGAATTTTGTGGGACTAATGTGCTTGAAATAACTGCTTTGTTTTTTGCGTTTCTTTGAGTGTCACATGGTTTTAATCAAGGCAATTAAACAGTAATCTACGCTTTTTTTAAATTCAATTTGATTAATCGTTCCACCCCGAGCTGTGAGCAATATGGCAAATGTCTGAATTCTTCAACAGCTTTTACAAAGGAAGTTATTTACTCTGAGAGATCACGTCACTGTGATCGGTTGAGTCAGTCATCATGAATAGATTGAATGACTTCTCCCTTTGGAGCCTCATGATTGAATACATTACAATTTCATTTTATATTTCCCACCGTTAGTCGAAGTGTTGTGAAGTCTCTTGTGTTACTATCTTTTCTACACCCAACATCAGAGATTATACTTTTTCACAGCTCCCCATAAAGACCGTCTTAGGTTCTAAAAATGTTCCTACACTTATTGTAGTTGGCCAAAGGTCGAAGGACAGGCTCTGAATGGATGGAACAGGCTTTCTTCACCATCTGCTCAGTCTTCTCTGAGGTCAAAATCCAGGTGGAAGAAAGCACACATTTTGTACCAACTGCAGCTGAATTCACTTTTCTGTCTAATGCGCTCTATGTAACCTGTGCCTGTATTCTGAAAGGGCTTTTAACACATTGATCATTTGCTCTCTAGAAAGAGAACAGAATTTCTGCCTTCACATCCAAAAATGTATATGAAAAGAAAAAAGCTCTCAATTAATAGGATTGTGCTTTTTAACCACAACAAGAAATTGTAAGCATCATCATACAATCTTTCCTCTTAACAATAAAACAGACAAGCAATCAGATGCCACCCAATTCACAGAGCACCAGCCTCTCACTGAGGTGATGGGAGGATGGTTGCAACAATAATGATGGGTGAAAAGGGTAACGTGGCATGGTATAGCTCATTTTTAGATACATTTCCCATGAAAACAAGATAATTTAACATATTGTCAAACTGAATTACTAATTGAGTAGACTCTAGTTTGGTGCCTGTTCACTGCAGATGAGGGTGTTGGATGCCCTTTGTTTTTAAAAGACCCTTCAGCCTTAGCTCGTGCAGTATTAGCCTCCTTTCTGAGTTGTTGAACTCTCATTGCATCACACTAGCTCCTGATGCCAGTGACTCTTCTATATCTCTTCTTTCTTTGTGCCTCAGTCGGTAAATGCCTCTGATGATTTGCTCTAGGAGAAGGATCTTGCCCCAGCCTTAGCCATCACGCCACAGGAGGCCACCATTCGCTTTGAGGATGTCTACTTTGAATACTTGGAGGGCCAAAAAGTGTTAAACGGAGTGACTTTCGACGTGCCCGCAGGGAAAAAGGTGGCTATAGTTGGCGGCAGCGGGTCAGGGTAGGTAACAGTCAGAATACTTCACCCGATGTTGTCTGGAGTCTATGGCAAACTGATTATTTGGTTCACGTCTGCTTTCAGGAAGAGCACTATTGTTCGGCTGCTGTTCCGCTTCTATGAGCCACAGCAGGGGAACATCTACATCGCGGGGCAGAATATCAGAGAAGTCAGCCTTGACAGCTTGAGGAGAGCTTTGGGGGTCGTACCTCAGGTTTGACACCCACCTATTTTAAAAAGACACATAGTTCATAGGTGAAAGAAATTTAAAGCACACAGCATATGAAATATGTAATACAATGTAACTAGATCCTATCCCTCACTATAATGTATTTTTGGCCTGTGTCTAATCTTTAGATCAGCTTATATTGCGAAAAAGAGAGTTATCAGCTCCCAGGTTTTATGTTTTCTAATAAGATGAAGACAGCATGTGATGGTCTGTCTTCACAACATTTTACTCAAACAAAACTCTCTTTTTGTTGGGACTAACAATATGTATTCATCGAACAAAATAACGTTTGGTATCCCAGCCTTAATTGTCATTTAAATTTCTATTGAATTATGAAAATGCCAACAACCCTGAATTCACATCCAAAAGCTTCCACTGCAGTAGACTCACAAGCTTATCCGAACAGATGGTACACAAACTATATTTTTGTCATTTGCCTTTTCCCTCTCTCTCCCTCCTACCGTCTTTATCTGCAGTCCTGATTTCTGTCTAAGCCTCTATAAAAGCTCAATTTCTTTATCTGTCTCCAGGATGCTGTGCTGTTCCACAACACAATCTTCTACAACCTGCTGTATGGGAACATCAATGCCACTCCGGAGGATGTGTATCAAGTGGCACGCCTCGCCGGCCTCCACGACGCCATTTTGAGAATGCCCCATGGCTACGAAACGCAGGTCGGGGAGCGGGGCCTGAAGCTGTCAGGTGGGCCACGTTTACAAGTATGGGCTCCTATAGGCCCTGGGTAACATTTTACTGTCTTTAGACTTCCCTTCTGCTTTCGCTAGTGCATGCACCTGTCTGAGTTGTTATTGAGTCGGATTTTCTATAACACCTACAATGGCTAAACCGAAAATCCCAAAAGTGCCAATTTCACGTTTGCCACTCGCCCTGTTCTGGAAAATAAGAGAACATCAGATGGCGTTGTATAAGAAGACTCTGGACGCAGCCAGGGCTATGTAAAGCAGGCAGTCGAGTTTTGCTAATTGCTAGTTTGTTAGGGGAAGCTGGCACTTGTCAAGTATGGCAGGCAAATCGCTCACAGACTTGAGATGTAGTGTAATACTTTCACATTTCAAGCACAGACTGCGTTATTACAGAAACGGTGTTCATGTGTGCTGGAAGTTGGGTTTGGTGGAGGGCAGGGGATAGGAGAAGTGATTTTGACTCAGATGCTACTGCTAAGTTAACAAAAATCCTTGACTTCACCTTTCATTTTTAATGTAGATGTCAGTTACTTTTCAAATTGTGTAGAGAGAGTGAAGACGAGCACTGGTTATGCCCGCTCATGCTCTCGCTCTTGATTGAAATTGATTCAATTTCAAAATGTTTGAGGCCCCGCCTCATTGGATTAAACTATAGTCCTCTGGAAAATCTTACTGGTCGTAGTTGTCCCCAGAGGAAGGAAAATTTCAAATATATTAATTATTAATATTATTGTTGATTAGTACTTGCACATAATAGTACAGTGCCCTATGGTCAGAAATATACATCATTTTTTTATAATGAAGTATAATTGTTGCTGACATCTCCCTTGAAGAGCGACTAAACACCTGTGCCCAGCCTTACTCCGCCCACATGAAGATTTGAAAATGTTCTCTAAAAAGGGCGTTGCCTGGAGGACCAAGGGACAGGAAGGGGGGCTTAGAGTTGGGCGTGGTCTGGGCTGGGCTTGTCACACAAAAAAAAGACATTTATCATTACTGCTTAAAGCAATAGTTTAGACATCAGAAAGTCTCATTCCATCCTTGTTTACACACTAAGACTAAGTTTACACCTGAACCTAATCACACACAATAATCTTTGAATTACTCATGTAATTAAATTTTAATCCACTAGATGTCGCCAAAATACTCAACTGCAGCTGGGGCGTGTGTGAGAGTTGAATTGGTTTATATCACTGACGTCACACAAACCAACTGACGTCATAGAGAATTTCAGAATCAATGGAGAGGCCAGAACCAAATTCAAATGTAGTACCACCAAAAAAGGTAGAGAGGGCGCCACACAGACGTGTTTTGGCTCAAAAGTGAGATTTTATCTAATTCGAACTAAAATGTGAAAAAAATGACCAGGATATGTAGAGAGCACTACAATAAACATATTTATGCAGTTTATGAGTTAAAAAAGTTGATTGTAAATGCTTAACTTCACTAAAAATATTGTTTTTGTTAATCGTAAGCAATTTAAAAGCACTTTTCAAATAGACCAGCCTCCAGTTTTCTGACAGAGATTTCACATTCCTGAAATACAAACGGAACAAGACACTAACCTTGTTACGGCTGTTGTCTTGTTTTATTTGCATTTCAGGAATATGGTGAGCTTACATCCCTGGATAACATTTCAGAGAGTTCAAACTGATATATGGAAATAAAAACCTTTAAATAAACTTGCCCTCTGCTGAACTTGTCTGTAGTCTTCTGCAATAGATGCAGAAGGGTTTGTTTTTTGACTGCAAATACAGGATCCTTCAACTCATTTACCCCGTGTCAACAAGCTGACGACATTCAAGACAGTTACAGTTTCAGAAAATGCCCAGTGACTATAGAGTTGAGCTGCAGTCATTATTGCCACTCGAATTATATTTGTTAATAAATATTAATACATACATACACCCACACACATTTTTTGTTGATATGCTCTTGATAGCTTCATTTAATATTCATCTAGCATTTCAAACAAAATCATTCTCTACATAATTATTTCCATATGAATATTTTCTAACTTTTACATTTTTTTTGTGTTTTAGGGGGAGAGAAGCAGCGTGTTGCCATTGCTCGAGCCATATTAAAAAATCCCCCTATCCTTCTGTATGATGAGGCGACCTCCTCCCTTGACTCCATCACAGAAGAAGTGAGTCACTAAATAATGACACACATTACACACACCAGCAGAAACCCTCTGTCACCAGTGGGAAACACAAAATCATGGATTATGAACATTGTTTGCGTTACACGTGACCACTGACTAATGCTGCGTTCATAGATGTCGGGGGTTCCAACATTTTGTCTTTATCTCGGGAAGTTGGAATTTTAATGTCACCAGTAATAAAATCAGTAGTGTTCTGTTTTACAACTTTTGAGAAAGCAAAGCTGTCAGATGCTTGTTAGAGAGAAGCTTCTAAATGCTAAACATTTTCTGTTTGCAAACACCCATCCATTGAACTTTATAAATATAACCTTATGGTATTAAACAGGAATATTTACTCCTTCCAGTTGCTCGAATCTGTTGTGCTAACAATCCGAACAGACAGAAAACCCCCACAAACAGCGGCATTTACTTAAAGAGCTTAAATATTCAGGTAAATGGACAATTCCATTGATGTGGGTGCCTCTAGATTTTTAGTCCTTAGTACTTTACCTCACCCCAAGTACTTTTTTCCCAAAGTATCTGTACATCTTTTCAGATGTATGACATATCATGGCCACTTTAAAAATCATATAATAAAAATCTTTTGGTTTATGGAATTGGTACAGTGTTGTGTTGCTCAGCAACCTGGCTTTCACAGCATTTAACATATATCCTGTCCAGTGTTTTTTTTTTTTTTACCTGACTTATACTGACTCACACAAGGCATAATTCTGGGTTAATGTATACCCCCTTGACTTGGATTCTGTTCCTTCTTCCAGACCATCCTGTCGTCCATGAAGGAGATGGTGAAGGACCGGACCTCAATGTTCATTGCCCACAGACTTTCCACCATTGTAGATGCAGATGAAATCATTGTGCTCAACCAGGTAGGGTTCTCAGTCCTCATGAGACTTTATTCAGCACAAAGGCGATGCTAACTTCCCCTAATTGGTAGTTCAATTACACATACTTTAGCTTAAAGGAAATAATTGGACATTGTTTGACTAGATAGTGTTCCCCCTTGGCTTTTCTTTATTTAGAGTTTCTCATTAATGTTCACAGCAGCAAACTAGATGAGGTTCGTAAAGTAGTCTGACCCAACATGTTTTGTCCTGTTTTTATATGAGACTATCATAAACTGTCATTTTAGGCAACTGCATACAATGTATGTAAACAATTTCATGCACACACGCACACGCACACACACACACACACACATGCACACACAGTTCACACTATTGTAAATGAGGCTAAGTTACAGTATGCACGCAAAAATGGCATAGAACATAAATGGAGCATGGACCCGGGAGCTGACTGAAGAGGTGTCCATTGGTGGTCCCGTGTTCTCTTGTCAGATGGGAAGGATCAGAGGAGTGTGATGTGAATGCATGTTTGTGTGTCATCTCTGTTGCGTTTGCCAGTGTCACCAGTAGAGGACTGCCTGGGGTGCTCATTAGAATAACGAGCGGAAGGAGTCACATGCTCCTCTTGTGCACTAAAGACGATGCCAACACCTCTGCACGCTCATGGACAGTGGGGGAAGGGGCAGGTTCATTTGTGTTGCACTGTGTGGGAGGGAAGTGTGTGTTG
Source organism: Knipowitschia caucasica (assembly GCA_964034765.1). Taxonomy (NCBI): domain Eukaryota; kingdom Metazoa; phylum Chordata; class Actinopteri; order Gobiiformes; family Gobiidae; genus Knipowitschia; species Knipowitschia caucasica. Next base: position 21,701,066 of record OZ035830.1, read on the forward strand.
TGTGTGTGAATGTGCGTCTGTGTATATGAGCCATATTTTGGTGATAAATGCAACAGTTGTTGGGGAGGCGGTTAGCTTTCCAGGGAGCACAGTGCTCAGAGATCCGCTATGTGGTCAGTGCTGTGTGTTACAACATGATGGCTAAAAAAAACAATCATAATATATCGCACTGGTTCCTACCATGACTGGCTTTACCTAGTTTGTGACTTCCTGTTTCTCACATGGCAATAAAAAGGATTCTGATTTACTCACATGGATTTCTCTTTTGTGTTTATATTCCAGGGTAAAGTGGCAGAGAGAGGTAGCCACCAGACCCTGCTCAGTACTCCCAACAGTTTGTATGCAGACTTGTGGAACACACAAAACAACAAAATCCTGAGCAGCAGCCAGAGCAGCCCAGAGGCACCAGTCAAGCGCTTGTCCCAAAAGGAAGAGGAGAGAAAGAAGCTCCAGGAGGAGGTCCTTAACAGTGTGAAGGGCTGTGGGAACTGCTCCTGCTGAGAACATCTCCACCTCAGCCTCTGTGTTGAAAACTTGCTGATGATGGGCTCCTTTTACCAGAGCCAGTGAGGACCAGAACTAGAGGCCTGTGTTTAACACTGGCTGCAGTCCAGACATGAAGCCTGAAAGCCAGTTTCCTCAGCTGAAGCCATGTGTAAAGAGACCCGTTTATCACATATGTGTAAGACATCTGCTGTCTACATGGCTGCCCTGCATTGTACGACAGGTTTATAACAAACAAATACAACCTTATGTAATATAATTCTGCTCATATAAACAATTAGAATATGATATACCACATTTTATATTTAATTTATTGTGAAACTCTGATAGGGCTTTTATTCTTTGAAAAATCACACACACATTTTGTTGACCATTGTGACATTACACAGTTGCCAAAAATGACATTTAAAATGTTCCTTATTTTTGATTTGCAAAGATTTTACTGGATCAAGCACACATAGTTAAAAAAAAACAAAAAAAACCTTGAAATAAAAAATATAGATGTCCCAATTTGAAATGTTAATGGGTGAAATAAATCTTAAATTGTATTTTTGGCTTTATATCATTAATTTTGAATGTAGCCGACTGGTGGAAATATGTATGATATTTAAAAAGTTGTCTATTCCATTATGTACACTTCTTTAAGGAGGTTCCATGTATTTTGTCCTGATTTCTGAGGGCACTTCTGGTTATTACCACAAGGTGTGAGATCAAGAATAAGTTCTGTCTATTGACACTGTGTACAGCTTGTAATTTTCCTATTTATCTGCAGGGTGAACATGTTTGAACCAATAAACGTCTTCAAATGTCATTTTATTTAGACTTCTCTATTTAATAAGGGTTTTTGATAAAGTTAAAAGCTTAATCCTGAGAGAGCTTGGTATAACTTTTGTCCCCTTCATGTGCTTGGATCCTCTATTGACCTCTGCCTCAGCCAAGATGTGAAGCCACAATTACTGTAGATGAAGCTCTGGTAATACAAGAGGCTGGTGATGGCCACTGGTTTGGCAGGTGTTCTAGTGTGTAATTTAAGTCTTCTTTAGGTTGACGTCACACTGATGACCAGCCGAGACTTTCTTGTATGTCACGGCTGCTTCCCTCTGACCGCTTCTCTGCCTACAAACAACATTGCCTACAAAAACAGGTGTAATTTCCCAGTTTTTCATCAATCTTGGGAAAAGTATAGATACATGTATAAAAAACTATTTTGGTAAAAGTCAATGTTCTTTCTCTTACTTTAAAAGTAGAAATATGAGTCAAAATTTGGATTACAATTTTGTTGTCGTATGTGAAATTAAACGACTCACCATGCTATGTGATATATTGAATATATTTATTTATTACATAAATTACACAAGTGTCCAAAAAGCGCTATAATAAACCGCGCCTTATTATTAAATTGCCTCAAAGTGAAAGTATTGATATAATTATTAGTGTAAACCATAGATATTAAGCATGTTCGGCTAAAAGTGTGTTACGTACAACACAACTGTCATTCACAATATTTCTGCCACTGTCCATGTTTAAGGTCAAGGGTTATTTCATCTCGGCAATTCTGAGCTCAAAATGATCCCAGTTCTCTCGTAGAAAATATGAGGTGAGGGTCTGTTCAAGTGGTGTTTACCATGATCACCAGAGCTCATGAAGGCACCATTCTCCACTTCAAGTTCAGCTGATGGAAGGAATCATTCATTTTGGGGGAACATTGTTTATAGTTTGTATTTTGATTCCCTGAGATTTTTGCACTTTTCTTTGTTATACAGACATGTTTTAGCATTTTAAATTTTCAAAAAGTCACTTTTTTGGTAAATCCAACTTAGTTTAAATCAGGGTCATAAAAGAATGACTATACTGTTTGTAAGGGACCAAAGGTGTGGCAGGAAACAAACAACAATTTGAATATTTAGGATTTCCAATCAGCCAAAACATTTGTCAAAATAAAATAAATGAGGCCACTAAACATGACAAAACTGACCTAACAGAGGCACACAAGGGGAACATATAATCTGGGTGATCAAACCAACTGTAACAAGACTACTACACAAAACAAGTACATGCATTTATTTAAACTAGTTTAAGGATAGAGAAAGTAACAAACCATTATAATTATAATCATAATATTTGCGACCTAGGTCCAACTGTGAACAAACTAAAAAAAACCCTCCTATGGTCCTGTTATAGTTTAGGTCACAGGGTGGAGGCTAAACACCCACCAGCTGGAGTGGGTGTAGGGGGGTGCAGGTGGAGTCAGACCCCAGGAGAGTGAGCTCCAAGTGTGAGGGTGGAGTCAGCCCTCACACTGTTATTATCCTGCAATATTGTATGAGTGGTATAAAAGTAGTTTCAATATTATCACGATGTTTTTCTGAAGCAATATTGTCCACTACAATGCTATTGGGACCGGCCTATTGCCACCTTTGTTTAATGAATATAAACAAATACTGAAATTCACTCACAAATTGCTCAATCACTTTCAAATGTTATAAACGGATTGTAGTTTGACCTCCACAGTTTGTGAATGACACAAGGTTTCACTTTTGTAGCCTGAGAATGTCTTTGCGGACAGGACAGAATCACACCAGCGCAAATCTGTGAGTGGCCGAGGGCATCTGGGTCCTAATAAATATGCATCGCGGCCTGGGAGAAGATATAGTTATTTCCACCGTTTTGTGTGGGAGTGTGATTTTATATGCGTAATCCCTGCGTACTATATCAGTGCTTCTGGTCAAAAGAAGGATGAATATTCAGATGCAGCCACTTAAGCACACACGGCTCGTCTTTGGGCAAATACGTGAAGTTCCTGCACTGGTCGACTTGTGCTGCTCTCTGGCTGATGTAACTCCTGAGCTCGTGTTGGTGGATCCAGGCCATGTTGAGTTGCAACAAGTGACAAGAATTGCATTTCAATCTAGTCACTCTGGAAGTACTATCATAACACAGTATGGGTCTAAATCCATTATTTGTAGTAATTTTGGCCCTCAACCATGGCACATAAATGTAAACCATTTCCAGAAAATATATGGAAAAAGATGACCAGTGCCACTCCAAGCCTTTCAGGGGCTCTGAGCAAAATGTGATCTTAGGGGCCCTTAGCACTTTGCACCTTAACTTATTATTATAGATCCATGCTTAACACCTACATAATACAATCCATGTAACTGGTTCCTTTATCTTAAAGCTGTTTGATTCTATGGCCCTAGTTTTCATACGCATGATTTATACTTCTGTCATATCTTTGGATCAGCTTGCTCTCATTTGGCCAGTAAAAGTAACAATGTTTTTTTTTTGCAACTGCTGTACTCACAACACACTCTCATTCATTAATTTTATAATTTAAAAATGCAATTCCACTAACAGAAAGGTTCCGGTGGAGAGGAAAGGGAGACCCGGGTCGAATGAGGGAGATCCTGGTCCAAAGGAGTGACCCGGGCAGAAGGAGAGACTTGTCAGGACCCAGCATTCAGAAGTTATGGGAACACACGCACTCCAATAGACATTGAGGAGAGGGCACGGCCCTAGATATGGCCTCTGTGAAGACTATCGCGCGCTCTAACTGTTTACAAGGCCACCGGGCATTAAGCCGGTGAACGGTGGCTTTAGTTTTAGTGCAAGCACACATGCTCCACGCCGGTAGCAGAGGCGAAGGAACAGATGCAAGCAGGTGATTGGCTAACCAGAAGGTGCGCGTAACACCACAAATGTGTGACACAACATTTGTCATAATGTGCAATTACCTTTAAAGCTGCACTAACTGACTTTATTTTCGTATTCATTACGAAAATGCTATCCATGTCCATGTAGTGCATTGGGATATACGTCCTTTTGAAGAATAATTAGCGCAGATTTGTGCTGGCGTGACATTATATTTTAGATCGAGTTTTGATGAAACAAGGAAGAGAATGTGTTTCGGGTCGCAGATTGTGACCAATCACAGCAGACCACTGGCCCCCACTTTCGTGAGAAATCTACAGGTCCGTTAGCATAGACGGCTGAGTTAGCACAACAAGCGACGGAGCTAACCTGAAGCTTCGTGTCTTCGTCACCGGGTACTGCTTACACAGCGAAACAGCCATCCAAAAGAAAGTCCCATTCCTCCGCGCTTCCCGGTTCTATCGTTTTATGATCATAATTCAGTCTGTGCAGGCAGCTCTGGGACATCAATTATGTCTGCCGCTCTGACATACATATTAGATCATTACAATTAAATCATCTCGATTTAGAAAACGGCATCAATGAAATGTAACCAGAACCTTACTCTCATTCTCACATGATGTATTTTTCACTCAAACGTGCGGCAGTAAAGTTAATCGATAGATTAGTGGTCACTTACATTTTCCCCATGACTTAGATTGACAATTGAGTAGTGTTAATGTTCTGCATGCACATACTGATTCATAAAAATAACAATTTTAATGATTCATTGGTCATCCCGCTCCACATGGACCTATTGCTGCTGTGTGTTTGTTATTACAGTTATGACCCATTGCAACTCTTTACAAAACAACTTAAGCAACCATATACCATGCCGGGAAAAACAATGTGAAGCTATGTTTTTGTTGCCTTAAAACTGAAAAATCTTGTGACACCACCACAATTTATCTTTCTTTACAAATGGGCGACTCTTTAAGTTGGCGCCCAAGTCCTGCCTCTGAAACGACTACTGTTGTGAGTTAGGGCGGTACAAATATATATCAAAGTGAATTAGAAGCGTCAAAACACGATGAATTAATTTGAATGTTTTAATGTTGTTGAGTGCAAGTCATGTTTATTTGTATAGCACCATTCATACACAAGGCAACTCAAAGTGCTGAACAAAACAAGATAGAGACAGTCACACAAGTCACTAAAATCATAAATAATAACAATACATTAAAAAGAGTGAAGATAAAATCCCTCAGTGGTATGTTATCTTTACTGTGTTCCTTGATCTAATATCACTTCAAAATAACGTTTGCATCAAAAAGACTGTGACAATATTATTTAGAAATTTTGGATTTCACCTCACAACCTTGGAACTCGCCACTTCAAGGGTTACATGACACTATAGTAGTAGTTGTAGCAGTTTAATATTCAACTTTAATTATGTTGTAAAAAATGTCCAGAATTAGAATCACAATTATTTTAAGGCCGTTCTGAATAACAGGAAGTCACAAACATAGAATTTTCTTTGGCACATGCAGGTGCAAACAAATAATGAAATAGTTAATAATAGATATGAAGGCAGGCATACAAAATTGTCCTAAAATCCTAATAAATAAATACACACAAGAGGTATGATATTATTAGAGGACAGAAGTATAAAGTAACGATTGTAAAGGGCCGGGAGCTAATAATGAGCTGTGAGGCGTTGATGAGTCCAACTAGTACAACTGCAGAGGGGAAGAAATGTGTGTTTTAATACATTTTACATGTAAGTAGTATTCAAATCAGGCAGAACGTATTCATATTGCATGAATGTGTTTGTAAATATATTTTAGAGCAGGTATTCTAACTCAGTACATCATCAAAGTATTCTCTGCATCGCTGCTCAGAGACAACATTCCAAAGGTATTTCTCCCAGTCCATTAAAACATAGTGTCTAAAGCAGACTTGGAGATTCTTATCCATGCATTTATCTCCAGTAGGTTAGACTTCTGCAATGGCCTGCTCACAGGTCTGTCCAAACAGGCTGTAAAACAGCTGCAGTACATTCAAAATGCAGCAGCTCGAGTCCTGACTAGAACCAGGAAGTACGACCATATTAGTCCAGTTCTCAGGTCTCTGCACTGGCTTCCTGTGGCTCAGAGAATAGACTTTAAAACAGCTCTGCTTGTGTACAAGTCTCTCCATAGCCTCGCACCAAAATATATTAGTGACATGTTAGTACCATACGAACCAGCCCGGACTCTGAGGAGCACAGGGACTGGACTCCTGTTAGTGCCCAGAGTCAGAACTAAACATGGGGAGGCTGCTTTTCAGATTCATGCTGCTAAAATCTGTAACAGTCTTCCTGAAGATGTGAGACAGGCCTCCTCAATGACAATGTTTAAAACCAGGTTAAAAACAGTTCTGTTTAGCTGTGCATACAACTGAGGGATTGTATATTTTTATCTTTCTTTTTAATGTTCTGTGATTATTTATGATTTTAATGCTATCTTGTTCAGCACTTTGAGTTGCCTTGTGTATGAATTGTGCTATACAAATAAACTTGCCTTGCCTTGCCTTGCCATTGTTTTCCTGTGCCACCAGTACTTTTATATCTTTGTGCTTGTTAGTTCAAAAGTTAAGTCATCGGTGGTCACTTTTTTCTCACAGGTATTTTTGGAGCTGCGGTTTTAACAAATGTGAGGTTTCTATGGAGACCATTAGCACAAGTCACATAAGATGAAAAGAAACAAAGCTAATAATTAGATCAACTGTTTTCACTTGCTGCATTGGTTCAACACTGGTTTCTTGAAGATTTGTTTCTTCTACAGTCATAAACCTCCAACATAAAACACTATTCATAAATAATCTAGTAAGAAAAATTAACTCACTCTTATGGCTTACACACATCATTAATCCTATCCCTAAGTATGGCTAGGTAAAGCAGTCTAGATCTGTCCACAGTATACTTTTTTTTTTAACATTGTAGATTAAAATGCACTGGTCTTTCACACTCACAATGCTCCTGCTATCTTTGAGTCACTTTTTTCAGTGCATTGGTCATCTCAGCAATTAAAATCAAAAATCAAACCTCAAAGTATAATATGCAAAGTATAACATGTATAAACATTTAAAGTCTCGGCCTATATACTCCAATCTGGTGTCCAATCTAAGGCCACTATGACAATTTCTGTGCATTGCTAAAACAAAGCAGAACATTGAGGTAATTTCACAGGGTCATCCAGCCATCCATACTACTGTACATGTCAGCAACACGAGGCAGTGATACTACTGTACATGTTAGAGCTGTGATGCTACTGTACATGTTAGAGCTGTGATGCTACTGTACATGTTAGAGCTGTGATACTACTGTACATGTTAGCAGGATGTGGAAACGTGTGGTCCCATATTGCACATTCTGACATTTTTGCACAAATGCCTGACATGTCAGGTCAGTTCAGAAGTATTCATCTGTCTTCATTGTTCATTGTACAGTCTGACAGCCGCAGACTGTACAAGGTGTGTATCAAGGACTGGCCCACAGACTTTTCTAGGCTTTATTATGTTCAAACATAGTAAAGCCAAGAAAACATGACACCAACATGTGCTGCTGTAAATGCCAGAGGTTTTCACCAGCTTGCATTGTCCTGAACACAGTTCACATTTACATCAACTGGAAGTGGCTCTTTTTAGTGGCCCCTGAAAGGATTTGCTATCGCTATATTCACAGCGTTGATGGTAAGGTTAATTCGAGCTACCGTGGCTTGTGATTACCCTATCATTTATTTTGTTACAAAATGTATTTTTACTTGTTCTAAAATGTATTTTTACTTGTTCTAAAATGTATTTTTACTTGTTCTAAAATGTATTTTTACTTGTTCTAAAATGTATTTTTACTTTGTTTTATTTTATTCAAATGTTATGATGAATTGTTTATTTAAAAAATGTTCTTTAACTTTGACCTAGCTGAACATGCTTTGTTCAATTCAACCTGGAGAGACCAAGACACGTTAATGCATTTAGAAAGATTTATTGTTTGGCGCATTGACCCTGGTAGTGACACTTGCAGAGGGGAGATCACAGCTGCTGAGATGATCTCAGATCCCCCGGGGTCAAGCACTGGTGGTGGCTAGAAGCATGGTGTGAATGGGGCGTAGGCGGAGCAGGAGCCAGAGCAGGAGCCGAGGAGGTGCTGGGGAGGCGGTGGGTATAAAGAGCTTCAGGAAGGGCTGGTTAGTAGGAAGTGGCTGCTTTTAAACTGCCGGCTTTGCTGTCAGTGGTTGGCAGGGGGGCTGATCGAGCTGTGAGGTTGGCTGAGGCTCGAGGCTGGCAGAGCTGTGTGAGGTGAGAACTGGGGCATGCAGGTCTTCCCAGTCTGAATTTGCGTTAGCTTCATATCTACCGGAAAATAATCTCAAATCTCCTGTTAAAAGTGATGAGTAAATACTTTCATAAGATGAAAAGATCCTTTAGTCGTCCCACAGTGGGGAAATTTCAGTGTTGCATCACAAGTTACATAACAGTAGGAATGAGGAGCACACAACACAAGATTAGTGAACAATAGCTATACTAATACACTAATTCAAATGAAACAAAATCTCTAACTCTAGCATCAAAGAACAAGTATACAATCTCTATCTTGAACATAATAAAAAAGAAGTATAAACATTTTACATACTGCAAAATAAGAGGCAAGTATAAAGTACTGTGTATTCTAGTGCAAGCAATGTAGTTATACTGTATGTTAGCATCTGTACATCAGCGGCAGTATGTTTACATATGTACATTAGCAGCAGTATGTTTACATCTGTACATTAGCAGATGTAAACAAACTTCTGCTCTGGGACACAGTGACTCAGTAAAGTGACAGTGACATGTGGTTATTGCACATTCTGACATTACTTAAGGATATTGCACTGACGCATGACACGTGAAATCAGGTTGGCAGTGTTCATTCGTCCTCATTGTTTGTTGTACAGTCTGAGAGAAGCAGGAAGGAAAGACCTGCAGAACCTCTCCTTCTCAGAGCGAGGGTGAATAATGGATTTCATGTATGTAATTATATCCACAGATGCAATTTCTTTTCAGTAGACCTCCCAGCTATAGGATGTCAATATTACACATCAGTTTGTACTATCATGATGAGAACAAAGGGTTGTATTGAAATTTGTCTTCATCTTTATTCAGTTTATATGTTGGGTCCTTTTCCTGCAGGGAGTTTGGTGAAGATTTGATATAATCTATTGGGTCATGGTCATGGTCAGACCCACACTGACGACAAAAGAACACATTTCAGCACATGAGAAAGTGGCGCGTCCATTCCCTCTCTGACCGCTGCAGACCAGTCCCCGGGGCTTCTTTTCACACTACTTAGAGATTAATCAAGAAATCATTACTGCAAATGACCAAGCAGCCGAGAGGAGGTGCTGGGCGCTCATTGATTGGGGATATTGGAATTCAAACATTTTATTATAACATTTGAATGAAAGAACAGTCGATCAGATAAGCTGACATTTAGACAGAGGTGGTAAAAGTTATTTTCTAAAGGGCTCCAGTGAAAGTACTTTGATTATTTCCTGACCTAAGTTCAAGTTAACAACCGTGTGCTTCATGAACATGCTCTTCCACAGTAGACAATATTTATGATATTGTTATAATTATCTTTTTTCAGACTCAAACCCTTTTTAAAGGAACATGAATTTAAAAAAGAAGGAAACCAATACATATCACTATAGTTGCTTCCGCACACAGGTGCTATGCCACTGAACGTCACCATCTGCAAAGGTTTACTTAGCAGCTAAACTAATCATCCAAAGAATGTAACAAAGAGACAATGAATATGATACACATGTATTTATCATTATATTATTTCAGGCTTGTAATGCATACTGTACCTTCAGGGTTTGTCTGCATGGGTGCTATTTCTAACTAAATAAACATAACAGAACACTGCTATATATTTGCTTTACCCAGTGTCCTCAGAATACTGCTGTATATTTGCATCAGTTACAGCAGAAGCAGTGCTAGTGTTGTATATTTGCTCCTCTCTGTGTCCTCAGTTGACTTATATAATAGACTATATCCTGCTTCTTTTTTAGACAGCACCTCCAGATGTATTCCCGAAGGTGCTCTAGTGCCTCGATTAGCCTTCTGGGATGTTTCCCTGAGTCCAGCTGAGTGCTTTGGTTGGGTGTTTATGGCCAGAGCCTAAATGCAAACAGCGTCCACATACATATGGGTGTGCAGACGTATCATCTCGCACAGGCCCATTCATTATGCATGTGATTGCAGTTGCCCTGTTATGATACAGAGCAGTTGGATGTGGGCTCCCTTCGCCTGATTCGCTCTGAGCGTCTGTCGTCCACACAAGCGCCATACCAGCGCGCCCTGTCGACTGTGTGCGCGCTCATAGATAGGTCCAAAACGCGAAGGAACCGAAAGGAGAGGAAAGGCACAGAGAGCGCGCATACGAGACTGCGCGCTACCAAGAGGGGAGGAGAGGTCCAGCTGCAAAAAAACAGAAAGGAAAAAAAAAAAAATACCCCGCGACAATGGCAACATCAAGCAGCTCGTAACATAGACAGGAGTCCAGGAGGTGGCGCGAACAAGGAGCGTGACAGCCAGAGCACCGCAGCGACGCCAGGACATGTCTGCTGCCGCTTAACGCGTTTCCTGGAATACGAATTGGGCCGTGAGTGAAAATGGAGCGGCGGAGGAGAGGAGAGCCGCGCTGTCTCCATCACTGAGAGGCGCGTCCACCTGCTCTTTTCTGGAGGCCAGGCCCGGGCTGCTACCGCTGCTGCTGCTGCTGAGGCGGCGGCGGGAGGGCGGGGGGCTAACATGCAGGGGAAGTGTGTGCATATCGGGGCAGAAAAGACGCATATCCGATACTGTCCAAAAAGCTGCTGAGAAGGATCCCATTGCGACGAAGGGAGAAGAAGAAGGAGGAAAAAAATCGCAGTTTGGGTGCACACGCTTTGGAGGTAGGCAACGATACTATACTGCCTTTTAAGCCTGTGTGTCAATAGGAAGTCAGATCCATCAGCTATGACAGCTTAATGTCTTCACAACGATCCATAAATACACATTTTCAATGTCAGCTCAGGACATTTATTCATCCACACTCGAGGCATGTGGTGTAGTAGCAGCCCTCTGTGGGACAGCTGTTGTAGCCAACATACACTCGGCTCTGCTCAATAGGTTTGTCTATCATCATATGCAATAGCTGCATGTTACTGTATGTTAGTCCATGCTTTAAGCTCACAGATAGTGCCAAGTACACGTGCCACGTGTGGTCGCTTATATTGATGCCATTCATGGCCCGAGTGTTGTGTTTTTGAGATTGGCCTGTGGACGTCATTTTGAATCAGCGCCATGCACCCAGAGAAGAGCTTCCCAAAACGGAGGAGGAATGTATAAATGGGGAATAATCTATATCCCAAACTAATGAATGATTCATGATTGGGACATTGAAACCCAAAGGGATAACACATCATCTTACCGCCAGCCAGGCCCCTCTACTGTGATAAGGCTAATAAATGATTCATATAGGGTTTATAGGCACAACGCTCTCAAATTGGTCTAAGCATTCTGACAGCAGAGGACACCCAGGTGCAGCAAGGCGTGAGTGAATGCCTGCACTGAGGGGTCACTGGTTCAGCTGGAGCTCACACCTCTGCTCAGGGTTCTTTAAAGATGTCTTCTCACACATGTTTACCGGATGTCCCAGTCACATCCATCCACTGCAGCCCAGACAAATCACTGCTTGAGACAAGACTAGCTGTTGGGAGACGTGTGTCAACACATGTTACCAGTTTGTGGATGTGATTGCTTTAAATGTATTTCACCTTTCATATTGTATTTCTGTTTTCCTTTTGCTCATCACAGAGGACTTTTAGATGTAATAAGGCAGTGTTTGACTTTAATACCAAACCTGTAACATATGTAGATTATCCGGGTGAACCATCTCTGCTTCTGCCATCGGCCACTCAGTACAACTATCACAGCTCCTGGTCAGACTCCATTGCCTTTGCTTAAGTGCCGATCTGCTTTCAGTTTCAATTGGGTGAGAAATTGAGCCCAATGACACATTTTGGCACCGGGTCTGTGTTCCACATTAGCAGGGACAGTGCTGCAGGATTTTATGTACAGAAAATTTGTATCTAAAGCTATCTGGGTGTTATGCTGCTGCAGTGAAGCGGCAGCTTGTGTACATGGCTCTTATCTTCCCTGGCCCATGTGCGCTCCTCCATCGCCTCAGGCCTGCTCCATGTAGGCTCACAGGAGTCTCAATTATGCAGAAAAAGCCAGATCATCATCAATCTCTCGTTTGACAAGTGGTAGCCTTGTTGTTTATATATGCTAATCATATTTTTGGATCAATATTTGAAATGAGTTGTGCTCCTAGGATATACATTTGGGATTTACCTGGATCTGTTGTGAAGACTTGAATATTTAGCATTCTTGTTAGGCATTCTGAGTCCTTCATGTACAGAGATTATATTTGTGATCACTAATTGCATTCATTATATTGACAAGCAGGAGGCTATTTTAGTGATTTACAAAACTCTAACCTCATTACCAATTTGAGCCACGTGGTCATCTATAATATATATCTTTTGGGCATTTTTAACAAATACATGACAGTTTTTTACTTTTTATTATCACCACACGGCTTCATTTTAGTTTGGATATTGGTCAATATTTTAAAATGTTGACCTTTATCCTTTATAATTTTTTGGTTATTTTTACTTTCCGAAATTCCTATAGTTTAATATTGTACTTTCTATTATTTTTCCATAACCCTTATTGGAATTGGGACGACCCACTGACATGTTTAACAGTCCAAACAAACTAAAATGTCTATGTAAAATTAATCCATGGTTTAAATAAAACATTATCATTTATGTGCATGAATAGTTGCCAACTGTTTGACCTCAATCTCTGTATTTAACATAATTATAGTTTTCTGCTTCTGTCGCTAAAGAATAACAACCATATTAGTGCTGCAGCTATCAATGTTTTTAGTAATCGACAATTAAATGGATTATTACCTCTGAGTAATCTAGTAGCTTGTTTTCACTATTTTCACCCTAAATAAACACCTGAATCCTGGACACTTTCTATGCAGCAACCTGGCCTCACACAAATTCTCATAATCAACAATCCTCAAATATTATTCGGAAAACCTTAGTCGTTAATTTATTCATGACCAACATACCTTTGTGGAGATGACTGTTACACATTGGGTTGTTTGATTAAAAAATATATAAAACGTTGAGAACACAGTCATTTCATTCTGCAGTCATAGAATCAGCATAAAACTTCTTGTCTTAAAAAGTCTATGGAAAGTAAAAAAAAAAATCACCAATCACGACATTATTTTGACGATATCGATTAGTTGCGAACAACAACTGCGAACATTTGATTATTTGTTTGAGCCCAAACCAATTACACTGATATGGTAATGTTGTGACAGCATAGTACAGACAAGAACTTAGGTTATTTTGCTAATGTGCAGCTCTTGTTGTGGATTGGGCTTCAGTGGAGCATAGAGACCTGCTTTAGAGCCACGACACGCTGGTATAGTCACTCTTCTCTGTGCTGTAATTAAAGGCAGAGGTATGTCCAAGGGAGACGGCCGGGCCCTGATTGCTTTTCATGGCTATGAGGAGAAGGAGCTGCAGCATGTCCTGGGGGACTGAGCCGCTGATGCTGCTGCTGCTGCTGATCCTGCTGCTGCTGAGCTCTTAGCTGCCTGCGATGCCTCCCAGACAGGAGCTGTTCAAGAAAAGACACACATTTGTGCTCACATAACACTGCCGGCCTCCAGACATGCACTGGGATAGTGGCTGAGGCAGGCAAAATATATTACATCTGTAGCTGACAGGCAAACTGTGCTAATCTACTTTAGAGAACGGGCCTGTTTTGGGGAAATACGTGTCAGTTTGAGCAGAGAGGCGCTGAGGCAAAACTGTTACAGCTCAGTCAGTAATGAATTAGAAACAGTGCAATCAAGAAGACATTAGGGGCATTCTCTGTCTGTGTGGAAGTGAGGTGTGCAATACTTACCTTTATGGCCGAGATACTTCTGCTAAGTTTTAGTCCATATTAGTGTATATTTTGCATGGCAGCGTGTAGGATTCATGTATGATTGAAGATTATTAGATTTCAAACGACTCAACACTCCTGCATATTGTCGTAGCACCCATAGACTGTATATAGATGGACAATGCTAACCCGCTCGCTCAATCAAGCCCAAGTGTTCATGGATCAAGTTGTTCTCCAACTCACTCTGGCTCCTATTGACTTACATTGAAAAGTAAACTGCTCTAGCTCAGTAACCGTTTGTCACATTCACCATTTTGTTCTTAAACATCTGTGGTTTTGCGCTCTCTGCTGCTGATACTGCTGTTTATATTTTGTTTGATATTTTGCTTTTGTAAATCTGGATATGAGTGCATGCGTGGTGTTTGAATATGACTTGGAGGGGGTTTTCTTTCTCAGTGGTTCTTTTAGTAGCTGCTGACATGGTTTTTGGAAAAGATTTAATATAGTGCACCTTTAAATTGAAATGTAGTAGTGTTTGCGCATGTGATAGTGAACTACAAATGATATGGATTAGGGTTTGCGAGCATTTATTTAGGTAGTTTGGCTATTAATCTAGTGCTTATTTCTTTCTAGAACGTGTATATGTGATTTTAAGCATTTTGTTTGTTTGTAAATTTGTGTTGTACATTTTCTGAAATAAACATCTTAATTGATTGATATTTACAGACAAAACTGTGTTCCAATCACTGATTTCTTGTTTTTTAGTTTTGTAATTACTGCTGTTAGAATCTTTCATGTGAGTGAGTCTCTAAAGCAGTTAAATCTCAATTGATGTTGAAAATTAAATGACCTACTGACTTTGCCCGGTTGGTATTTATTTTCCAATAATGACCAGCGTATCACCTCGGCAATAGCTACTTATTTAACTGAACGTTACCATTGAAGGAACTCACCTGAACTGCATGAAAACTGAAAAAAAAAAAAAAACATCTGGACATCAAAGTTGAGTGACCCATATATACTCAACCTAAATCAATAATCAGACCCTCCAAAAATGTGTCCTGATTTTTTTCATTAATGTTAATAGTTACTTCTGGGTTTACAGCGATCACATTTTGTCGCATTTAAACAGTATTTTTGTAATGAAAACGTTAACAGATAATTCTGAAAACCTCCATGCACGTGTGTTGAATGTATAATGTATTATCCGATTAACATTTAAATGTGTTGATTGATTGTTATTTGTGTTTATTGAGTTAAAAACAAACTTCAAATTTAAAATAATGACACATATGAGTTTGGGGTTTGTGAAAGATATTATTTGTACACTTTAAGAGGAGGTACTCATGCCCTTACTATGTTAGCAATGAGGTACACAGGCCAAAAAAGGTTGGGAACCACTGCACTGCTTCCAGTCATTTTGGCGTTGGCAGTGTTGTAATTCATCAAAGCAAAACAGAGACTTATACTTGAGAATGATCCTTATGGAAAAACCAGCAGCAGAAGTTGCGAGTGAGACATGAATGGATGAAGTGTTTTTGTTATGTTTCCACCATTATTATTATTATTATCCATTATTATCCATTATTATCAACAGTTCTTCAATACTGATGTATTCTTAATTACATTACAATTAGAACATTTAGGGTTTTGATTCTGTAGATTATTGTCTGATCATAAATCTGGACAAATCTCTATGAGCGCCTTTTCTGAGTTGCCAGTTTCAAAGGTGAAAATCCTGTTGTTTTGGTCACTACTGCTGTACTCTGACAACATACTGTACCATTGTTCAGAGAAGCTGAAGTCGGCGTTGATCTATTTTTGTATCAATATTATATATACACACAGTGGTGAAGGTCTATTGTATGTCACTTTTGCCATTCAGTCATCAACACATGTAGAAATGTTTCTTATCTTACACAATTTTTTTTTTTTTACACAATGATAATATATTGTTTGTACAAATCAAAACCAAGATTCTGTTTAAATAGTATTCAAGAAATAATTAATCGGTCAGTACTGAGGCTTTATGTACTATTACCGTTTCCATTTCTCTTGTCTTTTCCATTGATCCCACAATAGTAAAAAATTTTTTTGTAGGTCGATAATTTATAATCTTTTTTTTCAAACCGAAAAAATTTATCTATGTAATAAAATCCCTCTCGCTCCCAAAACAGGTTGTTTCTATCACTATTCACACACAACAGATACAATGTTTTTAAATAGACAGCACATTGTGGGCCGAATGCGTCCTCAACATTTAAAAAGCATACTTAATGTATTGTTTATGAAAAGAAAAAGTACCCTAGCTTTAAGAAACAAGGAGAAAACACATATTTTATACAGACAAATATTGGGAGAATTCGGAAATCTTTATTTCTATTCACACGCATTTATCCTGTTTATTGTTTTTCTGTCTGTTGCACATAAGTTTTAAATAAAATACACTAGACTACTACTTATAGAAAGCATAGGTTAATAGGATTTATTTTTAGCAGTAGATAGCAGTTGTAAGTCCCTGCCCCCCTCCTGCCACCAGGCCTTTGTTCAAACCTCTGTGTGGTCTCTGCTCCTCTCCTCCTAGTGCAAGCTTCAATCAGATGTAACAAATAAAAATAAGATCATATAAAGGATGTAGTTTATTTATCTATTGTATCGTCGGATAGAGCATATTTTATTCTTTCTTCTTCATTATGCTAAATTTAGAGCTTAAATTTGTCTGTTGTTTTGATATAGAGTTGTTGTTCCTTTTTCTTGTGTTGTGTGCTCCTCATTCCTACTGTTCTGTAACCGGTGATACAACACTGACATTTTCCCAGTGTGGGGCAATTAAAGGATCTCTCAATCTTAATCTTAATGTAAACGGTCAAAATGTGCACAACTCAGGTCTGACTATAAGAATTGTATGCAAATAGATAAAAACCACCAGAAACTAGATTGATCTCACATGTGACTTTTTCCACATACATCTAACTTTGAGAATGCTTTATCGTCACGTCGTTGGTTTCAGATGCGGTGATAAACCAAGAGGACGTACTTACTGAGTTAAGAATTTTTCCAAAATCTATACAACGTCATATAAACATGGATTTTACTTGCAGATATCGCAATTCAAAGTTATGCCTAAATTGTGCAGCCTTACTATCCATTTCTATTTTCGATTCAATGTATTCTTGTATAGCCCTAAATCACAACAGTGGGTATCTAGGAGGACTTAACAAAACCGTTTTATTTGCCACTATGTCATTCATTATGCAGGAACATTGAACTGTGCTATGTGAAGAAATGTAAATAGACTAAAGCATCATGTTTTAAACAGTCTTATGGAAAGTATTTTTAATAAAGCTGGAGTGGGTCCAAGAAAAGCTTCATTTATTCCGCTGGCAGGCATAAGCGAGAGACAGTTTGAACTATTGCCTGTCTCACAGTTGCTGGATATAGTTGCCGTGAATTCATTTAAAAACAGCCACCCCAGCAATTGTTATATCTAAGTTTGTTATTCTTCTCAATTAGTTGTGGCTGGATAATGAAAGTGATGCATCAGGACTTCTACCATTAACAAATAAAAGTCCAATTACAGCAGGGTCTATTATAGCTCTTTTCCCATGGTGCATTTGATCTGGCTGTGTGTAGGTTGGTGGCCGCTGGGACCATGTCGACTATACGCAGGCTGCACATTCATAACTCATTTCCTGCCTCCACACCTCACGCTTATATTGCAGATGAATAGATAATATGATATTTCCATCGGCATTCCCTCTGTTATTTTAAAGACGACATAATATGCACTGCTTTTTGGATATTCACAATGATAATGAGACTATTTGTTATTTGTTGTTAATTTTGAAGAGAGAGACACGCCCATTCTTACCCCCACTACTTCATAATTGGACGAATACATTTAAATCGTTGATACACAAACGAGGCCTCTTGCCATTGGAGAGGAATTGTATATTATTTTTGAAGAATACAATACTTTTACTACAAGGTCATATGTTAAAAAATATACATATACAGTACATCACTTTCCATCGGCAGAAAATGGTTCTGAGTGTGATGTCATGGTGGTGCTGAGACAGCAGCTTTTAGACAGAAAAGGCCGAGTTTGTGTCACTTTCTTAGCGCAGATATGGATCCAAGTCATGGATCTATTATAATAACAGGATTGGGTATTACTAGCTTGAAGCTGAAGGACCCATGTGCTCAGGGGATTCTCGCGGTACTGCAGACTGTACAAGACTGCAGAAATTTTCCCCATAGAACTCAATGTAAACTAAAACAGCGCGACCTCAGCTGACAGAGAACCTACAGTTTTCATAAAGGTCGGATTTTGTGGGGATTTTAGTGTCCCTTGCCGTCCTAAACTTTTTTTCTTCTTAAATCCTTCGGTTTTCTTTAAGTCCACACTTTAGTGCCACAAACTCTGCCTGTCTGGCTCCCACTCTAACTCCCGCTCTGATGAGCAGCTCTGATTGGTCAGAGTGCGGCCGAGCCCCTCTGTACACGTGCATGACAGCCACACACGCGTATTTGGCGCAACGCATCATGGGAGGTCATCCACTGCGCAGAACCGGGAGGAGCAGACGATGCCCAAATACAGGCAAGTTTCCCATGGATCTTTGCGAGTTCCAGGCGGAGTTCCGCTAATCTTTCACCCCCCATGCCGGCACAAAGCGCCACTGAGCACAAACCATTCATTTGAATACAGCGCCATCTTGGATCGCCAGGGCTTGATCCAAGTCCAAGTCTGTTTTTTATGTGGAAACTATGTTGTTACATTGTTATAAGCACAAAAAAGATGATCTAGCACAGGGGTGCTCAATACGTCGATCGCGATCTACCAGTCGATCGCAAAGGTAGTATTGGTAGATCGCATTAAATAAATAAAAAATTACACATTCTAAACGAATATATACAAAAAACTCCGGGCAAAGTGGAGATTTTTGAAAACTCCGTTAATGCATTTGTGTGTAAACAGAGATAACCAGAGTTTTGCGTTCTCGAACGCCTCAGTACCCCCCTAAATTCCTCTGATCACTGAAGCATGGATCATACTACCTTAAAAACTGTTCGCTGTGAGATGCTCGCAGCAGCGAACATCCTCCACATCAGAGAGCAGCAAAGTGATCGCGGGGACTCACGCTCGAAAACAACTAAACCAGGACTAAACCAGGGCTGAGGACGGGGTCAGTGCTTGTAAACATACGTCTTTACTCTGAGTGTCTTCTATGACTGTAAAAGTGCCGTTACCGGCGTCTGCATCAAAGCTCCGCCCACTTCTGTGTTTTTCCCCAACGCAGGACAGGACGTAAGAGACGCACATGTTTGGAATGTTACGAATGTGATTGATAACGCAGATGTGTGGATGCAAATTATTTTATAAACTGAGGAGGGGAAATATTTGGATTTAAAAAAAAGAGTAAACTCGGGTAATGACAAAAAATTTACATAGGTAATTGTGTTGTGTTGTGCTATATAGGCTCATGCGGTTTTGCATGTACATAAACATACATTGTAGATATAAAGAATATTTTTTGAAATATATGATTTGCATTTTTGTAGTAGGTAGATCATTTTGACTTGATCCTTTTATAAGTAGCTCGCATGCTGAAAAAGTGTGAGCACCCCTGATCTAGCATAATGTGTCTCTGTTAACTTATTGTAGGTTTCTCTATAATGCATCTGAAGGCACATTTTATGGCCATTTCTTCCAGTGGATGCAGGTGAAACAACATTGCCAAGTTGTGTGCGTGTTGTGTTGTCGCAGACTGTGGCAGGGCTGCTTTTAATTGGTTTCGCACGCTGCGCTCCCCATGTATCCTTCCCATTGTAATGACACACACTGGTTATATAATATCACTATTAGACCCAATGGCCCGAACATGTTTATTTTTGTGATATTTAGGCCTGGGGAGGATCTGAGTCAAGACAAATGTAACAAGTCTCTTTCATTTGTGGCAAGAAGAAGTTTAGAGGATGGGGACTGAATGGAAAAATGCGTTTGACAAACAGTAATGATGTCTCTTACCAATATATATATTGACGTTGCAAATCGCAAAGAGTGCAGTTATTTAAGTTCTTTACCGACAAAAGGGATTCAATAAAAACTTTGAATTTCGGAACATTTCTCTTGTTTGGAGTATATTTTGAAGATTTATTATGACACTGAGCTCCTTACCCCCTGCTGCTGTGGGCGTGGCTATTCCTGCTCCTTGTTCCTGATTGGCCTGCGCACCGTCACTTCACTCATCACTTATCAGCACAGCACTTAAGCCTTTTTGTTAAATAAACCCTGTTACCCCTTCATATGTTTAGTTACATTTGAGTTCATTTCTCAGGCAGTTCTCAGTAACTAAAGCAATTATCTTTTGTCTTGTTGTCCAACGGAATAATTGTTTTACTTGAAGTGAGACTTGTGTGTAAATCTTAATCATAGTTTGAATAAGCTGTTAAAATGTGGATGGCTCAAGTTTGAATGTAGTACTTTTGTGAGAAGAGATAAAAACGACTTAATTCAAGCGTTTATATATGTCTCAACTAGGGCCGGGACTTTAACGCGTTAATTAAGATGAATTAACGGCTCAAAAATTAGCGCGTTAAAAAAATTGACGCATTTTAATTGCATGTGTTTTTTTGCATCACGGAACGTTCCTTACTGGATGAGTTTCAGACAGACCGGATTATATTGGAGCACCAACTCGAGCTCCGTGACTTTTCTTGTTTTAAAGTACATTATAACAAGCATAGACCAACTTTAGCGTTATCTAAATCTGAGTGAGTTAGAGACGGGAAAGATTGCTGTGTATGGAGCAATGGACTGTGTGTGTGAGGAGGAGGAGCAGCGACTTCTGTGTGAGCCGGTGTGAGCGGAGGCGAAGGAGGAGCAGCGGCACAGGTGTGAGCTGCTATTGCTGATGTTTTAGTTGGAATACACACATCAAAAACGTATTATAAGCTTTATTGCTCACTGTGAGTGCAGTGGATTTTGGGCTTAAAAAGCGTATGGACAGAGTGTGTGGAGGCGATGACAGATACGTTATTTGATGGAAAGAAGTCCGTCTGATCATCCACAATGAACATGTGTTGCTTAAGCTTATGTATTCAGTCATTATTCAATGGTAAACTAAAAATCCATGTGAAAAATATTACTTCTCACTGTTCTCAGGACAAATATTTATATGCGATTAAAATGCGATTAATTAATCACAAAGCCTCTAATTAATTAGATTTTTTTTTTTATTGAGTCCCAGCCCTAGTCTCAACATATAATCATATTATTTATGTTCATGAAGGTTAGAAATGCTGATTCAATTGTTTTTTTAATTGTTTCCTGACCAATCAGACACAGTCAGTCCACTCCTAGTACAGTATGTGGTCGGTGAAAACATAAAAAAAGGATTTTGGTTTGTAGGGAATGCACCAATACCCATTTTTAAAAAAACGATATAAGTACCAGTACCTTAATTTTAGTACTTGCTGATACCGGTCCGAGTACTGCATTATGTTATCCCTGGAATTTAAAAATACTACATACATATTTTATTTCTCATTTCAACAATAACAAAAATGCTTTAACATTTAACAATTAACTATTAACTGTTTTAACAGTCAACAGTAAGAGTCACTGTCATATTCCACTCATACGAATGCTATGTTGTAGAGTCGGTTGTTTTTGTGCTCTGCTGTTAGCAAAGGTGTGTAGTGAGTTTTCAGATATTTGATCAAGTTGCTGGTGATATATGTGGTTTTTTTGACCCACATCGTGACAGTTTTGACTTAAACAACATACAGTACAGTACGCTTTACTGTTGTCACTCGTTTACTTAAAAAAACTGCCAAAACTACTTACTTTTTCACTGCTGACTTTCTAAGATCACCGTGGCAACACGTGCTGCACAGCTGTCTGCTGTCGTGAGTCTTATGTAAATTAAAAATGTTGGTATCGGTTGCCAGCATCGGGTCTTGTGTTATGATTATGAGTATGAGTACAAGCATATGGTATCGATACTAGTATTGGTATTTTTGTTTGTTTTTTAAATGTATATTTTCTGTGAATTATTGTATATCTTGTGCATGTTTGAAACAAATACTTGTGTATACTGTACTAAAAGCCCAAATTGAGTTTACTGTGGCGTTGGGTCTATACATAATTTCCCTATTGTTGTCATTTAAAATTATGTAAGGTTAGTAAATATACATCTCTTTTTTTATTGGAGCCGGATTTTACCGCGGCATTGCATTCATTTAAATGCAAAACACTGTATTAAAACCACATTCTCTTGGTAATCCTACACATTCTTCCAGATTTTTCGCTAATGCCATGCACCTTTAATGATGCATTGAAGGACAGTTAGAATACTCGTGCGATCTTGTCAGGGCTGGGGGATGTGGGCCAGAGTAACACACACGTCTCCCAGATGGACATTGCTGCTGGTAATGGGAGAAAAGCTGCACCTTTCATTTTCTAAACGCTGTTTTGTTTGTGCACCACTTAACAAGCCACCAGTGTCTTGGAATAGAACCACGCTTTATTTGCTGCAGTACATAATTACCATCCATTCAACACAGCCATCTTTGCTATTCCAAACAATGTTGTGAATTTATGTGCAGAAATACAACAGGCAAAGACATCCCTGCATGTTCATCTTTTCAGAGTGAACAAGTCAAGTGATTAAAATGCTTAATCTGACAATGTTTGTGTTAACATTAGTCGTGATTTGCCTGAATGTTATTGTTGCGGCTGTTTGCAAATGCAGTCCTGTTTGTCCCCTAATCAAACATTAGCGATAATTGAATTTAATAGTTGTTTTATCACATTCTAAAGCTGCCATAGAGGGAGGATTGCCGCCTGTCGAGCAGCTGCGATGGCCTCCGTGTCATGTGCAGTCTCCACTTCCATTTACAATCTCTCGCCGGCGGCAGCATCCAACACGGAGGCGCAGGTGACATGAATAATGCTTTTGAATACCTCAGCACAGTGTTTCCCAACCCGGGGTACGCAAGGTTATTACTTCAATTGGTTTTGAATATTGTTTTGAGAGCTTCATATGAGCTGCCATGACATGTTACGCATTATTTTAATGCACAAACTCAAGCTAACTAAAAACAATCATAAGGTCAATACATTAGGTCAATGTCTATGGAATGAAAAAACATCAATCCATTTTCTACCGCTTCATCCGTTGCCGGGTCGCAGGGGCAGCAGTTTGAGAAGGGACACACTTCCTACAGCTCATCAAGGGTAATCCTGAGGCGTGCCCAGGCCAGCTGAGAGTCTGGGTCTTCCCCTGGTCTCCTCGCGACCAAACATTTCTGAAACACCTCCCGAGAGACGCGCCCATCTCTAAGGGAGCACCCAGCCAGTCTGTGGCGGGAAACTCATGTGGACCGCTTGTATCCACGATAGGGTTGGGCGATATGGGCCTCAGCATGTATCACGATTTTTGTTGGTATGTATCACGATATGACGATATGATAATTTTAACAAAGCCTCATATAAAAGCTATAAAAACTTAGCACTGATAATTTTAAACACACTTGCCTCAAAGTGCATTTACTGATTTATTGGCAGCAAAATGTGTAATACAGCTATTGTATATAAAACGTATTAACAAAACTGAATTGTAGAGAATTCTGTTTTGTACATACTGAAAATTGCAGGCAACAGGTAATAAAGGTGAACATTTGTAATTTGTAAAATATATAAAAGTTTGTCCTTTGTAATATAAAAAGTGTAGCATTATCAAATAATTATTTGATCACTTTGGCTTATGTTTCCTAATCCCAATATAGTCAAAATGATCAAATACTGTATATATTTTTTGTATCCTTTTGCGTTTCTATAATTATGTAATTATAACTTATTTGTAATTATATTGCAATGTAGACAAACACATGCATTGAAGTAAAATGAATGACAGTAAACAGTAAATAAAGCTTACCAATGGCACTAAGAGAGAGAGAGAGAGAGAGAGTGTCCGAAGCAAGCCACTCGAGTCCAGTTGTTTAGGGCAGCTGCTTTCACAACATTAGATCCACTGAGATAGTTACAATTGCTTCTTTTTATCTAGTTCCCAAACTACTCCCATATGTTTGAGGTAGCTCCGCGTTTTGGCACAATGTCTTCTACAATCTGCATGTCTTCACCATGATCTTCACCGCCGCCCTCAGCCATGTTTGCTCTCTGCTCTGTTGTTGTTGTCCCTGCACGCCGCTCTGCTACACGTGCCGCGCAGATGCGTCATCAAAGTGCGCCGCACACAAACGTGTCTTCCGCTCGCTGTTTTCAGTGTTAAATGATCGTTTTCACCGGTATAAGGCATTTTCTTATCATTTAATTTACTTATACCGGTATACCGGTACAAAAAAAATATCGCCCAACCCTAATCCATGATCCGTCCTTTCATTACCTAAAGCATATACAATAAAATTAATAAATACAATAAAAATAACCAGATGCAAAATATGAGCTGAAATAACTTTTAGCTAATAAAAGTAAACACTATAAAAGTAGTTTTGTTATGTGGCCCCTGAACAAAAGTTTAAATCCCTCTAAACAAAAAGGGGGTACTTTTTCCCTTTCTTCGCTGGCAAGGGGTACACAGGGTAAAACAGGTGATCTGTACAGGACTGCATGACGAGCTTTTGGAGTTGGTTTTGACCCTGATCTGTTCGATGATGTTGCTGATGACACAACAGCATGACTGCCATTCTACTACGGCTCATAATTATAATCATTCACAGCCAGTGGTCCTTGTCACTGGAGTGGGGCACAATGGAAATAATAATTAGGACTCTTCATTTCACATGCAGTCGACTCTGCGGAGGCTTCTGGGGCCTGTTCGCGCCGTGATACAGGGGCGCGGTGTAGCATCTGTTTCGGGCCAGTAGAGGCGGCTTGATGGGTGGTGTAGGGTCAGAGACTGTTTTGGCCTGTGTCTTGTGTTCATGTGCTTTGTATTGTGTTGTATGAGAGAGACGGATTGGAGAAAAAACACATGTTTTTATGGATTCCCCACTGGCGCTGGTACTCTGTCTGCAAATGTAGTTTCTCACGGATGAATAGACTTGTTTGAATGAATTGAACTAAATAAGAGTGTGCTTCATCCAGCCCCTTTACAAACGTTGTTCTGTGTTTTTTTCTATTTTTGTATTCACATGAGATTTGTTTAATAAGTTAACTGCCTAAACTTTTTGGCTTTTTGATTAGTTTTAAAACAATTATAACTACGTCGGAGTCAAACTACCTGTTCTTAGCTTGTTTTGGTTCAGGTCTGGTTCAAAAACGGATTAATCGGTTACTAAATTAGTTGACAACTATTTCAATAACATATACATACAATATATACGTTTTCCATTTCAGTGCTAGAAAAAATAACTTATTACATTGATTATTAATAAATGCACTATTTGAAAAAATTGCATTTTTTTTGGTGGCCAGTTTATGTAATTTAATTTAGTTTCTATACCTGTTCAAATCTAGTTTTTCCCATTTTTTCTGTCAGTGAATAGTTTTGTTTGCTTTGGTTTTAGCTAATTGTCTTTGTACAAATTTCTTTTGTTTCAATGTGTTCCGTGTTCGCCAACAGCCAGGCCGAGCCTGATGATTGACAGAAGTTAATTGCTTTCTGAATTGTTATTTCTAGTGAAGAAGTAGTTTTGGCTGTATTTTGATACGGACGTCTATTGAAGTGAACGTCTGATCCTCACACAGATCAATCATTGTAATGTTATTGTTGTAAGTCACTTGTAAAAAGCCCTGCATTTGTTAAGTTGCCAGATTCAGCACTCTTTCATATGAGGTTCCCAAACAGAGATTTTTCACAGGACTATTGCTCGTCTCTTGTAGCTCATTTCCTTATGTCATCACTCAGCCAGGACGTGCACCGCAGCCCCAGACTGCACACGAGCGACATCATCACTTCGTCACACAGAGCGCCAAGCATGTCTCTGAGAGCGGAATCATAAACTTTATTCTAAACACGCGTTCTTACCTCAAAGCAAAACTATACTCATTCAACAGAGGCCAATTATACGGAGGACTCTCCAGAAGCCCAATGAGACTTTTTAGTATTAGTATCTTCCACACCTCACTCGCTGCACTACAGAGTTACATTTAACTAGTTTTCTATGATGTTGGGATCGATCTTAGGTCATAATGTCACCGAATGCATAATATATTGCTCAACCCAACCAATTTCATCATAACCAATTAGATATCAGTCCCACAACAAATTAATTGTTAGATCATTGAACATTATTTTGGGCATTATAACCAATTATAGTAGAATAGAATAACAGAATGGTGCTTTGTGTTTTACGGCGTACTGATGACTGTTACTGCTCATTCATTCTCCTAATTTTGATAAATACATATATTTTAGGCAGCGCTAACTTTATAAACACATAATAATAATGCATCGGTTTTATATAGCACTTTTCAGGACACTCAAAGACACTTTACATGTCATTTTTCATTCACTCCATACATGGTGATGATAAACTACTACTGTAGCCATAGCTGCCCTGGGGCCAGTGTTGTGCTAGTTTACAGCTTTTCTGAACTAGTTCAAGATCAGTTCATACATGCTCAAAGTGAACAGTTCACGTTCAAAGTTCACATTTTTAATTCTGAACTAGTTCAAAGTTCAGTTCATTTTACTTTTTTTGTGAAAGTCAAATTAAATACTTTTTTTCACACTACGAGCTATAATTTTTTTTAAATTATATATATATATATATATATATATATATATAATCTCCTGTACACCCACAGGAGGAGAGCCTTATGACCACAAAACAGACAAGATTTACATGGTTTTCAATGGGAGCCAAACGGAGTTGCTCCATCTCTGCTCAGAAACTACAGACAGTAATGCGCTGCAGTGCGTGTGTCTATACTTTATGTCAAATGTAAACGGTGTAAACTTTGTCGCTAACTCACCCTGTGTTTTCATCACGACTCGGGCACATGTGAAAAGCACCAGCTCACAGCGCCGCACCGCAACACGGAGTCGGGGTGCGTTCACAGACGGTGGAAACCGTAGGAATTTTTAGATTTTGGCGGAAAAAGTGCGAGAATACAGGAGGGAGGAACTTTCTCTCGTTGAGTTTCAAAAGAGAAAACAGATTCCAACGTTCATAGTGATGTCTGTCGTTCATGACACATAAAATGAACTAATTCACGTTCAAGTTCTTTTTTTAAAAATGTGTTGCGTTCAGTTCAACGCTCACGAAATAATGAGCGTGTTCAATGAACGCGTTCTTTTGAACTCGTTCACGCACAACACTGCCTGGGGCACACTGACAGAAGCGAGGCAACCAGTATGCGCCATCGGCCCCTCCGACCACCACCAACCATTCACTCACACACCAGACTCATTCTGAAGTGTCTTGCCTAAGGACACAACGACAGTTTGGCACTTTGCAGCCGCCCCACTGTGGCATCAGGTGTTCCCAGAGGTTAAGTGTCTTGCCAAGGACACATCGACAGCAGAAGTCGATGGTAAAGGTCGGGCTCGAACCCACGACCCTCTGGCTCAAAGGCCAATGCTCTACCAACTGAGCTACTGTCGCTCAGTAACATATCAATATTTACTTTCTAACCTTTTCTTCAGGTCCAACACAGCAAAGGAATCAATTTAAAAACATTTTGTACAGAAATAAAAATGAAAATCTCAAAAAAGAACCTGACATTGTTACTTATGTTGATCCACGTGTGGATGGAGCCAGCATCTTTTTAGCCACCGGAAGCCCCGCCATGAGAACCATTTGTTTTGCCTTATTCAGTCAAAGCCAGGAAATTAAGAATTTTTAGTTTCCTCTACCACCTAACTATTACTACCCATTTTGCTTGTTGGCTTATTAAAATACCCTGGCTTTACTTGCCTGGTCGTACCACACCATTGTACAAATTACATTTCATACTAAGGTCTGGAGGTGCTCCATTGAGCTCCGTTTACAGGTGGGAGGGGTTAACTCCTTTTGCAGATTGAAACGATTGGATCTGAGTTTACCGTGACGTTTGTAATGCGCCCCAGAGTGAGTTGTTAGCATTTAGCATTTAGCCTAGCCATCTCCTTTGCCGCTAACGGAGCTTGTGGGGAGTAGCGCCACAATTTTTCCAGCGATTACATTTGCTAAACATTCCTCTTGCTCCGGCTTCAATTTCCAGACCGAATCACTTTACTATCGCATTTTTTGCCATTGCCAAACTACAACCTGCCTGTTCGACGCAAACTCTGACGTCACCCACAACTAACTACAACACATGCCTTCCGCGCTCGCTGATTTGTCGGTCGAAATTTAAGTGCTTGTATTTGCTAACACAGGGACTAGACCCAGACGTTACATGCAGTGAAATGATGACTGAGCGGCGTGTACGGATGGCTAAGGCCAGGCTATGGCTTTACTAGTCTCTGCACTGTTTGGACTCCTGCCTTCTTTATACATGCAGGTAATTCAGTGGAGAGGAGGGTCTGTGTCAGACGTGCTCTGGTGTGAAGCTTCCTGGATACGTTTATGGCCATATAAGCCAATAGTTTTATGCTCACTATCAACGATGTATGCTACTGCAGTGGACCTGTTTGTTTAGTGTGTGTGTGTGTGTGTGTGTGTGTGTTTGTGTGTGTGCACTTATATGTATTTATTACTCAGGGCAGGCGCTCATCTGTAGTCACTTGTGGGGACTCTAGGGGCCCCTTATAGACCCGTCATATATACAGCTGCTTTCTGATGTGCATTTTTCCATTACCATATATATTATTTAATGTTATTTTTCATTACAGTGGAAACAGTCACATGTATTTTTATTGGCTAAGGTTGACTGTATCCGAACATACCACTGTAGCCAATAAACAAAAAAATGGATATGAAGTCAGTTATTTAAATAAAGATGAACTTTTTCACTTACATTAGAAATAAAAGTTTTGTCAAATGTTGTGAAATCGTCAAGTCTAATTAATACCGCGCAGCAAAGGCCATGGACATCCAAGTGGTTAGTTGTATTTCTGACCTACAAGGAACAATAGTCGTAACAATAGCATCGTGTGACGCTTGTACCCTTTTCTCACAAATCTGCCTACAACTGTTGAGACTGTGTTGTGAATGCAGCGACAGCTTGCCAAGAGAGTGTGCGTGTCAGCGGGAGCTCCTGCTTATTTGGACCCCTGAGCTTTATGTGGGCATTAAGTTGGTTTTTGTGTATTCATGAGTCAATCTGCATCTTTGGATGAATAATTGTGGTGTTTGAGCGCAAGGAGGAGAGAGTGCTGCTTTTAGTTTTTTGAGTTTATTGGTATTTTGGTGTGTATGGATGCAATTGGATTTCCGATGTTCAAATACCTTAAGACAGTAACATGAATGGGTGATTTTGGAAAGTTGATATCAGGGAATTAAAGCTGTAGTGCCTGACATTTTTGTTTTCTGTGTAAAATCTTCATCTTATTAGAATATGTCCTTTTTTCCATACTGAGAGTGGATTTGCTGAGTGAGGGCTGGTACCTGATCTAAAGATGTGACAGAAATACATGCATGTGATAACTATTGACAGAACCAAACAGTTTTGAGAGTGAGAAACTAG
This sequence comes from Knipowitschia caucasica, assembly GCA_964034765.1. Taxonomy (NCBI): domain Eukaryota; kingdom Metazoa; phylum Chordata; class Actinopteri; order Gobiiformes; family Gobiidae; genus Knipowitschia; species Knipowitschia caucasica. The sequence goes on from OZ035830.1 coordinate 21,730,824, forward strand.
TTACATTGATTGTATCACATCGTTACAAACGTTACAAAGCTAGGTGTTCAAGCTTGAAGAGAAAGGTGTGTAAGATCAAAACATGTGATTAATTTACCAGTAATTGTTTTTTGATTTGTTTTGTCCTGTTTGCTTTATCCAAAATAGCACACATGAAGGCCTTGTCGACAATTTGTCCTTTCTGATTCTCTGGCTGTCTTAAACAGCATTATGTTTTAATGTAATCACTCAAATGTTTTCATGAAGTATCTAAGTTCAAAGAAGAGAACCTGAATGCCTGGGGTTAAAAAGACCTGGAGACATGAACATCCTGTTACGGATGCGTACAATAGAAAATTCCTCTTCAGTTTCAGAGTGATGAGACATTTGCAACATTCCCAGAGCTATTAGCGGTTTGATATGATTTAAATGGTAAAAAGTACCACAAATGTTGCAAATAACGCTTTGCAAAAAAGATAGAATATGAGGTAATAACTGCTTGAATCAAGTGTTTTTTTTAATCTTAGTACATTCTGAGTACAGGATTTGCCAATGGGAAAAACTTTTAGTCTTATTTCAAGAACTGTTGCTTTATTGTCTAATTTCTTCTACTTTTTTTAAAACAAGATAGTTTTGCCTGTCCCATTGCCAAATCTTTTTTTTAGGGCAGTCAAAATGTGCTCAATTTAAGATCAATAATTGCCAAATATGAGCATTTTTTAATTTATTTTTCCTCACTTTTTGCAGTGCAGCCCATAACTGACACCACGGAATAAAACATGTGATCGATGCTCGTTTCTTGGCGAATGGCAAAATCAGCCGTCTGTTTTTTGAACCTTTACAGCCTCAATGATGAAATGTACAAGACATTGCCAACTCTTTGTCAGCCTATTGGAAATACTACCATGATTATTATTATGTTTTTAGGCTTTTTATTGCAAAGTTTTATGTTATGTTGAGTTAAGCAATTTTTAAAACAACAGAAACACATGCACAATTCCATGGTATAATTAGTAATAATAATAAAAAATTAGAAATCATGTTGAAAATATTCATGTACATTTCTCTTGTCAGCTGTATTTAAATCAGAGCACATATTAATTGCATTGTGAGGAAGACTTGGGCCACTAGCTCCTCCGTGGTAGCTTTTCTCCAGAGACTTGTGGGTTTTCTCATCACTTTGAAAATCAATTACCTCTCTGCCTTCCTCTCCACCTCTCCAAGCCTAAGTACTCTCTCATATTCTTCATCAGGAACCTCACACTTCACCTACAGCGCACACCAGTCACCTATCCACTACGGCTGCAGCTGTATTTTGAAGCAAGGCAAGGCACGACAAATTTATTTACACAGCACTATTCATGCAGAAGCAACCCGGGGTGCGTAACCAATGACAAAAGAACACTGGGAAAACAATAACACATTTTGAGAAGTAAAAATATAGATTGAAGGCATTAATTAAATTCATTTCTATTGGATTTATAGTTTGTTTGGATAGTATAGTTTGTTGTAGTAGTTATAAATAGAATGCAAATATATACATATATATATTCACAAAAACAAAAAATCACAAGTAAATAGGTTCATAAATGAGATGTTTTCAGAAATGATTTCAAAGCATCCATAGTTGGAATAGTTCTCCATTGATGTGGAAGAGGAGCATATTCATAAATGCTGCCTTGCACTTTTTGGTCGTGCTGTTTGGACACATAGTAAACCTGTCCCAGACCTGAGGACCCTCCTACTTTTGTGTGGAACTTGACACTGGCTTGCCAAGATTGTAAACTGTTGTGATATGATCAAATATTTTTGAATTTGTGAGCACTGTGTTTTGAATCCGCTACTGCTGTCTTGTGGTATTTTTACTGCTGGAATAGTGTGTAATTTATTATATCAGCCTGATGTGTGTACGTTTAATGTGGGATTGTTTCTTGGCATCCTCTTTCTTTTCCGTTTCCAGACATTGTCACTCCATTGAGATATAAATAGGAAGGCAATCTGTAGCTGGCTTGGATCTGTTCGCCTTTGTGACACCAAAACTACAATGAATGCGCTCATGGGGAGAGTCTGGGGGGTTTTGCAGTATACCACAGTCTCACAAACATCTCACCAACAACACAAACTGAAGGAAATCGTCATAGACGGATTCCTATTTTAGTCATGGGCAGGTAGGCGGGAGTTGAACTGCGGAGGATCTCTGTGCCGCAAAGTCTTCGTCTAATTAGTTTGTCTAATTATGTCTTTGTGCTGGAAATTTCTCAAATTAGTGGTATCGTGCAGAATGTGAGCATGCTCATTATGGTTGTCATGAGTATTGTTGTGTCGGTAGAAAAGAAAGAAGCATGAGAAAGGAGTAAGAGGGGAAACCTGAAACTCTGCTCGGTCCAAAAAGACACTTTGTGCAAAACAAATGCAGCGTTTGATCACTTCTCCACTCAAGCTTCCAGTTCAGCTCTCCATAGACTCTCGTCAAAGGAAAGTCTGTAAAAGGGCACATCAATAGAGTTTATATCCAAATTAGAGCCATTTATATCAGAGCTGGTTCATTATATTTCTAAACAATACGATACAGATCCGTAAAAAGTAATGGCTTGCAACAAAAAACACAGAATGCAACACTGTTGATTGGGACGGTGGCTGAGTGGATAGAACTCTCGCTTCTCAGCAGGAAAGTCCTGGGTTCGAATATGCATTGGTTTCAACCAGTTGAAATATATAGAAGACTAAAAGACTAAAATCACACCCAACAGCACTTATCCTGGAGTCTCCAATTAATGATGAATCTTTACAAAAAAAATGTGTTGATTAAAAAAAAAAAAAATAACATCAATACTTTGAAACATCAGAATGATTTAACATGAGGCTAAGTAAGTAAGTAAGTAAGCTTTATTCATATACCGCCTTTCACAAACCAGAGTCACAAAGCGGTTTACAATTGTTATTTTTTGAGCATTTGTCTCTCACTCCACACAGAGATGGGAGCGGGGTCGCCGAACAGGAGGCGCATGCCAGACCTATTGTACATATTTTTAGTGGTAGGGGAAACCGGAGTACCCGGAGGAAACCTACGCAGACACGGGGAGAACATGCAAACTCCACTCAGAAAGGCCCTGATCCGGCCGGGATTCGAACCCAGGACCTTCTTGCTGAGAGGTGAGAGTGCTATCCACTCAGCCACCGTGCCGCCCCGGCTAAACGTTACTTCTTGTTCATCGTCGTTGTATGTATAATTTCTTATCTTTCAGTATGCGTATGCCTCAACCAAGCATGAATTAATATTCCATCAGAATAGCTGACACCAAAGTGCTGTTTTGGATAGACTTGTCAGACACTTGATTCTGTGGAGCCTCCTTTTGCTCAGGCTGCTCCTATTTGAGGCCTAACACAAAGGTCTTCTTTGATATTTCCTCCTGCGTCAGCGGCAGGAGTGTCACAGCGGCATCAGGATGTTACTGTTTGATTTGCCCCTCATGCTCCCCTCAGGTCTGTTCTGCTGCTGCTGCTGCTGCTGTGGCCACCAAGTGAGGACCAGCTCTGGACTGACAACAGCCTCTTCCTCTGCAGCTATCTCTTCTTCTTCCTCCTCCTCTGTTCCTCCTCTCCTGGGCCTGTCGTAATTGGTATTCTGAGTAGCAGCTGGGATCCATACAAATGCAGCAGACAGAAAGAGAGAGAGGCAGAAATGTGTGTGAGAGAAAGAGAAAGCCAGCAAGTCAATACGCTGGTTCATTAGAGCACTGAGTCACAGTGGCTGCTGCCTCGTTTGTTTGTGTTTGTCCAATACTCCGTCTTAAGCAGAGCCCACTGCCCCTGTTCGCTCTGTGGCCTCTGGACACTAGAACTCGCACTATACTGTACTATACTGCACTATACTGCACTATACTGCACTAGTGTTCATCCTTACTTAGCCTCCCACACAGGAGTCTACTTTCATACTCTACAAAATCCTTAACTCATCAACTGCTAGTGTTGAAATCATGGTACTATCATGATCAGAATCTACTATTTTAGCAATGTTACTGGTTGTGATCACGTGCAAGAAGGTCCTGGTTGGACTTTCCTCCGGTTTATCCTCCACTCAAAAGTGATTCTCAGCAGGGCTATCCTGGTTAAATAAAGGCTATTAGATGACCATATTTAATGCCAAAGTATCAAAGACCAGCATTGAACAAGAAAAGGTGCCCTCAAATGTTTGAGATATGAAACTTGTAGAAATAGCAGAATGACATAGGGCAGCTGTTTTTTTGTTTGTTCCTGCACATCTGAACTAAAACCTACACATGCAAGGGGGTAGGAGGTTCCATTATGAAGCAAAAATAGGGCTGAGCCGTTATTGAAAATAGGAAAGTGGATTTTCTAAAAACAAGAGATTGGAGCGTGTTCTGGTTCGAGTGGGTAGAGAGCAGACCACTTTCTCAGATATTGAAAAAGAGAGAAAGCATGTTAAGAGAATGGCCAAAATGGCCTGGTCCTCTCCCAGGCCTGTTTATTTAGGAACAGAATGTAATATGATGGTGCTGTGGTTAGAAGGCTGTGGCTGCTGGTTACCGGGGTCCTCGTGGCACATGGTGACCTCTCATTACTACTGCTTGAGGGAGCGTGAAAGCGAGAAGATCACTTCAAAGGGCAACGGTGTGGATGTGCCTAACCTTTTAAACCATTGGAATATATCAACCATACAAATAACTCATTAACCTTATCCATATAAATGAAAGACTCCTGCTTTTACCCACACCCTCTTCTCCATTAGATTGTATTAATTGGCCAATGCACATGATGAGAATGGTAATCCCTTTGCAGTGTTGTGATCAGGACAGCAGAAGAGCTCTGGTGGAAGAGACTTGGTGGTTGTCTGTGTGTGGCTCGTGAGGAGGAAGCAGCCTTCAGCTCTGTCCTGCAGCACAGGAGTGCATTGATTGAAGAAGCTCAATAGCTCAGGCCTTTTAATCACCTCAGTCAAAGCCTGCTTTGTCCCACAGGCCTGGTGTATAAGCACGTCTAATACTCGTGTGCATATGCACCTCAACCTGCAATCCGGGACCACACTGGACCGATCAATAGCACTGATTACAAGGAGGGAAGAGACCTTTGTGGTGATATGTCCACCGCAAAGATGCTCTTTAAAACATCTGGCCAACCCCACCTGCGGTGCCCATCAGCCTAACCCACTGCACCAGTGACAAAATGTGATGGTGTCAGACAACAAATCTTGCTTTCCTGAGTACAGACTATTGTGTCAGATCTCAAAAGCTAAGAAGGACAAGGCTTGGACGGTACTATGATGGGAGGCCTGTGGGAACTCCAGGCTAAACTGTCATTGTGTCTTTGGCCAAGACACTGCTGAAATGATGTGTAGTGGTCAGAAGCACCAATGTCTCAAATTGGCTGGCTTGCTTTCGTCAGTTTGTACCAGGGCAGATGTGACTACAGTAATAGTTTACCACCTCCATGTAGAGTGAATGAATAATACCATGTGCAGCCTCTGTGAGTGTCTAAAACCTTATAAGGCTAATACATCACAAACTTCAATCTGGGAGCCCTAAACAAAATGTATAAAAGGAGCCAAGATTTGCCAATTAGAGCAACTTCACTCTTGGAATGAGAAAAAAAAAAACAGGGCGCCATTAGACACTCGCGTGAAGGGGATCGATAGGGATGGCCAATCTGGGGGACACACATTCTTATCTTAAAAATGATCAATCTTGATTTCTGATTTGATATATTTCATAAAAAAAAGGAGCAAACACTGCTTATTCAGTTATACTGTTTAAGATTAGGCCAGTCCTTGACTTCAGTCGAGAAAAGTTGAAATCTTTAGCACATCTCTACTGCCAATTCAAACGGATGGTCTGTTCCCCCAACTGCAAACAACACAGGTTGTTGTCCAGTTGAATTGATTTTTTTGAAATCTTTTCTACCATGTAGTCCAGGAGCGGCAATATGGTTATCACGATCAATCGGCCGATCAATCACAGGTTGGATAGCATGGCATTCAGAGCTTTGGTCATGGCATTCAGTGTTTTTTGTCTTAAGCGTTCACATGCATTTTGTTTTGCCATGAAACGAAACGTTTAACATGAACAGTGAACGAAGATTGTCACACTGTCATTGTATATGCACATTATTCTTCATTAATAAGGCAGGAGCCCGTGTGACAGAGCTAGCAAATATTTTCATCCTCGGCCTTCATCGCGAGATATTTATAGTTTGTTGCAATGGAGCAGAAACATATGGAGCAGCCTCTGGATCTCTCCTTCTCCAACACACACCTCTGCTCCTGCTTTACGAAGGGGCTCCCACTTCAATCAATGGACAGAAAAAGTTGCAATTTTCTTTTCTTATGGCATTTGCTAATTATTTATAAGATAACCCAATATTATACCAAATGAACCTCGAAACCAATATGTATGAATCATGTTTTAATAAACGCGGGTCCACAGACAACAGAGCGCTGACCCATAGTGGAAAAAAGCCACATTTGAGGATAGATTTTAAATCCATGTGATGACCAAAGACCGAACAAGAAACACCCATCAAACCATGGATTTTAAAGCCCAAAATGGTGAGTTTGATACAAAAGGCTACTTCCACAAGCAAACGAGTTTATCAAATATGGACAACGCAATTGACCTATACCAAAGCATTACCAATTAAAATGGTCTCAGTCTGCTCCTGTATAAAAGGGTCACATATAAAAGTAAGCAACACAATTTTAACAAGCACTTAAATTCAACCATTTCAAGGTCTATTCCTATTTCAGAGGATTGTCCGTCCCGTTTCTATAGTGATCTAATAGCCTTCCCCTTACTCCGTGTCTGCATCTGTTCAAACACATTGTACAGTCGTCTTTCGGTACAGTTTGTGCTGGATTTTGGCTCAGAGCATAGTTATTGCAGTCTGCTCCACACCGCTTGCCTCACTCCACTTGTTCAATGTTAATGCAAGCCATGAGTCAATTTTTTGATTTGTTAATTGTGGGTTTACAAACAAATGAAGATTGTTAAAAACACAATCATTTCTCCCTACACAAATTCATTGAACACAAATCCTATTTATTGTTTTTTGCTTTTTCCGACTTGGAGCTGGTTGCTTTTGTTGTGAGCGCAGTTGATCCGAGGTCACAGAGAGTTAGTGTGGTGCTGAGACAAACAGTTTGAGAAACATCTTGTCCTCCATCTCTCCTGCAGCCTCTCCTCCCCCTAAACACCTGCTTTTACACGGCTATAATGGAATCAGCGGTTTCCTTTTGCACAAGTACCATGGACAGCCGCGTACAATGTGTGGGGAAGAAATGCTACAGCTCAACTAATGATGTTGATTTGATTTCAAAATAATATTCATGTGTTAAAATTATGGGATGGTTGGAGTAATGCAGTTATGAAATGTAAACGTGAATAAAAAGGTCATAATTATGTTGTGCTTTGTCTTGATGATATAGAACTGTACTAACCAGCTTTGAATACTCATGCTCATAGTTAGAAATAATTATGTTAATATTAATTATTATGGCAGATCTTGAAGGAAGCTCATTGTATTTTAAATCAAGTAGTGGTTATCAAGGCATGAAATTAGTAAAACGTATATACTTATAGAATATTGTTCAAAGGTTTGTTTATTTCTTTAATTCAATGTACAAAGTGAAACTACTGCATGATAAAGACTCATTAGACATAAAGTGACATATGTCTTGTTATCAATTTGATCGTTTTTGCTTATTTTTTCACTTTTCATGTTTTAGCTGGAGTTTTTACATTCTTATGGAACCAATGCATGGCAAGTTTATTTGTATAGCACAGTAAAAAAATCACTGTGCATTAAAAAGAGTGAACATACAGAACTGTTTTTAACCTGGATTTGAACATTATCAGAGTAGAAGCCTGTCTCACATTTTCAGGGAGACCTCCAGATTTTAGCTGCATACATCTGAAATGCTGCACCGGCAGGAGGCCCCTGTGCTCCTCAGAGCCAGAGTTGGTTCATATGGCACTGACATGTTTTTGATGCACTTTGATGAAAGGCCATGACTGGACTACTCGGATCCTACTTCCTGTTTCTGCAGCTGCAGGATTTTGAATATAAAAATAAAGGCTTGAGATGTCTCACTTTGCAAGTAATGAGTCTGTTATATATTAGTTATTAGTTTCACATTGAACAAGAGTCTCCTGTATTGGGCACAGAGCTGGGGGTCACGAGATGGCAAAGATTATGATTCTGTTTGAACTTCATATTACACAGTTAAAAATAAACTTGTTTTTAGCTGTTTTACAACATATGATTATGATTGGCAGTGTGGGTCATATTTGACAAACATAAATATATTTAGTGGGTTTTGTTTAGAGCAAATCATGACAAATAACATTGTGGGTTTATGAATTAAAACAGACTGAATGTGTAACCACTCATGGTTGAATCAGCAACAGACTGGTTTGAGGTTAGTGGCTGGGAATGGGGGCTGCATAGACCTATGAATCAGACGGAAGTGACCCTCGGTCCATACTTTGTCCAGGTCTGGTCTAGAGCTGATGTTATTGTGGAAGATACAAACTCACTGTATTCAATAGTGCTTGTTGTAAAACCACTGACGACAATTGGAGACTGGCTGTTTTTCGAAGTCCTGAGGCCAAACATATACACATTTTCTCAAGGTGCTGTTCTTTGTTACTTTAAAACACTGATCAAGGCTTTATTGAATCGTTTCCGCAGCTAAGTACTATCTCTGTTGCCAATGAAAATGAGATTGTTCTCGTCTAATTTTAGATGACACATAACAACCAGTAATTGCTTTGGCATATTGCATCCCATGCACATAGGTTTGCACTTGGTTTGATGATGATATTATTATATTCAAGATATCGTTTTTTATCTGCCTGTAAAGTGTGGAATTGTATCTGCTTAAAGGGGCAATAACAATCACAATGGACTTTGCACAGCTTTTGAACACACACAGTACAGTGGCTTTCCCATAAAGCACTCAGCTATAATACAGTACATAGATATAAGATACAGGGCTCTTTCAGTTTGATACGTTTTGATACAATACATGTCAAGATTATGAACAGGAATTGATTATTGTAATTTACAGCATTTACATATTATACATGATACAAACATATACACGTAGATAAACATACATTCATACATGATTCCTTTGTTCACTCTATAAAATACAATTATCCATCCATCCATCCATTTTCTTCCGCTTTATCCGTTGCCGGGTCGCGGGGGCAGCAGTCTAAGCAGAGACGCCCAGACTTCCCTATCCACACACACTTCCTCCAGCTCGTCCGGGGGGACCCCAAGGCGTTCCCAGGCCAGCTGAGAGACATAGTCCCTCCAGCGTGTCCTAGGTCTTCCGCGGGGCCTCCTCCCGGTGGGACGTGCCCGGAACACCTCCCCAGGGAGGCGTCCTGGAGGCATCCGGAACAGATGCCCGAGCCACCTCAACTGGTTCCTCTCGACGTGGAGAAGCAGTGGCTCTACTCCGAGCTCCTCCCGTGTGACTGAGCTCCTCACCCTATCTCTAAGGGAGCGCCCAGCCACTCTGCGGAGGAAGCTCATTTCGACCGCTTGTATCCGCGATCTCGTTCTTTTGGTCATTACCCAAAGCTCATGACCATAGGTGAGGGAGGGAACGAAGATTGACCGGTAAATCGAGAGCTTTGCCTTTCGGCTCAGCTCCCTCTTTACCACAATGGTCCGATACAGCGACCGCATCACTGCGCACGCTGCACCGATCCGCCTGTCAATCTCACGCTCCATTCTTCCCTCACTCGTGAACAAGACCCTGAGATACTTGAACTCCTCCACTTGAGGAAGGACCTCTCCACCCACCTGCAGAGGGCAAGGCACCTTTTTCCGGTCGAGCACCATGGCCTCGGATTTGGAGGTGCTGATTCTCATCCCAGCCGCTTCACACTCGACTGCAAACCGCTCCAGTGCATGCTGCAGGTCCTGGTTTGTTGGAGCCAACAGGACAACATCGTCCGCAAACAGCAGAGATGAAATCCTGTGGTCTCCAAACCGGACCCCCTCCGACCCCTGGCTGCGCCTAGATATTCTGTCCATAAATACAGTGAACAGAACCGGTGACAAAGGGCAGCCCTGTCGGAGGCCAACATTCACCGGGAACAGGTCTGACTTACTGCCGGCAATGCGAACACAGCTCTGGCTCCGGTCATACAGGGATCGGATGGCCCTCAGCAGAGGACCTCCGACCCCGTACTCCCGGAGAACCCCCCAAAGGACACCCCGGGGAACACAGTCGAACGCCTTCTCCAGATCCACAAAGCACATGTGGACAGGTTGGGCGAACTCCCATGAACCCTCGAGTATCCGATGGAGAGTATAGAGCTGGTCCAGTGTTCCGCGACCGGGACGAAAACCACACTGCCCCTCCTGGATCCGAGATTCGACCATCGGCCGTAGCCTCCTCTCCAGTACCTTGGAGTAGACCTTACCGGGGAGGCTGAGGAGTGTGATCCCACGATAATTGGAACACACCCTCCGGTCCCCCTTCTTGTAGAGAGGCAGACCCCTGTCTGCCACTCCATTGGCACCGCCCCCGATCGCCACGCAATGTTGCAGAGACGTGTCAGCCAAGACAGTCCTACAACATCCAGAGACTTTAGATAATCAGGGCGGATCTCATCCACACCCGGAGCCCTGCCACCATGGAGGCTGCCAACCACCTTGGTGACCTCAGCCAGGGAGATGGATCTATCCGCCCCAACATCCTCAGCCTCTGCCTCTGTAATAGAGGACGTGACGGGGGGATTGAGGAGAACCTCAAAGTATTCCTTCCACCGCCCGACAATATCCCCAGTCGAGGTCAGCAGCTCTCCACCCGCACCGTACATGGTGTTGGCAAAGAACTGCTTCCCCCTCCTGAGGCGCCGGATGGTTTGCCAGAATCTCTTCGAGGCCGACCGATAGTCATGCTCCATGGACTCTCCGAACTCCTCCCAGTCCCGGGTTTTTGCCTCTGCAACAGCCCGGGCCGCGGCACGCTTGGCCTGCCGGTACTGGACAGCTGCCTCAGGAGTCCCCCGAACCATCATGGCTCGATAGGACTCCTTCTTCAGCCTGACAGCATCCCTTACTGCCGGTGTCCACCACCGGGTTCGGGGGTTGCCGCCGGGACCAGCACCAGAGACCTTGCGACCACAGCTACGAGCCGCCGCATCGGCGATTAAAATACAATTAAATTAAAGATAAAAGCTTTAGACTCCTTATTGTGTGCTCTGCTCCACTTTAACAAACACTACTGGTGTATTTATAGTTTATTTCTTGAAGATTGGTTGTTAAAACAATCTTTTCAGCCCTATTACAAAACACTAAATTATATGTATAATTGTATTTCTAATTGTATCCAATTAGAAATACAATTATTTGTCTACAACAAGGACATAATTTTAGTTTTTAGAGCTTGTCATATTCTGTTAAAGGAGATGTCCTCGTCTTGGGGTGAAAACAAAAGAAAAACTTAAAATTCAGGAATGTAAAAGACAATGATTTGATAATAAAATGGAAGTCCAAGGAGAAAATCAAACCAATATCAAACATGGCAAAACAGGGCCAAAACACAAGATGACGAGGAACACTTTAGGGTGGGACAGGAAATCAACAGGGGAATAGGACAGAAAGTTAAACATAAATTAACAGAACTAAAAAAAATAAAACCAGGTACACATCAATCAACAAAAAGACCACACCATGACAGCCACTCCCTCTGTCTTTACTCTCATTTCATACATTGTTCTCCAATTCTCTTCTGCACCTGTGATATTTCAAATGTAAATGTTTCTTAATGAGCCTTGGGTGCCAGACATGATCATACTATATACATCAGACATAAGCGTGTGATTTCCTCTTTAAAGACACGCTGAAGACAGGACACCCGCCCCATGCATGCTGCCATCAATCACCAGTCCAGTGTAAACAGGCTGTGATGGCCATTAGAAAAAAAGGGCTTCTATATTGGGGTCAGCATGTCCAGTCGTTAACCTTTTCAACTGCGATGTATAGCCACGTTGCTTTATTCCAGCTCAGAAAAAAGCAGGAGGAGGGCCAGGCTATAATACAATCTTTGTTCAACCTTTTTTTTTTTGGTCCACCCTCCAAAGGGCACCTCCCTCCCCTCATGCTTTTTTCTTTTTTTTTTTCCTTATTCTTTTCCCTGTCGTCTGAAAATGTGGCCTGCATAAGTGGAGGCAGCTGCTTAAGTGCTACGAGAGGCCGAGCGACAGGGGCAGAGTGGAATTGGAAAGAGAGGGAGGTAAAGGGTCGAAGCGCGCCCAGGAAAACACGCTCTGACTCACACCGAACGCTGTACTGCTGCAGCATCCACGCCTCCCATTCACTCAAGGTCTCTGCTGCTCTCCCTTACACCGCAAATAAGCTACATGCACACGTTTGCCTCCGCGATGGGCTGGGGAAATGGTGATTTATTGATACATGTTACATTGGGAAATGGTTCATTTGTAGTTCCGGCAAAATTGATAATATCATGTGAAAGAACGTGGGATTTGTAGATTTATCCAAACAGAATGACAATAGCATGTTCAGTATTGGATCTCATTGAGCTTCTTATATAGACAAAAAGCTGGGGTACCTAGCTTTCAAAGAATAACATGGACTTGTCATTATCCATCTAACAATAGATCCTCGCTCTCAAAACAGTTTTGTTCTTTCACAAGTTTGCATGTGTTTTTGGGAATCTGTAGATCAGCTTTGTCCGTCAGAACGGTGAAAACGAGAGGACCACCCTCACTCAGATAATAAATACAAATGTAATATGCTTGAAACAGGTTTAGTTGTTTAACCATATCTGGACCAAAGCTGAGAAGAAGTTTTATAACTCAGACAAAACTAAAATGACTTCAGAATTAATTTTAATAGTAATTTAATATTGTACATTTGTCATAAAGTTGTTCTTCTCTGTGCGTTTCAATCTTCAACTTGTTTTGTGATTGGAATTGCATTTGAAAGGTTTTGCAACTTTAATAGTATGGTGTTTGAACATGTCTGGATTTTCAAAAAGGTAAAGTGGAAATTGTAAACCTATTTAGGAGCAGAACGACTCTAAAAACACTAATTACAATATATTAGAAAAAGGCAAGACGACGCAATTTGTATAGCACACACACAAGGCAACTCAAAGTGCTTTAAAACATGAAAAGAAGGACATTCAAATTCTAAATAATTACAGTAAATTGATTTATAAATATTTAAACCTGGGTCAGAATAGTGCGTTTAAGAGTGGAGTTTGTTCTCCCTGAGTGTGTCTAGGTTTCTTCTGTGGGCTCCAGTGTCCAAAACCCTCCAGTCCTGTGGTGGCATTCAGGATGGGTCAAATGCACTGGTCAAATTTCCCTACAGGGACTATAAAGTGTAACTCAATAGAGAAAAAAATAGATATTTGTATTATGCCTCCCAAAATGGAGAATAATAAAAGTAAGCATTTTGGGGGAATCACTGTTCTATCTTTGATCTTTGTTTTTTCTCTAGCGTGAAAATCGAATAAACGACAGATGGTTGAAAGAGTAGCTGTCAACAAATGTCAGGGGAGACCTCTGGAAGTGTCAGGGCAATTTGGCGACGGCTTGTGGCTCTGTCTTCACTCCTTAGTGCACTCGTGGCGGTGAGCCTGCTGCCTAAGAGCACAGCACTATATTCCCGCAGTGGAATTACATAGTGACGGTGATGCAAGTGCGAGCAAAAAGGCCTTTTATGAGCTGTCATTCACGCAGGGAGAAACTGGATCGCAACAAGGCCACCACGGTGCAGCACAGGACAAAAGCTTAATACGGGCTTGTAATTGTTAGAGGAAGAAAAAAAGAAAAAACATGACAAGGTCGAAGCAGCACTGTGGAAAAGTTGATGCGCTGCAGCCTTGGTGTGTATCAGATAACGTTGCAATATGAAAAGGAAATGCAAAAACAATCGTACATCAATATTATATTTATATTTTACATATTAGGGCCAGAACCACAACCAATTCAGTTATCGATAATGTGTTTTTTGAACCTCACAAGCTGAGAAGAGGTTTTAACGACTGCAGAATTAAATGAAAATGTGTTAAGTATTTTATTAAACAACCCAATGTGTATCAATCAATTCAATCAATTTATTTGTATAGCACAATTTGTTCATGGTCTTTATCAAAGTGCTTTAAACGAACAGATTAGATAAATATAGAATCATAAAAAACAAGCAGATGCAAAATGAGCGCTGCCACCTCCATGTGAAGCCAGAGCCTGTCGGGCCTCTGAAGGTAAACAGGACATGGCCTGGTTAGTACTGTGATGGGAGACCTTTGGGAACACCAGGTGCCACAGTGGGACGGATTTAAAGTGCCAAACTGTTGTTGTGTCCTTAGGCAAGACACTTCACCCACATTGCCTTGTAAATGTGCGTAAATGATTGTTGGTAGTCGGAGGGGCCGATGGCACATATGGTTGCCTCTCTTATGTCAGTGTGCCCCAGGGCTACTGTGGCTACAGTAGTAGTCTATCACCACTGTGTACAATGTGAATGAATGCTATATAAAATAAATGCATTACCAGAGTACCAACCAAGTCTACTCTAACAAGATGTTTTCCAGGGGCACATTTTTTCCTCAAATGTACAAAGCAATCCCATATTCACTGACCTTTAGCGATCTGAAATACTAGCCCTATTAAATATAATTCTGGAACCACAAGTAGTGATGTGCTGTCGTTGTTGGACATTCTTGCAGAAGTGATGGCGTTTATTTATCTTGCATGTCTCACATTGGCCACATCTGCATAACAAGTGTAGCTGTGCTGTTGACAAATTACCTGGCTTCATTCCATGACAACAAGAGTGACAGTTTCAAGGCAGCGATAAACGTATAGGGTTGGTAATGATAATTATAGTATGTATCTGTTTTCCACGCCTGCCTACGTATACAAGAACTATTGGCTGTCGGCTTAACTAAATGATCTTGTGTTTTATTTATTATTTGTTATCAATATATTTGACAGTGCTGCTTACGTTTGACCGTATCGCTGGGATTCAATCTGGAACTCGTTCATGAATATTTGGAATAAATAAATAAATGTGCAGAAATTGCAATTTGATCTCCAACAAACAGAACAGGACGATACAGATTAAAAGCAATTTCATAAACCTGGGATGAATAAAACAGCATGTCGTACTAAATGGAAAAACAGCGGGCAATTCAAAAAAATAGTTAATGTTATCTTTATGTTGTGAAATATCTTGTTGGACTGACTTAAAAGGAGAAGTCCAAACGTGACAAGAAAGCAACAACAACTATTTTTCTCAACGGTAATTGGAGGAATCATGTTTTTGGTTTTCTTGCAAAGAATTGATTCAGGCAGATGAATATGACATTTCTGAATAGAGTAATAATGCCGTCATAATAAGCTTTTATCGGCCTGAATGTATATGATATAAACTAGGTTACTATAGGTTATTATAGATACTGTACTTCTGCATTTGACCCATGCCACTAGGGTCTCTCTCAGGAGCAGTGGTCGTCGGGGTCCTGCGTCCAAGGACCATTCCTCCAGATGTTGATGTCCAGGGGCTGGAAGATTTTACTTATTGTACATGTTTTTAGCGGCAGGGGAATTCGGAGCACTAAGAGGAAACGGATGCAGACACAGGGAGAACATGCAAACACATATATCAGCTTTAGCTTCAGCCTATTGCTTTGTCAGACCTTATTTTGTATCTTGTCGCCAAGTGCTTGACATTTTCAGTACATTTTTCACTTAACTTGAACATTTCTGACCAGGATTCGTACCCAGGTCCTTCTTACTGAGAAGTGAAAGTGCTAAATACTGACTTTTAATGTTTATTCAGACTTAATTTAACGAGAAAAGTCCCACTGATATGAGTACGATTTTGACAGAAGCACAGGTCTTTCATATCATACCTACTTTTGTCATGAGATTAAATGCATGTCATGTTTGGCAGTCGGAGCATTGGCCAGATTTCTATATATTCAGTTGTAGCAGTAATGAATTAGTTGCATTGAAACTTATCTTTTTTCAGCCACACTTATCGTTATAGTCACCTGAGATAAGATGATAATGTATCTGAAAACCCTAGTTTAAATACAATGTATTCTTTCTGTAACTTTGTATTTTTGACTTTGTGGAACATTTCATGGATGTACATTCTTGATTCTAAAACTATAAATTCTGTGTGTGAATTATTCTGTTTTTTTTTTAAATTGACTTTTTGGTCCATTATGGATTCATTTATTTTATTTAAATGATAGAAATTCCAAAACACTACAATTTTGTCTAGGAGGCCGATCGTCTATTCTGATTCTATGATATCTACAGGATATTTTATATTTATAAATGTTTTTAAAATGCAGTTTTTACTTGTATATTAGGCGACCAGGTGCCTAGGAAATAAAATGTATAATTGTTATTATTAATAATATTATTCATATTAATATTATCTACAGATGTTTAGATGAAAGTCTAACTAACTCAGTAAGCATTTGTGTCACACTCACCATTTTGAGCAAATAATCAAACAAGTTTGTTGATTGTTAAACTTAGTGACTGAATTCCAGGGGTTCTGAGCTTCAAACTCTATTGTGTATATTGTGGAAATGTCTCAATGGCCTCATGATCTGCTGTGGACTTTTTACAGTCATTAATATAAAATGCAACAAAAATGAGTTGGTGGGGTCAGTAATAATAATACTGACATAAGGAGGGGCGAGTTAAATGGAAAAGATGAGCTTGCGACCCCCCTGGGGCCTAGAACCTGTGCCCCAGGGGGGTCATGTCGATTGTCCTTCTGAGCTGAAGCCATTACATAGTCTACTGAAGAGGCGGTGATAGGGAGGAGGTGGGTTGCTGCTCGACCAGCAGCTGAAACTACATACTGGGGGGCTCTGTTTAAATACAGCCCTGAACAGAGGATTAGCTCAGGTGAGGTTCTGGGCAGCTGAGGCTGATGTTGACAGGTGTGCAGAGGGGGAGGAGCCAGTGTGGTAGACATGGCGTCTCTTTTGGGTCTGAATATATACTCAATATTTGTGTTTATATTTGTGTTTAATCCAAAGAATCGATTTATTGAAAGAATAATCACTCATCATCAAAATCATTGTTTCTTACAGCTCTAATCTGTAACATTACCTTTACTTTCTCCACTTGGACCAGGATGTGATTTGACCATTATACTGTACAGACAAAGACAAAGAGGAGGTCCTAGAAGTTGAGGCCAAACAAATGCCAATTTAAAAGTAGGTTGTGTTTGGACTGTGACCTGAACGTGTTTCCTGGATAATGAACACGCGCTGTACCTGTATTTGACCTCCTCTCTGATCATCTCTTTTCACCGGTCGACAGCTGAACGTTCACTACTGATAATTACTCTACGTGCATTTTACACTGCACCATTAGAACAGCCATGTTTCACACTGGATCACCAACTTAGCTCAATTTAATGAGCTGTAAACAATGAAAGACAAAGCAGATGTTTTGAGTTTGAACAGCGGCTGCAGTTGCCATCAGCTCTCTTCAGTTTGTCTAATCCTAATAAAATTGCATCGCACGCACGATTCATGAATTAAAAGCCAAATCAAATATGAATTAAAAAAATAACAACAGCTTCATCGAATGTCAGTTGTTGCTGGAATAATGAAGGGTTAATGTTTTTCATTTTGTAGCAGTTTGTACTTTCAAGGCTCATAGAATATTATTATGGCTGAGCTTATTCTTCGTTCATAAATATTAATGATCAGCTCTGGGTCAGAGGGCAGTACTTGTCGTAGGATAGGTTATTCAAATGCATCTCTCCTTTTTGATTTTCTGTGATGTAACCAAAACAAAATGTCTGCTTGTATATCCATATGTTATAGTCAAAAGTGGATTTTCTTCCACTTTCACAAATCCACATGGAAACTAAACTACGCAGTCTGAAACTGTTCGAATATTCAATTAAAAACGACACTAAACCAGTTTCAACACCACTTTTCGTCCACTTTTAATTTTCATATTTTAATGAGGTTGGAATCGTTAGAGCAAGCTCTAGGATTATGCAAAGAACAATTCTCTTCAAGTCAACAAAAATACTGTATTGTCTGTTTCTCTTATTCCCCACTAGAGGTTGCTTCCAGTCAGAAGCAGAAGCACTTCTGCTCTGATCAGATATTGATTCATTCTTGTAACAAAATTCTTCTTATGTAACATGTTTACTTCCGCATGCCCTTTATATTCAATATGAATTTCGTATCTAAACTCAAATCACGAGTGTCTCTGAGTACACCAGGGACAGAGAAACAAAAGACTCTCCTCCATTAGTGAGTTCAAGAACAAGTCTCGATGTTGAATCATATTTGTGGAAAGATGCGGGTGCTTGACGCATAGATACAGACTTGATGAAAAGGTCCAAAATCAATACTCAGCATCTGGTAGATAATAT
Organism: Knipowitschia caucasica; assembly: GCA_964034765.1. Classification (NCBI taxonomy): domain Eukaryota; kingdom Metazoa; phylum Chordata; class Actinopteri; order Gobiiformes; family Gobiidae; genus Knipowitschia; species Knipowitschia caucasica. The sequence goes on from OZ035830.1 coordinate 21,749,241, forward strand.
TGAGGTATCTTTTCAAACTATAGAGATAATAAAACACCCATTGTTTATTTTAAAACTTCACTGGAATTGGTTTTTACTTCCCAACTAGTACTTTATATCCTCTATATTTACTACAGTTCTGCTCTGGGGACAAACAACGCATGCAACACAACTCCACTCACTTTGCTGCAGTAACTGTCGGTTGAATATCGGGTCAAACTTATGAACCAATGGCTCTGTGTTTTTATCATTGCATATCTTGTGTACAAACTGTGCAGATCTGTGTTGGCGAATTCAACAATTTTGTAAGGTCCTCCGAGATATCTACTGTTGTGATTTTGGGCTTTACAAGAACACATTGAATTTAATTGAATTCAAAAATAAAAAAAGTGACTGCTGGATCTGGTTCTACAATGTTTAAGTATCGGAACTTGGGGACAAAAAAACCTGATCATCCCTATTTAAGTTCTCTTCATAGATATATACACCAAGCTTCACAGTCGTGCAACTAAAAACTATTTAAGATTTTATTTTTATTTTCATGGATATTGTTGTTAAATCTTCCCTCTTAATTGTTGTATGTTTTTGCAATATTGTTTTGACTCTAACAATGTTGATTCCTTCTCATTTAAATTGTACTTTGCCCAGGATGGAGAATAACGTTTTTACTTCTGGCGTCAGACAATCAACCAATCAGAAAGTAGAATGAACCTACCTTGAGTCTCTGATTTGCGTTGCCAGTTTCAATGCTGAAATCGAGTCGTTGTGCACCAGGACTGTGCCTCTGCTGCTCAGGGAAGAGTTGTGGAGGTTTCTTTGCTCTGGCTGAATTTTATATATTTGTCATGGTGCATTTGTCACGGGGGTACTTTTGCAAGTTTATTCCATTGTGGTTTTACTGCAAACTAATCTGAATCTGTTCATATACAGACAGTTTTGTATGTGACTCTGGAGGGGGATTCTCATAAAGACAGGGGCACGCAATAATAGTTTTTTCTTCTGTGTTTTCCTTTTGAGCTTTGTTTGGTATTTCTTCAATGAAACTGTAAATGCTTTGTTGTTATTGTTGAGTGTATAATCTATGTACTGCTATAAGGTTTAGGACTGGGTGATTTTGGATTATAAAAACATTTCCTTTATGAATTCTATGCTCAATTCAGTTTCAAAACAATGCTTCCAACTTTGACTTTTAACTGTACAGTAAAGTATGCTCTTCTCACATGTATTTGAAACACAAAAAATAATCTAATAAGATAATCTTCAATAAGCTCTTTAGACTATGTTTCCATACGCATATAAATGAAAGATTTTCTGTTGTATACCTTTAAATGAATAAAACATGTATTTGTGTGACATAAAGGCATCAGTGTGCTTTAGACTGGTGTTAAAGTAGAACATACAGATGAGTGAGACAAGAGGCTTGAGAATAGGACTGAATGAAAGTCACATTGTTTTAAAGCTGCCAGGCCCATGGGAGGCCTTTTAACTTATAATTATGTCAGGAGTGTAAGAAAAGAACTGAAAGTAAATGGCACTTTCTATGGAGCAGACATTTACCATAAAATATAGGCCTACACCATAATCATGTAACACTGAAGTGAAAATTCAAAATAATCTGTAACTTTTGAGGAGGACTTTTATACATTATGAAATGAACAAACCTGCCTTTTAATGATATTGAATGTTGTATATGTTTAACGTCTGGCTTTCTCTCACATGATTGAATTACTTTCTCATCACATTCATTCAAGTTTCTCAGTCTCATTCAAGTTTCTCAGTCTCAAAACAGACTTTCAAATACTGGATTTAATGGATGTTTCTGTCTGAAAAAGCCAGGAGCCCAAAGCGTAAAATATTGACTCATGGGACTGCTTCTGACAAGAATGCAAAATATGTTATGTCTCCCTGTAAAAAATGAGCTTTCCACTGGGCCATTCTAGTTTTATTTTGGTCCTCTATTGCCTTCTTCTCTATCTCCAGACAGTGGTTTAGGTTTCCTTTCAAATTTGCTGACACACAAATAAAAAATCTTCAAAAGATTTTGATCCCCTAACCACTAGACCACCAGTAATTTCTAGAAAAAAACCCCACTTACTCTCCCCCAAATCATTTTCTGGAGGAAACCCTGCACTATTCAGCCCTTTAACTCACCTGTTTCTTTAATGGAGGCGGTTCTATTCTGTCTCTGCATGTCTTAGTGCAGTGAGCTGTCAGATTAGAACATACGTAAATGGGTTGATGGATCCACAATACTTTTCTCTTAGTAATGCGTTTCTTGACACTGGGTACATGGCTTCACTGATTGCTTTTCAGAAAGCGGTGCCAGTCGAACTTCACTTTTAGAAACAAAACTGTAGCTTGCAAATTGTAGAACCTGGCACCTTGCTTTGTTATCAACAAGTGCACGCAAGGAAGACAGCACTGTGCAGAGAGATCGGGTCACGTGCTGCTGCTGCTGCTCTGGAGGCGAGGAGGATATGAGCAAACTGTAGACAGTAGATTTGGTCCGGGACATCATCTTATATTTGGTGAGGACATTTTGGTCTTCCCAAAATATTGGCGGGGACATGCCCCCCATGGTACCCACGCAAATCTTCCCCCTTGCCTCCAGAACTGTTTATTGGTTTTGCTGCTCTATTGCTAACACAGATTTTGATTCCCGTGTCTGCATAGGTTTCCACCAGGTGCTCCGGTTTCCCCTACCACTAAAAACATGTACAATAGGTTTTAACATAATGAGTACTGGTGACGGTCGGAGTGAAAAATCTTGGTTCTCCAAAAATATTGTAAAGCGTTTTGTGTCTGTGAAATGTGCTGTATAGATAATAAGACCTACTTTATTCAACCACGGGTAAAGGGGACACATGAGTGGTCCTGAAAATATTCCAATCTTCCTAAATACCTTTAAGACGGCATGTCATCATCTGATTTCTTCACATCATTTTTCAACATTTATTATTGACAAACAAATAAAAGGCACCTGAGCCTTAAGGTGAAGCGTGCTGCCCATGTCCCTGGTGAATACATAGCCAACACGATGGTGCATGCAAAGTGCTCGCACCTGCTGACTGCTGCTTCTTGTTGGCTCACGGTCCATGTTTTCAGTGGTGATGGAAACAGCTGGCACTCTCAGGCTGCTTAAAAGCTCTGTCTCCTCTGAGGACTACCTCCTCTATATCAGCTTTATTTGGCTTTACTCTCAACAGCCAGTGTCAAATGTTCAGCCATTGACCCTCTGCATTATGGGTGATTTTTGAAGGAGACCCCAGATTTAGAGTCTTTGACATGATAGCCTTATTTTGATAATATATAACCAACATTTCTTATTTCATTTCTTTCTTTGATTGATTGAGGTCCACAATAAAAAAGGTGTTTCTATTGTTTTTTCTAGTTCAGAGGTGGGCAATTATTTTCTCCGGGGGGCCACATTGGGTATTGTTTATAGAGGGTCGGTTACCATTTTTTAATTTATTTGAAACAATAAGAGTGCATCATATTTGTGTAAAAGCTACTTCAGTAAAAATATGTCAAAAATGTGTGCATTTGATATTATTGTGAAGATTTTGAAATCTTGGATTAAACCAAAGCTCGGGCAAAAGTTAAAGAGGCCTATAGGTATAGTGGACAGATAAATTCTTTTGATGAATCATTATAAGATAAGATAAGATGTGCTTTATTTATCTCACATAGGAGAAATTTACATGTCATGCAGGATATATATGTACAACAAAAGTGACAAGTGTCAATTGGAAACAGTGTCAAGGTTGCCATTATAGCACTCATGAAGTAGAAGAAAACCTTCATTGGCATTGATTCCCATTCATTTAAATAGGAGAAGACAGTATGAAGTTCGGGAATGGGAAAAGGTCCAATGGCGTTATGGAAACGCGAAAATGGTGAAGGAAGAGTTTTGGAGGGAGTCTTTTTTATGTATTTCTAAATGATTAATGGATAAACAAGTGAAAATTAGACATAGATATTTCTGTTATTCAACTGATGATTGATATAAACTCATTACATGCAGGGTGACATATATCAAGCCTTTGTTTATTAAAACTTTGATTACGGCATACAGTCCATTTGTCTAACTTTGCGTTCCACTTGCACGTGCAAACACAAAAATACACCCGCAAGTAGAAACCAAACTATACTCGGAAAATCTGACTTAAAGGCAAACGAAAATGTGACTTCGATGGTCCCACTTACTGTTCACACAACATATTCCTTAAACCTTAAAATGTTGTAAAATCCTACCCAAAAATCACAAACAGTCTGTCTGTCTGTTTGTGATTTGACAAACAGACAGACAGACTCTGCCAATGACATTACCTCCTTTTATAACAATAGAAACTTGTTTGTTTATGCCCCATGGCCATTCAATTTGCACAAAAGTCGATTTATCTGCAGTGCAGCTATGTGTGGGTTGGACAAAAAATTGTTACAGAGGCATAATTGTTTGAAAATCTTTCATGTATTATTTATTATTTTGCATTACACTTGTGAGCATTTAGACAAATCTCTATTTCATTTTTTTCCAGTGGTATATTTAATAGCCGTTTTTTTTTTTTTTTAGCTTGTATCAATAGTCACAATGAGTGAGATATATACCAGTGTAAACCAGGGGAAGCTAAGCATGATCCAGGTTAATCACTTTATTTCTACCTTCATTTACCGAACACAAGGCCGTGTGTTTACAAGGCAGCTTTAATAAATGCACTATCGCCTTAATCTGCTTTTAATGACAATAGAAGCTAAGGCTAATCAGATGTAATTACACACGAGCCTGGCATTTGAGAGTAATAAATGGACGAAAAGTGGAAAAATAAAAGCCAGACAAATATGTTATAAAAGGGGATACACGCTGGAAGTGCACTCAGAAGGACCCACTGCTGATGACAAATAAAGTGCCGAAATGCAATCATTCTCCTTGGATTGTGTGCGGCGGGTGTTTTTTTAAAGCCTGCATCAACAGCAGTGTGGAGCAGTCGGAGCGGCGGCGGTGTTGGGATATGAGAAGTGGCTGGGGCGTCTTTTGAATGGCTGCCCTGGGCATTGAGCAGAACAAGGCTCACACTGAGCTCCCGGAAATGGCAACACTGTTATTCAGCCCTGGGCTCCAGTGCGCGCATGGGTCACCTCAGCCACCCCCTGGGCCGAGTCCAAAACCCTGTTCTTCTGTCTTTATCCCAACACCGCCACCCCGTCTCCACGTTCCTCTCATCATCGCGTCATTCTCTTTTTTTTCCTTTGCACAAAGATAGTGGAGCAAATACGCCCACATGCTTTCTCACATGCACACACAGAGCAGGGGCCTTGAAGATACACCCGTGTGTGAAGATCACACACTCCTAATGTGTCAGAGCCAGTGTGCGCTGGTTTATTTCTCATATTAATTGGGCTTTATGTGTACTTCTGATATTCTAGATCAACAGTCGTTTTCAGAAAGCTTCAAGGCATACAGCGCAATCATAACCTTCTTTGTTCTATTGTTAGTAATGCTGTTGTGTTCGAGTCCTTTGCTTGTTATGTAAATATCTAGAAAGGAAATATTGCAATTTACTGAGATCTTTTACCTGCTTTAAAACAATACAGTGCAGTATTTTTTAAATAACTTTTACCTGTAAGCTGATTTTTCCATATTTCAGTGGTGCCCAAAGTTGGAGCCGCAGCTAACTTGGTCCTATACAAGAGCTCTCATTTGGGGACATTTGTAAGGAACCTATAGTTTGATTAAATTTCTGCTGAAAACGAGGGCTTGTATCTCAGTAAACCTGAGTTATACTTGTGTCAGGGGAAGGATCATGGTCTCAGTGGTTTTTTACAGTGTCATCCCTCGCATTTTTGCCCTACTAGAAAATACAAACTGCCAGTGGCGGCCGGCCAATAGAGGGCGCTAGGGCGCCGCCCCACCACTCACAACTTGCCATGTTACCTTGAATAAAACGTTAAAAAAAAAAAAAAACATTAAAATATTTTGAAATTTATGTGTGTTTTATTTCAGATGTGGAAGAAATACTTTATAGTTTATGCTGAGTTGGATTGATTAAGCTCATCAGCGTTGTCTGTGTCGGACTGAGGACGTATTTCCGCCTCAGGGCGCAAAAGAAATAAGTCCTTAAGTGGTGACTGGTTAAGTTTTAGGCGTCTGAGTAAGATGGTTAAGGTTAGGGTTAAGGCTGGGTTGGGGTTATGTTATGGGAATAGCTGGTTAAATTTAGGCATTAATAGGTAATTTGTAATATTTACTTCCGCTTCCGTCCCGATTCCGTATATGATCTAGTGCTGACCATTGCGCCCTGAGTCTATGGACTCTCGTTAAAAGTTGTACATGCGCAGTAGCTCCTCTTCAATGCAAGAGATAAGACGATTTGGGGGCGCAGGAGAAGTGCGCCCTGAGGGGGCGGGGTCGCCCGCGACCTGTACTGTCACTGTCTGTGACGTCCGTTTACAGTGATTGACAGGTCAAGCTGTGGGAGTTTGAGACGAACGTAAAGAGACGCAAAATGGAGAACGAGAAAAAGAATAATTCAGTTAGATCACTCAAAACAATACCGTTTGAGGTATTGTTTTTTGTTTATTGAAGGTTGAGGTTAAAGAGCTTGGACCTGATCAGCCAAATATTACCATTAGTCAGCAGTCCAGCGACAGGGGGAGACGGTACACTCGTACTTTTTCCAGGACCTGGTTCAGCGCCAAATCTTGGCTAGCAGCATGTAGCGAGGCTAATGCTTTATTTTGCTTTCCATGCCTCTTGTTTCAAACATCAGGATCTGACCCAGCATGGATCAAGACAGGTATGACTGATCTGAAGCACTTTTTAGAAAAGGCAAAGAAGCATGAGCAGACTGGTATCCACATGCAAAATGCCGTCAAATTAGCTATGTTTGGGAAGATAAATATTTCATTCTCGTGTGAGGCTTCAGTCACAACGGTCAGTGTAAACTTACTTACTGCTGGTATATATCTAGTCATCATATTCATAGCCCCCCCAGTAGAAAATTCCACCAGCCGCCACTGCAAACTGCACTCAGAGAGGCCACCTGCCGCCCAGAAGTGAAGCCAGGACGTTCTTACTGATAGGCAAGAGCATTAACCACTGGACCATGATTCTTCCCATGGCCAAAGACAGATCCCAGTTTTATTCATTCATATCCAGTCCACATATATGTTAAGCTTAGTTGTCTGCTATGATCTAAATGCCCTCCCTCTCTCAGGGAATCATGTGAAAGCTTAAAATGATCTCATCAATGGAGTAAGGTTATATTGCTCCGATCTTGTGAATTTCAGTATTCGACTAGTCGAGGCTACATAAATACATTATTGATGCACTGATCAACACATTTTATGGGAAAGGTTAAGAGAGAAGTTTTTCAGAGAGCTATAAAAAATGTTTTAAAAGTTAAGTTTGCAGAAGCTTGGCCCCAGTTTATTTAATATCAATAATATTTCTAAGAGGACAATGTCATTTAACACTATATTTTCTCTCGCTCTTATCCACTTTTATTTTGCTCCAGCGGGCCTTCTTTGAACTCCACCTGACATTGAATACAAACTAAATGTATGATTTTCAACAGAAGCCTCCCACAGACTGAATACATCCACAGAATTATGGCCCTGGGTTCACGTTTTCAATCGGTCAATCATTACGGGTATTTAGGTGTATGGCTCGATTCCACATGGCATGAACATTGATAGACCGTTTCATGCACTCTACAAAATAACTACTTGTCAAGACCCCAATTCTTCCTTTCCCTCTTGGACATTGGTTTAGTTTATTGCCTGGCAAAAAAACATAAGCTCCATGTTTTTCAAAATTCAGCCATTCAGTTTTTGGTGCAGCATTCTCTAGTGAACAGTTTGTTTATATGTCTTAACTTCATAGTTGATCCATTTAATACTATTTATTAAATTTACAACAATCCAGCCGTACTCGCCGTTTAAACAGCTAGGGTTGAAAAAAGGTTAAATTAAAAATAATCATTGTGGTCTCTAAAATGTAAAAAACTACTAGTCGCTCTTCATCTTAGTTCTCTGCAGCAAATGACTGGGCCCTTGGACAATGCACGTTGAAATAAGATCACATCAGATGGTTTTGCGCATTATACGAGCATAATTTGTGTGAGCGTGTGTGTGTTATAGAATGAGTGATAGAGAAAAGGGTTTCAGCCAATAAGCATTTCCAACTCCTTTTTGTGCATGTGGATTTTGACTTCCTAACAGTGAGGCACTTTGCAGCTCTCGAGTCCAGGCGTGTCCAAACCGGTCCAGAAAAGGGCCGCTGTGGCTGCAGGTTTTCTATCAGACCCAACAGGAGCAGAGTAGACTCCACCCATTTCCTCAAGAGAGTTCAGTCTTATCCTGATGATTTGAGGAAATGGGTGGAGTCTGCTTTGCTCCTGTTGGGTCTGATAGAAAACCAGCAGCCACAGCGGCCCTTTCTGGACTGGTTTGGATACCCCTGCTCTAGTCTATCCACCTTTCTCAAGAATTTTCACGAGCAAAGCCAACTTTTTAGTTTTTTATGTTGATTTTAGTTGTACTATGTAACAGAAGGGAATTGACTTTAATAATAGAGCTTCTTGGGTACAATGTGAAAGCCTGACCCTGTCAGACCTCAGGAGCCTTTGGGTGGATATGGAACAGGTCCTGCCAAAAGAACCCCTTAAATGTTAGCAAACAAGGTTGGGTGCAGCAAGATTGCAGAGAGAGCTACGGCCTAACCTATGACCAGGTTGTTGATACTTTGATTAGCTCCAGTTGCTGCACATGCAGTACCTGCTGTATGCACCTGCTGTATACACCTGCTGTATACACCTGCTGTATACACCTGCTGTATACACCTGCTGCACATACCTGCTGTATACACCTGCTGTGATCCCATTTAAGTTACCTCAGCTTAAACCAACGGTTTGATTCGGTTCAATATTCAGTTGATCCTGATGCATCATAATTCAAATGCAGTCTTTTATAGACAAAATAAAGTAGATTTAGTAATATATTTGGTGAGTTAAAAAACTAAATATTCAAAAGGATTTAGCATATTCATATTTATAATATGAATTAGACTCTATATTAATACATACTAATAATATATTATTTTGTTTAGTCACATAGCATTATAAAACAAAACACATAGGTCTATAATTATCTAAAGATAATAATAGTCATAACGCGGTTAGGGGGCGCTAGTCCAACCAACAAAGTGACTTCTTAACAGCAGAGAAAAGATAAGTGCTTAAAACAAAGAGTAAAGAGAGGGACGTAAGCAGGAATGGAGCTGGTGTTCATGAGACACCGACCCGCAAGTCCTCGGCCAGACAGAGTTTGCGTTTACGGTTCACAGTGTGAGGGTGAGGTTGGTCCTAGCCGTGTTCTGAATCAAACGCAGCTTCAGACTTCTGTGTTGGGCGCTTCTCCCGGACTCGCGGACAATAACAATATTACCCAAAGTGTTATATATATTTGATTATAATATTTTAGGATTAGTTTTGGGGAGTTTTCCTTTATCACACAAAGTTGTGTTTGTAGATTCAAGTAAGACCAAAAAGCAAATCCATTATAATGCAATCCTTCCACGGCTCAACACAATCTCTGTTTTGTTCTTGTCCAGTTTGTGCAAAAAATTTTTCAGGTAAATGTGTGGAAGCTTAAAATGATGCATTCTTCACTTTTCCTTTTTAGAGTGTATGTGAAACTGAGACTTCAGCGTCCATGCAAATTGCTGATATTTAATTCAAGTGAACTTTCCCTACTAGGTCAGGGGAATCCATACATTGTTAAAATAATGTTAAATGTCAAAATATTTAGAAATTAGTATTTATTCCATAGTTTATTCATTGCATCACATCATCAGAGGGTCTGAGGTTTACATATACAGGGTTAATATTTGGACCGAATGACTTTAAACCGGGCAAAACCATTTCAGAAGCCTCCCCCAAGTGTCCGACAGAAAATTGGTGGAATTTTGGCCCACTCCTGAAGTAACTGAGTCTTCTCTGTTACTTTCTTTTCGTATATGAGTTATGTATTTGTATGTGTATTTGGTTTTCCCAGATCTTCCCACACACATTCAATCAGACTTTATTCAATTGGCCACTCCTACATCGTGACCATGTTGTCCTTCAGCCCTTTTTGTGCAAGATTGGAAGTGTGCTTTGGGTCATTGTCCAATTGGAAAATACAATTAACTAAGCGTCAACTTATTCACTGATGTTTTGAGAGTAGAAAATATCCACGTTATTTTCCTTTTCACGATGCCACCAATGCAGCAAAACACCCTAACAGCAATATCTATAAATGAATGTTAATATTCTAAGCAAATGTATGAGAGACCTGCATTCAGGTTTTGACCTTTATTTAACCAGATTATTGCAATGAGATTCAGAATCTCTTTTTGAGTAGAGTCCTGGTTCAGATGAATCTGAATAAAATTTTAGAGTTGACAATTTGACAAAGAATTTCACCAAACTACAGTAGATGATATGAGCAAAGGTCCAGTGCATGAGCAGCGAACACATTATATAGGGTTACAAGTGTCCGCTAGTAAGTTTACATGTAACATTGACAATAATGTGCATTTTAGAGATATTTTAATTGAATGTCCCGTGCTAACCAGTCCAAATCAGTAACTATTATATATAAATATGTAAATAGAAAAAATTGTCCAAGCTTTGCTGATGCCTAGTAAGCCTTTCCACTTGCCACAAAAAACTGATTTTTGTTTATATTTGGGTAAATATAGAAACAATTGCATCTCGATTTGTTATTGTCGTAGGAAACTATTCATACATTAGCTAGTAGTTAGGAGGTGAAGTTGAGCTGTCACACTGAACACTTTGAACCTATATTAGTATTTATTATTATGTTTTCATTGCATCACTCACAATCATTTTTAATTGACAAATTACAACTGCATTCTTCTCTCCTTTATGTTTCGGTGTCTGTACTGCCAGCACATTGAGTGTATGTTTTCATTCCTAATGGGAGGCATAATAAGGCACATCTTTGACGCTCTAGGGTTCAAAACAACAGTAGCGTAATTTTCACTCTGCTGCATCTTCTTTCCTCTCCTCTCGACTCTCAATTGAATTTGAATGCCATGCTTTTAGAGCATGGGTTGTTTTATTACGGGCTGTGCCAGGCTCCCTTTCTTTCATCATGCTCTAACCAGCTCCCCTGTCCAACTTTATGAGCAGTGATTTCTGTACCTCTCCGTTAGACAGGCAATTTTGGCTGTCTCTCTCATCGTCTGGTCTTTAAGATGTTGGTATTGGTTTTGACAAGCAAGCTCACCCCGCTTACCTGGGCTGTCGGAGATTCTGGACCATATGCTAATGTGCATTACTCAAAGAAAGTGATGCATCTACAGGTGTTTCCACAGTGACGGGGATTTAACACAGAGTCCTGGACCTCATTGACCTCCCACAGGGGGTTGGGTGATTGTGCTGCCTCCGGGGCCTATATGCAGTCTGTATTAATATCCTCATGACAGGGATGTACTGTGGACAAATGTATGGGTCACATGCATAAAGGCGCTCTCATGGATAATGTGCTGTCATATTACAGGATGATCATACTGCTGCAGAAAATGAATAGAGTTCAACTTCAGCTTCTGGGAAGCAGGTGGCATTGTCTGGTAATATACAACATTAGGGCAGTGCAATGAATATATTGTAAACTCTGGAATATAACCCTGAAACCCACCCAGATGTTATATTCCAGAGGAGAACATTCATACTCTACAAAAAATAGGCCTGGGCCAACACAGGATTTGAAACCTTCTTGCTGTGAGGCGTGGGCGCTACCCACTCAGCTTCGGTGTTTACATGTTAGCAAAACAAAGCTAGCTCTAATTAGCATCTGCAGTTTCTTGTTTATCAGTGCACATTTCCAGCGCACAAGTATTTATCAGTCAAACCAGTATATTTTAATGTCCATGTAAAAATGTAGCCCTGTCTAGCACAATTCTGCTTGGTTTATTTTTGCTTTTATATGTTGTATAAACCTGCACCCTGCAAATTGAAGTCATTGTTGAGAGTGCATCATCCAGACAGTGCACATGTGTATATTAAACTTAGCTTTCTGACAGAATCAATCCTCTAAATCAGTTACAACAGCTGCAAATGTTACAACGTACAAAGATGATCAGAGTGGTTCTTGTTTTTCATGCTAACATTGCTGATACTGCTTACGTATGCTCTGCGACAGGGGTGTAAAACCCATCCTCAAAGGGTCTGTGTGGCTGCAGATTTTCCTTTCAAACGTAGCAGGAGCACAGCAGACTCCACCCATTTCCTTAACCTGAAGCCCAGAGGAAATGGGAGGAGTCAAGTGTTCTTCTGCTTGCTTGGAAATCTTCGTTTTCTTATTTTCTTAAATCCTCAGGTGTTAAAGCCACAGGATTTAACCATTTTGACTCCCTGCACTGCTCCATAACTCTGAGATTTAAAAACAACGCTAGCGAGTGAATCATTAGTGGCAGCCCTATACAAAACATATCTGACATTCATTTTGTTTTTGTTTGACGTTAGTAGTCAATCCGTACAATAGTCTGCGTTCTGTTGATACAAAACTGCGGAGCTATTCATACACAGTGATAATGATGTCTCTCTCTCTCTCCCCAACACTGTTTTCCTGTTGCACTCACTAAGTAGAGGGCTTTGCATGATTGCCTGGTTGAGTGTTTCTCCTTGACGCTGCATAGCTATTGTCCACTTCATCTGCGTAATTGTATGCATGAAGTTTTTCCCTTGTAAATCCCAGCTGTTGGCAGGTCTCCGTATTGTGCTTTCTCTTAAGCCATTTTCTAAAGGACTATTGGTTTCCCTTAAGCTGGCAACCATCATGAGAGATAACATGAAAAGGAAGCGAGGTATAGGTCTATTTTTTATTGGATGAGGGAATGCAGCATTTGTCCTATCCGCTGCTCAAACGGATAGTAGCTGTGTGGAATAAAAGGAGAAGCTTCTTTCTCTATCACACTCCATCAGCATTATTTACCAGACCTGCCAGTTGCTTTGTACGCCACCTCTCGCTGCCAAGTAGGCGACTGGCGTTGGACCAGGGGCTAGTGACAACAGGCGACAGTGGAAAGCAAGGAGAGGGCTGTGTGACGAAGCCAAGTCTATTCATTCCCTGCAGAGACACAAAACTCACTCTGCTTAGAGGAAAACACATGGCTTTTTATGGATGTTTTTTATCATACGCTTTGGTGGATTTAAAGCCATCACAACATACTAAAGGCTATCTGGATGTTTGAACTGTAGGTGTGGAGGATTTCATTCTTATTCTTCTTATAATAAAAACAATAATAATAATAATCATAATAATCATAATAATCATCTTTATTTAGCATTACCATCATTATTATTGACAATATTCAATCATTTGTTTTTGTTTGTATCATTTAGATGAATAACACATATTGATATGTACTTTTGTATCTTCTAAGCAGTTCCCCTCTATAGAGTATTGAGCTAAGTCAGAAGATGTGTCATTTGTCATCTGAGGCCAATCTTCCATCAATCACTAAACCTATGGACACATCAGCACTAAGGGCTTGGAACAGAAAAGCATTTTTCCCCCCAGTGCATGTCACAGATGGTGGGAAAGCCTTTGTAATGCTAATATAATATCACACTGTGTCGGCCAGGCTCTGCTGTCCGCTCTGTGTACAAGCACCATGGCAGTGGACTGATTTACCAGTATGGAGAGAAAAAGACCTCCCCCGGCTCACAATGAAAAGGCTGCGTGGTCCATGGGTCCTGCTGTTCGGCATGCTGCGTGCGGGTCCGCCTTGACTTTATTGATTCAGCACTTGGACCAGTCTTCTACTGTTAATTAACAGTCCCATTGTGTAAGCTTAAATACATAGAAATATTGTCTAAGGACGAAGCATCATAACAGCCTTGCATTATTGTCCGACAGCACCATAACTGGTTTTCAATATGAAAAGTAAGCTGATGCTTTTGCAAAATCTAACATTTCATAAAGTGTTATTGCACATTCATCTCAGGTTATAACATTTCCATAAATAGTGTGTGTTAAAATGATGTTTGTATCAGCTCTGTCTGTCTCCCTCACCTGGCTTAGTGTGATGTTGTGGCTCTCCAGCCATTTTAACACCACCTCCCCAATAACAGCCAATTGCAGACCACTTCCTCCAGTTTGAGCCAATGACTTGTGACAGGGAGTCAGCAGCAGAGTATGATGTCTTCCTCTGGCTTCACTACGTCACATTGTTGTCTATTTGATTTCTATAGCTCATCCCCGGTGTTAGACTCACAAGGGGAGCGTTTCATATCCGTGCTGAGAGAAGAAGGGGATCTTGTCTATCTGAAAGAGCATGCAGGATTAAGGGGGTTATTTCCCCAGAGGGAGGGGGTATCACAGTGAGTGTCACTCAGGCAGCATTGCTCTGCATGTTATCGGGAAGGCCCTGCTCACTCTTCCTCTGCTAACATGTCAGCAAGTAATCCTGTGGTTTTCACATTTTTCTGATTTTTCCCTTTTTCTATCTTGCCCGCCTCTTCTTCTGTGTCACTGATATCTCATTGCTGTGCCTTGGTTTTCCCCCTGCTGGTTCAGTGCTGCCCTACAGGGAATTGAATTGCCTGGTTTGGAGAATGGTTGTTATTCCAATCACACCTCTGATGTAGCGACGGTCCAGTAAAGTACAGAATAATTGGCAGGTTCCAGCAGCTCCAGACAGCCGTGCTATTTGAGAGTGTGTACGCATGTATTTGAGCGTGATGAAAGCAGGCTGCTTTTCTGCACTGTTCAGAGGTCATTCTATTAATTACTGCCTTTTGTGTTGCATGCTTGTACACTCTCTCTTCGGACTTTGTGATGCTCTGTTTGTGGCCTCAACATGACAAATATTACATTTGCAGATGATAATTAAGTGAAACCCAACAATTATTTACATTGTCTTGTTGGCTCGCAGCTCAAACAAAAAGGGACAGTATGTAATATGTACTCTGGTTTAATGAAGTCATCACAATTGCAATTGAACCTTTGTTTCCAAAATCTTCCTGTCTGTGACACATGTAGCTCCTAAGCACTGATTACACATGCAAACCACCTGCTGGAGTTTAGCTAGAAACAGTACAAACTCTGTGCATTGAATAAGACTATTTTTTTTTTTTTTAACCTGCTTTCATGTATAGATACATGTGTGGTGCCATATGAATTTTGTTATATTTAACTGGCAACCCCAATGGGAGCCTCATTCTTCTTTCTGATTGGATAATCTTTTTGAAAATGTCCACCATCACTATTTCTAAAAGGAAAAAAAACTCCACAGAAAAGGCCAAATATCATTTGTACAGGTTGACCTATGATCTGGGGACAGGCTGTGGGATGAGTAAGGGATCTCTTAATCTCTTAATATCAAATATGTAGATGTGATTATAAAGGAAAATCTTACACACTGTCCCTCTGACTAATTGAGCTATGGTTTTAATGTAGCTTTTATTACATATATAACATTTTCTACTTGTTCAGAACTGATATTTGGTAAACACATACACACTTCTAATTAACTGGGGGTTGCCTGGGGTCAGATGTCAAAGGTAATTTGTTCCCATGCGCCCGGAGGAAGCCGCTGACTGATGGGACTCCAGGGTGAGCACTGATACACATCAATGGAGCCACGCAGGGCAGCTAATCAAGCATGTGTGCTATAGGTCTGAGGACAAGTATCAGAGAAATAAAGTGACCCTATCTGTTGGCCAACACATTGACCCACACTCCTAATGGAACATGCCTCCCATAGGTGCTGGGAAGCATTGATCAGCGTTTGGTGTCATTGGTGCTACACAAGTTTTTTATATCCTTGTTCTTTTGCTGAAGGCAGGTTTGTGCATGCCATGGCTGCTTACAGTTGATGGTATTTTCTATAAGAGACATATTCTTGTTATTATGTTTTGCCTTTAACCATGTAAAAAAATTCCGTTATTTAAAACAGACCTGAAGTTGTGTTTCGATCCATCCACGCTATTATCATTTTATGGTGCAAATGTAGCTCTTTCTGTTTTAAAGCTCCTGTTTCAGCCCTGTTATAGTAATTGCACCACTTTGGCCTCACACTCAAACAAATATATTTCCCACAAATCAATTCAGGTGAATTGACGCTCTTTACAATTGCATGACTATGTTTGCAGCTGTTACATTTTTGAACTTGGAAAAAAACATACCTCCTCCCTCTGGTGGTCGCATCAATAGTTACAGGAGAAATCATTTTAACCCTTCATACATGTTTACCCATATGTTTTCTACTTACAGTATTGTTTTACATTCTAAAACATGAAGACAAAATAAATATTATCGTGATCAAAAATGCGTAATATAACTTCTTTAAAGATCTGTCTTTGCTTATTTGAGCAGTGCCTTTGACCTGTCTTACACCACCTTATAGAATCTCTGGAGAGGATTTATGAGCAGACACAGACGCAGAGTGCAATATTGTAGTCACATAAGAGGAACAGCAAGATTCCAATGACAGGAGCAGAGAGAGACCTTGGTGTCTGTTCACTTTCATGAAGGACACACAAACATGTACATACTTATATTCAGTGGGAAAGACTAGTACCTGAGAAAAGCTTTGGCACTGAAAACTACATAAATGTCCATTATTCTGGTGATTATGCGTGAGACATGGAACAAGTGGTAATAAAATATATTGATCTCCTTAGCCAATAATGTGTCTGGCAGGCTTTGTTGTGGCAGAAGCAGGCATTGACGGAGTGCTGTTGTGCGCTTGTAAACCTGCAGGACATTATGTCACTGTATTAGCGCTGATCACCGCAGCAGAGGGCCCCCACCCCCACTGCCTCATTTAGATTCTGCAAAGCAAATGAAGCATTGTGTTAATAAATGAACCTGTTGAAAATATGATAATTGTAATCCAGTTGGCTGACCTTTTCTATTGTGATAAAGATTATTGGACGCCAGTTCTGCATGAATGCGTCGAAGGGGGTGGTCACTGGGAGTTTTAACTCCATGTTGGTTGGGGTTGGGTGCTTCTTCTGTGTTTATCTGCAGTTACTCACATCAGCATCTTTTTTAAATTGTAAGTGAGTGGGAGCACTGTTTGCAATATGTCTATGGTGAATAAATGTGTGCACACTGAACTGCTTCTATGCCTCATTAAAACACAGTCTGTGTCAAGACTGACCCTTCAAGAGCAGTGGGTGGACCAAATACCGCTCTGTGCAAATAAATGCACAAGTTCAATGTGCTGCATATGTTACAACGTATAGTCTGGAGCCTCTCTGATGTCCCGTTTCTCTCACATGCACAAACTTAATTTGGCACATAGGCTGTGCTTGTTAAAGCCACTTTGAGCCATAACTGCACTGAGTGAAAATAACCACAGGACCATTTATGTTGCTTATTTGATGAATGTACAGATAAAACTCGACAATTTGGATATTGTTCAAGTCTGTCTGTGATTATGTCTGAGTATCATGACTGTAAAGCCATAATATCCACATTATAAAAAACCTTAACATATTTCACTTTGCATGTGATGAGTCTGTTTCATGCATAAGTTTCATATGTTTGATGAATTACAGAAACAAAGGAACTTTTTAACATATTAGAATTATTAGAGTTTCACCTGCACACACACACACACACACACACACACACACACACGCACATAATTATTATTGATAGGGTTTATCTATTGCCTTTATGTCATTTTGTTTGGGCTTGAGCTTGAGCTGCCTCCACGATTTGCAGAATGTGCAATAGCATGTGGCTCCTCCCACACAGAGGCTGTTACCATGTGTGGTGTTTGGATAAATGGACAGTATTTATAGTATTTAAATATTAAACTATTAGAAGATTGTAGCCTCGAGGTACATATATTGACGTGATTGGTTATTTTTTCCATAATTGCATTATATCACATCAGTGCTTTTTTAAAATGGCAGTGTTCCGCTTTGATGTGGCAGACATAATACATGTCTCCAACAGCATTAAGTGATTTTACTGTAAAATGGGCAATATATGACTTTCAACAGCTCATACAGCATACTAATGAGGCTGAGCGATCTGGGGAGAAAACTGGTTTGACACAAAAGCAATATTTTTAGTTTGATCATGAAAAACAACCCTTGGAATATACCACTCTGTTTAAAAATTTAACTCAAGCTACATTGTATATAACATGCATAAATTATACTCAGATTGTAGCCCTACAAATGAATAGTTAATTTGCAAAAAAACGGGTAAATGCCATTGGAAACATGTTTAAAAGGCTTACCAACTGCCCTTTATCAGGTAGTTTTGTGAAAAGCGAGATCTATTTTAGTGCCATACAAATAAAGTTTCACTCCTTCTTGAGCAAATCCTTTCAACATTTCTGCCAATAACAAAACATGTGGAAGATTGTAAAGACAGGAATACATTTTTTTGGCGTCTTTCAAAAGGACCATATTTGTTTTTGCAAATGTGTCATGCCTGTGCCCTACATTAGGACTTACATTTTACTCAAAATTATAACGATCAGAAGCAGAATATGACAGAAATGGAATTCTAGGGAAAGGACTGAAGCAGGGGGTCCTGGAGCTACACAGACACTTAACTTAATATATCTGTGGATTTAAGACAGACATGTGAAAAGCTATGACACAGGAGCGAACAGAGGCTTTTTAACAGCATTTTATTCTTTCTTATTGAGCTCATCGTCAAGTGCCTGCCCCGGTATCTCCCCCACCCCCCGCTTTGAGAAGCACCAGGCTACATAGATGCATGTAAGCATGGATGCCATACCTTGTTTCTCATTACCACCAGTGCAGTGGCCCGGAGCTGCTTTCTCCTGCTCCACTGGGACAGCTGATGAGGCCTGACTATGTGACCTTTAACAACCTAATCAACTTTTAACACCTTGCCTACTGCCTGCTTATTGCCATTCTTCTGTCTGCCACTCACTCACGGGGCACTGTCCACTTAGACACCCTCCACCTTTTGTTGCACGAGAGGCCATCTTTATGCTCTTTTGTATTACGCACCTAAATGAAGCTCCATTGTAAATCACACACACGGCAGCTGCGTTCTTTAAACCACGTTATTATTATCTTCCTCTGTCTCGCTGCTCCCTCCTAACCTCGGCGTTACTTTTTCCTCCTAATTCTGCTTTTGACTTATGCTAATAGAAACAGAAACATGCCAATAGCAGCAGCAGCACCCACTGCGGCTGTTAACTGCCAGTAGGAAGCTTGATGCTTAAATTGTGCTTCTTCTCAGTGTCGAAAAATTGACCAATCCATCCGGTTTTAAAGCGTTTTGTTTGGTTTGCAATGTAATGACTGGCCGGACAGTTAAGTGAGTCCTTTTTTAGTTTTTGCACTTAAGTCATTTTATGCTTTTTATATAGCGCCTTTCACTGACCAGAGTCACAAATGCTTTACAAATGTGTCTCACTTCACACATAGATGGAAGCAAGGCCACCATACAGACCTATTGAATATGTTTATAGTGGTACTAGGGAAAACTGGAGCACCCAGAGAAACCTAGGCAGACCAGGGGAGAACATGCAAACTCCACACAGAAAGGCATGAAGGTGGAATCGAACACAAGACCTTCTTGCTGATCTACATCATTGTGTCATGAACGCAGATTCAGTTAAGCACAATGCATAACATTTATGTATGAAATGTGCTATATAGATACATGTCCTTCCTTCCCTCACATTATAAGTGACACACATTACAAAGTTATGCCCTCAGCCAACGTATAAGCATTTATTTTGAACCACTGATGCATAAGGTTTGGATACCACTGGAAAGAGAGTATGTTGAGTTTTATTTCTTTGTTTTCTTTTCTTTTCGAGCCACGTCTTTGACATTTAATGGAAGCAGTTAACCTGAAGAAATTGTCCTTTATGAATTACAGCTGACACATTTGCATGTGGACATTTAACATGACCTTACAAAGAATGTTGTTTGATCCAATGATTTCTATTTAAACAGTTTGAGCTGGGAATGCCAGCACTTTACATAACGACACAATTCCATGAGTTTATCCTAATGTCACTCTATGAAGTCATTGTTTAGAATTAATATATTGTCTTGTGCTTCCTGGAGCTGATTTAGCTCTTTATTACCATTACCAATACATAATTGCTCCATATTGGCTGGTAACCAGAGTCTACAAAATGTTTTTTTCTACTTTGTAAACCAAGCTCTTGTTGTTTTTCTTTCCAAACCAGAGCTAACTGCTAAGTAGGAGGGACTTGGCTGGTCCAAAGCTCACCGCTGCAAGATTAATCACGAACCAATTTTAATTTTAGAGGCTGCTATTAGCAGATCGCAAAGACCGCAATTATTCATCTGACGTCATTTAAAAAAATGCAAATACTTTTCTTTCAGCTTCATATTTTCTCTAAATATTAAATTGGCATGATAGTTGTACTGCTTTTTTAGCTGTTTTTTTTCTTAATGTCCAGAAAAATTAACTAAAAATAACAAATGTTATTCCATTATATACAAATGCGGATAAAGCTCTAAAACTGGTTTTGAAACACTAGAATCACTGCAAAATAAGACAACTGGCATTTCACAAGCTTTAGTGCATTTTGACCGTTTTAAAATGATGCGTGTTAACCAAAATTAAAAGTCTTTATTATTGATCGTAATCTCAGTCAAATGTGTCTCCATTTGAATGCACTGTACCTATGTATCTATTTTTGAAGTTTTAGTTTTCCCTCAGAGATGAATAATGTTCAATTTAAGCCTCATTCCACCATCAAAACAGAACAAACAAATGGAATCACAATGGTAATCTGAAAATTTCTTTCAAAATTCTGCAGCCGACTTCACGTAGACTGTGGCGTCACGCTGTGCAGTCATAGTGTCTCACAGACGGCATCAGTTTTGTGAAGAAAACATAATTAAGAAGACATTTGATGACAATCCACGTCCTTCAATTCCGTGCCTCGTGTCAATGATCGACAAAGTATTTATAAATTGCTGAGTTTATACATGGAACCTCTGAGAGCGCCGCAACCAGAGGGCGTTACACAAATTTGTCGCTATGGAAACCTTGGAGTCCTGCTAATGTTGATGTTTTTGTTTTTCAGTTCCAATTTTGTTTTCAGATAGGGATATTTTTAAAAGCCTCTAAGAACTGTTTTTCCCTGTGAGCAATGACAGAACACAGACTTTATCTAGTTACAATTTTAGATATTTGATAAATGTGTCTGTTTATCCACAATTAGTAATATGACTTTTGTTAAAGGAAGTTATTTATATTTCTTTGAATTTTATTTGACTTTGTTTTATTTCAAGGATATATTTACAGTACTATTCTGTATGCTGTGTATGGAAAAGTTTGTGTACCCCTGTCAGTTTTTAAGATTCACTTTTATAAGTCATTGGTTTCTTGGATACGAAATGTCAGTTAAATATATCATACAGAAGACAAACAGTGATATTTGAGTAGGGAAATAAAGTGTGTATCATTCGTAGAAAGTGTGCAAGAATAAATTAAACCAAATTAGGCAAAACTGTTAGCATACCCCTGTATATGCTACATGCTACATTAGAGATGTCGTGATGTAGAGGCTTAAAGCTGGGGTCTCTAACTTTTTTGTTTCATGGATATACATGTTGTTTGACCCAACAGAAAGATATTTGTAAAAGTAAAAATACAACCAATCAGACCACAAAATACTGTCCTTATCTTTTGCATACTTGTAAGAAAGGGCCTTTTGAGTCATTACTTGATGCTTAGGGCTGAGAACTGAGATCTGATTGGTTAAGTCAGAGTGGTCCTCTCTTTTTCCCTTTTCAGGCAGTAAAAGTTGACGAAAGAATGAAAGATGAGACAGAGGCCAAAACATATAGGACATGCTAAGTTACAAAACGTAACTACAGTTCTACGAATGGATGAAACTATATATATTTTTTATACAGTTCCATTCTTGTGTTTTAGGCATAGACTGTAAATATTTCAGGCACCCCAGATTTTGTCTTGTGTATATAGTAGTTATTTTTTCTTGCAGTTCGATTTAAAATGTTGTTTTTGCGCGGGCGCCGAGAGCTGCCAGTGGCTCCAAGCGAACAGCATCTCTAATCGTTCACATCACCTCTGCTGGTTTGTGCAGGGCTGATAAAAATCCGGCTCTAATCCTGATCCACAGTGAATCTCCACCTATCTGGCGCTTCCCGGCCTCTTAAGCAGCGCGTGATTGACAATGATTATCTGGAGTGGATAGTGTATCTTTGAGATCGGTGTGGCCATGTCGCAGATTTTTGGGAGAGGCGGCTTGATCAAATACAGAGGAAACAGCTGACAGAAGATGTGCACAGGGCCAGGGGCAGGTAGAAGCGGCGTGCATTAAGATGTACAGATAAGAAGGGGATTTTGGGTCGCACCGTGGGACAGAATCATTGAAAGGATTCTCAGCTGCTCCATGGAGAAAATGGTATTGGTTTGTTGGTTTTGTGTTCGTTTGAGATAGGGCTCCGCCAAATTGAGACGTAAAGCTGTGGTTCAATATTGCGAGTTTACCTTTGAACTAATTTACAAAAGGATTTCGGGTTCAAAGCACGGTTGGAAAACCTGCAAGAATGTTTTTATTGCCCCTGGAAATATCTTCAGTTATGATCAAGTATACGTTAATATGGGTACTGAAGTATGTTTTATATTAATTTTGAGAGTTTGTGTGTGCGTGTGTGTGTATTTTTATTGTGCTAGAGTTGGGCTTCTGTCAGAGCAGAGTTGAGGGAGTCAGAGTTATAAGACCATAAAGTTAGTAGCTATAGGATGCACATTGTTATCGGTTAATATTGGTTAATGAGTCCTGACGCTGATCCCTGTACATCACTGTTTCTGACAATTTTTTTCTTAGTGCTGTTTATTTGTTTCTGTGTTTAACTTTGAAAGTTTCAGTAATATTGTTTTGTAGCAATGCTTTTCCGCTGCATCACCATCAATATGTGTCAGGCCGACAGAAGTGGCCTGACAGCAGCAAAATATTTGGTTTGGCTGCTTCTTTGTCTGATGAGCTTTAATTATTAGTGATGACTTTACTCAGCCAGGCGAGTAAAGTCATCACCAGGGTTTGTTTGTCTGTCTGTTAGTCAGCAAGATAACTCAAAAGGTTAAAGGATTTTTCTACATTTTTTTGGTTCCTTTTTTCAGTAGAAACAAATTCATTAATTTTGGAGGTGATACCAATCAGCACCTGGATTCAGCAATGTCAGAAAGGAATGGAACTGCGCCTCTTGGTGGAGGTTTGTGCTCTTCAAGTGCTTTTCTAGGTTTATAATTATATATCAATTATATATAGATGATGTGATGTTCAAAATAACATTTTTTAAGTCATAATATATATCGACCTGATAGATCCATGATCGCAGCACTATCATCTTCACTAAATACATCATGTGTGTTTTTGTTTACAGTTTTTTTAAAATAATTTTGTAGTTCCAAAAATTGTATTAGCAACTTCCCGAGTGAGCACGAGGTCATGATACAATTTGGTACTATACACCATTTGTCGGCTTTAAACCCAAATAATGGCAAGGCAAGGCAAGGCAAGTTTATTTATATAGCACAATTCATACACAAGGCAATTCAAAGTGCTGAACAAAACAAGAAAGCATTAAAATCATAAATAATCACAGAACATTAAAAAGAAAGATAAAAATATAAAATCCCTCAGTTGTATGCACAGCTAAACAGAACTGTCTTTAACCTGGTTTTAAACATTGTCATTGAGGAGGCCTGTCTCACATCTTCAGGAAGACTGTTCCAGATTTTAGCAGCATGAATCTGAAAAGCAGCCTCCCCATGTTTAGTCCTGACTCTGGGCACTAACAGGAGTCCAGTCCCTGTGCTCCTCAGAGTCCGGGCTGGTTCATATGGGACTAACATGTCACTAATATAGCGGACTTCTTCAGGGAATGAATTCTCGGACCGCGCGTTGGAGATTTATAACTTATGGGTGTGGTTAGCTACACCCTAATCCTGATACTAACTCATAAACAATCTATGGTCTGCTTGATGTACTCAAGAAGCCATTTTTGTGAGGAAACAAAAACAAAACAAAACAAACAAACAAAAACCTTCTCTTAACAGAGGAGGAGGGTTAAGATTTGTTTTGCCTCGCATCTATGACGACATCCTAAAAACAACGCCCTAACTTGGGACAAGGTCAGTGACATGCTAATGAGTTAGGAGGGGTGAAACCTGCACTCCACTTGAGCATCCCAGCAGACAATAGGTCTGTGACATGCTAATGAGTTAGGGTTGTTAGCCTCAGCAGGGTCGTTAGACCTGCTCCCTTCTACATCAAGCAGACCTTAGATTGTTTATGAGTTAGTATCAGAATTAGGGTGTGGCTAACCACACCCATAGGTTATAAATCTCCAACGCGCGGTCCGAGAATTCATTCCATGAAGCTAGTTTGAGGACGAAACGTCGGGAAAACTTGCTAAGAAGTACAGATGATGGGTGAGAAACCTTCCTTTGCTTTGACTAATCCCTGTACGACTGAGAGCTTACACAAACATGTCACTAATATATTTTGGTGCGAGGCCATGGAGAGACTTGTACACAAGCAGAGCTGTTTTAAAGTCTATTCTCTGAGCCACAGGAAGCCAGTGCAGAGACCTGAGGACTGGACTAATGTGGTCGTACTTCCTGGTTCTCGTCAGGACTCGAGCTGCTGCATTTTGAATGTACTGCAGCTGCTTTACAGCCGAATAATGAATCACCAAAGTCACCAAAACAAGTGACGAGATCCCAGCTCTGAGATAACGTGAGTTAGCACTTTTAAAATAGTGTATATTTAAGGAAGATTACAGTTTATCCTAATCCAAATGTGTTGAAGTTGTCTATAATAGCAGATCTGTCTATAATAGCCCCAAGATATTTACCCAAAGATGAAAGATCTCCCAGAAGTTGTGAGGTGGCGATGATGCATGTTTTATGTGCGTGTGCAGTGGGCTGGATGTGTCAGGCCCTCAGAGGAGGAGAGCAGCCACATATCAGCAGTGAGGATGCCTGTTGACCTTCAGCCGAACAATAGTCCTGTTTGCGAAAGGGAAAGACGAGAGGAGGAGGAGGAGGAGGAGGAGGGGAAAGACACAGCCCCACTCTGATAAAGCTAAATGTTATTATAAATATTCTGTTCTCTTTCTCAACTTAAAGGGACCGTATGCAATATGCACTCTCAGTGGTCTAATTAAGTCATTACAATTACAATCACACTTTTGTTGCCAACCCACAGAAGTTTTTCTCTAAATGTAAAAAGTTAATTTTGTCTTCTTTTGTTTAAGGCTTAGGTTTTTTTAAATAAGACAAAAACATGCAAAGAAGCTAGTACTGCTTATTACAAGAACCCCCAAAGCTTTAGTTTTTTTCTGAATTTAAATGAAGTCATGTTATACTAGCCATGATATAATGTTGTTTGTGATGTTGCTGGAATATACACACGGCGCATGAGAAGCACGCTGTAAAAATAGAAAGCGTTTGGCAGGGGGCCCTCACAAAGCTCAGCATGGCGTCAGAAGGGCGTCTCTGCATTGATAAAAGGCCTTTGACGTCCGTGTATTTGCTGCGGCTGGTTTTATGTAATTACTCCAAAAACTGTCACCACAACGGCATACACAAAAATCTGCGAAAACTGCGAGGCCATGAAAGGTATCAGCATTAGAACAAGGACCCACTGTATTACATATGACTACTTATTTTTGTATCTCCTGTCATTTTTTGTTTGTGAATATGCCATTCATAAAAGAACGATACAGCCAAAACCAGCTAAATTAAGCTACCTTAATGGCACATATAAAATTATCTGTCTATCCTTTCCTGCTGCTGTCAGACTGTACAATGAGAGCTGCTGAGCCTGTATATGTCATCGAATCTGTAAATAGTAAATACTGCAATGTGCAATAGTGCAGTTTTAGCATGGCCACTGAATGTCACTGTATTTAATTATTATCCTGCCAGATATGTATATAATGTACTCTCCTCTTATCTTATCTTATAATAAAAGCTTTAACAGATTGAATGCATTCCTACAACACTATCCACATCATCTACACAAAAACGTGAAAAAGACACTGTCAAAAATGAACCCTGTACCATGAACCATTTTTTTCTTTATTAAATTATTGGCCATTATTATGTCATCAGTTCCTACAAACCAGAAGAATATTCATATGTTATTAATATTATTATTATTATTATTATTATTATTATTATTATTATTATTATTATTATTATTATTATTATTATTTAATGGAAATAACTCTGGGGCACTTTATACGATGAGTGCATAGTGAAGGCGGCGAGATCTCCCTGCAGGGCCTTCTGGAGACATTTTTATAAAGACGTATGCAACTTATGTACTGTATATAAATGTATGCTTCTGAACTCCACATGACCCAGATCTCCGCTGCATAGTTCTACTCAATGCACTGTTGGGCTGCTTTTCTTCTGCAGAGACAGGGAAAATTAAAGTTCATTTATTTCTCTATTTCAACTTAAAAATTAACCAATATATGTTATAGATAATAACATGCAGTGACAATGTCTGTCTTGTAATATTTTTTTATGATTTTGCTTTATAGTTGATTTTCAAAGTGAATACATTTTCTGAGATTTTTCCCTTATTTGGGGATTTTAAATGGTTATTTTTTTTTACATGTTGGATTACATCAACTGACTTTTTTTTTTTTTTTACTTTTTGTGTTTCACCTCTATACAAGCCTGTTTTCAGTTATCATTAATTTTTAACAAACCATGATCCATTTGGCTTTCACTTCACAATCGCCTGTTACTTTCTTGTGGTAAAACGTGAAAGAGTTCAATCTGTACTAAGACTTTCATAAAGGCACTGTATATATACTGTATTCATACCTGCCACCATTTTCGACCTGTCTACAAACACACAGACACACACATTGCCAACGATATGTTTTTGTTTTTCTGCCTCATTAAACGCACACAGAATACTCATGCTGTCTCTATACACCCCTCGGCCCTGGAAGAGAAGGCACATTGTCTCTGTCTCTCCTCTGCTCAAACCCAGTTGTGTGTGTGCAGCCATTCAAACCGTGCTGTAACCATACACCTGTGCTGAAAAGTGAAGTCCCCATTTTGCTTGTTGTCGCTTTGGATCAGCCCTGCTTCCTGTGGTGCAGTGCTTTTCCTCCGCTGGATACCCACTCCCGCATTGTCCCTACCTTCCACACAATGCGCCCATTGTACGCACACATTATATATGATGTATATTTATTTATTTATATATCAAGTAGCCAGTACAGTTGCACACCTTGATTTGTGTTTTCCTTGCAATTACAGCCAATCTATTCTCCAGCCATTGCTCTTCACAGTGGGAAAAATGCAATCAAATCGAGAGGCATTGCGGAGGAAGTAAATAAAAAAAGGGCTCAGTGAGGGCATGCAGGAATTAGATTGTTGGTATTGATAAGTTCTAGATGTAGGGTGGGGAAAACATGTTCTTATCTTGTTATCCAGCTTGCACATTTACACACTGTGGAGGGGGGTGGTTTGAAAAAAAAATAAAAAAAATAGGACAAAATTAAATCCTAATCATTCTGTTTGTGTTTACCTCCTGCTGCGTTTCTGTACCTCATTGTGAACAGGCAGAAACAATGGCGGGGTCACGAGGGTATTGCTGTCAATTTTCTGCACGCGCCCATGTGCCCAGGCCTCTGTGATGTGGTGATTAGGCGGCTGTGTGCCCTGGTGTTTCCACAGCGGTTCCTCTGGCAGTGGTAAATACCCTCAGTGGAGTATTTAGGATCTGAGTGAGGGGAATGTCAGACCTGTCAGAGTTGGGAGTGAAATGTGAAATATTTATGCAAAGTCTGTTAATGAGTGCAGTCAGCTTTGGTTATTAGTTTGTGGGGTCCGTTATGAATCAATTTTGTCTCGGTATTATCATATTTCTTTCTAGTTTCTATGCTCCAAGTTTGAGGGGGATAGGTCTGCATCTCTTCGAGGGTGGACAAGTATGTAAAGAAACTTGCAACTAAGTGAAAATTTTAATTTTATACAAAAGTCACTTTATTCCAGCTTACGTATGTGAAACTAATATAGGACACTTATTACACGCAAAGTGATATATATATTTTTTGGTATATTGTTGATAATTGGCTCACCACTTTTAAAACCCCAATTATAACATTTGAATTGTTTGAAAATGGACTGTACTCCATAATTATCAACATTATAACAGACAAAGGCCTTGCATGTAATGAGTCTGTATCATACAGTATAATACTTTAAGTTTAATTACAGAAATGAATCAACTTTGGAGCTTGTGTGAGTTTCACCTGTAGATACTATTATGAAGAGGTATTGATATTTGAAAATTATGACAAAATTATGACATTTATGGATCAATTTTAAACAACATCTGTAGAACTTGTGTTGTGTTTTTTTCTAGTATTGAAATTGACTTTTAATTGTAGTATTGTGACATCACTAATCTCTCTCTCTCTCTCTCTTTGTGGATTACATGCTGCGCCCCACAAATGCGTTTGCCATAAACCTCGTGGATGCACACACTGTGCTCTGGGGGCTCAAGCCTCTCTGCCTTGGTCCAACTCTCACAGCTGCTGAGGACAGGCATGGCTCAGCTTGTTTTCATGGAGAGAGGATTTCTGCATTTACAAAAACAGTCCAGCTGGGTCACTTGGGTCAGAAAAAACTCAACAGAATTCAAACGGCCTTGTCAGAGAGAACATGTGATTGCCTTGCAAGTCCAAGATGACCTGTAAAGGATATTTCTCAAAATTGATATTTTGTTTGATTGATGTCTATAAGGCTTCCTCCAGTATTGGCTTGAAGTAGTGAGGCAATATTCTGTGAGCATTCCACCCACGGTTTTATTTGTTTAAAACAAGGGTTTCAGAGCTTTGAAAATAAGTGATAAGCCTATATTGGTTGGTGACCTATAGTTTGACTCTCAGAAACTACAAGCCAGAATAAAATGCATCTGGTTCCAAATACTCTCATATGACTAAACACAATGAAACGTGGCCTCCAGAGGCAGTGGTGTCAGTTGTGGGTGAAGAGCTGAGCGCTGCAGGCCTCTTGTACCTGCTGCACACATGAGCACATTCAACGCCTCATAAGGTAATTACCCACTGATCTGGACTTGTGTCTAACCTAAAGCCAGGTGCCGTCAGGTAGCCCTCCTCTGCGGTCAGTGAGCAGCTAATGACATTTACAAAGAAATGGGCTGAAAGAACAGCAGTTGTTTCGTAAAGTCAGCTGCGCTCTTCCTTTGTCTTATTGCTGCTGTAATCTCCTCGCTCTTCACCCTTTCATGGCACAAACTGAGGTTATTAGATCCCCTCCCCACCTCGTTTGTCATTTCTCAGTTCCCCCATCTCCCAGAAACAGAGCTGAGGACAGGAGGAAGAGAAAACAATATAGGCAACCCAGGGGCCACGCACAAGTGTGTTTTTATAGCACTACTATGTCTTAATCCTGCCACAAGAGGGTCACTCATTGTGCCAGTCCCAGTCTGAAGCAAGAGGGGGCTTCCACACACAGGCTGAAGTACTTTAAATTTAGAGTATGGTGTTTTATTATGATTAGGTTTCACCAAAAAAAACCTCAAAAAATAGGCCACACATTTCATATATCAACATAAGGCTAAGATATTTGAAAACAGTCTTAGACGATCTCTCTCAATCATCAATTATCTCTCAGGTTGTGACAATTACAATTTTCTGTCACTTTGAATATGAGCCTTCTGAATTAAACTTGATGAACCATTTCTTAATGCAAGTGTAACTCACAAATTTCAGATAATTATGATGAGCACATTTTAAGCACCACCCATATGTAAGGTTTGCACAGGTTAACAACCACAGCTATAAATGTCTAACGAAGCTCAAAATAGGACAGATTGGCCTACAGTTGCCATAGCAATCTGAACTGCAGATGCTTTGTGTACTCTGTTTGCAAAGTTTAAATTAATCTTCAATGTACATCTTTATTGGTTGCTGCAATAGTATTTAATTGCCTATTCTAATTACTGAAGATTGTATACATGCTGCGTACTGTCCAGGATTCTACTCATAAAACATACAGCTCTGCAGCATTATAATAATAGCTGCACAATCCAACTTATGCCTGGTACTGATCTATCCATGGTTTTCAATATCTGCTGATACCCAAAATGAACCGATTGTTAATGTCACGTGGTGGAAAGGAGCAAGGACCCAAAATACAATACTGCAAAATAATAATTTAACCCTTGTATTATGTTGAAAAAAAATGACATTGATTATGTTGCGGGTCATTTTGACCCATACTGTGTAAATGCACTCAAAACAGTCAAGAAAACAGGTTAAACCAATAACAACTGTATTTTAGGTTATATAAATATTTAGAAAAGTGACAATACAATACATTTTTAATTCCAACACTATATTTAAGAAATATTTAGTGTAATCTTCTTGTCCTCCTCTCGGGTCAAAATGACAATTCTTCCCTCCCTCTTTCCTCCTCCCATGCTTTCTCCTTCCTTCTTCTCATCCTGTTTTCCTTCTCTCTGTTCATCCTCATCTATACCCTTCTTTTCTCTTCCTTCCTCCCTACCTTCCGTCCGGTCTGTCCTCCCTTCCTCTTTCTTTGACCAAAGATTCGTCCTCTGAATCCTCCTTATCGTAGGAAAATTGACAATCTGGATCAGCAATAACATTGTCCTCTGCCTCTGAAAAATCCTCTGTTTCTGAAATTTCTTCCTCTACATCACTATCCCAGTTAAAAATCTGTGCTAAAGCCTCCTCAGATGTCATCCTTCTGGAGCTCATTTTTGGTGAGTTTGTCTAAAGCCTAGTGCACATCGACAGAGTAACTGGAGACAACTAGTTGAAGGCGGCTTTTGGCGACTGAGAGTAGATGATGGAGATGATCAGTTGAAATTGGTCGATGTGAGCGCTCATACAACTGGAGATAAACAGTCAATCTCCGGATTCAGTCAGTTGCCTGTGTTCTACTTTTTGGCAACTAGTTGTCTTCAGATCCGGAGATTTGACCCGATGTGCTCCAACAACATGTGTGTATTGCGTGTATTGCGCCCTCTACAGTTTGTAAGACAACACACTGTAGTTGAGGCCAGTTGCTGTCAACTATTATTCCTGTTATTCTCGACACTGGCCTGCTACAGGAGTTGCCCGTTTACACCAGATTGTCGCTGTGTGCGGGGCAGCAACTCCTAGGCGACGGATATAATCAGTTGCCAGTACGATGCACGCTAGGCAAAAGAGATGACATGAGAACAGTGACAAGGACAAGTGTGAGAAAGTTCCCTCTCTTCACACACCTGGCTCTGGGTTTCAGAGGCAATGAAAATACAATGTCAAAGAGACATGTTTTTTTGGATCAGAACAACTATTTACCCACATTAAAGCGTCTGGGTCAAAATGACCCGCAACATCATCTTTGTATACAAACTCTGCACAGACATTCCACTGCACATCAAAGTGTCCAGATTTTACACATCAGTTCATGACCCTAGATGAGGAAAAGTCACCAAATTTCAGCAAGAAAAAGAAAGGATAACCAGTACTTTGATCAACACAAAAACTGAAATGGGTCAAATTGACCCTTAACATAATACAAGGGTTAATAAACAAGAATCCAGAAACCAAAACTCAACTGAATACAAAACACAAGAGCTAAGAACAAAGAAAGGAGCCATAAAACAAACACACAATGGACAACAAGAGGGCACAGGGAATTTTACTGGAAGACACACATCAGGTCTGGGCAAATAATCAACAGAACAGGAAGTAAAACTAAAAAAGACACAGTAGAACAGACAAAAAAAAAACAGGACCTAAAAATGACAGACATCACACCCATACCAGAGAATGTTTGTTTGCGAATATTGTACTCTCAGTGTTAAACTTTTTCTTTTCACTGTTTATGCTCTCGGCCTGTACAGACATTCCACAGTCCTCCTCGGCGACTGTTTTTGTGATTTAGGGCTATACAAAATTAAATGTTATTCAATTGAATGGCTAATTGATGTCTCCATGACAACAGGTCAACAACACATCCAGCCCACATTACTTTGACGGGGGTTTTCTCTCCCAGGGCAGGTTTTTATAGTAGTCTTCAGTTTTGTCTTTGTTTTATGACAGCATCAGGCATTGGGTTAATAAATTCATACTCAATATATTACAAAGCGTATCTTTTTACCCATATCCTGCAATAAACTACAGAGAAACTTAGTTTGAGTCACATTTAAAACTCTTTGACAATCTGGGTTAAGATCAGCCAGTAGATACTCCAACTACTACATCAACTGAAAGCCCAAATCTTAGGGTATTGTAAAGTGCTTTGGATGACCTTGGTCTCTAAAAATGTGCTATCTGAATAAACATTACTTACTTACTAATTATATTTAAATTGAAGAATATTTGAACAACATTTTAGAAAAAGATCTAAAATGTTGTTCAAATATTCTTCAATTTAAATATAAGTATAAACAGAACATTCTTAACTTGTACAAAGATGAATGTGAAAATTGTTAAATTTACAACAACAGTGCTGATAACGATGGTGGTGATGTAGTGGTGTGGCGGTGGTGATGGGGGCGATGGCGGGACTGTCTGGTTGTGTGGCGCGTACCTATGTGTTCGTGTGGGTGTGTCTGTATGGGTGTATACAGGTATGCTCACAGTACGCAAAAAAAAAAGAAAAAAAAAAAAACAAAAAACAAAAGAGGAACAAATTTTCAGTGCAGGGTAAGCGGGTGTTGAGCAGCTGTGGGAGGTCATACGTCTCTCAACAGCTGCCCACACAAACCTCGCTTTTTTAAATACACCATACAGCATAGGGCTCATTACGAGTACATATACACATCCTCTTCAGTACAGGGTGAGCAGGAATGGAGGGAATGTCAGGGGTGTAGCACCTCTGGACTTCCGCTAACTCCTGTCTTTTTAAACACAACACCTATCTTAGGGCACAACTCTGTCAATCACTAATGTAGGGCAAGCAGGTGCCGGGCAGCTGTGGGAGGTCAAACATCTTTCGACAGCTGCCCACTCAAACCTTGTTTTTTTAATGCAACACACAGCATAGGGCTCATCACAAATACGTCAATAGATCCTCTCCATCCTTTTGTGTGTGTGCTGTGGGTGTGCCTGTGTGTGTCCGTGCATGTCTCCCTGTATGTGCACGTGGGTGTGCGTTGTGTGGTTTGATGGACTCGTCGCTGTTCCCGTCGCCGCTGTTGTCACCATTGCATCACTGTTGTTTTAGCAAAATTATTAATAATAATCGGGAAAAAAAGAAAGAAACTTGTTAAAATTGAAAGCTGATTACATCTGGTCTGGGCTATTGTTATCTTTTGGCATCGGTGTGGCCATCTAATTTGTAATGTTTTTTTTTTTTTAAAGAATGGGGTAGGAGCTTATAAGATTTTTTTTCTTCATCCTACTCCTGTTCTTCTTTTCATGGAATGTATTATTGTTGTGTTTGTTGATTTGTTCCAATTGTATAGTATGTTGCATTACCATGAAAAAAGAATAAATAAAATGAAAAAATGAAATAATATACTAACTGTTTACAGATTAAACTTGGATTCAAAAGTTCCCTTATTTCTGTTATTCAGCTTACAATGTGAAACCAAGATATGATAAATATGGGGTAAGGTTACTGTCAATAAAGACGTGCATGTCTAAAAAAAATGCGTGCATATTTATTGGTATTTGTGCATACAAATATTTTATTAATTCATGATTAAGATAATACAAACTAAAAAGACATGGAATTTCGTAATTAAGAATAAAAAAAATATAAAACTGTATGTGTGATTTTGTACTTGTGAATGCGATTTTTTTTGTGTGCTTGCATTTTCTTTTTGAGAATACTAATTTTAGCAGTGAGCAAACTGTCAATAATACGTCACTGCTCACAGACATTAACAATCGAGCCTGCACAGAGTTGATCAACTTCATTGCCTAAAAACTAAACATGGCAGAAGGACACAACATAAACAAAGTGGCTCAAAATCAAGTATATAACTATATTTTATCATTTTGGTTGTAAATGAATGTGTAAGAAATATTAATTCCATAAATGTGTTCATAAGAAGATGTTTCTTGTCCCTCTAAAGGTTTTTTGGCAGTGTTGTTAGCTCCAATGCTAGTTTTATTTTCTTATCCTTATATTGTTTTATTCTACAGAAAATAATGCATTTATTTTAGTCTAAACAACAGACTAACTAGTCTTACTGAACTAGTGAGTAAAAGTAATGTGTCAAATGTACAAATATAAGATTGAGGTCCACAGGGACAGGGTCTGCTACGTCTAACAACCGAGGATGAATATAGCACGGAGGTGTTCTTCGTATTGCTCAGGGGCAGTAACAGCGCGAACTATGAATAATGTGGAGGGTTGGGGCTGGTATCAACACTTTAACCACATTGATTTGGGGCAAAGGCTTCATAAAATGTAACTGCTAAGAATGTAAAAATGTTGGTTTTAAAATAACATGGTAAGCTGTAAAACTAGCCTTGAAGCTAGTGTTAACTAAACACTGCCTAAAAAAACGTTTCTAGAGAGGGACAAGAAACATCTTATGAACACATTTTATGGAATTAATATTTCTTACACGTTTATTTACGACCAAAGTGATCAAATATAGTTATTTACCTGATTTTGAGCCAAATTGTTAATGTTGTTGCCCTCTGCCATGAGCAACTCTGCGCAGGCTCGATTGTTAATGTCTGTGAGCAGTGACGTCATATTGACAGTTTGCTCACTGCTGAAATTCGTATTCTCTAAAAGAAAATGCAAGCACACAAAAAAGAATCGTATTCACAAGTACGAAATCACACATACAGTTTTATATTTTTTTATTCTTAATTACGAAATTCCATGTCTTTTTAGTTTGTATTATCTTAATCATGAATTCATAAAAATAAATTATGCACAAATACCAATAAATGTGCACGCATTTTTTTTAGACATGCACGTCTTTATTGACAGTAACCTTACCCCATAATAAAGCCTATAAATCAATAAAGTTTTATAGATTTAAAAAAAAAAATTACAAACTGTGAGCCAATTATAAACATTATAACAATAAAAAGCTTCATAAGTCTCACTCTGCATGTCGTGGGTTGTATATTAGATTCACATTGTAAGTGAATCTAATAAGGCTAAAGCATTATCTAGTTTTCTGAGTTTCTATTGTGATCCTGCCCAAACAACATCTGAATGCATTGAATGAAAAGCTAATATTACGGGCTATTTCTGGATTATGAATATTTCTATTTGACCAATGTGTTTGTTCTCTCCACATTCCGCAGGTGATGCAGTCAAAATGATGCGTAGAAAGTGCTGCTCCAGTCTGTATTGATGGACGTGTTAAGCGACAGCAGTCTCACCGTGATCGTGAAGACTTCCAAACCACAGGCTGCAAACTCGGCACAAATCACAGGTAAAAAAATAATAAAAAAGTCACCTTTCACCATCATAAAAAACACACACACAATACCAGTGAAATACATGATGAAATGACACTTTAATTAAACTTCCCCTGGGCGGGTGACTTATAAGGTAAATAGCGCTAGAACATGTGGGAGAACTTTAATTAATGTTTTATCTTCAGGTTTAGGCTCTTGCAAAAGATTATCAAGGACGTTGAATTTGTTACTGTTTCAAAGGGAAATGAAAAGAAAACCTGCATAACTTTTACAGTGAAAGTAGCTTGTTCTCTGGAACTCTCCTGCTTCACTGATGTGCCAAATCAATAAAGTTATCTGGTTCTAGACATGGAAAGTAAAGTAACGTGTATTAGATTACTGTCCTTGTTTATAGTTTCAGTACTTTATGATTATTGTTGACACATATCTGTACTTTCTATTTTTATTCATCAGTTTCTTTGCAGATGACAAAACATAAAAACAGTGGGATAGTCAGGTGGTTAGCCATGCTTCTAACTGGCTTTAGGATAGCATCTGCAATCCTATTTAAATCTGGAGTAGCTATTTTTTTGTTCCATAAATACATTTTGTTTGTCTCAACAGTCTTGCTTAAGTAACATTTCAAGAACAAATCAGAGCACAAGATGCTCACCTTGTATTAGTAAAGACATCACAGACTGAGAGCTGATTGGCTGAGTGACCTGATGTGACAGGCCAAGAACACATGCAGGTGAAAAGTAGAGATAGAACCAAAACTGTTTTGAGGAACCAGTTAAATGGTTGTATTACATGATGATTTCAAAGTCAGGAACTCCAGCTTTAAATGTATCACTGGCAAACATTTTCAAATATATAACTGAAAAATAATGTTTAATTATATTAATAATACGTACTTATGTAGTGCTTTTGTGGACCCTCAATGACGCTTTACAGAAGAACAAATCAGAAACAAAATAAAAAGCTAATAACAAACAGTTAAGTTTAGGCAGTTTTTAAAAAGTAGGTTTTGAGCAGTGTCTGAAGATTTACATATTACACATATGTTTAAAATATTGTACTACCGTTTGTACATAAATTACATGTACATTTTTCAGATAAAAGGTCACATGTACTATTCATATTTGGCTTTTGGACAACATTTGGACAAAAGTTTAATCAAAATTACAATGGACAGGATTTCCACAATATTATTCTTACATTTATGATATAATATAACAACTTATATACAATACAATAACACCACACATTTGTTTAAATGAAAGCTAAGTAAATGTAGTTGTGTATAACATACAACTACAGTTTATACTGTTTCTAGCTAAACTCCAGTAGGTGGTTTGCAGCATCAGTAACCAGTGATTAGGAGCTATATGTGTCACAGACAGGAAGATTCTGACAACAAAAGGGTGATTTTAATTGTATGGACTTTATTAGACCTCTATGTACTGCCCCTGTGATAAAGATAATGTCTTTTACGATACTGTGATGGAGACTAGGGCTCTCTCCATCTCTGTCTGATTCTGATTCTCTCCCATTGAACTGCATGGACTGCACAGTTGTTAGAGACCAGTGCTTTGTCTTGTGCCACTACCTGCTGCCCTCTATAGTTTGCGTCTGTAATCTCTGGCTGTGGGCTTGTTTGCTTTGAGCTGTGGTCTTACTCCGTCATCACTTGAGCAGCCAGAGGAGGGAGGCAGAGGCAGCGCATAGTAAAAGAATAGCGAGTAATGTATAAAAAGCTGCAGTATTGGAGGTGAGGGCAGCTCCGTTCCCAGCACTCCGAGGAGACCAGCCGTGATTCATGCCGCACTTACTCACCACTTATTATGAACATCCTGTGCTGGCCGGATTGATTTCCCCCACCATTCACAAAATGTCATATAGTGGAGACAGAGCAATAGATGCGCATCTACAGCAGGACAAACGCCCGAGGTGCAGCAGCTCTAAGCAGCTTGCGTGGCACTTTATGGTCACTGAAGCCTGTAACTAGGATGAGATAGGACAGACAAAGTGCCATGGCTTATGGAGCCCACAAACAAAGGAAATAGAAAGTGCTATAACAAAACAAACAACAAATAAATGCATGTGTGTCTGATTACACAAGTTGACAGCCAAAAAATGTTCAGTGGTTTCTCAAGTGATTTAGACTAATTTTGGTGTTGTGAGTCCGAATATCATATGCATTTTGCTCTATCAGGTCAACTTTTTGAGATACAGCCATAGTGTTACGGATTGTGTACGTCTACGTTATTATGAATTCTGCTTATCAAATTTGACGGAGTAAATAAAAACTGAATGACTTTGGATACATTGACTTTTATTTCTTGAGGAAAACGGAAAAAACGTCAAGGGTTTCTCAGCTGATGATCCGCAGAAATTTGTTTTTTACGCAAAATCGATTTAAAAAAATATTTCTGTAGCAAAAAATCCTGACCTGATTGAGCAAAACCAATATCATTTTCGGACTCAGAGCATCAAAATAGTCTAATTCAGCTGGAAAACCCTGGACTATTGTCAAAAAAATATTTTTTTGTTACCCAGTGTTATCTGTAGTGTATAGGTAAAACACAGACTAACAGTCAACTAACAATTTGAAACTTATTTATAATTGAGGTATATCAAGGCTTTATTGGTTCTAATCTTGATAAATATGTCTCAAAATTTGAATATTTTGAAAATGGACTGTAAGCCATTATCATCAAACATATGCACTTTGTAATTCATTTTATTTTAAATTACAGAAATAAATCAACATTTGAACAGTATTCTACTTTTACAAGTTTCATCTGTATGTTTGCGCACATGTAAGGGCTGTCTTTTTTGGGAATGCATTGTTTAGATACTGAATCAACAGAGAATATGTATTTTTTACGCATTTGACCAAACAAAAGCTCCAGTGCTGCCCTTGGAAAACATCCTTAAAGAGAAGACTCATAACACATTGGGTCGTTTGATAAAAAGTACTTTGTAATACATTTTATTTTCATTCTGTCTTTATAGAATTATGTAATAGTCAAAACTCCTCTTCTCAGCACGTTCACTAGTCGATGACTGGTTGTTTCTGTTCATGAATGAACTGGTTACAGCCCTAGTTTATATGATGTGTATTTGTAGGTTCTAAGAGCGGGATCTTTCTTTTACTTTTGTGTTTGTTTTTTGTTGTTGTTGTGTTATTGTTGTTTGTTCTAATGTGACTTTGTATGTTAAAAAAAACATTAATAGAAATTCATTTGGAAAAGGAACAGACAGATAATCAACAGAGAGGCTGGTTGTCAACTTATTCACGTTTTATATTCAGCTTTTGGCTCGTGCATAATATTATCAAGAGGGAAACGTGTAAAAGGAAAAGTCACTGCATTACAGTGAAGTCAAATGTATCGTCCAACACGCTTTACTGAACTTTAATAAACTGATCTTTATTCACTCTGAACCATCATTAACTTTTTGCAATTGAATCATTGTTAATTGCGGAGGTTTTTAGTTTTTTTTTTCTCCCAAAAAACAGATTTCTCAGTTTCTTCAGTGTGTTTTGTTTTTGGCGTATATTTGAAAGCATTTGCTGAAGAAGGGGTGAAACTTTATAATTCTGGCTTTTACAAAACTTATCTGTTTCTGCAAATTAGACTTTGTGATTTTGACAAAAAACTGCAATCTGGATCTTAGAATCTTGGAATCCATATATTAATTCAAATAAAATTATTGCTTGCTTTTGCGCTGGAATGTATTGAATTTTATTGCATTTTATTGTATTTCATTAATGTGTTTTATTCTGTGTTTTAATCTCATTTTAACTTGTGAAACGCCTTGTGAGTTAATATCTCGACAAAAACCTAGTTGTGATTTATATTAGGAATAAATCAAATAGACATAAAAGCGGACATTTTATGACACTAAACATAGTTACAAGATACATATATAGACAACAAACCATACACATAAGGATGAGGAGGGAGAGAAGGTCCACAGACAGAGCTATCCGTCAGATCCCACAAATAACATAGTATCTGTGATGTCATACAATACATCTATGACATCACAGATACAGGGGGATGTGACCATGGGACTAAGGATACAAACCAAAACTCACTTACACCATTTAGTAATCCATCTAATCATTATTTGTATGTTGTGTTCTATCAAAAGTATACCATAGTCTGGTCACGTCACACCAGAAAGCTTATTAGAAACGCTATCAAAATAAAAACGTGGATAAAAATGTGTGTATTCAGTGACGCAGTTTCAGCCAGGTTCAGCTGCTGGTTTGACTTCAGCGAGACGGCTCAAAACTCGCAGCTGCCGAAACAGAAAGACCCGAGTGTAACCGGTCCACACTCAGGTCTTGGCACTGGAGGAGCTGTCTAGCATCGCAGCGTTTTGGCAGGTTCCTGGGATCATCAGAAGAGCAGCACCACCTGCCAGCAGCCGGGGCCCTCCATATGCTTCCTGGAGCCTGGGCACACTCGCCATGTCACATCCAGGCTCTGGTCAGGTCCAACCGAGAGAGTTCATACACGACTAAAACTGTTTTGCATTGATGTGTGAGGCTTTGAGCAGGAGACGGGCTGTGATTTTGTTTTCATTTTTCTGTAAGTGAGAAATGAAAAATTGGCAGCTAATTTATGACTGCTTTTGGAGAAGGTTTGCCAACTCAGATGCGCAAGATATTAGGGCAGCACAAAATGTAAAAGAGAAAAGATTAGAAATATTCATGGGATTAGTTTGAACAGTGTAGCTTTGCTAGGATGATACTGGTAAATAAATATATAAGATAAATAATCTGGTCCAGAATCAAAGCCAAATGAAATATATTGGTGGGAAAAACTGTTATACTGATTTAAAGCCTTACATTAATACCAAACAAAAATTAACTCTATAATACAGGTTCTCATAAGCTTTCACAAGCATTTACAACTTGTGCGTATCCATTATACTTTGAGGGCTGGGGTTATATGCCATCGTTCTAATGCATACAATCTAAAACTGTCATAGAATACCCTGATAATAGCTTCTATAAAATTTCAGTTAAGTTTTAATTCAACAAACGCTTTAAAAGATCTGTACCTTATTTGTTGATTTTGAAAAGTCAAAAGGGGCAAAATGGCTTATTTTTATTTTTTGTCCCATTCATTTAATAAGTTCAGTTCTGCAGACAGCCAGCAGATGGCAATCTTTATTATTGTATTGTATTAATGCATAGGCCACACTGAGGCCTTGATTAGATGCGTTCCTGTGGTGCTTGAAGTTACAAACTCGCCATCGGTTTCCTCCTCATTCTTTACATCGAGACTCACGCTTCTACAACTACCACTGCAGGTTTTACACAAGTTATGACTTTACTGCATACAGCTTCTATGGGAGCGAACCCCCCAAGCAGAAAAGTATTATGGAAATCGTGCGAGTAGCAAGTTTGTATTTTTTTTAGATCTGCTTTTTCAGATAGAAAGAGTAAATCGAGAGGACCACCTTCACTTCAGCTCTGAGCTCAAAGCGTTAAATAGTGACTCTTTCTTACAAGAATTGGAAAATAAAATAATTTTGTTTCCTGATTTCTTCACAACACTTTACCTTAACATGACTCTTTCTGTTGGGACAAACAAAATGTATTATTCATGTACGTACAAAAAATGTACCCCAGCTTTAATATGTCCTCTAACTATTGCAATAACAGGCTGATATCTGTCAGTTGGAGAAAACTGATACTTTTATAGTCGGATATCGTGATTGCTCTGTTGATATTGCAATACATTTTCTGAAAAATTAAAAGAGAGAAAATAAGAATAATAGCTATACTGTGATATTGATATTGACTGGACTTGTTTGACTAGTAACTAGTAACCTATTTGACAATATCAAATCAAATAAAAAAAATGTCATTCCATAACATGTGCAACAAAAACCCTATTTGATTCAATAATTGTGCGGATAAGGCTGTGAGCGGCCTGTGAGCGTGTTTGAGGCTACAGATGTCCAATGACCTCAGATGTCAAGCTGGATTTGTCATGACTATAAGGGCCCATGTGTGCGTGTACCTGCCTGATCGGTCCGCCTGATCCGTGGCACGCTCTGAACAGCTGAGGAGCTAATGGTCCAGCTGGAGACAGATGGCCTCTCCATAACACTGAACCCCCGAGCCAAAACTCTCACTCTGTCACTGTACCGCACACTCACACGCTGGTGCTGGGCCATCCACACTGTACACGGTCTATTTCAAAACCTCAGGGCGCGCACTGGTCTGTACACTGGCGCTGGTGTCTTCATGTGATGGCTCTGAAATTGCATGTGCTTGTTTTGTGTTGTCTGGTTTATTTTATATAATTTTTTTACCTAAATGACATGCAAAACTTGAAATTATGCGCCTTACCATTCACTGGTATGGATTCCCGCTGTTGTACGTTTCATCAAAGCTAAATAGTGACAATGCACACTCTGTTTTAATGCAGTGTACACAATCTGTCAACCTGTTGAACAGCAACAGCTTATTTTTATTTTTTTATTGATATAAAAATAAATTGGATCTGTGTGTTTTCATGGGCTTTTAAGTGTGTAGATTGTCTTTTTGAATTTTTTATTTTTATTTTGTTTCATTTCATTTCGGCAAAAGCACAATAGACAGTTATTGAATACAACTGACAGAAATGAGATACTATTCCAAGCATAAGGGCATTTTGTTACAATTGTGTATTTTATTCATGATGGACCACTCTTGTACAATGCATTGTTAAAACCTTGACGTATAGAAATATTATACAAACAGAAATACTATTTTTTTGTCAAGGCCATTCCAAGAAAGCTGAAGAGCTGCATTCTGCCTGCTCCTGGTCTACAACAACAACATCCAGAGTGGTCATCCTGTCTGGCTGAACATGCCAGAAATATCACTCTGGGTCATTTGGGCTCACTGGTTCTAACGCCTCCTGCAGCCTCTGACAACTCCCTGCACACCGTTTTTTGACGTATAACAGATCTGATTTTCTCCAGAGGGAGTCTTCCTTTTAAATTGACTGTGGCAGTCGCATCATGCAGCTATTTGTCTGTGATTGTTGTTTTTTTTTAACTAATGCGATGTGCTTGCTTTGTGTTGTCTGGTTTAGTTTGTTTAGATTTTGATCAAATTAATAAATGGATTTGGCAAGGCAAGTTTATTCGTATAGCGCGGTTTATATGAAAGTGCTTAATAAAACATGGAAACAGTCATATATAATCACAGTGCATTAAAAGAGGGAAGATACGATCCTTCTGTTGTATGTAGCTAAACAGAACTGTTTTCAACCTGGATTTGAACATTGTCAGAGTTGAAGCCTGTCTCCCATTCTCAGGAAGACTTTTCCAGATTTTAGCTGCAAATCGCTGAATTGCTGCTTCTCCATTTGAAGCCCATTACATGTCATAGTTATAGCTATGGCATTGACTTACTGACACATAAACCGTATCATATTTTTCATGTAGTCCTTGTATGTAATATGTGTAAGGCTGTATCCGTTTGTTCAGAGTGCAGGAGAAGGCAGGTGTAAATTCAGTCTCCAACATATGGGCCTGCCGTGTCCCATGTGTAACGTACCTGCCTCGGCGGCGCTCATCTAATTATCCATAGCAAACAACACTCTCAGCCTGCTGCCACGGCCCGCTTCTGTCGCTTTTAATTGTTGCACAT
Source organism: Knipowitschia caucasica (assembly GCA_964034765.1). Taxonomy (NCBI): domain Eukaryota; kingdom Metazoa; phylum Chordata; class Actinopteri; order Gobiiformes; family Gobiidae; genus Knipowitschia; species Knipowitschia caucasica. The sequence goes on from OZ035830.1 coordinate 21,792,318, forward strand.
CTTCAACTGATTACAAATATTGTCACAATTGACCTATGCATGAATATTATTCCATTTAATTTCCAATTTCTGATCTATTGTCTTAACAATCAAGTTTGATCGTGGTTTAATGGTAAATATCATCATTATATATATTGTGTATTTGGATTTTCACTTTAAAAGTCAAAATATACAAATTAGTATATTGCTCAAAAGTCCAGTTACTTCTGAAATTTAATGTGAAAATGTTGTATGAATCATTGCACAAATGAGATATATCAAGCCTGTTGTGTTATAATTGGCTCTTGAATTTTTTTTTAAATAATACATAAAAGAGAATACTTTAAAACCAATTCTAACACGTTTCTTGTATTGTGTCTATCTCATACAGTATATTGTTTTCACATTTTAAGTTGAATTAGAGAAATAAATTAATAATCTTATAATTTTGTGAGTTTCACTTGTACATCATTAAAATATAGCCGACAAAAGCAAAATATGTTCTCTTTGATCACTTTATAAAGACCATTTGACATCCTGCCTATGCAAACATCTCAAAAGTTTAAGCCAAGGCATAAAAATAAGCAATTAAAGTTGGCATCCGAAATTGACAATTTGAGTGGAAATGTCAGAGAAACTCCAGAATGGAGACAAAGAAAGGTTGACATTTGTTATAGCTTTTGTCTAAAAGTGTGAAATGTGTGTGTTTCTCTGCAGGGGTATGTGAGCGGAGTGCTGATCTGAGTCTGTGTGGACTTGTCGATGCTGCTGCACTCCCTCCATCCACATCTCCACCTGCCACTTCACGAGGGGCTTTGGCGCACCAGAGGACCGCAGCCTCCCTGTCCCCGGCCCACCCCCTGCCAGCACCCCCCTCCACCCCTTCCACTCATGACGCTACAAGTGTGACCCCGCACCTCCACCCCACTCCCCCCTCAACGTCTGCTCTCGGCTCCTCCTGGGGCCCGTCAGGACAGTCCCCGAAAGCCAAAGTCCCCGCCGCCATGATGGAGCCTGAAGGTGCGGGCGCGCTCACGGAGGAGTGTCTTCTGCAGCCGGCGCGCACCTGTATCGGCTGCTTCATAGAGACACGCGACGCCACGGAGCCTGCGCCCATAGCCAGCGTCCTGCACGAGCACAGCGCAGGCCCCGATGTGGATGCTGGGCTGAGGATAGGAGATTTGAGCCGGCAGGACTTCTCCGACATAAACAACATCAACATTCAGTGCCTGAGCCATGCGGGGGAGGCTGTGAGTCACTTTGGAGAACAGCTCCTCTCTGACCAGCTACTTAGCTTCCCCCTGCCTAAGGCCTCAGGTGAGGGCAAGAGGGCAGATGGAAATAAAACAACAGTAGACTGTGACGACCCAGAGGATGAGGCAACAGCTAAGAACCTGTACGAAGGTCTGCTGTTGGATAAAGTGAGCGGGGAGGAGGTGCTCTTGGCTAATGCAGGCCAGGACTGGGGCTATTTTGAGTCATTCATCAGTGAGAGCAAAATTGAATTGCTTGACCTTTGCTCAAAAAATGAACTGTCTGTCAATCTTTTCTCTGAGGAAGATGTTGATAATCTCTTCGATGACGAAGATGATGACTCGACTTTAAGTAGTGATGTTTGTTCTCTAAAGATTCGCTATGAGTCTTTTCAGGATAACATGAGAGAGAAAACAAATGTGCTCCAAGAGGAGACCCAGTTTAACTTTTTCCCGAGTGTCCTGGCCAATTGTGCCAAAAAAGAGGAGGCGGCAGCAGTTCTGAGGAGGAGTGTGGATGAGGCTAAAAGTGATGAACTAATACTGGAGTCAGGACAAGAAGTCAAGCTTGGGGACTGCAGTGGTAGGAGCCCTCTTGATGGCTCCCAGGGGTCTCCCATGTCCACTCGGAAAGTGAGCTACCTAATGGATTTCAACTCTACAGAGGAGTCGGGGGAGTTCAGTGACGACAGCTCGTGTACTGCCTCTTCCTCTGACACGCTACAAGAAGGAAAATATAAAAAGGGTCACTCAAGTTTTCTCGGTCCATCAAATCCTCTTAATTATGGCTTACGCTCTAAGAGAAAGGTTAGGTACAGCGATGATTATTTGTATGACGTTGACTCGATAGAAAGTGAGAAAAATGCAGAAAAAAAGGAGAAAGGTCTTGTAGGTCAGAAAGAGGAGGAGGATGTGGACTGGTGTCCCAAAAAGCGGAGAAAATCTTGTCGTAAAGAACCTCCTGTTGTTATAAAGTACATCATAATTAACAGATTTAAGGGAGTGCGGCTCATGTCAGTGAAGCTGGGCAAGCTGGAACCAGTAGATGCTACTGTGAGCTTAGATGCAGACACTGTAAACAAATATAAGACACTCGCTCCACTGAAGGATTTCTGGCAGCAGAAGCAAAGAGAGAGACAGGAGCAGCTTAAGCTGGCTGGCAGAGATAAACAACAATGTGGTTTACATCTAAATGGACGCCACCGTCTTTTTAATTCTAGTCATCCCAAAAGGAAATACAAGATTGCAAACAGGCTTAAGATTCAGAGGATTCATGCTGTGGAGCAATCAGTACGCACACAGGGCTCCTGTCTCTCTGATCAGGGCAATAGACGTGTCACCCCCATTCTGGCGGGAATAATAGCATCCCCAGACCTCACTGACACAATAGACACAGACCCTATCACATACACAGTCACTGCCAAGAGCCGCTCCCAGGAGAGGGAGGAGAGAGAGAGAAGACGATTGGGAGAAAATAAAACAATCAGGATAAAAAAATTCAAAAGTGAAGCACGGCTGAGGAGCTTGAAAGAGGCAGAGGAGGAGGGGAGGAGCATGACAAATGAATCAGATGCCTTTGCTGTAGGAGCACAGGCAGAGCAGCCGACTGCTGAGCTTGAGGAAGTGAACAGCTCAGCCCTAGTCAAACCTAATTTCCCTGATAATAGTAGCACAGCTCAAACATCCCAAGAAGAGCCATTTTCTTTTGTCTCATCCTCCTGCTCCCCTGACAAAGCTCCTTCTACAGAGGAGGCAGAGGCGGGTGTCCCTGTCATCCCGGGGGGCTACCTGCAGACCCTGTTAGATGCCACCGACTCCTCTGCTGCTGCCAACCTCCCCTATTTCTCCCAGCAGCCTTCCAGGCAGACGTTTCCTCTGGGGCTGTCCTTAGAGGAGAAACAGTTCTCCTCTCTTCAGCTCGCTCAGAGCTGTGTACTGTCTCCTCCCTCGGAGTCGGAACTCCAACAGTCCCCTCAAAACTGCTCCAGCTTTACCCCTGTGTGGCACTCACAGCTCTGTGGAAGTCACAGCCAGAACTTTGGACCGGACACCCCTGAGACGCCAATCTTACCCAATAATTTCTCCACCGCTGTGCCACTGAGTGACAAGCTGCCAGTGTCAAACTACACCCAGCTGAGCCCACCAACAGACAGGCTGGTTTATGACAAGAGCTACCTGACAGAGGCCGTTCAGCCTGGGGCAGACCTGCAGGGATGTCAGTCAGCCTGCGTAGAGGGCCAGGTGCAATACCAGAGAGGCTCTCTGTGCACAGACAATGGCCGGCTCATCAGCTATGACTCAGTAGGCTCACTGTCAGCCTCCTCTAGCAATTACAGCTCTCTGAGCCTCAAGTCCTGTGAACGTGAGCAGGAAGAGGAGGGCCGAGACACTTTCCTAGCTCACTGCAGTCCTAAAGTGTTGATTCAGCAAAGTGTGGATTCTCTTACCCCGCTCAGGGAATCCTCTGACCTGCTGGATATTTCCAACTTCACCCCTGACAAGTTCAGACACTCATCACTGTCTGAGCTATCGCCTCCTGAGACGCCAAACTTATCCCCACAGGTGGTGGGCAGAGACATTAAGATTCCTGGAAATAGTGGAGAGTATCACAATGTAAGTGACATCAATATGGACTCTAATAGAGATGGAAAGTGGAACTGTGACGTTATGCAGCAACAAGAGCACACAACAAGCCCCTATCCTGCAGAGGACCGGCAGTTCTCTCTGCACAACTTCAATAGTCAGGATGTCCTAAACTTGGACAAAAAAGATTTGCCAGGCGAAGAATTTGATGAGACAGGTGCCAAAAGTAATAAGTCAAAGAAAAAAGGTAACTACAAACAGCCTACAGGACAGAGCCCAAAGAAACCCCGCACTCCAAGAGCTCCCAAGTCTGACAAGGTCAAAACTTCAAAACAGAGCTCACGTTCCACCAAAAAGATAAAGGCCATGCTGGAGGGTAAGGCTGCCAAGAACCAAGCAGAGGGAGCTGGCCTGTCAGAAAGTGGAACCGGGGACTTGTCTGGAACAGGTTGGTCCGAAGGAAACACTCTGGTTGGTGATGACCAGAGAGAGTTTGAGGAGCCATCCAATATCTTGTCAAACATCGTTTCGGGGATGGCAGAGGTCCAGAGATTCATGATGGCCTCCATTGAGCCACTATGGGACCCCATGTCTGAGGCCTGCATATCCCCTGAGGCCAACAGTCTCAACCTCAAAACACTTAAAATACTGGCAGGTACAGAGGCCGACCTGAAAAAGAAAGGTGCGGTGCTGGCGGGGGCTGGTCGTGGCAGAAAGTCAGGCGGAAAAGGTGGAAAAAACCAGGCGAAGTTCAATCCTTCACACCCGCTTTTTCCTCAGCTCGCTCTTGGCTGCAACATGTTTGACAAACCCAACTTCATTAACCCTGGTCCCGCACACAAAAAACTGTACCGCCATAAGACCAGTGCCAAGTTCCCTCGCATTGAAACGCTGAAGGGGAAGCGAGCTGAAAGAGACCCAAATAAAGACATAGCACTGATGACCTCTTTTGAGAAACTGAGGTAATATTTTCTTATCAGCGGCTGTCGCATCCCTTCTCACTCCCCCTCCAGTACCTGCTCAAACTTCTCCCAATGCATACCCACACCAACGCTATGCCAGAGCTGCATGACTACTACGTTTCCTTCCCCTGACTACTCCCACTTCCTTTGACCCCCCAAAGAAGAAATTAATATCTGCATGAAAAACTTTCTTGTACTTTGCAAACTACCTATGGAGTGATTGTGTCGAGCTTGATTGAGATTTGAAACGACCATGGCTGCATTTTTCTTGCTTTTGTTGTTTCTGCTTTGTTTGTTTATATAGTTGTTTGTTTTTATTTTGTCTGAAAAGAAAAACAAGATTAAGCCTTGATAACAGTTTTGTCGCCTTTTTGGAAGAACTTTGTTTTCATATTTTCTCAGCAGGACTAGCTCCCCTGAATCCTGTATTTTCCCCATCCTCCCTAAAGATGTAGCTCTTTACACAAATGCATTAAGTGACATCTACGCACCCCCTCCCCATCTGTTTTTTGTATGCAGAATATGGATGTCCTGTTGTTGCTGTCCTTCATACACTGCCTGGCTCATTTCAAGAGAGAAACCAACCACAAATGAGCCAATATTAAGCCCAAGACATCTTGAAAACACAAGATGGGACCATTTTGTATTGACAACATATCAGACCTATGTAATTAACCCTCAACGTTGGAATGACTACTGTTCTTTTTTCAACAATGTTATTTTTTTCTTTTCAAGAGAACTGGTTAAATTTACATTTTTATGCCTTGCAAGTTCATAAAAGCTCCACCCTCAGAGTATTTTTGTCAATGTTGTTGTACAGGGACATGCAATATTTGCAAAAAAGATGATTATAATCTTAAAATCAATGTGCCAAAAGTAACAATGCTGTGTAAATGACCTCTTATATATGTGTGAATATTGGCTGTTCCTCTTTTCTATCCAATGGATTATTGGCTGCTCGGGTTAGAAATCCTTAAAGACTGAAAGAATATTTTATTTGGGACACTTCACTCTGTGTTGAAAGGCACCAACAGCTAGCAGTGGTAGTCTGCCACTCACTAAACCAAATCAGAAAGACTATGAATATTCCTCAATTCCCCACATTGTTTGCCAAATTAAATTTACCTCACCATCGTCTGGCACTGAGCAGCATCGACACATGAGCAAAGGTTGCTGTTGTCAGGAGAACATGTTTCTTCTGGACCCCGTGAAGACAAGAGCAGACGTCTAAGGTACAGAGCTGTGCCTCATTCAAGTGCTGTTTTGTACTGTAAAGTTGATTTCATGTAGAGGTTCTGCACAGCTCACTTGTGAATGAGCAAAGGAAATGACATTTTGCAGTTATGTGAATGTGAAACCAGTCAGTTGGCATCAGTAATTTCAAGAAAACTCTTTTGAATGAGCGTCATATGGATGTCCTATGTTTTACATGTTCAAAAACGCCATTTGCGAAGTACTGACATGTTTTCATTCATTATCTACCAATCAAATGTTTACACAAGTGCTTCATTTATGTTTTATGTGATGTTCTGGCAGAGTGCTTAATACAAGTTAAAGAAGCATGAAAATCTATCAACGTTCTTCACGCTAACATGAATATGTGTTGCAGTATTACCCAAGTCCAGCCTATTTTGCACTACAATTATCAATCAACAAATACATTTTTATGGTGAGTTAAGTAACTATATTATTCATAAGCTCAATATGTGAAAATCTAAGAACATAATAATTACCATATCAAATGAAAGATTCCGTCTTTTAATTTTGTCTTTCTTTTTTGTGTTTCTTTGGAGACTAATAAGCAAACCCCCAAAACAAACGGGGTGAGGTAATCTGAGGTTACAACCTACATTATTTGAGACTTGCACTATGCAAGGCTGAATCGTTTCTTTATCCTCTTATCATATCATTGGTTTGGTTTCTCTAGTGAATCAGGGTTAGGACCCAGACAAGCTGCTGTTGGGAAGCTCCACATGGGCTGCGCGCCCATCTCGTCTGCCTTCTCTCATGTCTGCCTATTGTCAAATTGAATGTACTTATCTGAGTTCATATTTATTTTGATCTACTTTTCTTCTTTATGTTCTCAAGTGTGCCACTGTTGAGCTGCCTCATGTTAATGGTGCTAAGAAAGCTTTTTTGTTTTGTTTTCATCCTTTGTTTACCAGAGTTGACAAAAAAGAAATGCAAAATATATAAGGTACCTAACCCTCTTTATGAATGTATATTAAAACGTTACGTTGGATGTTTTCACTTCATAATTCTTTGTCATCAGAAATTACTTTTCTCTTTTCATTAAAAGATTACCGAGCTTTATATATACTGTCTAGAGTTGTTATCTGAAGGAATCTTAATGAACTCTTGACACTACAAAATCTTGTATATTTTTTGTGTGCCAATTTGTAACATATTTTGTAAGTGTATATTTTTCTTAGAAAGTGCTGTGAAGTATTTGTGTGTGTGAGTAACCTTTTATGCGCCTCTGTGGGCAATGGAAAGGATATTACTGCGACAAGTTTCTGGTTTTAAAAACCAAAATATGAAAGTATCAACAGAAAACTACAAATATTTACATTTTGTTGGGAGTTTTGTAATAAGACCATGATCTTGTTGTGGGAGTGTTGTGTTACTGTGCAAAACACAAATAAGCAAGAAAAAATGAAAACTTAAAAAATATAATTTGTGAACAATTTGCTGTTTTATAGATTTTCATGTAAATTATTTGAGTATTATTTTGTTTTGGTTTTGTTGTAACTGTTGCAAAGGTTTTAAATATTTGTGATCAAGCCTGTATGGTGATAATGTAATATTGGTAACTTGCTGAGTTTTGTAATAATGTTTATGGAGTAAATATACAAATTAAAATAAGATTTTGAATGCTGCTTTCTGAATAGAATTGGTGTGTATTTTTTAATGTATTTCTCATATAAAACAGTCATAATTCATCATTCATTGTGATTGATAAACTATGTATTTAACTCCATCCATCCATCCATTTTCTTCCCCTTAATCCATTTCTAGGTCGGGGGGTGGCAGTCAGAGCTGCACCCAGTACACTTAGCACCAGCCCCTCACTGATCCTCCTGCAGGTGGTGAGTCCACAGGAGCTGAGATCTTTCAGTGGGGGCTTCAGGCAAAGTGGGGTTAAGTGTCTTGCCCAAGGACACAACGACAGCAGTCATCAGTGGGAGCCGTGAAGTATGGTGGGCTTGAACCCACGACCTTCAGGCCCAAAGGCCAGTGCTCTACCAACTGAGCCACTGTCGCCCAGTTGGTATTTAACTCTTTACTCAAAATCTAAAGATGCGTGGCCATACGTGCTTGTTAAAGCCTGATCTTGCCAGACGTCAGATTCACCGTGTAGGGTCTGTTTAGCACTTGAGTGAGAGACTGCTGTCATTTGTAGTTAAACTTTCAAACTGTTGAGGAAATGACTGATTGATTGGAGGGTCCAGTGGCACCACCAGTGAGGCCACCCCATTCCGTCTAGCCCAGGCAGCTGTGACCAGTATGGTGAGTGAGAGGAATGAATAAAGCACTACATTGTAACGCATCTCTGTGAATTTGTAAAAGTCATACTTAATGGTAAATACAGTATATTTATAATCAATACAACACCCATATATGTTAAGTAAATGAAAACAGCTGCCCTCTTCCCATTGTACATAGAGATTTAGTTTTCCAAATAGAGCATTTCTGTAACTGAAACCCTACAATGAAAGCTACTTTAATTTGTGCACAAGTCTGGCTCCAGCTCATGTTATTTTAATGTCATATCTAATTAGCACTCAGGGTCAGGCATCGCCAGAGTGACTGCTCATCCATAACTCAAAGAGGGGCTGCTGTGGTCCACACTGCAACTCATTCTGGCATGCTTAATTGGAGCTGGAGAGACTGTCTCACACCATAAACAGGTCCTGTGATATATGCCTCCAAAATTGTCAGGCGGTATTAGCATCGTTTTGTTTTCAGTCACTCATAGTAAAAACAAAAATGCAAGTGACGTAATTATGCAATACAGAGAGAGAGATTTAAATGTATCTCTCTCTCTCTCTCTATTACATGTATAGTATATGAATTACTTTCAGTTTAATTCCTCTGTGGGGGTTTTGGAGGCAGTTTCATGATTGCACTACGCAGTTTCACGCAGTACCGCAGAGTGACGCTACAGTTCCAGACACAAACATGCTGTCCATTGTTAAACCCAGAAATTTGTCTTCCAGGTTAATTCTGTGATAAACAACGATGCCAATACTAGTATGAGTAAAAAACACTTAATATTATTTAAAATGAAATGCTATTGTATACATTGAGGATAAAATAATAAAGGAACACTAGTTTATTATGAATTGCACATGTGTTTAAATTAACAGTAAAAGATGGGCTATTGTTGTCTGTACCATGAAAAATAAATTCACAAGTATTATATATAGTTAATGTCCCATTCATATAAAAATATAATGTCTTGTGGTTTGTTTGTTGTGTTTGTTTTGTTGTGTTTTGCCTGCAAGTTTAAATACAGGGAAAATGTGACAATCCGGAAGACGGCCATGGTAGTACCCTTTTCCCGAAGAAAGAAAATGGAAACCAATCGCACTTAGACAAACAGTGAAGCGTTGTTACAGAATAATTGAACAAACATCGTCTGACCATCACGTTGATTCAAACAGCACAAACTCGGTATTGTATTCGACCGTGTATATCTGTGTCATAATGTGTTGACTGTATCTTTAACCTTTCGATGGTGTTTTCACAATGTTTACGGGACATTAGCTAACGTTAGATATTGGGACGTCATTTCTTGACGTCCGTTGGTCTGTGGTAATGCTGATTTGATGTGAATTATATGCTTATAGGTTCACATGAAAAGAGGACGGAGCACGTCCACTCTAATGTTTATTGTGTCACTTGTATCGATGCTTGGAACGCGCAACTATCACTCGAAAAACAACAAATGTTGTAGCTAAGCTAACAGTGGCTAACTAGTCTAATAATGAAATGGGAGATGATGTTAGCTGTTGTTGGCACTACTGTGGACGTACTCTTGTAAATTATATCCATAGAAATTTCCTTGTATTACTTATTTTGAGGACATGTCATTTTTTTAATGAAATGTGTGCCTTTCGTATCGCAGTTAGGGGATACTGCTAATGTTAGCTGCCTATGCTAGGTGATTCCATTTTGTTTGTATCTCTTACAACCTGCCCTAGTTCTGACATGACTGCTGCTACGCTTTAACTTCTTACTGTAACATATTGTATTGGTGCTGTGATGTTGTTTGTAACCCGCAGAACAATATTTTTTAAACGGAATACCAAATATAAATCTCTAACTAACGTGAATTCAGCCATCTCTTTATCTTGGTAAAGGCATGATAATGTGAGCAGTCACGTCTTTTTGCTTGCAGCTGTTGATCTTTCGTGGAAGACCACGCGTGAACTTTTTGCATCAATGGAAGGATCAGACGGGACTGATCAAAGTGGCAGTGACCAATCAGAGTCCCAGCGGAGAAGTCAGCTCGACCGCCTGGACAGAGAAGAGGCGTTTTACCAGTTTGTTAATAACCTCAGTGATGAGGACTACCGTCTTATGAGAGACAACAATCTTCTGGGGACACCAGGTATAAGACAGAATCATTCCATTCTATTGTTGCACGTTGAAAACAGTAAATATTTGGTCTATTTTAGATAGTGTGCTGGTATTTAATCTCAGATTAGGTCCTCTTCAGTAAGGAGGCTGTTTGCCTTCAATTACAATTAGTTAGTTAAACATATGTAAATTGTAGTATTCTCAGAATGTAGCTGACAATGGGCAACTGAAGCGTCCAATTAATTTCTGTCCCAGGAGATTGAGAGGGAAAATATAAGTTTGGAGCATCCTTTAGCGGAGCATCCTGGAGGGAGAGGGGGCATAGAGTGGACAGTGGCATGCCCTGGTAAGTGTCGAGGTTTTTGGTATTGTCCTGTCACTGTGTTTATCTCAAGTTGTTGGTGCTCCGATAAATTGCTTTTGTTTTATTGATGTTACAGCATATGTATACTGAATAAATGATGCAAATGCGTGTAATTATTGTTGTATTTTTAAGGTGAGGTGACTGAAGATGAGTTGATCAGTAGGCTTCAGCAAATAAAAGATGGTCTGGACCAACAGAGTAATGCTCCTGGTTTACAGAATGCAGAGGATGATGGTGGTAAGGGTAATTTGAAATTGTCTGATATTGACAGTGTTATCTCGTTTATGCCACCTTTATATATTTTTACAGACCAACCAAGAAACCCAGAGGAGCCTGTCAATGGAGATAGTCTTTTACACTGGCTGAACACAGTGAGGCGCACAGGCAACACGACAAGGACTGGTCATCGTGGGAATCAGTCCTGGCGAGCTGTAAGTCAAACCAATCCAAACAGTGGCGACTTTCGCTTCAGTCTGGAAATCAGTGTAAACCGTAACTTGGCTGTGGATGGTGAGCAGGTGGCTCCAGAGGGTCAAGAGGAAGAAGTGGAAAGTGCGGATCCTCCAGCCCCTATGGAGACGGATGTTGTAGAAGAACCAGTGGTTGAAGAGCTCGCTGTAATCGTGGAACCAGAGCCTGAACCTGAACAAGTTCCACAACATGTACTACCGGAACCGGCATCATCACCCGAGAGTGCTGTTGTACAAACTCCACCAGAATTTGTACCATCTCCACTGATACCCTCTCCACGCAGGGGACAGAGAAGACCCCGCAGTCGCAGTCCTGAGTCTCGCAGGACAAGGGCACGGACAGCTAGAAGTCGTTCCCCTCTAACACTTGAACTGCCATATGTTCTTCCAACCCTACATGCATCTCTTGGCACTCAAAGCTCAAATTCCAGTAATGCCAATCCACCTATAGCTCAGGATGAGGGAAGTTCTCGGACTCGACAACACATCTCTGCCCGGCAGAGCCCTAATGATGAAGAGGCTCAGCCTCCCCAGGCTTCGGTAGAAACTGTTGCTGAGCCCACCAATCCTGAGTCTCAGGAGGGGGAGGCTGCTGGTGGAGATGGGACTGCAACTGGCCGACGCCCTCCCACGATTATGCTTGATCTCCAGGTCCGCCGCGTGCGACCTGGGGAGAATCGGCAAAGAGACAGCATTGCCAGTCGCACTCGCTCCCGCTCGCAGAACTCAAACAATACCTTCCTCTATGAAAGTGAGCGTGGTGGTTTCCGCCGGACTTTTTCACGCTCTGAGCGTGCTGGTGTCAGGACTTATGTTAGTACCATTCGCATCCCCATCAGGCGGATCTCTGATGCAGGTTTAGGAGAGGCTACATCTATGGCACTACAGTCTATGATCCGTCAAATAATGACTGGTTTTGGTGAACTTGGCTACCTCATGGATTCAGACTCCGATTCAACGGACTCTAATCGTGGTATAAACACAGCTTCAGATATGGCTGAAGCTGACCTTAATAATGGTGAAGCACCCACGGCTGCTGTCCCTGTTGCAAATGATAGTGACCAGCAATCTGCGCCAGATGGGGCTCGAGAACGGACAGTTGAGGGAAATTCAGATGAAGGCGACGCTCCTCCTCCAGCTGTAGGTGGTCGGGCAAGACCCAGGCCTCCGATAAGTTTTGAGGAGCCCAGTTCTCTTCCTTTCCTCCGCCTTGCTCACTTTTTCCTATTAAATGATGATGATGAAGACCAACCCCAAGGACTAACCAAAGAACAGATTGATAATCTCTCTATGCGCAACTTTGGTGAGAGTGATGCCCTAAAGACTTGCAGTGTTTGCATAACCGAATATGCAGAAGGTAATAAGCTTCGAAAGTTGCCCTGCTCTCATGAATACCATGTTCACTGCATTGATCGTTGGTTGTCAGAGAACTCCACGTGTCCCATTTGCCGCAGAGCTGTCCTGGTGTCAGCCAGTCGGGAGAGTGTGGTCTAGCTGCGCTAGAGGCCATAAGTCTCAAATTAAATTATGTAGTATCCAACCTCCATGAGAGTCTTTAAAGAAGTGTTATCAGTTTGAAGTTTTTCTTTCATTAGTTAATTATAATGTAGTAATGCAATTCGGATGGGGTGTTTCCTAAACATGGCACTTGTTAATTTTAGCAAGACAATTGTTAATGTAACTCAACCCTGCTCACACGATTTGCATGCTGTTTAAATCAACTAGTCATACAGCAGCTATGCACCGGAAAAGCAATCGGCGCAGGCAGAATGAAAAATATGGGAGACAGTTGTGAGGAGTATATGTATTGAGGCTTTCAGCAGGTTCTCTTTTGTATTTTCCCTTTAAAGTATTAGCTGTACATATGCTTGTAAGATAATTTTGGGCCATAATAAAGAATCCATGACATGTTTTTGTTTTCTTTTGAAATACATGATTGACAGATGGGCCTTTTATTATTTTATATTAACAAATGACTTAAGTAATTTTGACATATTAAAGGTTCGATATAGGAGATGTGTTTATTTCTGGTATTTTACACAGTTATGTACTTTACATTTGTTCACTTAAATCTATAATGTATGTATCATTAAACAATGTTGAGTAACATTGAGTGTTTTCATTGAAATTAATGACATTGAGGTTATACAAAAATTTATTTACAATTAGACATTTTTTATTAAATAATATAAAGAATAAAGAACACACATCAAATCTGTCTAATATAGAGGGGTGTCTTTGTATGAAAGCCTACATTTATTTATATATTCAGAATCAACTACATGAGGGGCTTCTTCTGTCTTATAAACATGATTGGAAACCTCAGGGAACACCAGATACCACAGTGGAGCGGCCGTAAAGTGCCAAACTGTCCTGTCCTTAGGCAACACACTTCACCCACATTGCCTAAATAAGTGTTGTATGCGTGAATGGTTGGTTGTTTGTTGGAGGGGCCGATGGCATAGACTGACTGCCTCGCTTCTGTGTGCCCCAGGGCAGCTGAGGTTAAAGTAGTAGTTCTTCACCACCGTGTTTGGAGTGAAATAGTCAAGACATGTGACGCGTTTTCGAGTGTCCGAAAAGCGTTATAAACTATGCATTATTGGGATTATTATTATCATCATGCATGTGTCCCGTCCGGCTCAGACCGTCAAACAAGGAAGTGTCTATGAGAGACGATGTCTGTGAGAGGGATGGCGCTCGGTAAAGCTGCGGGTCGCTTGTGTCTTTTTCAGAGACACTTTATGAAGGTAGCTGCTTTTATCTTAAAAATGCGTATTTGTATAAACATGCCGACGCTGATCTCATGTGTGTCTCTGCGGTTTAGTGGAGGTGGTGATTTCATTTTAGATCAGAATATATCTTCAAAGGCACTGCTGGAAATGCAAAATCAGTACTTTTATATTCGTTTATTGATACGCGATGTTGTGAATGGAATGCTTTAGAAATATCTAACTTTGTTGCCATGTCCGTCCCCTGAAATATGTTACCTTTTATACGCAATGACCACAGTGCGGCGCTGTTCTCCATCCAACAAGGACTTTAGATCGTCATACTTCAGGCTAATGTGTTTGTTATTATAATACACATAAGAATTGAGAATTAGCTTTGGCTAAAATGTTGTAGTATGTAACATGAGCTTATGTGACATACTTGTCCCTATTCAAATAAACTTAAATAAATAATAATATATCCTCGGCTCTGAAAGCAGGCAGCAGTAGTTCAGACTCTCCGAGGAGCCAAGCGCAGAAGTCCTGTGGCGGTGACGCGCCTGGACCACCTGGTGCTCACCGTCAGAAGTGTTCCTTACACCATTCACTTTTATTCTGCTGTTCTTGGGATGGAAGTCATCACGTTTAAGGTAGTTCATCTGTAAGCTTTATCATTTTTGTAATGAGTTCTTTTGACAGTAACAACTATTATTTATACAACTGGCCACCAGATGTCGGGTTTGTTTTGGTTGTTTCAAAACTCATGTTCGACCAGTTGGACCATTTATCTTCATAATTAAACTCCAAATATAATTCAAAATAATGATATAGACTCACTACATGCAAGGTGACATGCCAAGCCCTTGTTATTAATGTTATGATTATGCAGTACAGTCTATTTTTATAAGATTCTGATTCTCTAAAGTATTTTATTTGGGGTTTTTACGAGCTATAAGCAATTATCCACATTATAACAAATATAGGCTGGACATCTCACTTTAGTCATTAGTTTCACATTGTAAGTTGAATCACAGTGTATTCTGAGTTTCCCCATACATTTTACAAAACATTTTGACCATATCATTCTTTTGTCACTGATCTAGGGTAATCGTAAAGCTTTAGGTTTTGGACAGCAGAAGTTGAACCTCCATCAGCTGGGTCAGGAGTTTGAGCCGAAAGCAAAGCATCCGACGCCAGGTTCTGCAGACCTCTGTCTCATCACAACAACCCCTTTGGCCGATGTGGCTGCACACCTTCATGTAAAGTGGTCACAAAGTTTACGATACATATTCATGTTCAAAACGTATGTACCTATGTTTTGCAGATATGTGGAGTTAGAATTGAAGAAGGGCCAGTGGAAAGAACTGGGGCAATGGGCTCCATCACCTCTCTTTACTTCAGAGACCCTGATGACAATCTGATTGAGGTCTCAAACTATAACCAATGAACTAAAGTTATCATCTCTGCATGACTGCACTACATTTATTTTGTGAATTAGAAATGCTCAGTTTAAAACTAGATAATTGTTCTTTTTTAACGTTTAGGACCAATAGGATTTATGAGTCATGAAAATAAGGAGAGAAAAATGCTGTAACTAGATGTCACTTGATACATTAAGACCATTTCATAATTTCATTAAATTTCTTATTGTCAAATTGTCATTGTTAAATCTGCATTCAAATACATTTTTCTTGTTTCCACGATTAAAGAATTTCAGTGTAATGTGATTTTTCATTGTGTTTATAATGAGTGAGGTTTGGTCAAGAACAAGAAACTATAGATCTCATCATAAAGTTTCATCAATGTCGTTTGAAATTGAGGTTCCCCAGCTTTAAGTAGAACATAGTTTGTAGCTCAGTGCAGGTTTGACAGGAGACGAGTGCAGTCTTCCATTTTCTCCAGGTTTTCCACCACTTCAATCAGCTCCTCCGCTTGTTCTGATCGAAGAACTGTTGTCGCATTGCTCCTAAACTTGTTTCTCAGACTCTCATTGGACAGGGGGTTACGCCAGTGACCGTAGAACGTGTCACATCGACCCATCAAAACAGCTCCTTCTCTGAGCGTCACCTGCACCTCGCCGTACATCAGGTTAAAATTGGCCACGTTGTCATGGGGATGCTCAACTCTCACACGGTTTAGTAGAGCGCGCAGTCCAGGCCTTTTGATTGCTGCCGGGGTAAAAGACCACACACTCACTTGTCCATCCAAAAGAGCAGAGCAAGCATTGAACTGGAATGAGTGTCGTGCCTCGTGCTCTGATTCAGGAAAGGGCCTGTTAATGTACTTAGATTTCGGCACTCTGATGGAGATTTCCTTCACTTGATCTGCCAGAACTGAACCAAGACCAGCCCCCACCATGAGCCCATTGATGGAGGCTGCGGCATCTGCTACCCAGTGCATCCCCAAATGAGCAGGAAAGCGTTTAAAAGCCATGTCCTGGATCTCTAATAGAAATTGGCTGTTTCCACTTGGCATCTCCAAACCCCGAGGAGAATAATCATCATAAAAAGCACTGAACCCTGCGACTCCAGGGGTGTCATCTAAAACAATCGCACTCGCCTCCAGTCCTCTCGAGGCCAGCAGGGCGGCTTCAAGACCTAAGCGGGCTGCGTTGCCGATATGAAGAGGCTTAGCTTGGGTGGCAGCGTTGGCCATGGGAGCACCAGACAGAGAGGCAGCTATAGCCAACGCGTGACTGCACTGGGAGCTATCTAGAGACAGCAGACGAGCACAGGCTGCAGCACTGCCCATGGTCCCCACCACGCTCGGAGGGTGAAATCTGCAAATGAACAAGCGCAATCGTTAATAACGTAATTGTGTTCGAATGTCAATCAGCAACCATTTTCACAAGCGTTCATCTGTGTTTAGAAATGTAATATTTGTGTTCTACTGTGTGACTAAACCATTCACAATCATGTTAATAGAGCTAGAATTACTATTGTAAAAATCAAGCCTTGGTTTAGCACAATTTTTTTTCTAATCCCTGGGCCAATCTACATGAAAAAAGGTTTCATAAAGTTCTAGATCTTCTTTGTCAGTATTTATCAATGGTGGTCTACTTATTTTCTCATATTATCTCATGTCAAGAAGTGGTGACAATATTCAAACACATACATGTTAATTGTGAAGAGGACTTTGAAACATAAGAATAGTTGAATAGGTTTGTGGATCTAATCACAATTAAATATTGGAAAACATTTGGGCATTCTCTTCTTGCCCATACGATTGGCACATGCCCACCGACTAAAATAAAAAAATTAACATTCAATTCACTTCAGTTTATTTTTAACTGCAACAGAGAATCAAATCAGGAAATCACATCATAGCGGGATGACCTATATCCATAAATGTGAATACACTTCCTTAAAATGTCTGGGATCATCACTGTCCTTAGACCCTCTTGTATCGTAAGAACAACTCAAAAACAGTCGGAAAAAAGTGACCATCCTCGAGCAGGCCCACATTGAGAGATGGACATACAAGCTGTAGATCCAGGCTGTAGAACGAGGACATGATTTCAATCTATTTTCCAGTAGCGTGAATTAAATAGACTAACAAAACAACCTTCTCCCCCTTTCTTTGACACAAACATGGTTAAAGGACATTTTGTACCAAACAACGTAATCTCCTGTTGGGACCTGGAACAAACTCTTGCATTCTAATGAAGTTGATTATATTTTTGTTTGTTTTTTTGTTTGTCAGTTTTGTTCGACTGTGATGCACTTGTTTTGTGCAATGCCACCTCCACTGTGCTTTCAATAACTACACAATTCCACACCTCTTGGGAATGTTGTGGGCCTCATTAGAGAATCTCAAGAGCCGTCCTTGGATCTCGACGCCGACGTTGAAGGCCAGCAGGAGGTCCAGACCGGTGGGTTTGTGCTGGACTGGCAACATGTCGCTGAGCGCTAACACAGCAGGAAGGACCGCTCCGGAGGGGTGAGTGGCAGGGTGCCATGTATCATCAAAGTCCATGGAGTGAGTCTGGAAACACGAGATTTAGGCTTTTGTGGGAATTACAGTTACATGCACGGTGCAACAAAGGACAAGCTGAACCTTAGCTGAAGTGAATGCCAGTTACTTTTCAAATTGAAAAAAAAGAGCCAGTATAACATTTAATTTCAGAGTTCCAGTTAGACTCGCTCCTAATAATCACCTTCACAGCTTCCTGAATGGACAACATTTATTCAAATCCTTGCCATTGGTCAACCTATTCTCCTTCAACAAATCTTATTGGTCACGGTTTTGCAAAGCGGAATACATTGGAATACATTGCTTTAGAAAAATACTAAAATTACATGATAACACAGTGTTGTATGCTCAAAAATGTGTATTCTTTTAAAAATGAATTACAATTGAAGTTGCTGACATCTTCTTTAACCCAAACAAAACATGCGATTATTGCGTTTTGTAAATACATTAGCACAAACATTAAATGAAGTCGTGGTACATTTACTATTTTTCATACCACACAAATACACTTACAGCTACTCCATTCACAAAGGCTGCCAATGTTGGGGAAAGTCTGGTCCTCTTGCGTCCGTAAATAGAGCTGGCTCCATCTGGACCGTACATGTGCTGCGGAGGCAAAGCATTTCACTTCACATTTAGTATTCCATCATCAGAATTAAGAAAACATTTGTGGGAAATGAATGAATCTTTTCTACTTACTCAAATGGAAACAAATGCTAAAATATGTTTTGGTTTGAAGCATTCACATTTCTTCCATTTGTCCCTAAACAGTTTGGGGTTTGTGGGATTTACTGACCAGTAGGTTAATTTCATGTCCAATTATATAGCACATTTTAAACAACAAGCTTCCAAAGTGCTGCACAGAGATAAAAAATAACACGTGTAAATAATGTGACAGCATAACTCCCCAAATAGCGTATGTTTTAGAATTGTATGGTATTCAATGGTAATTCTCATCTAATGTTTTTTTTTTTCTTGAGCAAATTGTGATTATACATTACATTATACACATATTCCAAAAAAACCCATGTATGATGTTGGCCAGTAGATAGGACTTTCAGACTAAAATAAGATCAAATAAGCAACCCGAGTCATAGATCTTTAGCCCATCTGTCCGTAGGAGCGGATCCCTCCTTCAATTTGGGCCCCTCACTGGGTTCTTAGAGTTTTTAGTTGAAGATGCATTAAGGTCCAAGCTCAGTGATAATAACCCAGGACACTCAACAACATTTATGGATTTTTATCAACATTTATGGACATTGGTTCTGCATTTCTTGTGTTTGAGCTGTTTGATGCTCTGATCTGTGTTGGCAAAACAACAATTTATAAAGTCCTCTGAAATAACTACTGATGTGATCTAGGGCTTTATTTTTATTTTTTTACTGAAATAGAATTTTAGAAAATGCAGCATAGACTTTTCTGATCTCTCTCTTTGTGTGTGTGTGTGTGTGTGTGTGTGTGAATGTGGCTGACCTGACAATAATGCAGGGCCATCTGGAACACCTCTGTAGAAGTCCCAATAAGACCAACTCCAATACTGTCCAGGACCATCCTCTTACTGCGCTCCAACACAACGGGGGACAGGTGCTGGGCGGTCACCTCACTGATAAATCTGCCAAAACTGCCGGTCACTGTGGGCTCAGGGGAAGGACGCTCCAGCACTGAGGAGAGAACATTGACAGAGATTACCCATTGTCCGACCTATAGGCAGATTATTATATAATTGTAATGTAACATACCTTTCAGAGCAGATATGTGGAGTCTTCTGACCGTGAAAGCTGATCTTTGGGATTTCTGGGAGACAGAAATTGGTAAATGGTAGATTAAGATTAAGAGATCATTTATTCGTCGCACAGTGGGAAATTCAAGTATAAAATCTCTACATTTGGCATAATAAGAAGCAAGTATGAAGTACTGTGTATTCTAGTGCAAGTAATATATAGTCGTATGTTTACATCTGTACATGTTAGCAGCAGTATGTTTACATCTGTACATTAGCAGCAGTATGTTTACATCTGTACATGTTAGCAGCAGTATGTTTACATCTGTACATGTTAGCAGCAGTATGTTTACATCTGTACATTAGCAGCAGTATGTTTACATCTGTACATTAGCAGCAGTATGTTTACATCTGTACATTAGCAGCATAAGGCTCTGGGACACAGTGACTCAGTAAAGATACAGTGACACAGGTGATTCTATATTGCACATTCTGACATTAGTTCAAGATATTGCACCGATATGAGGTGCAATATCAGGTCGGCAGTTTTTGTTAGTCCCCATTGTTGTTGTACAGATTGAAACTATATTATATTTATTAAGCTTTTTGCATCTAAACGTTTGACAGCTCATTATAGATAAGCTTGATGTTTCAGTTACACGATGTTAGTTCCAACAGCCAGAGCAATTTTATGAACAAATCTGACCACGACACACTGTCTTTATCTTATTAGAAAACCTTTTATCTTCTAAATACTGAAATCTGATTGGCTGAGTGATGGCTGGTACGCCCCTTTTTCACACATAAATCTGAGATGTGACAAAGGCCAAAACATACATGCATGTGGAACTAGACAGTTTGTGAGAGCAGGAACAAGGTACATGGATTTTATAATTTATCCTTTTGTGATTTACTACAAAAAAAATGCAATTCATGCAAACTATTGGAAATGTGGGGAAAGGGTCTTGCCCAAAGACACATTGAATGTTCGCATCAAAGCTATATACAGTATAGTTGAAACTCAGAAAACTAGTATATTTTTCAAAAGTCCATTTCCATCTGTAGTTCAACTGTAAATGTGAAAGTAATACACGATCGATTAATTACATGCAAAGTGATTTATGTCAGGCCTTTGATTGTTATAATTTTTACGATTATGGCTTACAGTGCATTTTCAATATATTGTGTATTACTAATAAGCTGTGATTATCTAATTTCAGCCGAATAATAACCACCCTACTCCCATAGTGAGTCCCAGCCTGCTCTCAGGGATATGAAGACATCAGGGTTCGACAAGCACTTTTTTGAGGTGTTCATATTTATATAATACATTTTTTTTAATATTTGCAATTTCCTTTTAGACCGCTTCCCACACAAACACTTTCTGATACAATTTGTGTGTTAGAACTCACCAGTAATGTACCCATCATGCTTCCTTCAGCTCAGTCCTGTTCTCGTGTTGTGGTCTTGTTGAGAAGTGTAGAGTGACAATTTTACAAACCACCTCCCTTATATAGTCCCGACTGCCTTGTCAAAAACAGGTCACTGGAGGTAAGATTACTTTCACACCAAAAAATAAGGAATTTCCTCAGTGGTCATCAGTATTTCATGTTTCAGGAAATGGAAAAATTGGGGATTGGGATTCTTGTCAACTCGCCTCTCAGATATCTTATTGTGTACTTGACGTGGGGGGAAATTCAGGAACTCCTCCCATGTCTGTGGACTGACACTATTTATGTCGAACCATTTGCCAGAGTGTAGAGGGAGACTGATAAAGCACGGATAGGTAAGTTCTCACTATACTACTGTTATGTTTAATATACTTTATGTGTTTACCCAGATACTCCGATTTTCTTTTGTATTTAGGGATCAGATTACACACGTAGAATACCTGTGTGCAAAAAGAAAAGTGTGTTTGAGTTTGCCTTCTGTAGTTCCTGAGGCTGTTCATAATAATATAGTCATCAGCACTTTTGGATGAATTTATATAAAGTAGTAAAAAAAAAAAAATGCAACAAAGACTGGGTCAAGTCAAAAAAATGTATTCAATCCAAGTCATGCAAAGTTTTAATAAAACAACAAATTTATATATCACCTCAGGGAAAAATACCGTCGGGCTTTCTTTTGACGTTTTGTGGGATCATTGTCAAAGAACAATATTTGAAAACACAAAAAAAAAACAGCAATTATCTTTATATTGACAAATAATTAAAATGTGGTCAAACAGTGGTTAAGATTGAGACGAAGTTGTTCACATGTATAAATTGTATTTGAACTGTATGAAATGTAATGGAAAAGCCCCCCGTAGACTAGCGTTGAAAGCTAGCACATTTACTTAATTACTTAAAACAAAGCATTCGTTCTGGTTTGTTAATTGTGTGTAATTTATATTTTTTGTGTGCTTTAACTGTTGGTTCTCTGATCTGATTCAATGGTTTTGTTAAGTCCTCTGAGATGACTTCTGTTGTGATCTGGGGCCATACAAGAATAAATTGTATTGTATTGTGTATTGTTATGTCCATATTAGATACATACATAATGAGATAAATAAAATGTCACATGCAAACATTTCCAGACAGGGGTGTTTAAGTTGCAAGTATGATAAACAGTGGGATTTTTTTAATGAAAAGAGTCGCCAGACATGATTTTGACTGTCCTCCCAAACATGGCTATGTGCTGCTTTGCTCCCTCATGTGGCTCTCGGCCTATGGAGTCAGGGTGAGTACATATAATGTGGAAAAGCCACAGGTTTGAGTCAGGCATGTTATCTGCTTTTCTCTACTGGCTCTCTGCTCTCTGATCATAATAAAGAGTTGCTAAAAAGGTTCTGATCTCCCTCTCTCTGCTTTGTTTGTTTGATTAGAACAATATGTCAGGGTCAGATGGTTTCCCAGCCAGCTTTTATGGAGAGCCTGGAGTCCTGGGCATGCTGTCCAACGGTCTCAGTGCTCTCCTCGTGCTTCTGCAGAACTTCAACACAGCCAGAACAGGCGTCTCATCATCAGGGGTGGAAAACATGCTCGCAGGTAATGACAAATGTAGGAACCATATTTTATATACATCCATTGGGATATACTTTTCTTTGCCCATATTTTGGAGATTCTGAATGATGAACTTATCAACTTTTTCATTAACTGTTAGTGTATGTTTGAAGTCATTTATGTAAAACTAATAATGCATAATTTTTATATTGTGCTTTTTGGACACTCAAAAGACACATCACATGTCATTATTCATTCACTGTATACACAATGGTGAAAAGCTAATACGATAGCCACAGCTGCTCTTGGCCAGACTGACGGAAGCAAGGCAACAAGTCTGTGCCATCGGAACACCAACAATTATTCACGAACACTAGACACATACTAGGCAATGTGGGTTAAGTGTCTTGCCAAAGAACACAACAACAGTGTGTCACTTTACAGCCGGGGATGCCCCACTATGGCACCTGGTGTTCCCAGCGGTCTACCACCACAGTACTAACCAGGAACTTCCCTGCTTAGCTTACAGTATCACGCTTTCAGATGCTGGTGGCACCAATAATGACAACAGAAACCTCTCTTCTGACCTTAATTAGACGACTCATCCACCAGTTTTCAGTAGTGTGTATTTCGCCTTGAACATCATGACAGCTTAGAGACTTTTATGGTAGCTCTGGATGAGTTCCTGGTCCGCCTTGCATTGACCGCACATAAGAATTTTTTTACATATATATAATAAATATATACTCATAACTGTTTTGAAATATTCATTCATTTACCCTGCACAAGACTTTCTCCATAATCTGTTTTCCTTCTTTTCCAGGTGTTCAGCTGCTTATTCTTGGTGGCCTTTGTCAGCTGGTGGCCGGCCTCCTTTCCTTCCGAAAATTCGACCATCTCAGTGGCACAGCATTCGTCGGTTATGCCGCACTCTGGAGCAGCTATGGTGCCACCTAAATCTACCTTGGTTCTGTCACCATCCATCCAAATCCCACAATGCAACACACTGATGGCAACAACTCAATCCTTGACACAACATCATGGGACAACACTTCACTATCATCCAACAATCCTATGGACCATTACTTAGAAGAAGCAGCAATATCCGGCCTCATTCCTTACATAATACTATCCTTTCTTTTAGCTTTCTGCTCTGCCACAGTCAACTACATCATGCCTTTCGTTTTCGGGGCAATTACCTTCACGCTTATATTCGAAGCGGTTGGTTTGGTCGCCGGTTCCTGGGCCTTGATCATCGCTGGCATACTCGAGCTGCTTATCTTGATTTTTGCCATTTACGGCTCAGCTGCCCTGCTTTTAAAAGGCCTGACGCAGCGGCTTGTCTTAAAAGGTTTTGGTACTCCCCTCTTTAATGTCCTCCTTCTGGGTACAGCCAGCTCCACACAGGCCCAGAAGATTGACCAGGAAAAAAGGAAAAACACAAAATACGCCGAACCGATGGCTTTAGGATATTTCTGCGATGTCGTCTGTCCATTCATTTTTGCTTTCCACAGTTTTGGTTATTGCAAGTTTTTTGGTCTTGGTGCCATATGGGTCACTATCATCGCTTTTGCTCAACTTTTCTCTAGTTATTATTCCAATTTACGACAAGATTCATATCACACTACAAAATTTGGGTTACATACAACATACTGGGTTATCAAGGCATGGGATGAGTTCATAGCATCGTCAATTATCAACGATGAACTGTCTATGAGCAGGAAAGATATGATTGGGGATTGGTTCTTTGTTCTGGCTGCTTTGGTTATCTGCGCTGGGAGTTTGAACACAGATTGGCTTGAACTGATTCACAATCTTCTGTTTTTGCTGGTCACCATCTCAACCATTTCTCAAATCTCTTTTCATGTGTTCTATGTTATCTTCGGTATAACATGCAGTCTTTTCTGCGCGGTCTCTCTTTATGGCACCTTTGCACGACTTATCAACACCATAGCTGAGAAGTCACTCATCCCGGTGGGTCCAAAACCAGTTTCTACTAAGTTTTTGATCAAGCATTTCGAAGGCCAGAAGAAAAATGAACAGCCAGTGAGCGAGAGTAGTGTCACCCACACACCTGATGCACTTTTCTATCTCCTAAACGGCATTGCAAGTCTATCAGCGCTCCACGCAAATGTGACAAGTAGTAATTCCTCCTTCAACCACCTCACAATCCCTTGGGTCCTAATCCCAGGAGCAGTGATTCAAGCCTACGTCACCCGATTGCAAATTAACAGTGGTCGATTTGGATCGGTCATTTCATCCACCTATGTTGCAGTGTGGGCTACTTGGACCTGGTTTAGATTTACAGGTACCTGATCCCAAACATGTTTAGCTTTATGTTATTAGCACTGTATAATGTTAAATGCATTGTTTCAGGGGAGGTGCATTGGGTTTCTTCTCAAGAAGTCTATGGATTCACAGCAGGGGCCATTGCACTATTGGTTATCAACCTGTTTCTGATTTTAATTGGTAAGATATATATAGATGATAGCCTTGCAACCGATGAAAACTACAATATTTAATAAGGTTTTGTTTTGAAATGTCTCACTTTGATTCTAGCGGCCTCTAGGAACCTGGTATTGCTCTTAATGACAATTGTTATGGAGGTGGTTCTGGTCTGCTTCCTGCTTTCCACGTTGCAGTGTCTTCCGTACAAACTGGAAAGTAAGTTCTATAAAGCATTCTTCTTGAAACATACAATATAATGTAATGTAATATATAATGTTGCTTAATGTGTTTGTCTTATCAGTGGCCATGCTTGCCATTTTTTCCACAATTTGTCTCTACGGGGCCCTGGCATCGTTGATTAATTGCATCATATTGCACCCGCTTTTACCACTTGGTTGAGCACTATTGAGGGTTAGTGGTTGTTTTTTAAATCTCCAGACTTTGATATACAGTACTTGCATGACTATTGAACACATCTGCTGCACCTGCTAAACAGTAAAATAAAGTGTTTGTGCTCGTACAAGCCAGACTTAAATCTATACCGCAGGTTTTCATGATGTAAAGCAACACTTGCGGTTTCAACTGGACACAGCATGACGAGGTGTTTTAACTCGCTGTGACTCGAGACGATCAAAGCATATCCAAACTTTGTTCCGACAATAGTCCCAATCAAATAAAGAAGTCCTGTGCGTTTCACTGCACTTCCCATCTCTTCTGATACATGATACATTATAGATATATTACATTATCTGGTTAGGATATTGCTGGCTTAAGCTAGGCTGACATGGTGTAGAACTGCATTACTGCAGACTCATTTTACCAGGGCTACCAAAAACATTTTCCTTTAGACCTCAATGTTAAAAACGACTCACCATCAGCTGTCATGGAACCTACAGCTATATTAATGGTTGGTTTTGGTTTGGGTTTTAGAGTCCCTTTTTTTCAATTTACTATACATCACACTTGGCTCGTTCTCGCATGCTCTAATCCAGCCATTCCCAAACTCAGTAACACCGAGGCCCCCTTAAAAATCTGACGGGTCTGAGTGGCCCCCCAAAATAATAACCAAGAAGACAACATTAAGAATAGGCTCTTCTGGTTATTTTATTTTGGGGAAATAGCCTCTGCTACAAACATTGTAATACAAAAATGATTACAGTGGATTATTCAAGTCAAATAATGAACACAAATATTTTAATATTACAAACAAAACATTATACATTTAACATTAAATAATTATATATATATATATATATATATATATATATATATATTTTTTTTTTATGACCTCCCGCGGCCCCCCTGCAGTACCCTCGCGGCCCACCAGGGGGCCGCGGACCCCACTTTGGGAGACACTGCTCTAATCTATGCGTGCTACTGTATATAGGCGACAGGGTTCAACTAACTTGAAAAATCAGCTGCTGATAGTCCAGCAAGTACTATACTGTAGTTTGTGGTGTCTTCCAGGACTTTAAACCGGAGGCAACCCAGCATCTCCCCTGTCCTGTGGCAGACTCCAGACTCACCAGTGGACTGCTGAAGATCGCTGCTGTTTTGGAAGAGGGAGGAGTGTGCGGTATTCCTACTGACACCGTATATGCTTTGGCGGCATCCTGCAAAAATCCGGGCGCCATAGAGAAAATTTACAATATCAAAGTAAAATAGCAACATGATATTGTGTTTTGTTTGTTGATATGTTTTTGTATTCCTAAGGAGGCATTTTGTAATTCCAGGATAGACCAGCAGAGAAGCCTGTTTGTATTTGCATCTCAAATTTGGAGCAGTTGGTTGCAGCTCAACCTCCATTCAGTCCACTGCTCTGGGAGTTCATGAGAAACGTGTACCCAGGAGGCATCAGCTGCATTGTCAGTAAAGGAGAATGGCTTTTTAAACTAGGTATAATAGGCAACTACACTACTAAAACTACATCCATAATTAAAGCATTTTTCTCCAAGAGAACCAGATTCGATTCAGTTATAGAAAACATATTATGCAAATCAACTTAATTGAGCTTTTACCCATGTTATCACCTTGTTCCCTCATCAAAAACCAACCTGAAGTTGTGTTTAGATCAAACTGCGCTAACATCCGAGATTTCTGGCACAAACAAAGTCATTCCCTTTAGTCTAAAAGCTCCTTCCTCAATTACTTCATACAATTACAGGACATCACTGTTTTCTGCCTATTTCAAAACCACAGTTTTTCCCATAAAATTGTTTGATTAGGTTAAATGACATTCCATACAATTGCATAGCTGTGTTGGCAGTCAGTAATTTTAAAATTTTGAAAAAAAAGAAGAACAAAAGAAGCAACTTTTCCCTATAGTGGTAGCATAGGGACTTATTATTTTTTCACATTCTAAAATATGAAAAGGCAAAGTAAATACTTTGAATGGACAAAAACAATGCATAGTCTTTCTTCCTTAAGATGAACCAGGCCATGTGTGAACGTGCCTAAACGTTACACATTTGTAAGACAATCTTCTTTATACACAGGAGTAGGAGCGGCGTACGATCGAGTAGGAACCAAAGACAGCATCATGATCCGAGTCCCAGACCACACTATGACAGTACATCTCTGTGACATGACCGGCCCCCTGGCCATCACCTCGGCCAATCCCAGCGGAGAAGCGGACAGCACACACCACAGCATGGTCATCAGGTAATGAGGCTCAGAATGACTAAAAAAACTAAAACCTAAACTTAAACCTGGTCTATCTCTTGTTGCATGCAGTCGACTGGGACACAAGCTACAGGGCGTCCTGAGTGATGGAGAGTCCAATCAAGTAGTCGCCTCCACTATTGTCAACTGCCTGAAGATAGATGAAGGTGACTGTTAATACAGTATATTTGACTGTAAATGTTGTTTTCAAGTCCATGGTGACATGTATTTTTTCTCTCTACAGGATCCATCTGTATTGTGCGAGAGGGCTGTGTCCCTGCAGTTCAGGTCCTCCAGATCTTTGAACGAGTCAAAGCAAACATGTTGTGAATGCTTCAAATTACTGTCCATTGTTGTTGAATATTTAAATTCAGTATTTTATTTATCAGACAATGGTTTCTTGTCACCTTTTTGTATGTATATATATTTATTTACTTTATATAGGAACTTGTTCATGAATTAAATGTTTTGCTATGAAAAATTAATTGTTTAATTAATAAATAAATAATACAACTTCCTATAATTACTACAATTACTACAATTACTTTATATTTTTCATGTGTTCTAACTGTTGATTCTCTGATCTGTGTTGGTGATTTCAATGGTTTTGTTGCGTCCTCTGAGATGACTTCTGTTGTGACCTAGGGCTATACAAGAATAAATTGTATTGTATTGTATTATATATATTTTTTTGTTATTTAATATTTTTGGTTGACAAATAAGTACTGTATAACTAATTATCATATATAACACCGATTTTATTCAGTCGGGGCGGGTCCCGGCTCAAAAGTGGCAAAAATGACGTGCGCTGACATGCTTGCAATACCCCCCCCGGACCGATGAGGGTGGACCCAGAAGAAGAATTAGCCAATGCTAACATATAGCATTAGCTGACCTCTCGAAAACGTCTTTACAGGATGGTCCAAAAGTTGGCTCTTGGCCCAAAGCTCCGATCCATGTGTCAATGCTGAGGGGGGTGAATTTTTTGGACCACTAGTTTACTTGCAGTGAATTTTTTAAGTCACTCGTTTAAAAGAAGGGAGCTCGTGCCGGCTGATGCATGCGCAGATGCGTTTTTTCACATTTTCCAGCCCCCGCGGTTATTTTGAATCACTCCATGAAAGCCCAATTTTTGGCCCATTAGTTAGAACGGCGGAGATAGGCGTGACTACGCCCATTAATATATACAGTCTGTGATTTTATTGCTTTAAGTGAAAATACGTATTTATTTTGTAAACGTGGGGGTCCATAAATGACAAAAAACAAATATAATGTGCTGATCAGTGCTTCAAGTGGCACAAAAAAAGTGTTGGCACTCTTTTTTTTTTTTTCTCCCAGGGAATGCTTGCATGTTTCAAATGCAAACGAATGCACTTATTTTCCCTGAAGTTTTATTTATAACTGTCAACGGACAACCTTGTAGAAAATAATATATCAATTTTATAAAGTCATTTAGGGATATGCTTGAGCTAGAAAGAACTACTGAAATAAATTTAAAAAGGCAACATGGTAGTGAAAGAATGTTAAACAAAAGGTTGTTGACATAGATCCACACACACCCAACACTTGTATCTAACCAGGAGGACTGGCAGGTTTGACACTGATTCTGGACGTTTTTTTCTTTCATTTACTATGGTCTGACGACACCAGCCCACAGAGACCATGAGGAGACATTTGTGTTGCCCTACATTGGTTCTCTAGGCCATACTGTTCTCTACACTACTCCATAGACCACAGAGTGAGAGCATGAGTGTAGTCCAGGGGTCTCCAACCTGTAGCTAACAGTAGCTCGCCAGCCCCTTTTGCTACCCAAAGAATTTAGAATTTATCACATGATCTTGAATAATTCACTTTTGAATCATTACATATCTATCATAAGTATAAGTACAGGGTCATACAGTGTTATGGTATTTTTTACATCTGTTTTCCATGTTTTGTCATAATTATTACATAGAGGTTTAAAAAAGAGTAGCTCTTTGCCTCTTCTGTTGTATGAAAGTAGCTCTCCGATGGAAAAAGGTTGGAGACCCCTGGTGTAGTCGTGTCTTTGAGCGCTCGGCCAATGTGAGGAGAGTCCGGCACTGCAGTGACCAGCACCCGCTAGCACCACTTTGAGTTGTTTACAGCGGTAAAAGTGATGCATGCGCCTTTCGCTCGTAAAACTTATGGGTAGTGTAGTTTATGCTCTTGGTGAGACAAAGTAGCAAGCGTACAATGTGAAGGGCACTCTGAAAATCAGCGGAGCATGTGAAGTATTAAATGTGCAAATGAGCGTATCAGTTATAGACTAATGCCGCTCTTCCACAGTAATGGTACGGTACGGCACGGCACGGCACGGCGCGGTTATTTTGCATTTCCACTAGGGTTGGGCTTGGGAAAAGGGCAATGTTCCCTCTAATTTTTTGTGGGTCAGTGCAAAAACACAAATTCCCTGAGCGGCACGTGGAACACTGTTGAAAACCATTCACATTTGGATACACCTCCTGTATACACCTCCTGTATACACCTCCTGTATACACCTCCTGTATACACCTCCTGTATACACCTCCTGTATACACCTCCTGTATACACCTCCTGTATACACCTCCTGTATACACCTCCTGTATACACCTCCTGTATACACCTGCTGTATACATCTCCTGTATACACCTCTGTATACACCTCCTGTATACACCTCCTGTATACACCTGCTGTATACACCTGCCGTATACATCTCCTGTATACACCTCCTGTATACACCTGCCGTATACATCTCCTGTATACACCTCCTGTATACACCTGCTGTACACACCTGCTGATCCCATTTATTTAAGTTACTCCAGCTTCAACTGTAGCTGGAGTAACAAACAAAATTGCTGCGAGCCGAGGGCCGGACTGGTTCAATGTTTATTAACTCATTGCCTGCCAGCCTATTTCAGAACAGATACTCCCGTATTGCCAGCAGTTTCTGATGATTTTTGTAGATTTTTCAAGACCCACAGAATATTGTGTACTATGACTATCTGAAATTCGTTGTTTGTTTCTTGCTTGTTTCCTTCCCCTGTAATCCTCCGTCGAGTAGAGGGAAGTTTTACTGAAATCACCAAAAAGCTGAGAAAAAAGAGGCACAAGTGCATCTAGCTGTTTTCAAACCATCAAGAGAGTGCTGGTGCCACCTGCTGGCTCGATAAATTATGCTCTCAAACTAATCCCACACATATTAGATATAATAGACATCTGGGAACATGAAAATAGCGGAAAACGCAATTGACGTATTCATGCGTCAATGGCAGGCAACGATCAAATATCATCACAAGGGCCATGGATAATTCATTCAGGCATAGAGCTATAAATATCTATGATAATAATAGTCATATTGCCACAAATCCAACTTTACTCAGCAATAGGCAACTTTGTGCTAAACTGAAGGTCTGACCAGACCCGTTCTTCCCTACATGTGAAAGTGCGTGTTAGGTGTGTTTGTGGCTCCACGCACTCTCTGCAGCTGGTGTAGTGCTCGTGAGACACCGCTCACAAGCCCACGGCAAGACCGAGTTCACGGTGTGCAGGGTGCAGTTGGTCCGAGCCCTGTTCTTTATCAAACGCAGATTCAGACTTCTGTGTCGGGGCGCTTCTCCCGCACTCGGACAGTGCACCTCATGGTCACAGACAGAGAGCTTTCGGATCTGACTTTTTCTATTTAGAGAATGAAGCCTGCGCAGATCCACCGTGGTCCATACATGTTTGAAATATGCGCCCACTTTGTTTTTGCTGGAGGCACAGGACGCTGGTCTTTCATTGTGTGCAAGGAAGAGTTGTCTGTGCGCTGAGACCCTAAAAGCATTGCGCAATTGCACACGCGCACAGCTTAGCGGGAACATAAGGGCACTCTTCCATGTGTGCCAAAGCTACACCATAACGTGACGTCGGGCGACTGCCTTACATTGATTGGCCAACGAGTGTCGTCACTGGAAGTGACGTCCAACCCTATGGTAAAAAAACCCTCAAACCCTGCTATCTTTAAAACCGGCTGCTCTGCTATAACCATGGATCTATAATAGGCTATAATATGTCCTTCTCACTCCAGAGAAATGGAATCGCACAGAAAGCCCCAAAAGGCCCTGGTCGGTCGACGAGGTCCACTCCACACGTTACACTCTTTAGGCCGAAGAAAACATTAAAAGGCAGCTCGACGGAACACGGCACACAGAACGAGAAGGTCTTCAGGGAGATTGCTCTTCATTTGTGACTAGTCTGTGGTAATCCTGGAAATTACTGGTTAGTTACGTATCCTGTTGACCCAAAGCTCTCACTGAAATGTATTTACTGTGTAAAAGTGTGATTGTCTGTTGTACACAGTGAACTGGCTACATTTAGCTATCGATAGCAAGCTAAGCTAAAACGTCCTTTTTAGCACAGTGTTCTACTGTGCTGTATTTTGCTCTTTCACGTGTTGCCATTCTGTTTTGTGCTTGTACTTAAGTTGTTGTGTGTATATTTATTTGTTTGAGAATCCCTTCCCACAAGTGAGAAGATTACCAACGAGCAATGAATGACCGGAGTACTTAACATTACCCTCATCTGGACATGGTCTCAAGAGACATACGTACTTTGGACTTGTAAATTGTTGGTTTTGCACTTTACTTTTGTTTTTGATAAATCTGTGATTGTATCAAGACTTTGTTTCATTCATTTGTCTGTACACATGCAGAAAAGGGGTTCAAAAGCAAAAGTTATGATCTCCTACCATATACTTCTACTTCAATTTACATTACATACTTTATATTTGTCAGTAAATCCGTATAACCGTGGTCAATTTATGAACAAGGATGGAGACATATTTTCTAAATACAAAAAGGTTTTACTTATTTGTTTATTGTTTTGAAATCAACAATGTATTATCACTGTTAGCTGTGTTTTGTGTCTTCCTGTATGCTTATCACTTTATTATTGTGAATAATAAAAACATGAAAAAAATAAACTAATGTGCCATCTCTGTGGCCAGTTTCAAAATGGCTGAGGGGGCTGGAAAATGTTAAAAAACGCATTTACGCATAGGCCAGCTGACACGAGCCCCATTCATGTCACGAGTGCCTTTAAAATTTCACTGTGACTAAACTCGACTTGTCCAAAAATAATACTCCCCTCAGCACTGACACACATGTGGAATGTAGCGTTGGGCCAAGAGCCGACTTTTGGACCGTCCTGTAAAGCTGTTTTTGAGAGGTAAGAAGATGCGACACATTAGCATCTTGCCGGAATAAGAATTGGCAAATTCTTATTCCGGGTCCACCCCCATCGGCCTGGGGTGGTATTGCATGTCAGCACACGTCATTTTGGACATTTTTGAGCCGGAACCTGCGCATGCTCTGCCTACTCCACCTTGCTGGGCCTTTGACGTTGACTACCTCTGTGCTTGAAAGTTTGTCTCGTACAATCAATACGGTTAGTTAAATACAGTGCTCCTTCTTACAATAGATTAGTAATTGTTCTTAATCAGACAATATTGCTCATGGGGTCCTGTCTCCTACCTCCCCTTCCAAATGGGGTTCTATAACCTGTTTCCGCTGGTTCTGCAACTGCCATTTAAGGGGTTCTTCTAAAGTGGAAGTTTTCAAGTTCTTCCACATCCAAACAAACCTGTGTGATTTGTTAAGGCGTGGGATACATTTGTTAATGATTCTTTAAGCCAAAATCTAAGGTGGCGTTGTTGGTCTTATATATATTTCATATTGACATCATAGTTATAAGTGAGATTCTAGTTTGGTACTTCTGAGGCTGCAACACTAAAATGATATTTACTGTTATAACAGATGGTTAAACCAGGAAATACAGATGTTGCCTTTGCGTTCCCTCGTTTTTACAGTAAAGAATGACTCACTCATGAAGCGGGAAAAGGTCAATGAAAATGTACAAATATGCTTTAATTTCCTTTAATATAACTCCTGTACAGTCATCCATGGCTTTCTTGTTAACATGTATAGTGTATTTTCAAAACTGAGAATAATATTTCACTATCAAGTGCATATGAAAACTGAAACTAGGGAGGGGTATGAGGAAATTATTTTCTTTTTTACAGGAAGCACTTGTATTTCTCCCACAGCAGGAAGAAGAATACAATATTATATCAATTGTGTATTTTCAATACTGAGAATAATATTACACTATCAAGTGCATATGAAAACTGAAACTAAAGCGGAGAGGTGTGAGGAAATTAATTTCTTTTTACAGGAAGCACTTGTATTTCTCCCACAGCACGAAGAAGAATACAATATTATATCAATCATAAAGAAAATTTGAAGATGTAAAAGAAATGTTTTTTCTAAAATGTTGTAGTAAATACGCTCATGAATCTTAAAAATAGGCTCAAAAAACACAACATCATCTCGCTCCTCTGCTACCAAAAGGCAGCACAGAGCTGCAGTGGATAGCACTTGTACTTCACAGCCATAAGGTTTGGATACAACCTCCAGACAGGGCATTTCACAGTCTGTATGTTCTCCCAGTGTCTGCCCAGGGTTTCTCCGGCTACTCCAGTTTCCAGGTAGAGCCTGGTTTGGTCCTTTTTGAATGCAGGGTCTGTGCTGTTTTAACCACAGTCTATTGTAATTGGAATGTTATTTTAGTTATCGTTTTAATGTAGTAATATATAATTCAAGTAATATGTGGCTAAAATATATTGTATTGAAATTCACTGTTAACGCAACAGGGGTTGTATGCAGATGAGACCAGGCTAGAAGGCCACTGTTTCATTGATTGATATGCTAATACCAAAGGTCTCATTGTGATGCTGTGACTGTGTGGAAGTGTGTCTTATCTCCTTCTATACTGCCTTGCAGCCTGAGCAAGAGCAGACATGTTTCTGGACGAGGCTGAGCTGGTGGTGCTCTGTGTCTTCGACTGTCTCCTTGGAAATGCAACCAAGTACAAATTAATGCAGTAACAATATCTTTTGTGGTTGTGATTTTGTCAAGATTGACTGTAAATTACAGCATTAACATTGATAAACACCCATACATGTTCCTACTTATTCATGTGCGCAGCAATGACACTGAGACTTTCCCACTGTCTGAGAAAAAAAGGTAAATTATTCAATTTCAGAAAGAATGACATTTGTGCTAATAGCCAATATTCAATTAAATGTAATCATTTACAATAATAACCCATAAGCCTCCAAAGTAATAGAATTGTATTATGAGCCCTGAATCTAGGTCACTTACAGAAGCTTCCCACCAAATGTTTAGCTACATTTTCCAAATATGATTCTAAATTCTTCATTTGTATTTATTTATGTCTTTGATGTTAGTGGTCATATATCTCTTTTTAAGTGTCAGAGACCCACCTTTTGTCTGTTTCACATTACATTTCTGAAAAAAAACTCCTTTAAAATAAAAATTCTAAACACATGTTTGTATTGATTTGATTTATTGAAATCATCATCTGGACATTACAAAAGCATAAATAAATAAAAATATCATGAATGTTGCTATGATTAGTGCATTGTGATAATGGTTTTACCATAGACCATGTACAAGGAGTGGACAAACCGTCACCGTCACCATAGAATGCAGAAGAAGCTGATTTGAACATAAGTTAGCTGAAGCCAATTTCCTTATATGGGCATTTGTTTTAACAGTGTTTACTTCGCGCTGTAGCAGGGGCAGACTTGTTGCCAGGATGGTTGCAAATCAAACTGGAATTCCCCCTGTGAATGATTCATTGTATGGCTCATATCTGGATTTGCAAATGCAATATCAAAATTCAAACACCAGAATCACAGAGAGCGCTAAACCACATATTTTTAAGCCCAAAATGGTGAGTGTGACACAAACAGTTACTGAGTTAAGTTTTCGATGTAGAGCGAAAACAAGTTGGAGCAAAACCTTATCCATGAGCACTTCCCTATTGGGCTTCATCGGGCTAAGGGGTTAGCATTTTCCATTGTTACACTGTTAGTTTCACTTTCAAACGCAGCATTTGTCTGTCCGTGTCTGTGCCTCTTCTGGACCTCTTCAAAAATCTGCAGAACCTAAGACACAAGGATAACACACGTGAAAATAATGTATAGTTTAACAATGAGAATGCACACACAAAGCACGGTCTTCACTTTTGATTTAGGAATGAGGCCAACTCTGAAGAAGCCAATCTGGCCCGACTCGATCTTTGTGCAGTCCACCACAGTCGATGCAATGTTTTCAGGAGAAGGACCGTCACATAACACACCGTCCACCTGAGAAATTGCCATATTGTTATTATATGTCATTCCTGCAGCACACTTAATTGGGCACAAAGTCAAATAAAACATATTTCAAAACTTGTCTCCTCAAAGGTGTGCACACCACAACAGCCTTCTTATATTAACAGTGTTTTGTAGAACCTCATACACCATTGCTTTAACACAGAGAATTATCCAGAAACTAAGTCGATTTGCTAATTGACGCTAAGGATGTAACAAAACAACTGTGTAAAAAACAGCGCCAAATCTCCTTCAGTGTAAGACATTATTATTTGACAAATTAAATCATGATTATTTACTTTTCAAATGTTTATTTACTTTGGCAAATTGTTAGAGTGTCGTAAAAATGTGTTTGTTGTAAATTGTGCCAAATTGGTGCAACCTCACTCGGAATAGTTCTGTCTATATCGAGTGAAGTTGTATCAATGTAAAATAAACACATTTTCCCCTTTTCTTCACAAATGGTGACTTTTATTTGTATGAAACTATAATAATAATAATATTTCACATAGGTCTACCAAAATAAGTCAAAATGATAAAATAATAAAATATCCGTCATATGATAAAGTTAAACTTGACTATGTTCCATAATACCACAAATGACAGAAGTGGAAGATGGAAAATCTATTTAAAAAAAAAGATTGTATGCAACATTATGCCTTGCTTACCTTGTCACCCAATTTGGCGAAAACTTGATTGTGATGGGTGGTGTCTGCCTCTCCTGTTGGATTGGCTGATGTTACTGCAATCGGCCCGACCTTAGGGACAACAATGATGACGATACTGCTACTTTATCTTAAATATTGTGCTTTCATGGACCTCACATATTAAAATCTTGAATTGTGTTGTCATTTATGGTATCATTTCTCACCATATTCATGAGGTGAGTGGCAACGGCACAGTCTGGGTTTCTGATAGCAATGCTTTGTGGTGTTCCAATATGTTTAGCTGCATCTCCTAAACCAAACACCTCCATCCACGGACCTGAAAAAAAAAAAAAACACAGTAAAGAAACCCATTACTACACCTTTGTGTCTGTGCATGTTTGTTTTCATGTACTGTCAACCAATTGATAAAATATCTCAAACTTCTGGAAATGTGAAAGATTGAAATAAAAATGTGAATCCTTAATTTACAAACATTCCGGATGAACCTGGAATATGTTGGCTAAAAATGATTAACATTTTGATTAAGGTATCTTTTTTTTCTTCATTCCAGGTCCCTAAATCTCATTTCCAGTGACATTTCCTTCAGCT
Organism: Knipowitschia caucasica; assembly: GCA_964034765.1. Lineage (NCBI taxonomy): Eukaryota > Metazoa > Chordata > Actinopteri > Gobiiformes > Gobiidae > Knipowitschia > Knipowitschia caucasica. The sequence goes on from OZ035830.1 coordinate 21,829,479, forward strand.
GTGAATGGGGAATTGTTAAAACCCAAAAATTGGTATTTCTACAGTGAGATACAGTAGACACTCTAGAACAGCTTTACCTGTCTTAATCTATACCATGGAAAAAGGTGGATTTAAAGTTTGACCTTTCCCTGTCATCAGAGGCCAAAACTACAGAGCCTCCGCTTCATAAATAATCCAGCCATGTGTTTGTGCTTCAAAGGGTTCTAGCAAAGAATCTTTTTGGTATTTTGTGATAATGAGGAGACATTTTTCAAACCCAAGGGCCAGTTAGACCCGCCCCACAGCCTCCTGATTGGATGCAATGAAATCAAATCCAAAGATAGACACCACTGGTCTAACTATTCTCAAGCTGAACATATCGCTAATGCTTATTCTAAGGAGAGGGGTTTCAAAACAATATACTTACTATAGATAATATTAGGCTTTTCTTTCCAAATGAAAAGCAATAGATATGGCAGGCGTTTAAAGTAAATAGTGACCTTACCTCTGGGCAGAACCATACTGATGGAAGATGGCCACGCCGCCTCCATGAAGTCCAGCAGCAGAGGGCTCAGCAGGTGACGCACCGGCTGCAGCTGTTTTATGGAGGAGATCCACATGGACATGGGTCCTCTGCCTGCCTTTTCACCCTGAAGACCAATATTACAAGAGTAACAAACAACGTTTATTTGTTAAAGCTGGGGCACTTCTATTTGCCATGTCTTTGTCTCAAACGAAAAAGTTAAATCAGACCACCACCATCTTCTTATTAGTAAAGAAAGTTCTCTGTGTGTCACTATTTGATCTGATTGAGCTGATTGGCTGAATAAGGGTAGTTCTGTCTTTAAATAAAATGTTTTTAGTCTAAAAAAGCGGATCTAAAGATGTGACAGGTTAAAAACAATTGAATGTCAAAGTGATAGAATCAAACTCTTTTGAAAAGCTCAGACATGGTCAAATTGGTGTTTTATTACAATTACATTTTGTGTGGTGTGAAAGTTACGTATCTCAGCTTTAAGCGTAGTGAACAATTTCTTTGTTTCCGCCTTACTTGTAGGCTTTTACTACTGCCTCAGGTCAGTTTTTCCAATGTGGTTTTACTGCAAATGGCAAATAAATGAATCTGATCTGATCTGATCTGATTGCACGCTGCTACCAACACATAAACAGTGTCGGTTGGCATCCCACATACTCCTCCGTTCTTCATTATATCTATAGGACAATCAAAACAATGCAATTATACAAAGCACATCAATAATTATTCCGTCATCGTTATGTATTCTCACCTGCAATCTGCTGCACAGACGTGGCCTTGCGTGCCGGAAGATGTGGACATATTTGGGCACCTCCACCAACTCCGCTCAGTTTAATAATCGGCTTCCCCAAAGGGATCAGAGGCGACTGGAAGGTGCTGCTAAACATCTTGGCCCCGAAGCAATAAAGACTGACAGCCCCAAAGATGATCGCCACCCCTATGTCATAACCATATGGCAGATATCCCACTGCATCCAACAGAAAACTAACAATTATAAGCTGGAAAGTGACACCGTAGACGAACCAGGCCACGCTAAGAAACAGAGCAGCAATCGTGACTAAAAAGTTAAACAAGAGAAAACAAATGATTCCCACGGCAACGTTAAAACCTCTCACATCTCCGTAGAGGGACCCGTATCTGACCGAACCCCAGAAAGCCCAGAGAATGCCGTAGAGGACAAACACAGTGCTCTCGAATGTTTTACCTCGAGAAAAGGCGACAAGCCCACAGAGTATCTGAAGCAGCCCCCCGCCCACGACCACCCATGGCAGAAGTGAAGTGGTGTCCTCCTCCGTCCCAGTCAGGGCAAAGGCAGCCAGCAAATTACAGGCATGACCTAACACTTCAGCATCTGCATACTTAGAAAAACCAAGGTATGGCTCATGCTGGTCTTTGCCACTATGTGCGTTAACAGCCACGCATGTGAATCGTTTTGCTAGTGAATGAAAAAATCCTTGCTTTCTTTTTGAGGACGTAGAAATCATGTTGAACGAGTCAATTAAAATCATGCCTACTGTGACGATAAATATAGCTGCTTGTACGCCCTGAATGCCTCTAGAGGACTGGGCAGCAATAGCAATGCAGTAAGCCGTGTAGAAGAGCTGGTACAGTCCATGTAACAAGCTTTTTGAACAGTAGAATAACGCCGTGATGGAAAATAGGACAGAGAAGGCGATCGGGCAAGAAATGGGAGATACAAGCGGCTGTGCGTTCAGGAGGACAGAGAACCCTTCCGCAAATTTCAGAAATGCCATGAAAGCATAGAAGGTGGCGGTCAGAGTGTCCATAGCCCTAAAGAGGAGAACGCATATGCCTATTTGGAACACAGCAGCAGTCCACAGCCAGCAGACGTGTCCCGGGTTCAGGACCACTCCAAATAAAGGACTGGCTAAAATCGCAGCTGAGAGCAAGTTCAGCACCAAACCTACAATAGTGACATCACAGTACATGCTTTCCTCGGCTTTCGAAACTACTTTGTCTTTCAAGCCTGCTCCCAGGAACTCTACTTTGCCTCCAGTGATCACGGACAGTAGGCGCCCAATACCAAAATATGCACAGACTAGAAAGACAAGGAGGTAATTGGCGGCTGTGGCCTTGTGCCCGAAGCCTCCGACGGAGAGATCAACTATCTGATGAGCACAAGATAAACTAATGCTGATGGATATGAGAATTAATACTACTTTCTTTACTAAAGTGGCAATGATGGCGATGAGAAACAGTGCGAAGCTAAACGTAGCTAAACCGGGGATCAGGGCAAATCTAAACTCGTCCTCAGTGAGAATCCTTTGTCCAAACAGAATGTGGACCAGTCCCAGGGCACTCCAAAGGGCAGAGATGGACAAGCACAGCGTGGAAAACAACTGGGCATGGCTAAGACAGCGGCTTACAGCTGTAGGGAAACATAAACATACAATATGAATACTGTACGTAAAGGGGAATAAGAGAGGAGTCCAAACAAACAGTAAAACACACCTGCATAAGCCGACAGGGCAGCGGCAATGAGGAGCAGTGTGCCAAGTGTAGTGTGTGGGATGAATGTGGTTGCGTTTCCAGACACACTACCATAGTTGTTTATGAGGAGGAGAAGAGAGCCTAAAACACACAATATTGAGTATATATAAACACAATCAAGACAAATATGATTATTGAAAATTGATATGTATATACCTGTAGGCTATAACTGTATACAGGTGAAAATAATGTCGCTCTAAAGTGTAATTTTCTCTGCAATTCAACTTATAATGTGAAACCAAAATATGATAAAGACTCATTTCATGCAGAGCCTTTGTTTGTTTTAACTTTGATTTTGAAATATATTCCAGTTTTGCCTGTAGTTGTAGCATACTGTATGTTAAATTAGATTCTCATTGTACAAAATTAGTACTATCAAATTGTAAAAATTCAGCAAGACAATACAAAATCAATCAATCCTAATTTTCAGTATAGACAAACAATAAAAATGGCAAATATAACCGTACTCCTGGATTTCCATGTTAAGTAATGGGTATTAAAATGCATGCAGCCTCAGTGGTTTTCTTACCTCCAGAGATGCTGAGAATGCCCACAGACAGGTGCAGTGTCATGATGAAGATAGAAGCACATGTTCAGGTGTGCGCCATATAAGCCTGTGAGGCGGCAACGTCAGCGCGCACAAGTAACTTGAGACGGATGTGTCCCGTTTGGGAAAAACCAGTGGATTCACGCTGTGCTTTTGTTATGGATCTACTACAGCCGTCACTACTGGAGAGTCTCCTCATGAATCGAAGGATAAAACAGCTGCTTTTTATGGTCTGTTTTACATTCAGTGGCAATCATGTCATTTACCAACTGCAAGGGCCAATCACCCATATTCATTCAATGTGGTTTCCAACATGTGGTGCGCAGTCGGTGTATGTATGATCTGATGATCTGTCCAGGATCAATGTTTGCCCCTCTGTGTGAATCCTGTGGCCCTCTGCCTTGCTAACCCGAATGAGTCTTTGAGATCATAAACACAAGTCACAGTGTCATCCTACATTTGTAAACTTCTGACTTAGGATTAGTGAAGTCTTTTAAGGGTTAAGGTTAGGTGTTAGAGGTCACTTTGGTTAGGGTTAGGTTTAGGGTTAAGAAAATAGGTAAAGGTGAGGGTTGTGAGTCCAGGATTAACTGGTCCTTGTCCTGGACTGTGAATTACCTATATCAGATTGTGCGTTGGTGAACTGTTCTGCAATAATGACAATAATCAATAAGATACTTTTACAGACTGTTGGAGCCTATTAATAAACGGTGACCCCGTTTGGATCTCCAATAATCTGATTGGTTACAACACAATAACAGGTCATGAATAGATTCAGTCATAAATGTGATCGGTTCGGTGTATCATATGGTCATTTTATTTAACCCAGTATAAAAATGTTAGAATAATTTCCTGTGCAAATAAATGGAACCGACATGGAGATTGGTGTGACTGACAGAGTTGTGAGGTTATGATTTACAGGACGAAAGGTGACCGAGCCTTTTCTGTTCGGGCTCATCGGCTCTGGGAAGACCTGCCCGAGGAGATAAGGCTAGCACCATCCGTTTCCTCTTTTAAATCTCTTCTTAAAATCCACATATATCAAACTGCTAGTTTAGTTTTAAACTTCACGTGTAAGGCAAGGCAAGGCAAGTTTATTTGTATAGCACAATTCATACACAAGGCAACTCAAAGTGCTGAACAAGATAGCATTAAAATCATAAATAATCACAGAACATTAAAAAGAAAGATAAAAATATAAAATCCCTCAGTTGTATGCACAGCTAAACAGCACCGTTTTTAACTTGGTTTTAAACATTCTCAGAGAGGAGGCCTGTCTCACATCTTCAGGAAGAATGTTCCAGATTTTAGCAGCATGAATCTGAAAAGCAGCCTCCCCATGTTTAGTTCTGACTCTGGGCACTAACAGGAGTCCAGTCCCTGTGCTCCTCAGAGTCCGGGCTGGTTCATATGGGACTAACATGTCACTAATATATTTTGGTGCGAGGCCATGGAGAGACTTGTACACAAGCAAAGCTGTTTTAAAGTCTATTTTCTGAGCCACAGGAAGCCAGTGCAGAGACCTGAGGACCGGACTAATATGGTCGTACTTCCTGGTTCTAGTCAGGACTCGAGCTGCTGCATTTTGAATGTACTGCAGCTGTTTTACAGCCTGTTTGGAGAGACCTGTGAGCAGGCCATTGCAGTAGTCTAACCTACTGGAGACAAATGCATGGATAAGAATCTCCAAGTCTGCTTTAGACACTATGTTTTTGATCCTGGAAATGTTTTTTAGAATGGTAAAAAGCTGCTGATGTTACTGATTTGATGTGGCTATTAAAATTTAAGTCTGAGTCCAGTATTACCCCTAGATTTCTGACCTTGTTTGAAGGTTTTAGGGAGAGAGACTGTAGATGACAGATGACGCTCTCTCTTTGTTTCTGGGGACCAAAGACAATCATTTCAGTTTTGTCTGCGTTTAGCTGATGGAAGTTGTTTTGCATCCACTCACTGATCTGTTGGATACAGTGAAGGAGTGAGTCCACTGGTCCATGTTCTCCTGCAGTCAGTGAGACATAGATCTGAGTGTCGTCTGCATAGTTATGATAGGAAACTTCGTTTCTGCGTATTAACTGACCTAACGGCAGCATGTAGAGATTGAAAAGAAGAGGTCCCAGGATCGACCCCTGTGGTACTCCACAGGTCAGGGCCATATGATCTGAGACACAGTTTCCAATCTCCACAAAGTACTTCCTGTCTTCAAGGTAAGACCTAAACCAACTTAGTCCTCTAGTCTCTGTAAGAGGATCTCATGGTCGACAGTGTCAAAGGCAGCACTCAGATCTAACAGGATTAAGATTGAGACTTTGCCTGCGTCAGTGTTCAGCCGGATATCGTTTGTAACCTTAACGAGAGCAGTCTCAGTGCTGTGGTGGGGTCTAAAGCCGGACTGAAACATATCAAATGAGTTGTTGATTATAAGAAATCTATTTAGCTGTTGGTAGACAACTTTTTCAAGGACTTTCCCCATAAATGGCAGATTTGAGATGGGACGGTAGTTGTTAAGTACCGTAGCATCCAGACTGCTCTTTTTAAGCAGGGGCCTGATGACTGCAGTTTTCAGGGCCTTTGGGAATATTCCAGAATGAAGGGACATGTTTACTATCTGTGTGAGTGAAGGTAACAGACTGCTCAGAACAGACTTTAGAAATCTAGTGGGTAGTACATCCAGGCTGCATGTGGAGGAGCTCAGACTGGAGATTATCTCTTGGACAGTTTGATCATTTACAGGTGCAAAGTAAGTTAGCTCAAAGAGCCTTTTAGGCTGTTGGATGGTTATCTGTGGATTGGAGACAATGGCGTTTTTGATGCCTTGAACCTTGTCATTGAAAAAATGTGCAAACTCATTACATTTACGTTTGGAAGTTAGCGCTAATGGCATTTGAACAGGGGGGTTTGTTAATCTATTAACTGTTGAAAACAGAACACGCAGATTGTTGCTGCAGCCTTCAATCATTTCAGAAAAATACCTTTCTCTCGTACTACGTAGCACCTGGTTAAACTCGCACAACTTATCTTTGAAGATCTTGTAATCAACCTGGAGGTTGGACTTGCGCCACTTCCGCTCGGCCCTCCGGCACTTTCTCTTTTGTGCCCTGACCGAGTCTGCTTTAGCCCACGGCGCCTTCTGCTTATTTTTCACTATTTTAACCTTCACAGGAGCGATGGTGTCCAGAACATTCAAAACACTAGAGGTGACAGAGTTAAACAGTTCATCTACAGTAGAATACGATGCATTCTCAAAGTTTATCATTCCCATAAATAGTTCACCCGTATTTTCATTTATGTGTCTTCTTCGTACAGTTGCAGAGTCCACTGGTGGTTTGTTAGTGAAACACATGTCAAAAAATACACAAAAATGATCCGAAAGCGCAACATCGCCCACGTTTACATTTGAAATATTCACACCCCTTAGTAACTAACAGGTCTAGAGTGTGCCCTCTGCTGTGGGTGGGGCCACTCACATGCTGAGTGAGACCAAAAGATTCAAGAACAGAACTCAGCTCTTTTGCCTTTCTGTCAATAACATCATCCACATGAATATTAAAATCACCTGTAATAACCAAACTATCAAAATCTGTGCATACAACTGAAAGCAACTCGGTAAAATTATCAATAAAACTGTGACATGACTGCGGTGGCTTGTATAGGACAATGAAGAGTATTGGACGAGATTGTTTTTGTTGTATTTTAAAAGACACATATTCAAAAGACGGAAACTTCCCAAGAGACATTCTATGGGAGACAAAGTGGTCTCTGAAAATGGCAGCTAAGCCTCCTCCTTTTTTGTTTCCCCGTATTTCAGATTCAAATTTGAAATTTGGTGGTGATGCTTCTATTAAAACTGCATTTTCTGTATTTTGGTCAAGCCATGTTTCAGCCATGAACATAAGATCTAGATTATAAGAACAAATAAAATTATTGATTAAAAAAGACTTGTTACAAAGAGATCTGACATTTAGCATAGCAAGTTTCAAAGTTTCAGTATCAGCGGTTGTGGTCGGCTGATTCTTACACGGAACAAGAATTAGATTTTCCTGATTAGACTGATTAACTTCAGATGTTTTTCTGTAATGTATTCTTTGTGTTATCACTAAGGGAATGGCACAGGTGGCTTCATGACAGGGCCCCAGCCGGGTCTCTCCTCTAACTAGACTGCCAGTGGCTGCGAAGCAGAGACCCTGTGCATCCTAGTGTTTAGAGAAATGAGGGGAAGGGGAAGGTGGGGGAAGAGGATGGAGAGGCAGGTGGTTCTTGGGAGTTGGGGGGGGGGGGGGGGGGGTTGAAGGTGGATGGGTTTTTGGTGATGGGTTAGGGGAGGGGCAGGCTGAGTTGGGTGGTGGACGAGGGGGGAGTGCTGGGTTAGGGGGGAGGTGGGCTAAATGAGCAGGAGGGGGGGGTGGAATACTTATCAATCAATCAATCAATCAAAGTTTATTTGTAGAGCGCCTTTCATACACAGGGCAACACAAAGCGCTTCACAGTCCACATCACAAATCATCACATAAAACAAACACCAGAATCACAATTAAAACATTAAAATCACACAAAAGATTAAAACACAATTAAAACATTAAAATCACACAAAAGATTAAAACACAATTAAAACATAAAATCACACAAAAGAATAAAACCATTAAAACTTTCAAAATTATCCATCCATCCATTTTCTACCCTTTAATCCATTTCTGGGTCAGGGGGGTGGCAATCAGAGATGCCACCCAAGTCTCATAGCACCAGCCCCTCACTGACCCTCTGCAGGTGGTGAGTCCACAGGAGGACGGCAGTGTGAGCATAGCCTTGATCTTTCAGTGGGGGCTTTGTGCAAAGTGGGGTTAAGTGTCTTGCCCAAGGACACAACGACAGCAGTCATCAGTGGGAGTCGGTGGAGAAGGTGTAGAGGTGGGAATTGAACCCACGACCTTCTGGGCTTAAGGCCAATTTTGAAAGCCAATGCTTTCAAAATTACACAAGAAATTAAAAAAAAAATAATAAATAAATGACAACAGTGCATTAGAAATGGAGATAAAATCCTTCAGTTGTATGCACAGGCAAACAGAACAGTCTTTAACCTGGATTTGAACATTGACAGAGTAGACGCCTCCCTCACATTTTCAGGGAGATTGTTCCAGATCTTAGCTGCATGGATCTGAAACGCAGCCTCCCCATGTTTGGTTCTCACTCTGGGCACCAGCAGGAGGCCAGTCCCTGTGCTCCTCAGAGTCCGGGCTGGTTCATATGACACCAACATGTCACTAATGTATTTTGGTGCAAGGCCATGGAGAGACTTGTACACAAGCAGAGCTGTTTTAAAATCTATTCTTTGAGCCACAGGAAGCCAGTGCAGAGACCTGAGGACCGGACTAATATGGTCATACTTCCTGGTTCCTGTCAGGACTCTAGCTGCTGCATTTTGGATGTACTGCAGCTGCTTACAGGTCTGTTTGGACAGACCTGTAAGCAGGCCATTGCAGTAGTCTAGCCTGCTGGAGACAAATGCATGGACAAGAATCTCCAAGTCTGCCCTGGACACTATATTTCTAACTTTGGCAATGTTCTTCAGATGGTAAAAAGCTGTTGATGTTATTGATTTTATGTGGCTATTGAAATTTAGGTCTGAGTCCAGTATTACCCCCAAATTTCTGACCTTGTCTGAAGGAAGTAGGGAGAGAGACTGAAGTTGACAAATGACGCCCCTCTCTTTGTTTCTGGGACCAAAGACAATGATTTCGGTTTTGTCTGCATTTAGCTGGAGGAAATTATTTTGCATCCAGTCACTGATCTGTTGGATACAGTGAAGGAGCAAATCCAGTGGTCCATGTTCTCCTGCAGTCAGTGAGACATAGATCTGAGTGTCGTCGGCGTAATTTTGGTAGGACACTTTGTTTCTTTGTATTAACTGACCTAACGGCAGCATGTAGAGATTAAATAGGAGAGGTCCCAGGATCGACCCCTGTGGTACTCCACAGGTCAGGGCCACATGATCTGAGACGCAGTCTCCAATCTCCACAAAGTACTTCCTATCCTCCAGGTAAGACCTAAACCAGTCTAGGGCTGTGCCAGTGACACCAACCCAGTCCTCCAGTCTCTGCATGAGGATCTCATGGTCGACAGTGTCGAACGCGGCACTAAGATCTAACATGACCAAAACTGTGACTTTACCGGCATCAGTGTGAAGTCGAATGTCGTTTGTTACCTTCACTAGAGCGGTCTCAGTGCTGTGGTGGGGTCTAAACCCAGACTGGAACATATCAAAAGAATTATTCATTGTTAAAAATTCAGTAAGTTGTTGGGAGGCCACTTTTTCAAGAATTTTTCCAATGAATGGCAGATTCGATATGGGGCGATAATTTTGAAGTCCCGCAGGATCCAGACTGCTCTTTTTTAGGAGAGGTCTTATGACTGCTGTTTTTAGGGCCATAGGAAATGTTCCTGACGACAGAGACATGTTTACTATTTGTGTCAGTGAAGGTAACAAACTGCTCAGGACGGACTTCAGAAATGTAGAGGGCAATATATCCAGGCTACATGTGGAGGAGCTCAGACTCATGATTATCTTTTTGACAGTTTCAGTATCCACAGGTGCAAAGTGAGTTAGCTCAAAAAGCTTCTCTGGCTGTTGCATTGTTATACGTGCTGTCAGGCCCGCGACTGGGCCATCGGAGCATCGGGAGATCTCCCGGTGGCCTGCGTGTCAAAGTGGCCTGGGCCTGCCCCTATCATCACGGTCTTTTTTCTTTTTTTTTTTTTTCTTCTTCTTTTAATTTAATTTCATCCTCACGGTCTTTGCAAACTCCTACCCTGCCTGGTGGCCTGGTCCAATGAGCAAGGCCCAGGCCCAAAGCCAGTGTTGTGCGTGAACGAGTTCAAAAGAACGCGTTCATTGAACACGCTCATTTTTTCGTGAAACGTTGAACACATTTTTTAATAAATAACTTGAACGTGAATTAATTCATATTATGTGTCATGAACGGCAGACAATTTGTTTTCCATTTAAAAACTGAGTGAAAATCTGTTTTCTCTTTTGAAACGCAACGAGAGAAAGTTCCTCCCTCCTGTATTCTCCGCACTGTTTCCGCCGAAAACTAAAAATTCCTACGGTTTCCACCGTCTGTGAACGCACCCCGACTCAGTGTACTTGCGGTGCGGCGCTATATGCTAGTGCTATTCATTGGTTGTTGACTCACATGTGCCGTGATGAAAACACAGGGGTAAGTCAGTGACACAGGGCCGTTTACATTTGGACATAAAGTATAGACACACGCACTGCAGCGCATTACAGTTGTACTTATGAGCAGAGATGGACAACTCAGTTCCATTGAAACCCATGTAAATCTTGTCTGCATTGGAGTCAAAACATCCTGTGCAGTGTACAGGATATAATATATATATATATATATATATATATAAATATATATATATATATATATATATATATATATATATATATATATATATATATATATATATATATTTACCACGTAATTGTGATTTCTAGCTCGTAGTGAAAAAAAATATTTATTTGAATATCTCGCAAAAAGTAAAAATGAACTGAACTTTGAACTAGCTTTAGTTCAGAATTAAAATTGAGAACTTCGAACGTGAACTGTTCACTTTGAGCATGTATGAACTGAACTTGAACTTGTTCAGAAAAGCTGTGAACTGGCACAACACTGGCCCAAAGCTTTTACTGTCATTGGGCCAGAGCAACATTAAACAAATGTGACGTCACACGTCGGCTACACAGCCAGCCAGCCTAGCAGTGCACCCAGTGTAGCTTCCCCGGTTGAAATGAGTGGTCTCTCCAACTGATGGTTCATACACGTTGTTATTTTTCCTTTTATATGAGCTGTAACGATGTGATTTTACCTTACTACTTTTTTTAACAATAATTGATTAGCTTGTTATAGTTATACACTAATGAACACTTAGTTCAGTGTGTGTGTGTCTTTATTCTCACTAAACTCCATAAACGTTACGTTGCTAAGCAACGTACAACAATCTTTAAACGTCCGAGATTATATAAACAGTCAATAAAAAAAGAAATAAAGAAAACAAAAGTTTTGACAGTCAATCTTAAAACTATTAAAAGAACATCAAAATACAATGACAAAAACCCAAAATTTGCTTGTTTGGCCTTGTTATAATGTTGTCCCACTCCGGCCCTGCTGCTGTGGAGGTGATAGTGTTTTTGATTCCTTGTACTTTGTCATCGAAAAACTGTGCGAACTCATTACACCTAGATTTAGAGGAAAATTCTAGGGGCAACTTTACAGGGGGGTTCGTTAATCTACCAACTGTTGAAAACATAACACGAAAATTGTTAATGCAAACCTCCAATAATGTCAGAAAAATACATTTCTCTTGTTCTACGTAGAACCCGGTTAAATTCACCCAACTCATCTTTAAAGATTTCATAATCGCCCTGGAAATTGGACTTTTGCCACTTCCGTTCGGCCCTCCGGCACTCTTGCTTCTGTGCCCTGACCGAGTCTGCCTTAGTCCATGGGGCCTTTTTCTTACTGGTAACTATTTTAACCGTCACAGGAGCAATGGCGTCCAGAACAGTCAGAACACTGGTGGTGACAGAGTTATACAATTCATCAACAGTAGAGCATGGAGTTTTCTCAAAATTTAGCATTCCCATGAACAGTTCACTTGTGTTTTCATGTATGTGTCTTCTTCTAACAATTGTAAATTCAGCTGGTGGTTTGCTAGCAAAACACATGTCAAAAAATACACAGAAATGATCTGACAAAGCAACATCAACTACATTAACATTTGATACATTAACCCCCTTTGTAATTAGCAGGTCAAGAGTGTGCCCCCTGCTGTGGGTGGGGCCACTCACGTGCTGAATGAAACCAAAGGTCTCAAATACAGAAGCCAGCTCCTTTGCATTTCTGTCATCAACATTATCAACATGTACATTAAAATCACCTGTAATAACTAAACTATCAAAATCTGTGCACACGAATGAAAGTAGTTCAGTAAAATGGTCAATAAAATCGCAACATGACTGTGGTGGCCTGTACAGGACAATGAAAAGAGTAGAAGATTGCTTTTGTTCCATTTTAAAAGAAATATACTCAAACGATGAAAAATTTCCAAGGGGCATTCTATGGGAGACAAAGTGCTCTCTAAAAACTGCAGCTATGCCTCCCCCCCTTTTGTTTTCTCGTATTTCGGATTCGAATTTAAAATTGGGTGGTGTTGCTTCTATTAGAACTGCATTTCCTGTATTTTGGTCCAGCCATGTTTCAGCCATAAGCATAAAATCAAGATCATAAGAAGTGATAAAATTATTAATTAAAAATGATTTGTTACATAGAGATCTGACATTAAGCATAGCAAGTTTAAAAATAACGTCAGAGTCGATTAATGTGGTTGATTGATTTCTACAGGGAACAGAAATTAGATTTGCAGAGTTGGACCGTCTAACTGCTGTCCTGTTTTGATTTCGTTTTTTAGAATTTAAAAACATTTTTGAGCTGGTGCGAGGAACACACACAGTCTCAATTGGCCTAAAATGTGAAAACCCTTGTTGTTGTTCTTTAGCTCCCAGAGTCAGAAGGGAGTCAGCACAGTTCAGTGTTTGGACTGGTAATGCACTGCCAGACGGACAGGGAGCAGTGTTTGCACCGTTGTACTCACCCGGTGCTGGTGAGCAGGAGGCGGGGGAGTGCGGTGGGGTCCGAGGGGGCTCAGATGTAAACAGTCATGCCCCCCTCGGGGAACGCTGAACAACATGACGCATGTAGTCCATCAACAGGCTGCTACCGTATCTGTTTGGGTGTAATCCGTCTGGACGATAGGCTTCGTAACGTTTCCAGAAAAGGGCAAAGTTATTCACAAAGACAAAGTTAAAAGAGCTGCATGTAGCCTGGATCCACATATGCAGCGCCACAACACGACTGTAGAGGCAGTCACCTCTGTTTACAGTCGGGATTGGACCAGAAATAAAAACAGATAATCCGGAGGATTGAAGGAGGTGGAACAGATCCATAAAATGTTTCTTAGTGACTTCTGACTGCTGAAGTTTCATGTCGTTAATTCCCACATGCACGACTACCTTGGAAACGGTATCAGGCAGGGACTGAAGCAGAGGAGGGAGGCGTATGAGCAGGTCTGGTACAGTAGCTCCGGGAATACAGCGAGTGACCGCGTTAAAGAAGCGGACGTGTCTCACGATGGAATCTCCAATAATCAGAGTGGTCGGGCGAAGAGTGGACGTGGACGCGGCCTCGGAGAAGGAGCTCGGTGGACGGAACCAGCGGATTCACCCGAAGCAGGACCCGAGCCTGAGCGCCGCTGAACACATGGAGAGGAGGAGCGGGGGTGCTGACTCTCAGCTACAGGCGACCCACGCTGTGTGCTCGGGGACGCTGGAGCGGTGAGAGGGCCTGGCTCTGGGCGCTGCTGCTGACCCGGTGGAGGTGAGCGGTGGTGATGATGGCTCGCTACCCCAGTCTGAGGCTGCTGCACTGGGGTCAAAGAAGGGGAACAGGCCAACATGGCTGGTGGACCGCTCTTTCGCCTGAGGACTGCTTCCTTTAGGAGCGTTTTCCTCGTAGTGGACTTGGATCCTCGAGCAGTAGAGTACGCTGCAGTGTCCAGGGATTCTGCTGAGGGGGCCGGGATGTCAGTGGAGAGGGCTGCATAGCGGTTTGCCAGACTCAGGACATGGGCCACGGCGCAGGATGGCTCCTCGGAATCCGCGGGCTCGTTATTCGGAACCGGGCGCTTAGGTGTAGAACAGGAGGGTCCGGAGCTGACGGATCTCTCCCACACGACAGTGTCACAATATGCAGCGCTCAGTGACATAAGCCGTGAATGCTGCCCACCAGCGACTTCAAAAAGTTTGGACACTAGAGATTGTTTCTCATTCAACTCTGCGGTGAGACGAAGGACTTCTTTTCGTAGTTCTGCAATGGTGGCACGGTCGCTCTCACGGAGCTCCAAGGTGAGGCGACTAATATTGTGTATGTTTGAGCCAATTTCATTGTCACTTTCCATGTCCTCGATAGCTTGTGTTAGCCTCTGTGCTACTAGTGGGTTTCAGTCGGGACTAAGCGCTATTTGCTGAAACCACTGAATTAATAAGATAAAACACTCAGATATATTAAAAAACTGAACAATAAAAACGTGCTAAAAAGTTGTTAAAAGTTTACTAAAAAGGTGCACAGAGCAGCCCTGTGTCACTCTGTTTGAACATGGCGATATAGTGTCCGTCTTATGGGGTACTTATGGGGTTAGAGGAGGGACGGGTGGATTTTGTGGGAGAATTTGAGTTGGACGCCCTAGGTGGCTTTGGAGGTACGTATGGGGAGTAGTTTTGAATGTTAGATAGGACTCTTGATCTGGCTACAGTGGGTGTGAGAGGAATAGTCTTCATCGCCGATCTTATCATGCCTGCCGAGTGTTCCGGTAAATCCAGTAGTGAAGGCGGGGATAGAAAACAAAGGGAAAGGTCGTCCTCATTTTCCCTAGATGGAGTGGATGTAGCGGGGGGGACCCAAGCCGGGTCCATGGAAGGTGATGAGGTGGTTGAGGAACCCCCAGTACAGGCCTGACTGTAGCCTGGAGCAATGGGGGAAGCTTCAAGGGAGCTGTAGGTGGGGAAGGTGCTGCTGAAGATGATGGAGCAGCCACTGCTGCGGCTGTATCCACTGCTGCTGGTGGTGCTGTATATGCTGATGGCGCTGATGAAGATGTGGCAGCTGCTGATGATGCTGGTGGTGGAGGCGTTGAGCTCTTTCGGAGCCGTGGAGGTGTTGAGTTCTTTTGGAACCTTGGAGGTGTTGAGTTCTTCTTGAATCGTGGAGGTGTGGAGTTCTTTTGAGGCGGTGGGGGTGCAGAGACCTCGGGAGTCGGTGGAGATGGTCGTGATGTCTGTGCCCTTTGCTTCTTCTTTCTCCCTTTCGACGGCTGCACGCGCTGCGCAGGCTGAGGTCTTAGGGCAGATGCAAAGTTATCCATCAACACTTTTACTCCGTAGTTGTTCAGATGTGGACCTTTTTCTTCAAAAAGCTCGTGCCTATTCCAGAACAGGTTAAAGTTTTCAATGAAGCCAAGTCCTCTGCGTGAACACTCATTGAGTAGGAATGTATTTAGCTGATACAGACGGCTAAACTTCTCAATTTTTCCATCTATATTTGGAAGTGGGCCACTAAGAAAAATTGTTATGTCCATTTTCTTGAGGTCATCCAGTAACAGCGTTAAATCCATTCGTAACTTCTCGCTTGCCTTCTCATAGATATCTACCGCCCCCGTGTGGATCAATAATGTACGCACACCACTGTTCTCAGATAACACTTTAGGCAGAAGAGTCCTTATCTCAGCAACTTTTGCAGAGTGAACTGAGACAGTGAGCATGGACTCCATGTTTACATTTTTCACCGAACCATCTCCGATAAGGACACAGTTTGTCCTTGGTGGAGGCGCTGCAGTTGTTAGCGGCTTTGTTGTTTCAGAAAGGGGTAAAAAGCGGTTTGAAGTCTTCAGAACATTTAGTTGTGGCCTTATTTCACTCCTATTGTCATTCTTAGCTTTGTCAACTTTGGGTTTAGCTCCACAATTGTTCCAATAATTCTCATTGTTGATTTTGGGAAAAGAAATGACGTCATAACTTACATTTCCAGTCTGTCCATTCATCCCATTTTCACTCATTGGAAGAGTCGGGTTAAGTCCCATTTCTGTTTCCACAATAGATATCCGTGTTTGAAGAGATTTGAGCTGATTTTCCAAAGCACAACAGCCGCCGCAGACGCTTCTCCGTCTCTTTCGTCCCGACATGACTAAAGTTGATAAATTCCACAAAGCTGAAGTGTGTAGAAGGAGTAATCCTCGTTTTGTAAATAAAATGATTAAAGGAGAAACAAAAAAATGTAAATAAAATGATTCAAGGAGATTAAAAGGCGAAGCAAAAGCAGAGCAGAGAGACACACGACTGCTCTCTTCAAAAGCAGGAAGCTACAGACTGTAGCTTGTAGTCTGTAGTCTGTAGGAGAGTGTAGTATTTTACTGGTCCACTGTCCTTGTTTTGTCTTTCTTGTGTCTGTCTGCTTTGTGCTGACTGTGCAGCGCTGTGTAAATGCTGTTTTTTTTTTTAAGTGCTGCAAATAAAGATGTATTATTATTTTTATTGTAGTTGGCATCTACTTTCTATGCCAGTGAATTCATAACTGCAAAGATAAAAGCATAGGTACTTGGCCCTAATATAAAGAAATACAACGGTGGTGTGACACAGTCTGGTCTGGGACAAGCACAAAGTGATTCTTCCACCAAATTAGATCATCAAATAGTCAATCAATGTCCGTTATGTTTTGAACTATAAACATGAACAATATGATTTGTTACTGAAATCTCATGTACGATTGGACAAAATGTGGTAAAATAAACCAGAGAGCGTGAAAGTCTTCGGTTCTGGTCCCTTTTAGGGGTGATTGAGTTTATAGATCCTCCAGACATCTGCAGGCCTCGATACAGACTCCTAACCTGTTTATATTTGCTTTTATTCTCAAGCAATATTCATTCCATAATCAAATGCAATTCTTTACAGATATGTCAATTAGGGGAGATATAATAAGAAATATAGCAATAAAAGCAATCCAGTTATAAACATGATCAAGGCAGGTATTTGTGGAGGACAATATAAAAGTTGAAGAGGTGAAAAAACAAAAGCAATGTTTCCAAAATGTAAAAAAGCAGAGGCTAAATCCAGAAAGATCATGGGTAATGAACAATTCTTTATTAATCAGTATATGTGTACAAGTCTGCATTATCAAGACAAATACTTAGATAACTGTGCATTTATAACATTCACAAACAGAATAACTTAATTATTTGAATTTGAGAAATGATTGAAGCGGTCCGTCCCACAGGCCAACACAGCTGCACTGAACTTCCTGGGCCGGTCTGGATCCTGCAGAAAGTTGGGACATGTGAGACTGTTTTGTAGATATAGATATAGATATTGTGTGTGGAGTGTTTGACCAGAGCAGAAGCCCTCCTGACCTGGGCTGGGTGGGCACACGTGGGCACATAGCGGATCACAAAGCCACAGCGCCTCTTTTGGGACGTGTTGGGGTCACTGGCGTGCACGAGGAGTCCGTCATGAAGCTGAAAAAGACAAATTTAACTTGATTTCCTTCTACAAACTGATCCTGTCTGATCAGTGTTTACTCACAGACATCTGTCCTGCTAAGAGAGAGCAGAGCTGAGCCTGCTCCACCTTCAGCAGGCTCAGTGGGCGGCACGGTGGCTGAGTGGATAGCACTCTCGCCTCTCAACAAGAAGGTCCTGGGTTCGAATCCCGGTTGGACCAGGGCCTTTCTGAGTGGAGTTTGCATGTTCTCCCCGTGTCTGCGTAGGTTTCCTCCGGGTGCTCCGGTTTCCCCTACCACTAAAAATATGTACAATAGGTCTGGCATGTGCCTCCTGTACTGGCACCCCCACTCCCAAAAATAACAATTGTAAACCGCTTTGAGACTCCGATGTGCAGTGAAAAGGCGGTATATATAAATAAAGATTACAGCAGCCCCTCGGGGATCTCCTGGTTCGCCGTCAGCATGTTCCCGGGACGCCTGGCTGCTCCGTGGGGCAGCATGCCGGAGCGGTGGGTCCCTGAGGGCGCCATGCATCAACTCACAATCAGTATGAGGCAGCATTTCTTAAACATCACTATACTTAAGAATTGAATATCTCAAGTGCTGTTGCCACATGTGTTATGTGTTCACTACGTTACTATATATGTATTGATAGCTTTGAACAATGAGTTGTTAAATTGTTTAAGATTTATTGTGATATATTTCTGTTTGAGGGTGACAGTAGCTCAGTTGGTAGAGCATTGACATTTGAGCCTGAAGGTTGTGGGTTTGAGCCCACACCAGACCTCCTTCATGTTTCCCACTGATTACTGCTGTCGTTGTGTCCTTGGGCAAGACACTTAACCCCACTTTGCCTGAAGCCCCCACTGAAAGATCAAGGCTCCTGTGGACTCACCACCTGCAGGAGGATCAGTGTACTGGGTGCAGCTCTGACTGCCACCCCGGACCCAGAAATGGATAAAGGGGAAGAAAATTGATGGATGAATGGATATTTCTGTTTGAAGTAATGACAATGGGTATGGTGCAAGTTTGAGACAGCAGTGACTTCAGTAAAGTAAATCAGATTAAAACAACAACACAGTCCTAGTTTGACACCCCTGATCTAAAGCGACAGTCCTTGTTGTATAGTCCTGAATCTAGCACTCTGGTCAACAGCAAATCGACAGCTTTGTAAAGTCCTCCAACTACTGTTGGCTTATTGGCTATAAAAAAAAAGAAAAGAAAAATCCTATCCTAGATGTCAATTCAATTACCTCTTTATTTACAAAACTAAGTAATTCAAATACTAGCATTTGTCAGTGCTTTGTGGGCAGCATGTTTAGCCATGTTTACCGGGTATAACCTGCAGGGCACCGTTCTCCTTCAGTGAATGATCTAAAGCCAACCACACGGACAGGACAGGTCCTCCATCGATGCCCCAATACCTGCGGACACAACACCATGAGGTCTCATTCACAATAACAAACTTGTTGGAGACGTCGGGGCCCACCTCATGTCCTGGTGCCAGGCCACATACGGCTGCTGCTCTTTACACGTCACACTGGGATATTTACAGATGAAGCGTGAGTCCAGCAGGATTACGTCAGGTCCCAGGACGGCTGTGACCACGTGCAGGATGCGAGGATGAAGCGCCAGGGCCTTCACCCACTCATACTTCAGGTGCACGTTATGGAGGTTATAACTGCTGTATTCAGGACCTACAGAACAATACACATACTGTTTTGATTTTCTGTCTTTTAAATCCAATCCACTCCATTTGTATAAAGACAGCCCGTTTTGACCTGATTGCTTTCTCAAATTGTTACTTAAACAATATTTTTCTTCTGTTGGGAAAAATGCATTCATGAAGTTCCTCCATCTTCAAAACAAAAACAATATACTTTTGTGAGTTCAAAATGCTGTTAAATCCATATATGTTCTTTCCTATTGGATTACAGTTTCCTTTGGGTGGTATTCTCTTTCACTTTTCTAAACAAGCTGTAACTTTTTTAATGGATGATATGGCAGTTTCATTGCTGTGGTTTGAAAATTCGGTACCCCAACTTTAGCTCATCATGCCGAAATAATGTCATTTTCAAGAAAAAAGCAAAACAAAAGAAATCAACAATTATCCATGCAGGGGGAAGATCATAAGAAGGTGTAAATGAAAATACACTGTCTGTCCCTGCACCGTCAACATGGCCTTGATCTATTGTTATAGATCCATGAGAACAGAGCATTCAGCCACTCTGCTCCCAAACTCAGGAACACTCTATGTTCACCTGAGTCCAGTAGTTGGACTCACTGGACATTTTCAAAACACTTCTCAAAACCTACCTTTTTAAAATGGTTATCGAAATTTGAAACGTATATTTTATTCTATAATTTTAATATTGTGTGCAATGTTATTAATATATTGTAAAAGGCGTCTTTGGGTCTTGAAAGGAGCCATGAATAAAAATTAATTGTATTATTATTTTTATTATTATACAAATGCAGATTGTAAACGACACTTACCAAACTGTTCCTCCAGGAGAGCGAAGTTGCGCCTGGCCTCCTGCAGCTCCTCAGCACTCAGCACGGGCAGAGCCGAGAGGAAGCCCTGCTGCTGGAACAGGTCCCTGTGGCGCTCAGCCGATCTGCTCCCGATCTCTGTCATCTTTATGTAACTGGCAATAACTGAAAGTGAGCAGAAAACCTGGGAAAAAACACAAAGATATGCAATCAATTAAGTGTAAAGTATTTATTTTTTAAAACAATGCTACAGTATGGCTCAACCAGAGAAAAAAACATTTCTGAGAATAAGAAGTTTTAACCACAGCATATCAGAATCAGAATCAATTTATTGTAATGTAAGAAACAGTTGATTGTAAAGCAAAAATGTACCAAGCTGTTATCAATATGCAAGCATATAAATACAGTACTAACCTGCAGTATGGTCGGGTGATGTGTCCACTTCTCCCCATCTCTAAGGCTATTTAAACTACGGTCCAGGAAATCCCACGTTTCACTGGGTTCTTTGGAATAACCAAAGAATACATTGTTTATTCCATTACATTTTTGCAAGCCTTTCTCGTTGGGTGTGGTGTAAAGTGAAGGTTTAAGAGTAATCTGAAACTATTGTTGTCGAGGCGCTTTGTATAGAGTGCAAGTTATACACCTTAAGATGAGCAGGGGGCATTGGACAAAGAGTCCTTTGAATAGATTATGATGCATAAAAAACTCCCTCTAAAAAAATATTTTTCTTCCCTGTGTGGGAGGCATACTGGCAGATGGGAAGTTTGCATGATCTCCCAGTGACGTGTGCATTCATGGGTTCCTTTACAAAATTGTATTTTTGTAAAGGAACCGTCACTTGTTCAGTACGTTTCCCGACTAAGAGTTCTATGACCGTGATGAAGCTGAAGTGATGGAATTGAGGCTGTGGAGGAAGTAAAACACAACAAGATTTGTATCAAAGACATTTAATCGAAGTGTTCCTGCGTCATCTTAATGGAATTATAGCAAACTAAATGACAATTACTTTCACAGTGGAAAATTGAGATCAATCATTTAACTTGTTTTGTGTTTTAGGTAATACGGGCTCATTGTACAAGTTTACAATAATTATCAATATGTTTGTATAACGTGTTTGATAATAGTCAGTCTTTTGGTCTGGGCTGGTGATTGGGGCACAGGGGGTGATGCTGTGTCCTGTGTGGCTGGTCCTCATGCTGTGTCCTCTTGTCTCCCCCTGCTGGTTGTCTCTCATTGTTACATCGATGGATCAGCACTGGGTCTGTGAGCGGAGACTGACTCTTTTTCAGCAGCCGCTGCAGCATCTGTTTGTCTGAGCGCTCACGCCTGAAGTCATCTTCATACACCTTAAGCTGTGCGAACGCCAGAACACATCAGGTCGGTTTCAAAAGTGTCGTTTAAACGATCCTGAAATACATACTGATTATGAATGTGTATAATTAGTCACCTGTTCTTGCAGTAGCGCCACCTGCTGACACATCTCTTCCCTCTTCTTTCTCAGCCTGCGGTTCTCATGCAGCATGTGTTTATGGGTCTTTTGCTCCGTGTGAAAATCTGCTTCATAAATCTGGGTCTGCTGACACAGGGCATCAATATGGCGGTCAGACAAATCATACAATCTGATCTCTTACTTTCCTTCTACTCTTCAAATCTCACTGGCCCCAGAGTCCACATGGGGGTGCAATACCTCTACCACTCACAGACAAGTGTTTAGCAGATCTCTCCCTGGCAACAGCGGCTCATCTGTAAAGAAAAGCTTTTGCAGACTGTTGTAGTGTGTATCCCACCTGACACTGCATCGCCTGCAGCTGCTCCTTCAGCACCTGCACCTCCTGTTGGGGGTCTCGCTGTGCAGAGGGACAGTGGCCCGGACCCCCCAGCTCTGCCTGTGGGCTGGAAGCTGCTGGGATTAATGGGTTTGGGGGGACCGGTGACAGCTCCAGAGCTCTTGGGGGATTGCCAGAGTTGCTTGATGGCAGTATCATAAAGTTGCCCTGTAGTACAAACACACTGTAAACCCTAACTTCAATCGTACTTCAGATATCAAAGTTATTATAGATTTTTCCCAGTAAGTAAATATTACTCATTTATTGTTAGTTTATTTAAAGCTAGCCTATGTCACTCAGGGTTTTCTTTGAATTGAACTGTTTCTGTTCAAGTAAGCCTCACTTTTGACATTTTGACGTGTAGAATCTTTAACGAGGCAGGTATTACCTCTCAACTACAGGGTACTGAGTACGAATCCCGGTCGGAACATAAGAAATTTAAACTTTATTGCAATCACTTGAGTTTACTTGGTAATATCAAGTAAAGGATGTACTATGAATTCAAGTGAAGTTAATACGCAATTTATTTCCATGGTTTTTTCAAGAAAACTTTACTTGTCAGGGTTTACAGTGGCAAAGCACACATAGAAGGTACTGGTGTGAAAACAGTGGGACAGCAGGTACCTGTTTGGAGGAGCTCTGGGAGGGGGGCACCCTGCTCTCCATACGTCTGATACACTCCTGCAACCCATGGTTTTTCTTCAACTCCAGCAGCAGTCCCCGCTCATAGTAGTTTTTCACACTCTAAAGTAAGATAAGATAAGACAAACTTTATTAGTCCCACAATGGAGAAATTGTAATGTTGCAGCACACATGACATACAGGACAGCAGTACGAGCACAAGGCAGCACACAATGTTTCTTATAGCTAGCTGTTAATACTTCAATGACAATTTATTGATATATCTCTATCTATTTATATAAATAGTGTAAAGTATATTATCACATTTTTACATGTTTGAATCATTCCCAGTCTTTTGCAAAACCTGAGTGATACTATTTATGCCAAATGTAACATGTACATTTCTCCATTATAAGATCAATCTTGTCTTATCTTATACTGTTTTCTTGTGTATAGGCTCACAAATATAAAGACGTCTCCCATCTCAAAGAGAAGAGGTACCTGCTGGTTCTCTATTTTTCGCAGCAGTTTTCCGTTAAGTGTTTTGATGGCTGCGTTTTCCAGCTCCAGAGCCTCTATTCGCTGCTGTAGATTGAGTGTGGCAGTGCGGTACACCTGGTCCCATTCCTCGTTCAGCCTCATCACCTGAAATACATCATCATTACATCATGACGTATCCAAGACTGCCATTCAGTCTCCCCAGCATTAGTGGACTACTGAGGTCAGATCGTCACTGAACAGAGGAATACAACATTTACCTTTGCCCTGTATGAGCAAGAAACATACAAAGGTTTTAGATTTTAATTTAAGACATCTATAGTTCCTCTATACTTTTCACAGAGTACCAGCAGCGTTGATATGGCCCACATTGTCTGTTGTGGTCCTCAAAGGAGACATATAATGCAAATGTGCTTTCTTTGAGTTGTTTTTATGTCTGTCCACGGTAAAGGAGGAACTGGCATAAACTGGTAACCCGTTCTGTCTAAACGCTCCTGTCTCAGTTAAGGAGGTCCTGGGTTCGAATCCCTGTCAGAACAGGGCCTTTCTGAGTGGAGTTAACATGTTCTCCTTGTTTCTGCGTAGGTTTCTTCCAGGTGCTCCGGTTTCCCGTATCTCTAAAAACATGCACAATAGGTATGAATGTAATGAGATGGTGTTGGTCGGGGCTTTGATGGACCAGTGTGTTCGGCGTCTGGCTTCCGTCACCACCGTGTGTGAATGGAAAAACATCTGGTTTCTGAACATTGTAAAGCGCTTTGGGTGAGCTTGGACTGTAAAATGCACTTTATAAATTACTCACTTATCGTACTCAGACTTTTTAAACAACATTTGTGCCCATACAGGTGAAACTTGGAAAATTAGAATATTATTCAAAAGTCCATTTACTTCTGTAATTCAATAACACAAAAATCACACGCAGAGTGAGATATATCAAGTCTTTAGTTGATTATTGGTTCACAGCATGTGACAAAACCCAAATAGAACATCTGAATATTTTGAAATTGTATTGTAATCCAAATTCATCAACCTGATAACAAACATATGTCACTTTGCAAGTAATGAGTCGGTATTATACAATCACCTATAGCTCTGTGCAATTTTCACATTTGAAAAAAAATACCCCCTGGTGGTAGAATAGGGATAAGGCAGACATTGGTCACGCTTGATCATTTTTTTACCATATATTTTCTACTGAATATATAATTTCACATTCTAAAGCATGAAATGAGTAAAGAGTCTCATTGTTATTTTCAATGTCCAAAAGAAATGCATAACGTTTCTATTTTTAGTTTTCGTTATAGGGTTAGGTATTGTATTGTCAGTCGTTGGGTTTTCCCCCACGTGATTTCATTTCCCCCCCCCCTTTTTATAAGGTCAAAAACACACATGTGTCAGAAATGTATGAAATTATTGCATTGAGCTCTTTTCTTTTTACAAAATGTTAAAGGTATGAATTCATTTATTTTTGGTAATTTTTTGGTCATTGGGTATTTTCTATTTTTTTTTAATGTATTTTTCTTTGTCTCCATTTATTCTGCTGTAATGTGTGCAACAATGACATTACAATTTCCACTGTGGGACAAATACAGGTGGCAACAGTTGCACAGCTTTGAGCCTGAATCTCGTGTGTTCAAGCTCATCACAAGACTCCCACTGATGTCCACTGTTGTTGTGTCCTTGGGCATGACACTTAACCCCACTTACCCTGAAGCCCCCGCCTAAAGATCAAGGCTGCGTCATCACTGATAGAGCAGCCATCCTCCTGTGTGACCGGGCTGGTGCTCTGTGAATTGGGAGGTAGCTGATTGTCACCCCCCCCCCGAACCAGAAATGGAAAAAGGGGAAGAAGATGGATGGATGGATGGGACAAATAAAGGTTTTATCTAATCTATCTTATTGTCCAAGATAATCAGTTCTGGATTGCTGATGAACTATTTTAGACAAAACTCCCAAAACACGCACTCCTGCAACTTGTTGTTAAGGTGAAAGTGAAAGTAAACGCATTCAGAGCTGGGGGTGAGGCTGTATATACCTCTTTGTTGATGCGGCGCAGCTCTGTGTTTTTGTCGAGAAGCAGTAGTTTCTCCTGGTCCGCGGAGGTGACTGTCATACTGTCAGTGATCAGAGTGACATGCTCATCAGCCTCAGGACTCGCCGGCCGTGTCCTGCAACCACAATGGAGACGAGTCATAAATAACGCCAGAGATGAACACTCACCGTTTCCATTAATACAGAAACACAAAGACGAAAAGCACTGTTGAACGCCCACTCTCTAAAAGTGCTCTTATACCGAGAATCAAACTCCAGCTATTATTCACACCGACATTCACACACGCACACACACACACGCACAACCACATTATGCACTCAAAGCAACAACGTTCACTTGAATTCATTTCCCCAACATTAACATTCACCTGTGTTTAAAAATAGCTGTGGAGCCTAGAATGTCTCATGCAAATCGATTATCACAGTGGTAAAACGAAAAAAAACCCCCGAAAAATAACAAATCCCCCTTTTGCATGTAGCCTAGTCTATTAGTGAAGCATTTGCATATTGATGTCCTACGGTAACGAGATCAGCCCCGGAAAATGGTAGTTGCATGAAATAGGAGAGGAAATATTTGCTGAGATTAATTACTCCGAACGTTTCGTGTTCCCGCAGGCCCTGGTGTGGGGTCTGGTCTAAATGGGAAGCAGACAGAGGCAGAGGAGCTGGAAAACCCTGGAGAGAGACTTGCGGAAGAACACACAAGGAAGCTGAAGATGTTTCCCCATGGACCCTTTACACTCACACACACACACACAGAACAATACATGCACGCACAGAACAACACACGCACACACACACAGAACAATACATGCACACACGGAAATATACAGTACATGCACACACACACACACACATATATGCACACACAACACACACACATGCATGCACACACATACATTTGCACACACATACATGCACACACATTCATGAGCACACACACACATACATACATGCACACAAACACAACACACACACATTACCAACACACAAACTGTACATATACACACTACACACACACACGCACACACACACACTGTACATACACACTTTATACTATACGGCTGGTTGGACTCTTGATCCCCTTGAGCCTCTCTCACTGGGACTTCTGTCAGGTTGTATTTGTTGTGACGCATTTATTAAAAGATAAAGTGACTTCATTTTCATTGAGATGTTGATTTGTTTTTGCATTTTAGTTACGACGTTCCAAAGAGCCTGTATAGTTTACAGTAAGATTGTGGTGGAGATCAGCCGAGGAATCTCTCCCGGTAACTTAGGTAAAAGTCAAAAGTCAGACTTCAGAGCTAAAGTATCAGTATTCCCAATCCACATGAAACAAAAACTGTCACAAAGTTCCACACATTTTTTGTGTTAGTTGGAGTCAAAACGTTTCTTATTTGTTTGATTGTAGTTACCGTGGCTACAGGTATTGCAGGTGTGCTCTCATCCTCTTCCAGCCAAAACTGTTTTGATATTTGGAGTGAGACCTGGTCACGGAAATGATTATAATTCTGTGTTGTCTTTTCCATTAAGCCAGCCAACTTCCATCCTGAGTCTGATTATTTTTCATGATTTGGAGTGTGTTGCATATTCTGAAACTATTTTTCTCATAGATGTGTCTAGATGTGGTGACGGTATCAAAAATAACTAATGCCTGATGTTGGTAGCACAAAAGACTTCAGACATAAGAGTGATATGGCAGGTTTGTGAATCAAACCTCTATCAAATTATGAACTGGGACAATGTTTGGACACTTTCAAAAAGATGCTTCTTTCCCACAGAGTCGCATTTGAACCGACCATGAAACAGGATAACGCAACATGATCACAACCAGTATCTTTTCCTGGCTTATTTACATGTAGTGTCACTTGAATTAAAGCCAGGGTTCTTGACTTACAACTACTCTTTATATCTCTCGTTTTCATATTCATATTTCAGTGCAAAAGAGAGACCCTATCACCCAGTTAATCAGCTCTCCACCCAAAAAGTCAAATACTGGCGCACTTTCTTACAAATATGATAAACTTTTCTTTAAGATGGAGACAACCTGAATTAAAAAAAATACATTTTGACAACAGAAGATGCTTTTCTGATATAATCTATCATTTTTACAATATTCAGTTCATGAAGGGCCACTGTCCCTATTAAAAAAGTTTGACAATAAGTTACTCATCTACGTAATAGAAGCTGGACAAGGTCATCAGGAAGTCCAGCTCAGTCCTGGGCTGTTCCCTGGACGCAGTGCAGCAGGTGGGGGACAGGAGGGTCCTGAGCAAACTAACATCTATGCTGGACCATGACTGTCACCCCCTGCAGGACACTCTCTCTGCTCTGGAGAGCAGTTTCAGTGACAGACTAATTCACCATCGCTGTGTGAAGGAGAGGTTCCGTAGGTCTTTCCTTCCTGCTGCTGTCAGACTGTACAATAAGAACTGCTGAGCCTGTAAATTTCTCTCAACTGTAAATAAGTAAATTCTTAAATCATGTGCAATGTGCAACTTCAGAATATCCTGAACAATGTCACTTTACTTTGCCTACTTATTATCCTGCCCTATATGTACACTATATAACTCCACCCTACATATTTATTTATTTTTTTGACTGGTATTGAAGCATTTACCGCATCTATAGCTATAGCTAGTAAAGAAACATAGCTACTACCTATTTTGCACTTTGTATATTTTGCTCTCTGTGTGCTCTTACTACTGTCCTGTATGTGCGCTGCAACATCAAAATTTCCCCACTGTGGGACGAATAAAGGAATTCTTATCTTATCACATCATTTATGACTTAAATTCCCTACAGTATGTTATTCGGACATTGTTTTGTTAAGCACTTTGAGTTGTAAATAAACTGTGCTATACAAATAACCTTGCCTTGCCTTCCAAGCAGACAGCGGCCCCAGTCAGAGAAGCTGTGTGGACCCCTTTACTAGAGACACTTGTATGTATTTATTATAGTTCGGTCAAGGTTGGCAGAGTAAATCTCACCAATAACTCGGGCACTTTGTACTCAAAAAAAAAGAAAAGAAAAGTGAAACGTAACTTTGTCTTTCGCCGCCAACACAAACCAACAGATCCACATCCAGCTCTCGCCTGGCGGCTCAGTCTTATGTATTCAGTGGTGCTGCTGGGATCACATCCGGCTCCACGCTTCCTTGATCCTGGGCCGGCTCTGACAGACAGCAGGCGAGTGTGACCCACTTTTTTTTCATCAACTTTTCCCAATGTGACATGTTTCTTTGGAAGGACACCATAACGCCACTGCTTCCTTCAACAGTTTGCTGATCCACCGTCATGGCAGGAGATAAGATGATATTGTTTCCTTTCGCTAGTGGCAACAAGGCAACGGGGAATTCAAAAGAGCTTTTTTCACTCGACTGAAATGGGAAGTGAGAGATGTTGCAATTTCAACTCAACGTGCGTCATTTTCAACCACACAAGAGCCGCGAGGATGCTGACCCTCACAACTTTAGTGAGGATTTTTAAACATATGATTATAATGTCAACAAATTGAGCTTGTATTTAGGTATACGACGGACTGATCCTGTCAGACCTCAGAGGCTAAACAGGGCAGGGTCTGGTTAGTACAGTGATGGGAGACCACTGGGAACAACAGTGGGGTGACTCACGCTGTAAAGTGCTTAGTTATTGTTGTAGGAAAGACACATTTCCTAGTTTGTGTCTGGTGTCTGCATTAAATATTGGTGGTGTTGAATTAGTGAATAGTGTCCAGAAAAACGGCATTTGCAATTGATATTTTATAACTGAACATTTATTTTACTTATAAGAAGTATAGCGAGCATCTGTCATGGTTTTTATTTTAGCCTGTATATTTGTTTTCTAATTTATTGTGTTATTTGTTTTCCCTCCCTTTGTGTGCCTTCGTTA
Organism: Knipowitschia caucasica; assembly: GCA_964034765.1. NCBI lineage: Eukaryota > Metazoa > Chordata > Actinopteri > Gobiiformes > Gobiidae > Knipowitschia > Knipowitschia caucasica. Next base: position 21,858,542 of record OZ035830.1, read on the forward strand.
GTTTTGCTTGTATAAAGTGAATCTATGCAAAAAAATCATAGGCATGATGTTGGTCTGTAGATAGGACTGTCATACATGAGAATAATATGGCAGGTTTGGGAATCTAATCCCTATCAATGAACGCATCCCATTGGTTTCTTTCTATTGGTCCGCTCAAAAATATGTATTATTTATTTTTGGTGGTAATAGACATCTGGTCATGTCCATTCATATTTGAAAACACATGATAACTTAACTACTTTTAGGGCTTGGTCACCTTTCCCCACAGTACTTAAAAAATTGCATCTGGACAAATCATTGACAGCATCTTTAATACCACCTTAAAATAAAATTCCAATAACAATTCAAACTTGAGTCTCAGTAACTTAGAAAACACAGCTTATATAACATCACCGTACGCAAACATATTCACACTAATACATCCAAAATGCTATACTCACCATAACTCCTCAGGTGTCTTTGCTTCACCGATGTCTCCTTCTGTTTGTTCTGATGATGATGAAGACGATGATACAGACACCAGAGACATCGCTCCCTCCATGTCATAAAACCCTCAGAGTGATCTGCGAGCAACACAGCCGTACATTCGATCTGAAACCAAAGAGGAAGTAAGAACCACATGCTAACAGCTAGTGAGAGCATCCATATACTTGTAACCCTATTTCCGCACGTAGCAACCATTTATTTTGACATCATTGGGGCAAATAGGGGAACTCCACAGAGGAAGAACTGCGTATTCGGTTTTAATCTCTGCTGAATTCCATTGAATAAACAGCCTGGAGGTGCGGCGCTCCTGAATAGATATGCATAATTTCAGCGTGATTATATATTACAGCATATGTAATTGATTATTATGCATACATTTATTCATGACAAATAATGATAGGGTCAGGCTGATTGCGCTCACTTGCGCGGTTCATTAGTGAGAGCAAAGAAAGAAGGCTCCAACAGGTTAATTAGAAAATCACACGTTCTTCTGCGAAAAGAATCAAAGGAGCCGCAGCCGCGTTAATTATGCTCCTCTATGCTAAGCTCATAGAGTAAGCTAAACTAGTGAACTTAATGTGTTTGAGTTGGAGGAAGTGTTTAAAGTGGGTGATCACTGAGTTGGCATTTGGAGCTCAGGTGAAAACGCACGGTCGCAGATGAAAGAACGTTCAAACAATCAATACAATTTAATTTATAACGCGCCTTTCATACAGGAAATGCAACACAAAGTACAATCCCATATACACATGACCCGTTAACCCCACCCCCCAACAGACCCACCAAAAAACACATTTATATTGTTAAGTATACACACGTATATATATTTATACTGCACATTTCACATATACTAAAGGTCACCCCAAAGTGCTTTACAATGGCTTGGAGCACCAATATTTTCCATTTTCCACTAGAGCACCTGCAACTGGTAGAACATGCAATTGAACACTTCTTGTTGTGATGCACTAACCATAACCGGGTTGAAAAAAAAGCTAAACAATGTTTGAACTCCTGCTTTGCCAAAAGTCATAAATCTATCTGTAGTCCATATTAGCCCTTTAGGCGCCAGAGTTTCTGCAAAATGTCTAGACATGAATCTGAAAAATTGGATGTGAAACAAACATAAAGAGGAGGCCCTGAAACTTTAAACGAGATAGAGGGCTATTAAAATCAACAATAGGAATAAATCAAAAGAAAAGTTTCCGGAGCTCTACTTTGCTGCCTATGGTGTAAGTGAGTATGTTTTATTTACTGAACGCTTATATTCTCAAAGCACTTTACAATTGTTGAGGGGCATTCCAGACCTATTGCGCATGCTTTTAGTGATGGGGGCAACCGGAGCACCTGAAGAAAACCTACGCAGGCCCAGGGACAACTTACATGTGAAAGCCAGATTCGGTCAGACCTCTGAAGCTAAGCAGGACAGAAACTTGTTGGTACTGTGATGGGAGACTTCTGGGAACACCACAGTGGGGCGGTTGTGGCTTTAAAGTGCCAAACTGTCAATGTGTCCTTAGGCAAGACACTTAACTCACATTGCCTAGATTAAGTCTGGTGTGTGAGTGAATGGTTGGTGGTAGAGGGGGGAACTGATGGCACATACTGGTTGCCTCGCTTCTGTCGATGTGCCCCAGGGCAGCTGTGGCTTCAGTAGTAGTTTATCCCCACTGTGTATGGAGTGAAAGAATAATGACATGTGAAGCATTGTTATTATTATTAAAATTAGAGAGACCTTGTTAGGAGGCGGAATCAAACCCAGGACCTACTTATTGCCCTATACAAGACTTTCCCATTGTCCACTAATAGAAAGCCTTCCCAGGTTCAGCACTTGCATGTGTCCTGAAGCTGCCTCCATTTGCCTGCGTGATGTTTCACCAAGAGATAAAAGCAGAGAAGTGGTCAGTAGTTGCGACTTGCTCCGGTGCATCCCTACACCGGACTGTTCCATCTATCATATGGGCCAGTACTGCGGAACAAGGCTTTGCTGGGAGTAGCGTCGCAGTGGCGCTATTGACCCGAGCCACTGTCAAAGCCAAGGACAAATGAGCTGCCGCTGCACACCAGAATGGATTTTTAGTCTAACAGGAGATCGTGAGGAGCAATGGGGTCTGTCCCGTGGAGTGAAGGCGTCTGAGAGCGAGGAAGAGTGTTCAGCTGTGTCCTGCTGTGTCCTGATTAAATTCTTCATCAGCTCCAGGAGAGACAGAGAGATCACTGTGTTTAGGCTTTTCACAAAACTTCAGAAAAGATTTGAAGTAGACTATAAACAAAGGAATATCAATGAGTCGATCAATCACTTGTGTTATTTGTTTTCTTATTTCTGTTTTTGATCTATGCCGTATCTGTGTTTAATATGATGGCAATGAATTAATGTATTGTTTTATTTCATTTTTATTTTATTTTTATAATGCGTTTGTCTAATGGGGATCCTCAATAAACAATACAAAAATGAACTAAACTAAAATCAAACAATTGACGAAAGAAGGATTAATGTATTATTGATTACTAACCAGGAAACAATCGAATAAAGCAAGTTTATTTGTATAGCACGGTTCAGACACAGGGAAACTCAAAATGTTTCATAAAACAAGATAGTAAACAATCACAGAAGGCATTAAAATTATAAGAATAATCACAGTACATTAAAACGAGTGAAGATACTATCCTTCAGATGTATGCTCAGCTAAAGACCAGACTCCATCAGACCTCTGAAGCTAAGCAGAGCAGGGCCTGGTTAGTACTGTGATGGGAGACCTCTGGGGACATGAGTGCCACATTTGGGAGGCTGTGGCTGTAAAGTGCTAAACTGTAGCTGTGTCCTTAGGCGAGACAACTCACCCACATTGCTTGAAATGGGCCTGCTGTGTGTGTGAATGGTTGGTAGAGCTCAGAGGGGGCGAGGGAACATACTGGCTGCCTTTTTTCTGTCAGTGTGCTCCAGGGCAGCTGCGGCCACAGTAATAATTTCATCACCACGTATGGAGTGAAAGAATAATGACATGGAAGCGTCTTTGAGTGTCCAAAAAAGTGCTGTGTAAACCGATGCATTATTATTATTATTATTACTATTATTACACCTGGATTTGAGCATTTTTAGAGCCTGTCTCACATTTTCAGGAAGACTGTTCAATATTTTAGCTGCATAAGTCTGAAATGCTGCCTTCCCATGTTTAGGCCATCTAAAACAACATTTACAAATACACATAAAATCATCCGTCAATTTCTGTTTTGAGTGCACGCACAAAGAAACACACACGCACACATAAACACACCCGAACACACACGGTCTTACTACGTTGCATTAGTGTTGATTTTATCTGGCGACTAAAGCAGAATATCAATGTGTCCCAAGAGCAAAAGTGCCTCTGTCCTCTGTCGTATACATTCATGTCACATCGCATTGTCTCATGGTGAAAGATTCGATTTGCTGCAGAAATGTGAGAGCAGCTCTCTCACATTTGGAGTGGACCTGGGTTTCTTTCAGAGACACAATATCTCGATACACATGACACCACATGATAGTACATATCTCGATACACGGGGGACTTACAATTCCATACAATTTGATAACAATATATTTCTAAACGACACAATACAATTCAGTAACAAATATAGCCTTGTGGTCCTTCATCTAAAGCTCCATCCCATTGTATACAACACCATTAAGGCATTTATATTTCATGTATTGGTCAGTACTGTGATGGGAGACCTATGGGAACACCAGGCACCATAGTGGGGCGGCTGTTGTTGTGTTTTTAGGCAAGACACTTGCCACTCATTGCCTAGTAACAAATATTTGGTGTGTGCGTGAATGATTGGTGGTGATCGAAGGGGCCAATGGCACATACTGGTTGCCTCGCTTTTATCAGTATGCTCCAGGGCAGCTGTGGGTATAGTAGTTTATCATCCCTGTTTCTGGAATGTTACTTTATATATATATAAAATAATATTTTTTTCACAGCCCTCCTGCAGAGTCATAAATGAGGCTCCAAAGGTGTTGGACAATAACTGAAAAAGTCAAAACCTCAGCCCCCCTCAAAAATAGCAGAATGTGAATGTGTTCTGATGCAAATGCAAACAAGAAACTTTTGCATGGTGTTCTTATCTTTCAACACACATTAACCGATTAACATTGGACACCTCCCTGGGGAGGTGTTCCGGGCACGTCCCACTGGGAGGAGGCCCCGGGGAAGACCCAGGACACGCTGGAGGAACTATGTCTCTCAGCTGGCCTGGGAACGCCTTGGGGTCCCCCTGGATGAGCTGGAGGAAGTGTGTGTGGATAGGGAAGTCTGGGCGTCTCTGCTTAGACTGCTGCCCCCACGACCCGGCAACGGATGAAGTTGAAAAAAATGGATGGATGGATGGACACATTAACCAACACTACACAAACAGCCTTTTTATGATGGCCATGTGTAAATACCGGAACAAGAGGATATAATTAAATGTAATTATGCATCTTGATGAAGATGCAATCTCACCTTCAACTTCTTTCTTTCTGTACTTTTCATCCTTTTATGTCTTTCCATCCGTCCATCAGGAGCCAAGAACTTTGCATAACTGGCTTCAATAATGGTCCTGGTTATTACGGTCCCAATCTATCAGCTGTAAAAATGATTGCAAATGACACCGTGATGGAGAAGCATAGTGTTCAATTTCTGCTTTTAACACGAATTTCCACTCACATAAAAGAAGGTTCAGTAAAAAGGTTGGAAAGACCTTTTCCGTTTGAAGTGGTTGGCAGAAAGAGAGGGACAAACCCTGTGCTGCAGCAAAGAAGCAAGTGTGTATTTGATTCTAATGTGCACAAGTATGTACATGTCCATGGCACACTGACAATCACAGCAGGATGCATCCATATCTTTTCATTTCCTCAAAATCAAAGCACACTGTCTTTCCAATTTTTCGTCCACAAAGTGACTTCAGTGACTTCAAGGCCTCTCGGTGCTAGACATGCGGGTAGGTGGGTTCTCGAGATTGATAATTCTAATTGGTTGCGGTCATGTGACATCACACTGTTCCAAAAAGCCAAGAGTTTGACATTGTGGTAGAGGGCAGCTGAAGTATTCTGCTAACTCAAAAGTTTCAAAAGTTCAGAAGTACACGGTTACAAAGTTTCATGGGAGTTACATCCTTTATCGATTTATGTTTTCTCTTCATAACAAAATTGTTATGAGGAGAAAGGCTTTAGGTGATTTTCCTTCAGTTTCTCAGAAATTATGGCCCTTCTTATTAAACTTTTAGTCTTAGTTTAGAGCTTTCTGTATTTCCTTAGACAATTCACACAAAACAAAAATCTTCTTTGTCAACTCATATAAATTATGGTGTAATTATTTTCACATAAAGGTCGACGAAAGTGGTGCCAATATTCAAAAAGCAAGCATGATGGTGGCCAGCAGAATAGACTTTCAGACATAACAATTGTTTGATGGGTTTGTGATTCTATAATCACTATCAAACAATAAATGTTTTCTTTCAGAAATTGCTTTCTGAAACTGGTCAATTATTATTTCCCTACATGTATACGTCTGGGTCTGATCTTAGTAGCTGCGGTTACCTCTATTGAATCCCATTCGACCAATCAGTGAGCGGGGGAGGCGGGTGTTGTAGGTAGGTGTCGTGACGTCAAGAGTTTGCAGTGTATATGCTTGTTGTAGTTTTTCAATAGCGGCAAATGCGGTAGTAAAGTAATTCGTTCTGATTCGGCTCCAAATATCAAGAAATTGATGCCGGAACAAGAGGAATGTTTAGCAAATTTCATTGCTGGCAAAGATGTTGAGCAAATCCAGACCTTATTACGAAATGAAATGAGTACGATATGGTATGGTAAGACCAGGCTAGCTTCTTTCCCACAGAGTTGGATTGGCGCCTGCCCTCCTCATTCTGGAAGCCCTGTTTCCACTAGCCCTTTTTGGCTCTTCTCTGCTTGGCTATACTCTACCCTGATTGGGAGCATTTCCACTGACCCTGTAAAGCCGGTACCAGGTACTTTCTTGGTACCTGCTTGGCCCTGATTCTATCCAGGACCGAGCTGGTGTTAAATGCTGCTTGAAAGCCATGGTTGCATAGGAATGGTTTGTTGGGGTAGGTTGCTATTGAATACAGTACCAGATACAAAAAGGAATGGAAACACAACCAGGTAGAGTAGAGCCGAGTTGAGTGGCTGGAGGAAATGGGAATGTATTGTGATGCAAAATCCACAGTGTTTACCATAACTAATATTTATAACCTATGCGTTTGATTCATTTGGGTTTTAAGGAACAAACTGAGTGGTTACCTTTGTATGGTTTAAGGTTTTACCTAGCATTCATCCATCTTCTTGTTGCAACAGTAAGTAACATCATTACTCTCGCATGCCGCCGGTGAAAGGCTAATCTCAGTGGTGCTGGCATTAGGCCTATACTACATATTTCCTGGTCAGTAGCGCATCGTAAATCCCCATCAGTATAAATGAACACACACAACATATTTGCTGAGACAACAGAAATGTTCATCATGGTGATTTTTAGAACAGTTTGGCTATTACCGGGCAGAAGTAAATAGGATTTTTCCCCAAACAGTGCGTTATACGTTTATGTGTTTATGTGTGCCGAGAATACTAAAAGGTTAAGACGAGGGGAGAGAAAGTCTGCAGCATCGGGAACAACCTGCCACAATCAATGGGATCAATTAACATCAGGCCTGACTAAAGGAATCCACTATATCAGATCCATGTGTAATCCACTCTGTCTGTTTCTACACGTCACACGCTTCGACACAAACACACACAGTTTAGCGGCTTAGCAGAGAGAGAACGAGAGGAAAGGAACGTCAGCACTGTGGTAATTTATTCAACACATACACGCTGCAATGCAAGCAAGATCTAATTGTGGTAAACGTGGCATTGTCTTATTCAGATGAGCATTAAGCAGTTGGTAAATGACACTGTAGGGTTCACTTAGAGAGACTGTACACAAAATCCACTCTTAGTGGTCTAATAAAGTCATTATAATTAAGATCACACTTTTGCTGCCAGACTCTTCCTGTCTGTGACCTGATTACAGATACAATCCACCTGCTTCTTTGTGTATCACATAATGACCATTTTTGTTGTGTACCTGGTTTTGTCTAAATATGTGGATTGCTATTTTTATTTGTTAATTTTGTAAAAAAAAAAAATGTTAAGTGTTACCTAACAACTGGGAACCCAAATGAGAACATGGGAAATGTAAGTTATGACGTCATTTCTTTTCCCAAAATCAACAATGAGAATTATTGGAACAATTGTGGAGCCAAACCCAAAGTTGACAAAGCTAAGAATGACAATAGGAGTGAAATAAGGCCACAACTAAATGTTCTGAAGACTTCAAACCGCTTTTTACCCCTTTCTGAAACAACAAAGCTGCTAAAAACTGCAGCGCCTCCACCAAGGACAAACTGTATCCTTATCGGAGATGGCTCGGTGAAAAATGTAAACATGGAGTCCATGCTCACTGTCTCAGTTCCCTCTGCTAAAGTTGCTGAGATAAGAACTCTTCTGCCTAAAGTGTTATCTGAGAACAGTGGTGTGCGTACATTATTGATCCACACGGGGGCGGTAGATATCTATGAGAAGGCAAAGCGAGAAGTTACGAATGGATTTAACGCTGTTACTGGATGACCTCAAGAAAATGGACATAACAATTTTTCTTAGTGGCCCACTGCCAAATATAGATGGAAAAATGGAGAAGTTTAGCCGTCTGTATCAGCTAAATACATTTCTACTCAATGAGTGTTCACGCAGAGGACTTGGCTTCATTGAAAACTTTAATCTGTTCTGGAATAGGCACGAGCTTTTTGAAGAAAAAGGCCCACATCTGAACAACTACGGAGTAAAAGTGCTGATGGATAACTTTGCATCTGCCCTAAGACCTCAGCCTGCGCAGCGCGTGCAGCCGTTGAAAGGGAGAAAGAAGAAGCAAAGGGCACAGACATCACGACCATCTCCACCGACTCCCGAGGTCTCTGCACCCCCACCGCCTCAAAAGAACTCCACACCTAAGAACTCAACACCTCCAAGGTTCCAAAAGAACTCAACACCTCCACGGCTTCGAAAGAGCTCAACGCCTCCACCCCCAGCATCATCAGCAGCTGCCACATCTTCATCAGCGCCATCAGCATATACAGCACCACCAGCAGCAGTGGATACAGCCGCAGCAGTGGCTGCTCCATCATCTTCAGCAGCAGCAGTGGATACAGCAGCAGCAGTGGCTGCTCCATCATCTTCAGCAGCAGCAGTGGATACAGCCGCAGCAGTGGCTGCTCCATCATCTTCAGCAGCAGCAGTGGCTGCTCCATCATCTTCAGCAGCAGCAGTGGATACAGCAGCAGCAGTGGCTGCTCCATCATCTTCAGCAGCAGCAGTGGCTGCTCCATCATCTTCAGCAGCAGCAGTGGATACAGCAGCAGCAGTGGCTGCTCCATCATCTTCAGCAGCACCTTCCCCACCTACAGCTCCCGTGTTAGTGAAACACATGTCAAAAAATATACAAAAATGATCCGAAAGCGCAACATCGACCACGTTTACATTATATATGTTCGCCCCCTTTGTAACTAACAGGTCTAGAGTGTGCCCTTTGCTGTGGGTGGGGCCACTCACATGCTGAGTGAGACCAAAAGATTCAAGAAGAGAACTCAGCTCTTTAGCATTTCTGTCATCAACATTATCCTACAAGAGCGTTTGTGAACAGCAGTCTTCAGCTCTTTCCACAGATTCACGATTGGATTCAGGTCTGGACTTTGACTTGGCCAAACCATGATGCTGCCACCACCGTGTTTGACAGTGGGGATGGTGTGTTCAGGGTGATGAGCTGTGTTGCTTTTACGCCAAACATATCGTTTTGCATTGTGGCCAAAAAGTTCGATTTTGGTTTCATCTGACCAGAGCACCTTCTTCCACATGTTTGGTGTGTCTCCCAGGTGGCTTTTGGAAAACTTTAAACAAGACTTTTTATGGATATCTTTGAGAAATGGCTTTCTTCTTGCCACTCTTCCATAAAGGCCAGATTTGTGCAATGCACGACTGATTGTTGTCCTATGGACAGACTCTCCCACCTCAGCTGTAGTTATCTGCAGTTCATCCAGAGTGACCTTGGTGACACAATAGGTCAATAGTTAGCACGGCACTGGTTTCAACCAATCTTCTCAGCACCAACTATTGGTTTCTGACCAATATATTGATGGAATCCAACCAATATCCATTTAACCAATTAAATGTGTTTTTGGAGCGTGCTAGAGGCTTACACCCACTCCTCATTTGCTCAAATGAAATTGGACTCTTTATGAGGGAGATGAAAATGATAGATGATTGTGAGAGGCTTAATAAATATGAAATCCCTGGATCATTACTTGAATTAAATTGGAGAGAAATGTGCATAATCAGCCAATGCCTGCACTCTGGTCAGACAGCTATCTATATTGTGGGAGTTTAGACCCCAAAATAGACAGCTCCAGCTCGAAAGACATAGCAAAGTCAAGCAAAGACAGAGCTGCACAAGATAAAAAGGGAGACAGTCTGGATGTAATTCAGTAACAGGCCATGAGCAGACGGAGGCAATTATACAATGACTGTCTTTTTAGCATTCAAATAGGACCATCCCCACTGTCAGAGAAAGATCTACCTCTCCGTAATAAAGGGAGAAATACAGACCCACGCAACAAATCACAAAGGAGTGTATATGGCTTTAGGTATTTCCACATGCCTTTGAATATAATCTGTTTATTCAAACCAGAGCTGTAACTATACATTGATTATTCCAATAATCAAGAACTTTTAAAATAATTGATTGAATTAATATCTTGAGAGATGAGGTTACATGAGAATTCACATGTTCAATAATAGTTGTATTTTAAACTTCTTACACCACTATATTTTTGACAACGCTGGGTCACTATTAGGTCAATATATGCAAAAATGTGTAATTTTTCACAAACAAACTTGCATATTGTATTAAGTACTGTATATTGAAAAGTAAAAGTATAACTGTACAAGCATAAGTTGAAGAAGGATTTCATTATCATTATCTTTTTTACCGGAGTTGATTTTTATACTACAGTATATACCAGTGTCTCCCAAAGTGGGGTCCGCGGCCCCCTGGTGGGCCGCGAGGGTACTGCAGGGGGGCCGCGGGAAGTCATAAAAAAAAAAATATAATTATTTAATGTTAAATTTATAATGTTTTGTTTGTAATTTTAAAATATTTGTGTTCATTATTTGACTTGAATAATCCACTGTAATCATTTTTGTATTACAATGTTTGTAGCAGAGGCTATTTCCCCAAAATAAAATAACCAGAAGAGCCTATTCTTAATGTTGTCTTCTTGGTTATTATTTTGGGGGGCCACGCAGACCCGTCAGATTTTTAAGGGGGCCTCGGTGTTACTGAGTTTGGGAATGGCTGCTATATACTATTTATACTTTTTCCTGCCAGTGTTGTGTCAGGCCATCCCTCCAGCTCTCTCACAACACAGTCAATGTGTCTAATCATCCAAAACATGCTTTAAGACAACAGAGCTCAGGGCATGCCGTCATAATCACAAACGCAAGGAACATAAAGGGCTGGTGTAGAATGGAACATATAAATAAAAAACATCTACATAATATCATTACTATTTTAAAAAAGCCTTTCATATGATTTAGTAAAACAAGTGCCTTTTTGCCTAGACTTGGCTTGAGCTTGTAGATTCTGTTACATCACCTCCGTCTGTTTTGCTCCTCTGTGCTGAGAGAAAAGGGCTGATGGAGGCAGGCTTCCTTATTCGTCCCACTGCCCCTCGCCATGGCCTGGCATCGTTAGCTCACTGCAGGCCTAATTGGGCTGTGTCTAATAACTGCAGTCCCCGGGGTGTGCTCTAATGAATAGAGAATATAATTAATGCTACGGTGACGGATATTGGCTCCGCGCCCTCAAGGCAGGACCTGCTCAGCATTCGACTATTGAGCTAACTTATCTCCCTCTGTCTGTCTCGGCGTCGCCTCCACATAGCATGTTTACCCGAGATGCACCCAACGGTCTGCACCAGAGATATTGCTCCACAGGGGATATCCAGAGAGCTGAATTTAATTTTCACACTGCAGAACGAGGAGAGCACCCCAGAGCCCACAGCTTTACAATCATATTAATCCTGTATTGTAAAGGCTGTATAGCTGTCTGCCCCATGTGCCCCATCTCACGCCTATACCAACTGAATATTAAGTGAGTTTTGTGTGGCTGCAAGTGCTGTGTCAGCCTACATGTCGATGGGGGATCCAGGTAAGTCCAGCAGGAGACAGGGACAGAGAATCCAGCTGCTCGAGCCCCCCATGGAAGACACCCTGAGGCATCCATCACGTCCGCAGCTTCAGGCCTGAGTGATGGATCCAGCCTCAGTGTTGCCCTTTCTGCGTCTCACTGTGTCTCCTCCGCCCTCCCGCCTCCATCTGGTCACCATCTGCTCCCCGCTCCACACCTCTGCTCCCTGGGTTTATCTCCTTGTGTACCCCGCACTCACTTTGCTGCTCAGGTTGAGAAAGTCAATGCCAGGAAGCGTTTTCTCTGCAAGAAAGCACAAGAGACACGCTTTCTGAGCTGATAACTTTGAGCAGTTCAGTGGGAGTGTTTGGGAAGTTCTTGTGACATGAGACTGCAAAACAAAGTGTGGTGCCTTTTCAAGTCCCATTTTTTATTGATATTTTAGTGAGTCATGAATTATTTCTATAGCGCATTTTTACAGATCAAGGTCACCCGGGGAATTTTACAATGTTCAGAGTTCAGATATGTTTCCATTTGCCGAACACACTGGCGCATCAAAGCCCCAACCAACACCATTCATTTACTCACTATATTCATATTGTGCATGTCTTTAGTGGTAGGGGAAACTGGAGCACCTGGAGAAAACCTACGCAGACACAGGAAGAACATGCAAACTTCACTCAGAAAGAACCTGTTCCGACCGGGATCCAAACCCCGGACATTCTTGCTGAAAGCGAGAATGCTATTCACTCAGCCACCATGTCGCCCCAATTTTTACAAGCTATTTGCAACAAATAGCAGCAAAATTGGACAATTCATTTATTTGAACTTGTAAATGAACTGTATGAGCCTGAGAGCGGAAGTCTGGTCTGCAGCCTGTGCCCAGTGCAGAGAGGAATCAGGCTCATATGCATGTCCTTAGTTACACACAGCTCTTGGGATTTGTTTTATGCTGTCTAAATCCTTATGACGTTAAAATTGAGCCGTCACACCTGTTCATTCGCTTATTTTTCCCAAAGCAGTTTGTTGTTGACATGAGCAATAAGAAAGATGATTTCAAGTCTCCCTGAATGTTACCAAGTCTGTGTCCGCAGCGATTATTTATTCATATTATTTAGGAGAGCTAAAGCTGCTCAAGTGAATAATTCTTATTTGGGGCCAGTGCCTTTTTCACCAGACTCCAGAGCGCTGGCATTGTCCCCTAGCATTAAAATATGTTGTAAAAATAGTAGTGGCATTGATCTAAATGTTTGAAAAAGACTTCATAGTTGGTTGGCAGCTGATGGAGCTGAGCATTCCGCATTTCACTTCCGTCATCACCGTGTGTGGAGAGAACAAATAATATCTTCACTCTGAACATTGAAAAGTGCTTTGGGTGACCTTGGTCTGTAAAAATGCACTAAAAAATATGATCTATAAAGATGATGTACTCACTTACTTTGGGTTGAGTGAGGGTGGTTCTGTCTAATTTCACTCTAAAGATGTGACGCTAAAAACACATGCATGTGAAAAATTAGGGATTTAGAGCAAGGAACTTGTTAGACTTGTTTTTATGTGGTTTGAAAGTCCAGCTTTGAAAATAGCTGCATGAATCCAACATACAATTTACAACCAGACAAGTGCCAAAGGAATAGACGCCCCCTAGTGGTAGCTTACCTCACTACATTTCACAGGTGTAAGTGCAGCTTGACTGGCAGCAGTTTGCAGGCGCAGGTCCAGGGTAAGCCTCTGTAATGAGCCCCCTGTTGGGATCAGAACGAGAGGGTGAGGGATAAAACATGAGAAGGACAACAGAGGCCGGTGCCAGAAAAGGCAACAAGTAAACAAATAAGGCTCTTGTTTTGTACTTTGCATGTCTTACAGACATCGATGTGAGGATTTGATATCACAATGACATCGGAATAACGTCTTTTGGGGATAACAAAGAAACAGAACTGGTATCAGATTTTTTATACTTCCCTTCCCAAACATCACAAACAATTAAAAATGCAATCATGAAAAACTGCTGGACGACTGCACTTTCAAGGGTTTGAGGTCCTGACCATCCTGGATATACTAACACAATAATCTCCAACCGGGAAAATAAAAGACTGCCGTTTTATCTAATAAGCCTTTTTTGCTACTTTAACATATGCCGTGATGCTTTTCGTCACAATAGTAATGATTGCCATCTGCTAATATTATGCTTCATACCCCAGCAGACTCTGAGATTAGCCTTCAGATGTATGTGCAAGTAGCTGAAAATCATCACAAAAAGTGTATTTGGGCAACGAGAAATACAAGCCTGGTGAAACATTTGTTGAACATGCATAGGTAGGGTACTAGGTAGTGGAGGTATTGGGTAATGGTGGGAGGGTCAGGACCCCATGGGTAAGGACCACAACTACACCGTGAGCGTGTCCATGTATGGCTGGAGACCATACATGGACAACCATCAAGCTGCATGTACAGAACTATCCCTGACATACGCCTGATCTCTGTGGAAAAAACTTTGCTTGCTGTGTGGTTCTTTTTGCATTTATAACTGTTGTTGCCGTGCATTCAGTTAGTCTGCATAAATGTTCAAATATATAACATATGCGTATACACTCCACTGCACCAAACTTGCTTGTAATTTCAACAGGACCTTTTTCCTTTATGCTTTGGTCACCGGGAACGAGAAATGAAATGTCAAACAAGCCGTATTGGGAAAGGACCGAGGCATGGTGTACTTCGTGTATGAGTTTGGACACGATCCAAAGCTTCTGACATCTGGTTATGTCGAGCCATTGCACTAGAAAGTCGTGCTCTGAGTGTGTTCTGGGAGACCGGCCATGTGGAGATAAGCATTTTTTTCTTTTAATGCATTTTCATTGGAACTAGTGTTATAGCACAAGTGTAAATCAACTATCTTATTAATGATGAATTCGCACATGTCCTGACAGTGCTATTAGAGACTGACACTAACTAACAAAACCACATTCAACTCAATACTCTCAGAACTGCATCCTACGCGTCAGGAGGGAACCCCAACATGTGGCATTGCAGATATCTATGATTTATTCCCTACAATTTGTGACATACTTCATTGATCCCTGTAAGGAATTATTTCAACAAAACCCTGCAGAGGTCAGGGATGAAGTTGTGGAAAAGTTTAAAGCAATGTCTGACTTCCACCCACCGTCTGGGAATGAAAGAGTCCAGTTGTTCCACAAAGTATTTATTTATAAGCACTTTCTATCTTTCAAATAGTGGTATAGTTATATCATCTTTATTTATGCTGGTGTTTTAAAGGCCAAATGTATATAATAATAATATTAACAACAGAAATAATAATCACAATCATAATCATAACAATAATAATAATAATCAATTAATCAATCAATCCTTTATTATCTCACACAGATGGAGAAATTCAGTTCGATGAATAAACATCAAGGCTGTCTGCGTACTCTATTTACTATCTATTTGTATAGCACTTTTCACTTTTTACAAAGTGCTGCCCGGTCAGCATAATAAACAATAAAACAGTCTATAATAATAAAAGTCCAAATAATCATCGGTAGAAAAAGGAGCTATCCTTATCTCCTCGGGCAGGTGGTTCCAGAGCCGAGGAGCCCGGACAGTTTAGGGCTTGGTATCTACATATCAGGGACTTTCACTTCGATACAACATTTGTTAACCCCTTTACTAATGCTTGGTCCCATTTTAGACTATTTATGCAATTTTATTTAGTTTATTGAAGATTAAAGTAAAAAAAAAAAAGGTATTCCAAAAAAACAACTACACCAATGATATAGTATCTAATTTAATACAAAAACATATGAATAGTTGAAATTCAAATCCATTTTTAGCACATCCCATTACAGTTGTGGGCTCTCTTCTCCTCTCGCTCGCACATCAATAAAACATTACTCCACATTAAGCAGACACAGGTTGAAGAAGCTCATTAAATCCCTAGTTGGAGTCATTGGAGGAAAAGGGCACAGAAAGATGCTTTGCCTTAGATTTCTCTTTGGTCTTTAAATGTCCATGCCAACTTCCTCTCTACCTGTGGAGGTTATGGAGACAGTACATTATATTTCCTGGTCACAAACATACACCCACTCCTCCTCGCTTCTCTCTAAACGGCTAACGTCATGCACCCGCTGCCTGGCAACGCCACTTCACCGGAGGACCAAAAGTGCTCCATTGTTTTTCTGCTATTCACAGCAGCTGTCTCAAGGTCTGGGCCTTGGAGGGAGGAGAGGACACCTTTCTGAAACCCCTCTGCACTCAGTGTGTGACTAAAATAAATACAATAGACCCTTGAGCACAGCAAAGTGTAAGCGCCATATGCATTACTCTGAGCAGATTACATTACAGATACAACAGGGGAACAATAGGCTATGTTTTGGGTGACGTGTGTATTTTTAATAGGGACTTGTGATACCAACATTAGTAAATTGTTGTCTTTCATTTGTCTACTGTGGTTGTTTATTCATCTGAAGGCCTTTTTTGCAAACATGAAATGAAAATCAACTATTTTAATTGGCCCTTATCGTGCCTGTAAGTTCACTCTCCAGATACCACTGAACAAGATTGCGCATTCAAAAAAATAAAAAAAAGTCGAACAGAGGTAGAGATTTGGCCTAGTAAGTCATATCACAAAATAAATCGCATCATCACATGTTGATATAATTCTGATGAGTGTGGCTTCTAGTCTTTTTTCTATAACAATGTTTTTTTTTAAATCTCACTTATCTCTCATGTCACGTGTAATGACTCGGCCATGTGTTGAATTACAGAAGTAAATGACTTTCTGCCAGAAAAGCCAACACAGCTTCTTGACCACAAACACCAAATGGGCAACAAGACAGTCCCATCATCAAGAAACTCAGGATAATCAAGACCAATGTCGTTCACACGGGTTAACCTCTGAAGGATCTCACTCTAAAGTCACATCCCTCCCGCTGCTATTGTTTGTTTTTACTCACAGAATTTCACTAAAATACTGTCACTAAAACCTGATCCCCAAAACAAGTCTATTCTGTTCAGGAAGAGAATGAAAAGTGTGCGTCTTTCTAAAGCAAGGAATTCAGACAAAATATGGCTACTGTTGATTATTAAAATGTAGATGTGGTCTTTCGAAGAAGATAAATGAACACTCAGGCTGTTCATGGGAATGTCGACTGTTTTACCCTATCACCTCTAGTGTTTAGAATGTTCTGGCACCATCGCTCCTGTGAAGGTTAAAATGGTTAAAAATAAGCAGAACGCGCCATGGACTAAAGCTGACTCGACCAGAACACAGAAGAGAGAGTTCCGTAGTCCAACCTCCAGGTTAATCTTCAAAGATCAGTTGTGTGAGTTTGACAATTTAGAATC
Source organism: Knipowitschia caucasica (assembly GCA_964034765.1). NCBI lineage: Eukaryota > Metazoa > Chordata > Actinopteri > Gobiiformes > Gobiidae > Knipowitschia > Knipowitschia caucasica. The sequence goes on from OZ035830.1 coordinate 21,875,623, forward strand.
AATCTGAGGAAAAAACTAAAAATACAGCTATACATATATGTTATTTTCTTTACAATGAATTTCAAAATCAGAAAAGGAAATACATTTAGCTACACACACACACACACACATGTTAACATAAATAAGCTGCTCAGGCCCCATCACACTTACGAGCCCATTGCTGTTGCACTGAGCACTTGGCTGTAGATCAATAAAGTGTCGTCTGTCACTGAGGCACGCTCACTCATACAAACCCTGAAGACGACTGCCTCCAATACCACTTGTATTCATCACTGGTTGCACTCTGAAACTTTTCTCTCCCTCATGATTTTCAGAGCATCACTCTTCTGTATTCAAAATGATATAAATTGATTAAAATGGAGAAGTCTAAAACAAAGCCTGGTGCATGAATAAGTGCAAAGACATGAAATGGCACAGTAGAGTTCATAATCCCATAGAAATAATGCCATAAAACATAAATGCAAATATTTTGATTATTGTTTGCACAGGCCCAGTGTCATCTTCAAGTAGATGAGATGTGTCAGAGTGTTTTGTATATAATCAGTGTATAGGGATGAATCACAAATGTATTTAATTGTAATCAAACTATAACACACAAATACTCTCAACACAAATCACCAAAGTAAATTAACATGCAAAATACAGTACACTCGAGGCTAACTGCCCCTGACAGGTTCCCCAAGTGGCAACAATGGTTTGGTCCAATTCAAAACAATTACATTTAATTTTGTGTAGCCCTAAATCACAACAATAGGAAACACACATCTAACAGTCCAAACACAGGAAATGCAATAATACAAAAAACAAAATGGGATGACTCTTGTCCATAAATGTTAATAATGCCCTAACTACCGAATGACAAATTGCCCTTTGGCAGTAGTTCCCAAAAGGGGATCGTGCATCTCACATTCACAAATAAACTACATTAAAAATAAATTAGTACGTTTTGACACTTTGAATCATTACCATTTTACATTGTATTCAAAACAGTACTTTTTTTAAAGTGATAGTCTGTAACTCTAAATGAATTACAAATTTTAAGAATTGTAGTAAATTGACCTCCTGGGCTTGAATGTTGATATAAAATAAGTCATTTTAATAATTCTAATATTACGGATAAGTTCCGCCTTCCCTTCTCTTAGCTATAGATTCAGATTCAGATTCAGATTCAGATTCATTTATTGCCATTTGCAGTAACACTACATTGGAATACGTTTGTAAAAGTTCCCAGTGTGCACAGGACAAGTACAGACACAAAACAACATTAAAAGACAAAAATAAAACAAATTTTAAAAACAGTAAACAAATGTCACCGTGAAGTGAAGTTGACCAACTTAAAACAGATCTATACGAGTGCAAAAAACATTAAAGTGCTCTATTCAAACTGTTATAGCTCAGAATCCACGATGCTGTCCATGTTAACCAACCAAGTGATGCCAAGGGCTGTCAATCATCAGCGCTGATGATCGCAGCTGTGCGCATGCTCAGTTGTTTGTTTTTACGGAGCCTCCGAATCAAGCTTCCATTAGGCTCTGGAACTACATGAAAACTGAACAAAGAATTCTGAACATCCGCACTGAGTTACTTATGTATATACTGAACCTATATCCATAATCATTTATATACTGAACCTATATCCATAATCATTTATATACTGAACCTATATCCATAATCATTTATATACTGAACCTATATCCATAATCATTTATATACTGAACCTATATCCATAATCAATTAATATACTGAACCTATATCCATAATCATTTATATACTGAACCTATATCCATAATCATTTATATACTGAACCTATATCCATAATCATTTATATACTGAACCTATAGCCATAATCAGATCCTCTGCAGATGTGTCCTACAATGTGCAATTAATGATAATAGCTACTTCAGGGTTTACTGCGATTACTTTTTTTGTGCATTAAAACATTATTTTTGTCATGAAAATGTTAACAAACAATTCTGACAACCTTTGTGCATGTGTATTAATAACGTATATGTATAATGTGTTCTCTGATTAACATTTAAATGTGTTGATTGATTGTTACGGAAACGTAGGCGTAGACCAATCAGAAAGGAAGGGGGAGGAGCTTGGGTCGTTTTTTTTTCAAATCATGTACCTCTCTCTCTTTTTTCTGACAAACTCCAGACAATCACTTTGCATAAATGTGTGCGCGCACACACACAGACACACACACACACGCGCAAACACTAAGGTACACATTACATAATTCAGGTAACTCAAAATGATTGAGCCGGTGTGAGTGGTTGGTTCTTGAAGCTGAATGAACCATCAAGATCAGAGCTGATAAAATGAGGTTCAGTAGGAAAGGAATAAAAAGCCTCTCAGTAAAGCTTCATATTAAGAAGACGGACTCCTTTTGATTTCCGAGGCTATAAACTGGAGAGTTGGTGAGAATGCACCTTATCTTTCTTCTGCACACTGTCAGTCTTTTGTGTTCATGTTGCTTGTCCTGAGAGGGAGGCGGCTGTGATGCACCATTTCACACCATCTACACTGTTATGTGCAAGACTTTATTTGATCAGTAATGTAAACTGTGAGGTGCAGCAGAGCAGGCAACCCTAAGATCTGGAAAAACACACAAAGAATACACACAATAATTGAATAAGATATAAAACTGGAAAATGCCGAAAGCAATGTTTGACAGTCAATACCATAAGCTCTTTCTTTTTTCAGTATCACAGCCTCTGTGATTTGTCGGCCGGAAATACTATTCCATTGCATTAAAAAGAATGAAATAAATTGTTATTTTTGGCTTCCCTGACTGTGCATTTTAATTATTTTTGTTTATCATCAAAATCTTAAATAATAGATCCAGTTTGATGTGTGCATAACCCTAGCGCTCTTATTTCCTAGTTTTATTCTGCTGTAATGTGTGCAATGATGACGTTGAAATGTCTCCACTGTGGGAAGAATAAAGAGTTGTCTAATCATCCAACACCGATAATTGTAGCGGAGGAGAGCTTTTTCTGAGGACTTTTCCACAACCACAATATTTGGCCTTGTCATGGTACTTATCTTGCCTGGTTTTCCCCGACTTTCTTTGATAATGTGTTGCCATCTTTTTGTTACCTTATCTTTCATTGGAAGCATTTATCAGGTCGAGTTTAAGGGTTCTAGGCGATTGCTAAGTGGAATCCACAGCCGCTGATTGTTGCGATAAGTTCAGAGGGGCCTGGGCATTTACGAGGCCTTCAATCAGTATCGTCTGGTCTTACCTAACATCAATTAATAACAAACCTTTTTACAAAGGGTTTGCACACTATAACCAAGACGCCGTAGGTCAGGCTCTCACCATTTAATATCTTGGGAGGCCCCAGAGGTCAGGTGAGGGGAAGATGAACAGATTGTGGATACAGGATGTGCACATGCTTCGGAATAACTTTATGTTTTACCTTGGTTTCACAACAAACGCTAAAAGTAGATTTTGTCGTCTTACGTTTAAGGCTTTGGAGGTTCTTTTAATAAAGACAAAATTATTCAAAGAAGCCATAGTACTGCTTATTTACCTGACATGTTTTGGTGGTATACTTCCGCCTTCGTCAGAGGTGATACGTGATGGTGTGACGTGTCACTTATCAGTTGTTGTTGCCGGATGTGGCCAGTCTGACCTGTCTCACAGATCGGTCAGATTGGCCGCGTACCCCACCGCATTGTGGTCTCTGGAGAAGTGAATCCCAAGGTGAAAGGCCTCTTGTCTGGGGGTGGTCCATGCGCCCCGCTTCCTGATTTCAATTGCTTTTCGTATCCATCTTTTGTATTTATGTATATATTCTTGTACTTTCAATCTTATTATTTTTGCCTTGTCCCAGTCCATTAGGTGATTTTCTCATTTGATAGCTTCTTTACATTTTTATCTTAATAAAAGAGCCTTCTAAGTCTTGGTTTCACAACAGTCGCACACTCACAACAGTTGCACACTTCCACTCTCTAGAACTCACTTCAGAACAAGAAGAATCCTCTCAGACTCACTTCAAATAACTGCTCAAAACTGCTTACTGAACTTTTTTATTTAGTTTTTTATTTATCTATTTGGGTGTATTACTACCTATTTCCTTTTGTACAGTGTCTTTTCGTATCCAAAAAAGCGCTAATATAAGCATGACGTACAATTATTGTTATTACTATTAGCTGAGTAAGTAAATGATCCAAATGACAATTATGCATTTATAGCTAAATTTCTTCATTTGACTCTGATCTATTAGCTTCTGCTGCAAATATAAACTAAGGATGTAACCTGTTTGTTAGAAGGCCAAGGTTCAACACAAATAGGCCCATTATTAACTTTAGTTTTTGGTTTTGTGCCAATAAAACCCTATATTATTATTACAGCTATAGATAATGTATGTGTCTTATTTTGTCATTTGAAAATATGAATCAAATTGCCAAATAAATATTGATCTACTTGATAAATATGAATACATCTCTGACTAATATACATACAGTCAGGGATGTATTCATAATTATTACTCCACACACAGCTTGGGCTCTGGAACCCAACTCCTTGAGAGGGGTTGGACGCTCCACTTTTGAGGTGTTTCCCGCGGGGAGAGGCGGCGAGCTGGGGTGGCCATTCTCATTGCCCCCCATCTCAGCCGCCACGTGTTGGAGTTCTCCCCGGTGAATGAGAGGGTCGCGTCCCTCCGCCTCCGGGTGGGGGACAAGTCTCTCACTGTTGTGACGGCCTACGGGCCTAACAGCAGTGCAGAGTACCCGGCCTTCTCGGAGTCCTTGGGAGGGGTACTGGACGGTGCACCGCCCGGGGACTCCGTTATTCTCCTGGGGGACTTCAAGGCCCATGTGGGAAACGCCAGTGACACTTGGAGAGGGGTGATCGGGAAGAACGGCCCCGCTGATCTGAACCCGAGCGGTGTTCAGTTGTTGGAGTTCTGTGCCAGTCACAGTTTGTCCATCACGAACACCATGTTCGAGCACAAGGGTGTCCACCAGTGCACGTGGCACCAGGACACCCTAGGCCGGAGGTCGATGATCGACTTTGTTGTCGTATCATCTGACCTTCGACCACGTGTCTCGGACACTCGGGTAAAGAGAGGGGCGGAGCTGTCAACCGATCATCACCTGGTCGTGAGTTGGATCTGCTGGCAGGGGAAGAAGCCGGTCAGACCTGGCAGACCCAAGCGTATAGTGAGGGTCTGCTGGGAACGTCTCGCTGAGCCCCCTGTCAGACGGACTTTCAACTCACACCTCCGGGAGAGCTTCTCCCAGGTCCCGGCGGAGGAGGCGGACATGGAGTCCGAGTGGACCATGTTCTCTGCCTCAATCGCCGATGCGGCGGCTCGTAGCTGTGGTCGCAAGGTCTCTGGTGCTGGTCCCGGCGGCAACCCCCGAACCCGGTGGTGGACACCGGCAGTAAGGGAGGCTGTCAGGCTGAAGAAGGAGTCCTATCGAGCCATGATGGTTCGGGGGACTCCTGAGGCAGCTGTCCAGTACCGGCAGGCCAAGCGTGCCGCGGCCCGGGCTGTTGCAGAGGCAAAAACCCGGGACTGGGAGGAGTTCGTAGAGTCCATGGAGCATGACTATCGGTCGGCCTCGAAGAGATTCTGGCAAACCATCCGGCGCCTCAGGAGGGGAAAGCAGTTCTTTGCCAACACCATGTACGGTGCGGGTGGAGAGCTGCTGACCTCGACTGGGGATATTGTCGGGCGGTGGAAGGAATACTTTGAGGTTCTCCTCAATCCCCCCGTCATGTCCTCTGTTACAGAGGCAGAGGCTGAGGATGTTGGGGCGGATACATCTATCTCCCTGGCTGAGGTCACCAAGGTGGTTGGCCGGGGTCTGCCTCTCTACAAGAAGGGGGACCGGAGGGTGTGTTCCAATTATCGTGGGATCACACTCCTCAGCCTCCCCGGTAAGGTCTACTCCAAGGTACTGGAGAGGAGGCTACAGCCGATGGTCGAATCTCGGATCCAGGAGGAGTCGCGGAACACTGGACCAGCTCTATACTCTCCATCGGATACTCGAGGGTTCATGGGAGTTCGCCCAACCAGTCCACATGTGCTTTGTGGATTTGGAGAAGGCGTTCGACTGTGTTCCCCGGGGTGTCCTTTGGGGGGTTCTCCGGGAGTACGGGGTCGGAGGTCCTCTGCTGAGGGCCATCCAATCCCTGTATGACCGGAGCCAGAGCTGTGTTCGCATTGCCGGCAGTAAGTCAGACCTGTTCCCGGTGAATGTTGGCCTCCGACAGGGCTGCCCTTTGTCACTGGTTCTGTTCACTGTATTTATGGACAGAATTTCTAGGCGCAGCCAGGGGTCGGAGGGGGTCCGGTTCGGAGACCACAGGATTTCATCTCTGCTGTTTGCGGACGATGTTGTCCTGTTGGCTCCAACGAACCAGGACCTGCAGCATGCACTGGGGCGGTTTGCAGCCGAGTGTGAAGCGGCTGGGATGAGAATCAGCACCTCCAAATCCGGGGCCATGGTGCTCGACCGGAAAAAGGTGCCTTGCCCTCTCCAGGTGGGTGGAGAGGTCCTTCCTCAAGTGGAGGAGTTCAAGTATCTCGGGGTCTTGTTCACGAGTGAGGGAAGGATGGAGCGTGAGATTGACAGGCGGATCGGTGCAGCGTGCGCAGTGATGCGGTCTCTGTATCGGACCGTCGTGGTGAAGAGGGAGCTGAGCCGAAAGGCAAAGCTCTCAATTTACCAGTCAATCTTCATTCCCTCCCTCACCTATGGTCATGAGCTTTGGGTAATGACCGAAAGAACGAGATCGCGGATACAAGCGGTCGAAATGAGCTTCCTCCGCAGAGTGGCTGGGCGCTCCCTTAGAGATAGGGTGAGGAGCTCAGTCACACGGGAGGAGCTCGGAGTAGAGCCGTTGCTTCTCCACGTCGAGAGGAACCAGTTGAGGTGGCTCCGGCATCTGTTCCGGATGCCTCCTGGACGCCTCCCTGGGGAGGTGTTCCGGGCACGTCCCACCGGGAGGAGGCCCCGGGGAAGACCTAGGACACGCTGGAGGGACTATGTCTCTCAGCTGGCCTGGGAATGCCTTGGGGTCCCCCCGGACGAGCTGGAGGAAGTGTGTGTGGATAAGGAAGTCTGGGCGTCTCTGCTTAGACTGCTGCCCCCGCGACCCGGCAACGGATAAAGCGGAAGAAAATGGATGGATGGATGGATGGAAAATATAATTCAAATTGCCAAATAAATATTGATCTACTTGATAAATATGAATACATCTCTGACTAATATACATACAGTCAGGGATGTATTCATAATTATTTGCGATGCGTAAAAGCTGAAATAAATCACATTGTTTTCCTACAATTTGGCATTTAAAAGTAATGTAAAACTTAAACTTTCTTTCCTAATAGAATGTATATTTCTGACAATGAAACACTGTACTATTTTCTGCAGTAATTTTCAACCTGAATATATTTGAAAAAGTTCAAGAATTTCAGATTCATTCTCGCTTCACAATTTGAAAAGTAACTGAAATTCACTGACTGGGGTCAAAAGTATTCTTGCTAATGTGTATGTGAAGTTAAACTGTATATCAGACGGTATTGGACCATCTATGTTCCAAATGTATCTTAAATAAATAAGATTGCGTCAAAGAATGGTTGCAGCAAAATAAACAATTAGCTTAATATTATAAACGGCTGCTCTTAATAATTAGTCTGCATATGACCATGATGTTGGTATGATTTATATTGTTAAATACTGCCTGAAATCTGTGGATCATTTTAAGTTAGAACTGCAGAGCCTGCTTGATGAGGCTGCATAAAGAAAATGTGTCCAAAGGAGAAATTAAATTGAAACGTCCATAGCACAGTAATTTCTCCACTGTGGGAGTAATAAAAGTATCATTCATTCATTCAAATAGCTTTCAAAGGCTTAAAGTAATTACAATAAAAATACATTCTAACTATTATTCCAACAATTTGGTCACCTTCGATCTTTTTAATGTAATCTTGTAGCCTACAGAGACTGGTAAAGTTTACAAATTACCCTTTAAAGTTGTGGCTACATTTTGCTTGTATTTGAAGTGATAAGGGCATTCTCGATGTCCTGATTGTTATGAAAGGTTGACACATTTTAGCTCTTATCTTGATCGACTGTGACTTATGGCAAATGCCTTTTTATCAGGAGTCCACCACAAACATCTAGCTGCATTGCGTTGGTAGAAAAATAGTCTACAATAATTTTAAATGCCTCGTACATGTTCCAAAGTGGAGCAGAAACACGCGAACCAGAGGACAAAAAGCACAAATATTGACAGAGTGTGGCACATTGTGGAATAATTAAAGGTCACAGTTTTAACTCCTGCAGCTACCGCTAATTGAGGGAGGTTTTCCACTGTTCATCCGAGCACAGAGGGCTAATTAAAAAACTAAAAACAAACACAGCGTTTGATAAGATCTCCTCAATATCCGAGAAAATAAATCTAAGAAAGAGCTTTCCATCTACAGTATCTGCCATTTGATGTGTGGATTCTTTAGATACGGAGCAGACTCGGGAACATATTATTCCGACTGTTTTGTTTAGATCTGTTAATGTTTGAACAAAGTGGAATTCTCAGAGAAAACAAAGTGGTTCGATCAGAGCAATTCACCTGCACTGATTCTAACCAAAGACCCACAAAACAAAGAGCCAAGCTACAAGAGAAAGACAGATTTGGAAATGTAATATTGCAGTTGTTACTTGTTTATCGTGCGGGTAACTACCAACTGCTACTTTGTGAAATCCACAAAGTAGCAGCTTTATTTTTCTAAGGCTGTAAAACACCTCACCACACTCTTTATACACAATTCTAACCACCTGAACTCGTGACTGCTGAAGTGCAAACCTGTTCGATGTGGATATAGGTGCTGCTGCAGCTGTCAAAAGCGTGCATACACTGTAAAATGCAGTCCTGCACTGAGGGCCAGGAGCAGGACTGCGTTTCAAGTTTAATTTATTGAGGACAATGTGCAATTTCATTAAAAAGATGGCTGCACCCAATTTAGCACCGTGCTACTTTCCATCTGTGGTCATTGACAATACAATCATATAACTTGAATATTAACATACAGTTCAATTAACGCACAAGTTACTGAAATACATATTAAAATAAAGTTCAATAAAAAGTGCAAGTTACCAGCATACATATTAAAATCTGTAAACTCCAATAATCGGTCAATACTTATTTCCCTACATGTACGTCTGGGTCTGAGCCTAATGTTAGCTCGGTTAGCTCGGTTGTATCCCATCCGACCAATCAGCGAGCGGGGGAGGCGGGTGTTGTAGGTAAGTGTTGTGACGTCAAGTTGTAGTTTGGCAATATGCGCCAAATGGGATAATAAAGGGCAATATGCGCAAAAGGAATTTACCCCTCCCACCTGTTAAAGGAGCTCAGTGGGGCAAATCCAGACTTCAGTACGAGATGAAATTTGTACGATGGTGTGGTAAGACCCTAACCCTAACCCTGACCCACACCCTAACCCTAACGGTCAAGTAATACTAGCTTTAACATATATATAACAATATGATGTTATATATGATGTTGTTGGAGTACACACACGGCGCTTTAGAAGCACCACGTTAAAAAAGCAAAGATTGCACACACACAAAAACAGCTAAATAGCGATACCGTAAAACGTGAACTGCGCTATAGTGAGGGAATAAATATGCAAAATATGATTGAAAACATTTATGCTTTTATTTCAACATAATTACTCAGAGTGTGCCTGTTAAAAACACATTTAAATATGTGTATTTTGAAGAACACCAACTCCACACAAATCAACCTTGGATTAAGTGAACAGACGAATAATGCCGGCGCTTCTTGATGTAACATAAAAGCTTTTTGGTGACTGACAAAGGCTATTAGCAACAGAAAGCAACTTTTCAGGGCATCGGCGCAAAGTAATGCAGTGCATAATGATAAGCACTGGTGATTTTAAGGCGGCACTGGGAGATACTCAAAATGAGAGGAGAAAATCAGAAGTCACACTTTTAGCAACCCGTGAAAGATGCCTCAAATCTGTATGATCATTATACTTTGTGCTATTTGTTGGAACCAAAATATAAAACTGTTTTTTTTTTTTTTTTTGTAAATGGGAGAGTTAAGATGAAAAAAATATCCCTATATTTTAAGCTGAAAAGATGAAGTTCTTTCAATAAGCAACTATTCTGTATTCATTTACGGGACCAGGCATTCACATGCAGGCAGCACCGCATATTTTCCTGTATGTTTTTTATCCATGAAACTTGTGAATCATGATGGTTATAAGTTGTCTAAAAAGCCCAATAATTATACAAGATCATTATTCGTCCCACATGGGGAAAGTTCAGTATTGATTCACAACTTACAGAGAGGACTGAGGAGCATACAGCACAATATGAATAATAACTATATACTAAAATAAATATTAATGCAGGACTAGTTGACGACATGTACTGTATCAGGGCTGCAGACTAATAATATTCTGATTGTTCGTTGTGTCATGATCATAGACTGTAAATATTAACGGATGTAGTCCAACCTATCTCGCCGTTCAAACAAATGGGCCAAAAAATATGCACTACTGGAGCTATCCAAAATGGCCGCAAGTGGTCCCGCCCACAAGAATATTGTGAAAAAACGCATCTGCGCATGAAAAATTCACAGCAAGTAAACTAGAGTGGTCCAAAAGAATTCACCCCCCTCAGCATTGACACACATGTGGAACGGAGCTTTGGGCCAAGAGCCAACATTTGGTCCATCCTGTAAAGACGTTTTCGAGAGGTCTGCCAATGCTATATGTTAGCATTGGCTAATTCTTCTTCTGGGTCCACCCCCATCGGCCCGGGGTGGTATTGCAAGCATGTCAGCGCACGTCATTTTGGCCACTTTTGAGCCGGGACCCGCCCCCACTGGTCACGATCCAAAATAAATGAACCCAAAACGCAGGACTGCAAAAAAGAATTGATTTAATACAAGTAGTAACAAAGCAAAATCCAGAGTAAAAGATACAAAACATTTTCCTGGGTCCAGCCAACATTTAACCCCGCCTACATACGATTTCAGCGGGGATGTAGGCGGGGCAACATTTTGGTTTGGAGCCATGCAAACAAAACGTAACTGGGAATGACAGAACAGGGAGTGAGGGAATACACAGGGTTAAAATACACAAGACAAACAAGACATAGGGCAGGACAGGTAATCAGACATGAAGTAGAACTAAGGAAGACAGATGTTACAAAATAAAACAGGAAATAAACCTCAACCATGACAAAATGGACTTTAAAGACATCTGACCAATTTACAACTAAGAGAATGTTATTTCACATGTTATTGATTCCAGAATGTTCGTCCAGAGATTCGTGATATTTTCTTCAACGCAAACATGAATTAAAGTTGGTTCCAGTTGTCGAGTTTCGGCAAAAACAACATCTGGAGAAGCAGAGTAGTACACCATGCGGCAGGGAGATAACCATTTGGACAAGATCTCATTTATCTTCATAATTACTGCTGCCCAGATAATATCACTGCACAAAACAGCACCTATCAAGTCTTATCTTCAAAGAGGTGTCCAGTAACTCAGACAGTGGGAAGTTTCTAAAGATTTCTTTTAATTAGGGCTTTTCTTTCCTCTGACACTTTCTCCCTGTCAGTGTCAGCCTTCTCCGGCTCTGACAGATCTGAAGCGTCTGTATGGCACAGCTTGTTGCAGCAGGAGACGAGGCTCGGAGGTAACCATTTATCTTGAACAGACACTCATCAGGCCAGTGCCGACTACTTCATCAAATGATGGAAAGTCCCTCTCCTGTTTGACCTTTGGGCTAAACGTTGTTTCACTGTCCAAGGCATAAACAGTCTGTCCTCCTCAGTGATTGTTAGAATTGCAGATGTCAGCGGTGCACTGCCTGGAGGACTTTGCAGCTTGATTTGTGTCTATAATTCTTCTTTATAGCTTGCAATCCTTTTTGATTTATACTACCCTGGAAAAGTATTCATACCCCTCATTTTGACTGAAGATATTTTATTGGCATATAAAGGAAAAAGTGACTGGCAATTGTGAAGTGAAAGCAAGATGATACTTTTGTCTTTATGATAAGAAAATCATACAGACAAATTAATTTGGTGATGATCACAATGATTTGAGGTACGTCCATATTATAACAGGGCTGAAGTTGGCTGAATGAAGAAGAAGAAGAAGAAGGTCCTTTATTCGTCCCACAGTGGGGAAATTTCAGTTTCACACATTAAGGCAAGCAGCGGACATCACTTCCGCGCTCCTTATAGGCAAAGTGGGTTAAGTGTCTTGCCCAAGGACAGAGCTACTGTCATAAATACACTGTGGGCCGTAGAAGAAGAGGACAGACTGAGTGCTGACGACCCTTTTATTGTTCACCTTGATTCAAACAGGCTCCTCTGAAGGTAATCTGGAGCCAGAAACATGCAAACTTAAGGGTAGCAGTGACGAAGCGACCAATCAGGAGTGGCACATGTCCATCCCCGCTTACGCTGCTTGCTAGCTAACGCCGATTTTGGGGACAGAAGGCACCTGGTTGGTCAGTTGTTGAAGTCAGAAGTCAAATTACAAAGATTACCAAAATAAAATAAAAAACAGCATCACCGAGAGCACAAAACCATGGATTCTTGAGTGTGACACAAACAGTTACAAAGCGAGGAGTTTAATTATCAGGATTATTCAATAGGCTCCAGAGCGAGTTGGAGCTAAGCCTCATCTATGAACACTTTCCTCTTAGGCTTGACTGAGCTAGGGATTAGCATTGTCCATTTGTACCAGGTGTCTCCAACCTTTTTCACCCAGAGAACTACTTTCCTGGAACAAAAAAGACAGAGAGCTACTCCTTTAAGCAGCCCTGGAAAGAAAATGCTGATGTACTGGTGTGAAAAAAGCCTGATATTGGGTGCAATCATTATCTACCATCACATATTTGTTACTAGTGCACAAAGTAAGTGCATTTACAATAATAAATAATGATGAAAAATCCTTTGCCGAGCTACCTGGAAGGGGGTGGCGAGCTAATGGTGGCTCCTGAGCTACAGGTTGGAGACCCCTGATTTATACAGTAGATTTTTTTTCTGTTGGAAACATAAATGAAGAAAATACGTCTTTGGCAGCAGGGGGCACAGCAGTTAGAGCTTGTGTTTCACAGCAAGAAGGTCCTGGGTTTGATTCCACCGTGATAATGCTGTTTCAACTACAGTTGAACCTGATGAAATCTCACACAACAAAGAGACAAAGTTAATCTTTTACTTGTTACATTGTACAAGGAGAAAGTCTTGACAGAGGCAAGGCACAGACCCTAGCCTCTCTCAGGACAAGTCTGAAGATTCACAGTCTGCAAGCCCCTTTTGGTAGAGCAAGACACACCTTCGTATGCAGATGGGAAAGGAAGAAACCAACACAACAAAAGACACTTAGCATATGAGCTCCCCAGACCTCCCGGTGTCTTCCTGAAGCTAAAGTGAATTGCAATACTGAGCATTCAGCATATAGCCACATACGATTTACCAAAATGATAACTTAAGTTACATTCCAATATCACACCGCCAGGCCTTTCTGTGTGGAGTTCACATTTACGATAGGTCTGAATGTAATGAGAGTGAATGGATGGTGTTGGTTAGAAGCTTTGATGCACCTGTGTCTCGCTGCCGTCATCACCGTGTGGAGAGAGTGGAAACATTTCTGAACTCTGAAATTTGTAAAGTGCTTTGGCTGAATTTGGTCTGAAAAATGTGCTATATAAATAAACATTACTTACTTACTCATCTTTATACTGAAATGTGACAGAGGCTGTAGAAAAAACAAAACCCCAATGACATAGAAAACAGTTTTATGGGATTTTTGTCTGAATTGGGCATTATTTCAATTGTGGATGGGGACATTATAACAAAGAACTGAAACTATATTCAGGCCTGTGTTTTTAATGAAGGTATAAGGAATGCAAGGCAGTCAAATGGAGGACAATAGAGCTTATTCATTCAAGCTTCAGTGTGCCTGCTCTCCCGCTCCCAAACCCTACTGAGTGCTGCAGGCAGTATGACAGCTGCTGAGAGCCCACATGGAGACACAGACTGCATCTCTGTGACTTCACTCCTGAAATAAGGGGCTTTGGAGGAAAAGCCAGAACGTTTTACTGTCAAATGTACTTACAATAATCTTACCTGGGCCAGGAGAAAAGCCTACTGAGAAACTCGCAGCGACCAAAACCTAGACACTGTTTTTGGAGTGAATGCTCAGATAGCAGCAGTGTTACACACATTTTGAAATGGACTTGGAAAAGTTAAAAGTTACTCTTGATCGGCTTTGTGTTCCTTTTTGTTTTTATGCAATCATTTTATTTTGTATCTTGGTGAGTCTGGGAGCTAACCCTGCCTGTATGTAATGTATTGTTTTCTTAGTGTTATTTCTCATTATTGTCCGTCACAACATGAGCTTCAGTAATTTGGTTTCAACTTGGCACCCTTTTTTTTCTTCTTTTTTTACTTTATTGTGTCATCTTCATTAGTTCATTTATTTATTTATTTTTCCCATAACACATGTTTTTTGTAATGATGTCACATACATCATAGCAAGAAAACAATGTATTTTATTTCATCCTTTTCACCCCCAATATCCTCCACCTGTGCCAAAAAAAAATACAAATGCAAATAAATCACACATGATAATATGAATAAAGTATATAAAAAAAATAGTTATAACAAAGCAAACCAATGAAAATAAAAGCAATAGATGATGACTATTTCTATAGCCATATATAATTTATGTCACCAGTATGCCAACAAAAATGTTCGATAAAATAACAAAGTGAAAAAGCGCTTTATAAAACCAATGCATTATTATTATTATCAATATGTAACAAAGACCCCTTCTTTTTTACCAAGCCTGAAACTAAATCTTCTGAATGATGCTCTTGTCACACACACATTGTCACAAAATAATGAAAATTGGTCATGTTGTTGTAGGGGAATACCCATTTCTGTTCTCAATTATTTGTTGTTTTATTGAGGGGGAATAAAGCAAATAGAATTGTCGTGTGTTAGCCCCCATGTTGCTAGTGCACTCTCTTGCTATGCTGAATGCATCTCTGCTGATCTTCCAGAAGCACTGGTGCATTGTGGGTTACAACAGAGAAGCCGGCTCACTTTGCCACAGCACTGATGGTCTCATTTCTCAGAGTGCTCGTTCATCTGTGTGCGCTGTGCATTAGTTTTAATTAAATACTTTACGTGTGTCATGGCTTAAGAAGGGGCACAGGGGGCGTAAAGCATGTAGGACCATAAATGTCTGTCTGTGGGAAGCACCGATTTCAGCATGATGGCAACTCAATGAGCTGAGCCTGATGCCTCTCTGTGGTCCCATTGGCCTTGGACACGTCCGCTGCACTGGTCTCCACACGGTTGCACAGAGGATGGCAGCGTGAACAGTGCAGTCACAATGTTGATTCAGAGTCTGCATTTGTTAAACTCGCAGTATTTTCACCTAATTTTGTATTATTATTATTTTGTTTGTCTCAATTATTACCGTACCATGTAAGGGATAATGTATAGTAGGCTAATGGATAGGATAATGACTATATATAGTAATATAGTCATTATCAAAAATTAATTACCTACAGAACAAAGCGCGGAGGGGTCTGCTTCCGCCCTGAAGGTACGGAAGCAGACCTCTTCCGTTGTGACAAAGTGGCCGGACTTCTTGCAGAGTTATCTACACACCTGAATTACAAGCACAGATTTTGTTGTCATGGGCAGCGGTCATTATTGGTTCGAGAGGTGCATTATCAATGAATAATGGTCAGTAGAACGTTTTGAAATTAGGTTCAAATCGATGGAGCGTTCTACTGCTGCTGTGAGGAGCTGGGTAATAATTCTTTATAATAACTGCAATTCATCCCTTATTCATCCTTGTTATTCTCATTATCTACATATGGGTTAAAATGTACCATTATTTATTCAATTTTATGATACACGCACACACACACACACGTTATCTGTTGTATCCCTTAGAATCATGTATCTCTCCATATCTTTTTGTTATTTGCTGTATGAATGTTATTTTGCAAAAAAAAAAAAAAATGAATAAAATAAATTGCAATGTCCATTATTTATAGTCTTCTGTTTGCTGATTGTGCAAGGAAAAAATAAACAACAACGGGAAATTATACTTTTTCTAGACCAGACAGTGATGTGATTTTTCTTTTTCTGAGTGCAACATGTTGATCTGCCCACTCTTTCCGTCTCAGCAGGATGACAACCGACAAGAGGTCTGTGACATTTTCTTCGTCTTCTCCACAGACAACAGCCAGGTTTAAGTGCGCAATTAAATCGGAGAACTTTTCTTCTGCTAATATTCAAAATAATGCATTTAAATGTCAGCGAGAGGGAGAGCTCCTGAGGTTGTTGAGCACTGCCCACTCGATAACCGCAAGAGGAGGCCATCAATTGTATGTGTCCAATTACACAGGACTATAAACCCATCAGCACAATGAAACATGGCAGTTCCCCTTTGAAAACCAACTCTCAATAACACCTCATTTGTGCAACTGTGAGAATATCAAATAAATCAAGCTATAATTATTCCCCTTTTCGATATTGTGATGTCTGGATGTCTTCTCATTATGCAGAAATAACACTCAAGAAGTTGTTTAGATCCCGATAGGTCAGTGATTGGGATTTTTTACATATTTGAGAAAAATCACAGTTCATTCTATAGTTGTGTCTTTTATACCTGATTGTATTATCTTTTATTGTATAAGTCACTGCCTCTCGGGATAATAAAGTTAGTACAGTATAAAAGAGCCTTGTGAGTCACTATTTGAATCTTTAGGCTGAGAGCTGATTGGCTGAGTGAGGGTGGTCCTCTCTTTTCAACTTTTCTGTTCAAAAAGGCTGTAGCAGACAGTTACAACATATTTCCTTTAGCTAACACTTTAGTTATTACACTTTGGATTGTGAGATTTTGGACAAAAAAGCTTCTTCCTTCAGTGACAGCTTTGATGAAATGTGTCAGGGTCTTTTGGAATGACTATGATCTAAAAATACACACCGCAAAAGCAACACAGGAGTGGCACCGTAAGAAAAATGTCAAGGTCCTGGAGTGGCCGAGCCGGTTTCCAGGCCTCAACACAATAGAAAATCTGTGAAAGTGCAACAGCTTGAGAGATCTGCATGGAAGAACGGGTCAAAATACCAGCTACACTGGGTGCAAACCTGGTGAAGACCTCCTGGAAACATAGACAATCAGAGATGGAGCATTTGTTTTCTCTCGTTTTGTCTCTCATAGTTAAGGTGAAAATTGCATGGGTCTTTCATCTTTTTTAAGTGAGAAGACTTGGCGGACTGCTGCACACTGGGGTGGTCTCGCACAGTTTTACTAATGTGGTTTCAGTGCAAATGGCAAAAAAAATGAAACATGATTCTGAATAATGAATTTTTATTAAAATTCTGGTGAATATGAGTGATTATTCCGTTTTTTTACCGATATATATTGGGATAATGATGGGGGATGTTCCTGTTCCTTGTTTTGGCGGCCAGAATACCGGCTTCTGGATCATTGATAAGGAAAGGAATTTCCTTGATTCATTTGCAGAATTTGGATGGACTGTAAGGCTGCTTCTGAGTTGAGCCAGAACCTCTTGGCCCTTCCTTGTATGAGGCGGAGAAGTTCCAGATTTGGTCATGTGACATGGGTGTTTTTACTGACTCTGGTAGTAAAAACAACATGTAAAGACAAGGAAGGAGAAACTGTTCTGAAATCGGATGGTGAGTAAGTTCCACATTCCCTGTTCTGTGATTGGTCCTTGACAGACTCTGTCTCAGGGTACAAGGAACAAATGTAGCTGCTTTCACATGTATCAGAAAGTAGAGAGTCCGGCTGATCAGGCTGGATCACCGTCCAGATCCCGGATTACTGAAACTGTGCCAGAGGTCTATGCTATAATGCTCTTCTTGTCTCTTTGTTTTTTACCAAGGTAAACTATGGGCATTCTAAAAAGCTTAGATATGCTGAAGTTGTGATGTGAGCAGTTCAAAAGACAATGATTATGTAGCTGATTTAGAATCTATAACTAATTAAATTAAAGGACAAGCAAAAAGTTAAAATTAAACGCTTCATGAAAAATTAAGAGTTAAATGTATGAGCACAGATAACTTGTGAACACTTGCAAACCAGCGCTCTTTAACAATGTATCAGTTCACATTCATTATTCACAGCTGCAGCACAAACATGAGGATGGTGCACAGAAAGTGTTGTAAATATTATACACTTTGAAGACACTTAGAAGCCTGCCAGGGAATGTGCACTTCTTAATCAACAAAGTAAAGTGTGACACCCAAGCATGGGATACATTTTGCAGTGTAATTAGCACAGATATTGGCCCAGCCCTCGAGGGAAGAATAAACCAGAACAAGATTCATTTGTCTGCTTTACTACACGTTTAAATATTGATACCCTTAGAGGCTCACGGGCCATTGTTTTGGCTGACTCGAAGGTTGCAGTGTTCAGGTTACACCGCTGCGGCTTTGGGGATTGTAAACAGGAAAAACCCAGAGAGCCCGTTAACTCGCAGCAATGTCAGTCAATCTAATCATATAGTGCAGCTTTTTGTTCCTATCACGCTGAGCTAACATCTGATGGAGCCTTGTTTGATTGTGGAAGGTTTAATGCAACTGTCAATCACAAGAGCAGTGGGTTAGCTGGAGTCGAGGCCTCCTTTCCACTTTTGTAGACAAAAGGTACGACAGAGAGTGTGTCAAACTGTGTGTCAGTGGTATCTTGAATGTTGGAGATAAGAATTTTATATGGCCATAAAGAATTATTATTTTGGAGATAATAGGTAATATTAGAAAAGACATATCAGACTCAGGTCCGTGGGCAAACCTGGTTTAAGACCATTTTTAGTAGCCCCTGAAATTATTTCCAAATTATTATTGATATCTTTCTCCATTGATGGTGCGACACTGGCTCAGTTGATAGAACATTGGCCTTTGAGTCTGAAGGTCGTGGGTCCAACCTTCTCCACCGTGTCTGCACAACGACAGCAGACATCAGTGGGAGTCCACTGATGTCTGCTGTCGTTGTGTCCCCTTGGGCAACCACACTTTGCCTAAAGCCCTCCACTCCCCTGTACGGTCAAGGCTATGAGCTCAATCAACAGAGCAGCCATGAAGGATCTGTGACTAGGGTGGCAGCTGATTGCCACCCCCCAACCCAGAAATGGATTAAGGGGAAGAGGATGGATGGATGGATGCATTGAAGGTAATGGGCTTCTATGTAATATACCTTATTTCAAAGCTATTGTTATAAATAACAGTGACATTCGTGATCTGTTTCTTTGCTTTTAATGTATTGCATAGGTGTATATAAGTAGTGGATTAAGAATTTGTATGGGCCGACTTGGACTCAAGGGCACAGAAATTGATCACTGAGCATTCCAGACTCGTGCGCAATCAGCAGAAACACATGCAGCACCCATCCTCTAAGTTGGGCCTTCTATTTCACTCATAAACCTTGAGAAAACAGTGATCAAAGTCCTGCAACTTGGATTATGTCGGCTAGATTATGACAAAAAAGCGGCTTCATATCCAGTCATTTTTCTGCACCCTCCACTTTGAAAAGTACTGCTGTACAGTAGAGCAAGACATGGTGATATCATCCATCCATCCATCCATTTTCTTCCGCTTCATCCGTTGCCGGGTCGCGGGGGCAGCAGTCTAAGCAGAGACGCCCAGACTTCCCTATCCACACACACCTCCTCCAGCTCGTCCGGGGGGACTCCAAGGCGTTCCCAGACCAGCTGAGAGACATAGTCCCTCCAGCGTGTCCTGGGTCTTCCCCGGGGCCTCCTCCCGGTGGGACATGCCCGGAACACCTCCCCAGGGAGGCGTCCAGGAGGCATGCGGAACAGATGCCCGAGCCACCTCAACTGGTTCCTCTCGACGTGGAGTAGCAGCGGTTCTACTCCGAGCTCCTCCCGTGTGACTGAGCTCCTCACCCTATCTCTAAGGGAGCGCCCAGC
Organism: Knipowitschia caucasica; assembly: GCA_964034765.1. NCBI lineage: Eukaryota > Metazoa > Chordata > Actinopteri > Gobiiformes > Gobiidae > Knipowitschia > Knipowitschia caucasica. Next base: position 21,895,627 of record OZ035830.1, read on the forward strand.
CACTCTGCGGAGGAAGCTCATTTCGACCGCTTGTATCCGCGATCTTGTTCTTTCGGTCATTACCCAAAGCTCATGACCATAGGTGAGGGAGGGGACGAAGATTGACCGGTAAATTGAGAGCTTTGCCTTTCGGCTCAGCTCCCTCTTTACCACAACGGTCCGATACAGCGACCGCATCACTGCGACCGCATCACTGCGCACGCTGCACCGATCCGCCTGTCAATCTCACGCTCCATCCTTCCCTCACTCGTGAACAAGACCCCGAGATACTTGAACTCCTCCACTTGAGGAAGGGCCTCTCCTCCCACCCGGAGAGGGCAAGGCACCTTTTTCCGGTCGAGCACCATGGCCTCAGATTTGGAGGTGCTGATTCTCATCCCAGCCGCTTCACACTCGGCTGCAAACCGTCCCAGTGCATGTTGTAGGTCCTGGTTCGTTGGAGCCAACAGGACAACATCGTCTGCAAACAGCAGAGATGAAATCCTGTGGTCCCCGAACCAGACCCCCTCCGACCCTTGGCTGCGCCTAGAAATTCTGTCCATGAATACAGTGAACAGAACGGTTCAAGAAGTGACAAAGGGCAGCCCTGGCGGAGGCCAACATGCACCGGGAACAGGTCTGACTTACTGCCGGTAATGCGAACACAGCTCTGGCTCCGGTCATACAGGGACCGGACGGCCCTCAGCAGAGGACCCCGGACCCCGTACTCACGGAGGACCCCCCAAAGGACACCCCGGGGAACACGGTCGAACGCCTTCTCCAAATCCACAAAGCACATGTGGACAGGTTGGGCGAACTCCCATGAACCCTCGAGTATCCGATGGAGAGTGTAGAGCTGGTCCAGTGTTCCACGGCCGGGACGAAAACCACACTGCTCCTCCTGAATCCGAGATTCGACCATCGGCCGCAACCTCCTCTCCAGTACCTTGGAGTAAACCTTACCAGGGAGGCTGAGGAGTGTGATCCCACGATAATTGGAACACACCCTCCGGTCCCCCTTCTTGTAGAGAGGGACCACCACCCCGGTCTGCCACTCCATTGGCACCGCCCCCGATCGCCATGCGATGTTGCAGAGACGTGTCAGCCAAGACAGTCCTACAACATCCAGAGACTTTAGATAGTCAGGACGGATCTCATCCACTCCCGGCGCCTTGCCACCAAGGAGGCTGCCAACCACCTTGGTGACCTCTGCCAGGGTGACAGAAGTATCCACCCCAACATCCTCAGCCTCTGCCTCCGGAGCGGAGGACATGACGGGGGGATTGAGGAGAACCTCAAAGTATTCCTTCCACCGTCCGACAATATCCCCGGTCGAGGTCAGCAGCTCACCCCCCGCACCGTACACGGTGTTGGCAAAGAACTGCTTCCCCCTCCTGAGGCGCCGGACAGTTTGCCAGAATCTCTTCGAGGCCGACCGATAGTCATGCTCCATGGACTCTCCGAATTCCTCCCAGTCCCGGGTTTTTGCCTCTGCAACAGCCCGGGCCGCGGCACGCTTGGCCTGCCGGTACTGGAGAGCTGCCTCAGGAGTCCCCCGAACCATCATGGCTCGATAGGACTCCTTCTTCAGCCTGACGGCATCCCTTACTGCCGGTGTCCACCACCGGGTTCGGGGGTTGCCGCCGGGACCAGCACCAGAGACCTTGCAACCACAGCTACGAGCCGCCGCATCGGCGATAGAGGAAGAGAACATGGTCCACTCAGACTCAATATCCCCCTCCTCCGCCGGGACCTGGGAGAAGCTCTCCCGGAGGTGTGAGTTGAAAGTCCGTCTGACAGGGGTCTCAGCGAGACGTTCCCAGCAGACCCTCACTACACGCTTGGGTCTGCCAGGTCTGACCGGCTTCTTCCCCTGCCAGCGGATCCAACTCACGACCAGGTGGTGATCGGTTGACAGCTCCGCCCCTCTCTTTACCCGAGTGTCCGAAACACGCGGCCGAAGGTCAGATGATACGACAACAAAGTCGATCATCGACCTCCGGCCTAGGGTGTCCTGGTGCCACGTGCACTGGTGGACACCCTTGTGCTCAAACATGGTGTTCGTGATGGACAAACCGTGACTAGCACAGAAGTCCAACAACTGAACACCACTCGGGTTCAGATCAGGGGGGCCATTCTTCCCGATCACCCCTCTCCAAGTGTCACTGGCGCTTCCCACATGGGCGTTAAAGTCCCCCAGGAGAATGACAGAGTCCCCGGGCGGTGCACCGTCCAGTACCCCTCCCAAGGACTCCAAGAAGGCCGAGTACTCTTGGTGATATCAACAGCTGACTATTGGAAAAGCCACTTCAACCTCTGAAAATGTAAAATAAATCACAGAATCACTTTAATCCACCTCACTTGTTATACGTTTTTCATCTTAGACGTGAACGATGATTGCCTGTGTTCTTGTCTTAAAAAACAGTGCCTTTCCGCTGCATGGGCCTATTGTTATGAAAGTAGATACTGCAAGCTCACTATGAGTTATGAGGTCATTAGCAGAGATAATAAGATGTGCGCTAACAATCTTAAAGCTGTATGAAACATCACATTTTAAGAAGCCGACGCGCACAATCATAATTCATGCAACTCATTTTCTGTACGTCTCCTCCGTCACCAGTGTAATTTTCATATGACACTAAATTTAACTCTGCCACTGTCAGGTCCATGTGAACTTTGAAGTCTATGATAAAGTGAAAAAACCTCATTCCCCACAGAACATCTGACACTCAAATTATTTCTGCATAGAGATAATGGGAAGGTTGGTCATGCATACTGCAGGCTGTGATGTATCAATGGAAAATGGCCTTGTCTTCATGCTCTGTCAGTGTGCGACTGCCCAAGTGTCGAATCCTCAACGAATCGGGGGATGGAGCTCAGAGCGGATCCTTTCAGTGCAAAATGGTGCAAAACTGATGACACAAAGAGGTCAAGGTGGACATTGCTCAAGTCAAATGTAAGATGGTTGATAATAAGCAGATATAGGGATCTCTGGTAAGAATTGAAGAAGGAAGTCCATCCCTCAAATGGCCACCGATGAGGCCTTTGATAATAAAACAGTTCTGACAATCCCAAATTTGTCGCACATTTCTAATATTAAAATCATTTTCATCTTGACATGTTCTGCAAATCAACTTAGTTTGCGTTTAACCATTTTAGGGTTAGGATCATGGTTCTCTCATCAAAAGCGAAACAAAACTATTGCTAATTGAATTTCTCCATGTGAGATCAATAAGTTAAATTAAACTCCTTCCTCTCATAGCATAGAAACGGAAAGATTTTTTAATCCCTCATCCTTGTTTCACCATATATTTTCACATTTTAAAACATACATTAACAAAGTATTTAGTCTATAATTGTTAACAGCCAAAATATACAACAAATCTCTCCCAAAGAAAAAGCACAGTGGCCATGGGCGATGTCTAAACTATTGCAAAGTTTTAACATGACACATTTCTCTGTATTGATAGAACAATATGTAGTGTATATAGAACATACATTTTTATATGTGCTGCACCCTTCTGTTATATAAGGGGTGAGATTTCCTGACACCAATTAAGTTGGATGGTCGGAGGTCAGGCTTGGCAGCTTGGATTGTCCGGCTCATCCAGCTTCCCACAGATGACCTCTGGGACGTCGCTGGATTTAGTTCAACTTCTCAAGTCCTGCTGCCACTTTCTTCCTTTATTTTGTATACTTTTACTCCAAAAGTACAAACTTGGAAAAAATACAAACAGTCAGAAGTTGTGCTGTCAAAATACTTGTCAATAAAGCAAGAATCTGGAATTATTTTTATGAAAATGTGAGACATGCTTCTCTCTGACAATGCTCAGATTCAGTTACAATACTTTTGTTAAACTGTGTAAAGGATCGTATTTGCTCTTAAAATGAATGTACTGTATGTCCTGTCCATGAACAGTAATTAACATGGACTGCTAATGGCCTGTCTTTCCCGTTCAAACTAATAGACTTTCATTCATGCAGAGCCCAGCAAAAATAGAAAAAAGTGCTTTCAGCTGCTCCTGCTTGAGGTGCCAAGCAGCCAAATAGTGCAGTGATAATCCGTGCCTGGAACGGATGTGGTGGTGAGCGTCAAGTGACCATTCCGGGTCTGCGGCAGAAAAAAAATGGAGGCAGTTTCGGCAAACATTAAAAATCCACATCGGCTAAACAGACCTGGTTCAAAGAAATTCACAGCCGCAGAATGTACACGCAGATCGAACTTAGCGTGGCTACTATAACATTACATAAAGCTTCATTTTAGGGTAAACTTCACCAACTATATCTAAACTGAAATCATGCAAATTATAATGTCAGCAAGTTCTGAAGAAAAAGCATCACAAAAAAAGACTCCTTTGTAATCTCAAAATCCATGGACAATGTTGTTCTTGTGACACAATCGGAGATCATGTTAGGAGGTGTAACCAATAAAGAGGTCAGTGGTTGGTTCACTCTTGCTAACCCGCTGAGGTTGTCCCATTAATCTTGTCATACTAGCAGACATTGTGCGCTGGATGATAGATGAGCTGATGGGAGCCAGACTGGACTTACATTCAACATTGATCAGAGACTGGTATTTACACACAGGAGAGCTGTTAACACAAGGGGAGGGGCAGGATAATTAGATTGTGCAAGAATATCAGATTACTATTTTGACTTCAAATATGTCCGCAATGATGGAAGTTAATTGCTTATTATTGCAGGATGGAGGCATGCATAGAGACACCTGCTCCAGCTATGCAGGCACAGATGCACGGCAGAACTCACAAACACCATCTGGATGTGCCACTGGTGAATTACCCAGTGCAGACCACTGGGCCATGGGAAATATACATAGCACAGTTAAAAGCGTTTGAATGGAGTACCAAACAAAGATTATAGACGCATAATTAAAATCTATGTGTATCTTAGTGCGAGGAGTGAAAATTTGTAATTATTTAGATGAGGAATTGAAGACATGTGTAAAAAAATATTCAAACAATAAATACATAAGAAATATGAGTAGGAAGGAGAGTGATGCCCCAGAGTGAGGGAGGATAGAGAGGGGAGGGGTTAATGTCTGGGTGAATGAGAGCGTCGGTGTGTCTTCGTCTTGTCTTGTCTCTTGCTATTGGTGCTAATGGGCCTCATGTATGAAAGTTGCGTAGAAAAGGGTGTATATTTTGGGTGTATATTCCATTTACGCAAGATCCGACGTGGCATTTATGAACGTGTGAGATACGCACAGATCTGAGCGTACGCACCTGCGGCTGTTGATAAATGCCGCGCTCAAAACCAGCGTATTTATGAAAGTCACGCCTAGAAATATTCAGAAACTGGCTGTTCCACGCCCTGTTTTTGCGACAGGTCAGCAGGAAGTCGGCTAAGAAGACTGCTTGGAAGCCTCAAAAAACACACACTTCTGAGATTATTCACGTTTAAAAAAATATATATATACGCTCTATTATATATACGCGTTTTTCCCTAGTGTCTAGACGCACTGCAGCACTCATCTCTCCTGAAATTTAGAAGTAAATAAATAAATAATAAATGAAAGAATGAATGAATGAACCAGTTCCTACATGCGCGTCGCATCATATCTCTGCTATGCGGAGAACAGGGAAGTGGATGATCAGTTTTGAGCAAGATCAATTGCGTTTATGGGGTTTTATGCACAAAACTAAGGAAAACCCACATTGCCTTGCCAGAGGTGAATGAGGCAAAACATATGCGTAATTACGTGTACGGCGCAGGGTCTGGTTAGTGAGTAAACGGCTGAGGAAAAATAACTTCACGGAGCAGGAGATTGAGACCATTATGAACGAAGTGGGAAAAAGAATAAAGCGTGGGCCTGTAACACACACTCCTGAAGAGGTGAGTTTATTAATGTTTGAAAAAAAATACACTATATTAAACAGTTGATATATTGGACCAATAGTAAGAATTCATTATTTATAAGTGAAAAAAAAGGGAGCAACCTTAAAATGGTAACAAAAAGGCGTTTATAGAAGAAGTGCTCAACAGCCCATGCGGGGGAAATAAAATTATCTTCACATTATGTATGTGATTTTTATTTTAAAATGGTTGAATGAGAGCCTGTCTGAGCTGTACAGGCCGAAGGCGGTGCTGGCCATGGTCTCTCATCCATGGGCTGCTCCACCAGTGGCACACTGTGGTCCTGTGCCTGTTGTGGAGAACCGAGCCAGGACCATGTGGCACACTTGTACCGGGAGGTACCAGAGCGTACCCCCTACATGTCCCAGAGCCTGATCAGACCCGCGCAGCGCTCCATGGTGGTGCGCGTCTTTGCTTGGACCCGCATGAACCAATGCCATTGCGCACTGATCGTAGGTGCATATAACAATCCACACATTTGTGGGAGACTAAGTTTGACATCTTGCACGTTATTTAATAACACAAACTAGCCCTAACATAACATAGTATAATTGCATATTTGTAATGTGAGAGGTGTGCCAATAATCTTGTCAGAATGGGAATATGTTTATTTTTGTCCAAATCTTGCATTTCATGCGTGTTTTGGGGTGTTGCAATGAAGGCTGAAATTATACACATTTACACCTCCTCCAGACCTGGCGTATATTTGTTGCGTATCGTAAGCTCACGTCCAGATTGATAAATGTGGAAAAGTGTAAATATTTTGCGTACGCATCATTTACACCCTGATTTGGCCGTACGCAAGTTTCATACATGAGGCCCAATGTGTGTATGTGTGTGTGTGTTTCATTGGCTGTTATGTGTTTGTTGGAGGGTATTGTAGGGTGGTATGTGTTTGAATTGATGGGAGGGGAGAAAAACCATGTACAGATCTTATTGTTTTCTCTTATCATATTTCGTGCCAATGAATACATTTTTGTACATCTTGTGCATGATTGAAATAATTAAACTTATCAACGTGGATTGTCTCAGCAAAGAATAAGAGTAAAAATGCACGCAACAGCGCTGCATTTATATTTTGTGAAGTGCCTGATGATACTAAAACACAGATTTTAGCTTCTGCTTACAAAATTCTACAGCGCTCAGACCGTTCGTTTTTTGACAATGTCATTGTTAAAACAGCTCATCTGTATGCTCGAAAGGAAGACAGTACTTAGTGATAAACATCTGGTCTTTCGGACAGTAGCCAAAGGGGCCAGCTGTTAAATGGAATGCTGAATGACAAACTGAGGTTAATCAGAAAAGGTGACAACAATGCATTAGTTACATTAGTGCAGATAAGCTAGTCTATAATTGCTGCGCAACAAATCAAATTGTACACATCAAAGCTAATTTCACAACTCACACATAGCAGAATATGTACATTTATTTACAGTAGTGCAGTGCCTGTGAAGTGCATTGAATATGTAGAAGTTAAAAACTAAACTAAAAATGTTTTGAAAATAACAGAATGCTGACCATCTGCAATCCAGAGATTGGTCTGGCAAACAGTCAGTGAGATATGCGAGCCACATACACATACCATACTTTCAGAAAAGTCAGAATTTTAATTTCAGACATTGTCTCTTTACACAGTGTAAGTCACAATGTGGTTTCCACTGAAGATACAGAAACGGTATGCGGGGAATATATCACATATTGAGTGACTGGTGGAAGTAAAGCAGCCGCAGTGACACTTGTGCTTGGAATTTGTATCTAAAGAACATGAGACATTCTCTGATATGAACAGTGGTTGTTCATATTAGAACACTGTGCGTTATGGATGGTGAGTTAGTCTTTTTTGATGTAACTGTAGTTGGCGTCTGAGCTTCAATTTTGTAATTGAATAGCTTGTTATTTTGGCTATTTGTGGGAGACAGAGGAACTGTCTCCTAGATCGACACTGTAAAAAGCAATCCCGTTGCAGTGGATTTCCTGAAACATTTAAGACTTATTTATATTCTATACATGATTGAACTGCCTCTGTCAAGGTGAGTTTTGCTGATTCACAGCCTCGCTTTAGATTCAGGGCATTCTTGTGTGGATTTGGACTCCAGACTCTATTGTTTGTGTGCATCTATCACTGCCAACCAACCAACACACCACCTCGGACATAAAGTGTCTCCCCAAGACCACTAAAACCGTCCGTTACTCTCACGATAAGGCTGGGCCAAACAACCAAAGATTCTGATCTTTGGTGGCTCTTGATGATCAATACCTTCCCTTGAATCATGTAGGAGTAACCACATGCTGGTCCCGTCAGACCACTGAGGCTAAGCAGGACAGGGCCTGGTTAGTACACTGATGGGATACCTCTGGGGACACCAGGTGCCACAGTGGGGAGACTGCGGCTGTAAAGTGCCCAACTGTCGTTGTGTCCTTAGGCAAGACACTTCACCCACATTGCCTAGAATGAGTCTGGTGTGTGTGCGGATGGCTGTTGGTGGTCAGAGGGGCTGATGGCACATACTGGTTACAGCTGTGGCTACAGTAGTAGTTTGTCACCACCGTGAATGGAGTGAAAGAATAATGACATGTGAAAAGTCTTTGAGGGTCCAAAAATTCTAAGTCATGAAGTCATCTGATATGACATCTTTATGGCTCATTAAAGGCTATAAATACCAAGATCTGTCAATCAACGCTTAACCACACAAACGATTACAGAGAAAGGTGTTTACTTTACAATGTCGATAAGACAAGTCAATATGGCCAAAGCAAGTTTTTCAGTCCTGTAACACCTGTTAAATATGTAACACCAGTTAGGTATTTTTGTTCAGTGATGTAGAACACTTGTATCAATAAAGCTCAAATACATGAGTCCAACAAGGCTGTACGCTAACCCCTTTTGTGGAAAACAGTCTCTCTGACTATAAATCTTTGCAGTAATGATTCATTGCTTTCGCCCTGGTGAGTTAGTTACAGTTTTTGTTGTTGTTGTTGCAATAGACTCTGAACAGGGCAGGCCTGGTCCAGCCCTTGCGGACTCTCGAGCCATGAAGGAATGTATTTCTATCCAGACATCGGCCAATAGCGTATGCAGTACAAGTACAAGTACAATGCAGGGACAATTTTACAGTGCTGTATTAGTGTACGTGAATACAGAACAATACAATAATGTTGCTCCCCATAACAATAACAGATTACAGATGGAAACCCCAGTGTTTAAATTCCCATTACATTACCGCTTTTCCTACTTGACTATGGTGGGTATGGGTTAAATGGGCAACCAATAGCCTTCCACAACTGACTTACAGCTTTCAAAAATAACCTTAGAATAGTATCAAAAAAGTGTCTATTAATTATCAATAAAAGTGAAACTTAATCATTCACTGGTTAGTGGGGGTAGTTCACCTTTAATGGCATTTCATTAGCTTCAAGTGGAGAAACCTTAATAACACCTCCTACCTCCACCTTTGAACGTGTATTACCCTCTCAACATCTCTGTCTTTACCGTTTCATTCCACTCTCCTCCACAGTCTTTTCTCTCACAGCTTCCTCCAAAATCAATAATTTCTAATAGATTCAGGACATGATTGAGTATAGCCGTCGTTTTTTCCACAGGCTGAAAGGAAGGCGTATTAATCACTGAAAATGTCTTTTTATTATTCTGCACTAAAGCCCAAAAGTGAGCCTCTAGCGCCCGGCTAACTAAGTATGTGTTTATGTGTCTCAGTCCTCAAACTCCAGACTGAAGAGAGATGATGTTGAAAGAGAGCAAGAGTTGCTCATCAGCCTAAAGGAAACAAAAATACAATACTGTTATATAATTGTGTACATGCAACACTGCCTTTGGAAAATACTTCTTCAGTAATTGCACGGCCATAATCTCAGCACAGGAGTGCGGGTGAAACATTTACCCGCACTCCTGTGCCTTAGGGTGTGCCTTAAAAATTGATTTTCAGATAAATATCTATAGTTTTAAATAAGATACAATATACATATTGTAATGCATCATGTGTATAGAGATACTGTATGCATTGTATCCCTAGCATCTGGAAAAGACCCAGCCTGTGTGTGTAGGTGTGATTATTTCTTCTCTATGCAAGCATTCATCTGCTTTTGAATTAATTGAATATTTATATATCATACTGTTAGTGTAGGTTTTGTTTTGGTAACGTTGTGTTACCCCCTTATGTCCTGTATAGTGTCCTTTTGATTTATGTCTGCTTATCATTTACTTTCCTGTTATTAAATACTTGCTTTGCCATTTAACATGTTTTTGTTTTGTTACCTCCTTTACCTCCTTTAACACATACAAAATACATTACAAACACACATTTGGTAATGTATAATTTTACTGTTTGTTAAGTATGATCATAAATATCAGTTTGGCTCGATAAACCATAAATCAGTTTAAATAGACTTCAACCCAAAACCTCGGCGACAGCCAAACTGCACTCACTAACACTGTCCGAGGTCAGCGTTACATCAGTGGGACCTGTGCCAGAGCCGGTGTACGCCAAATGTTGCACATCGTGTTGTAAACACTGTGTAAATAAAAATATGGCATCACCAGATTCTGAGGAAACTCTGCCTTTAATTACCTTTGTCTGTGTGGCCCAAGGTTAAACACGTCCAGCATCAGATGTGAGTGCCTGAATGTGGAGGACAGAAAACACTCCATTTGCCCTGGTTGGTTTGAAGAATTCTTAGGGGATTGAAGAGTTGTTTGAAAACAACTCTGCGATGCTTCACTGTTTGTTATGATCTGGTCATTAGGCAAAGGCTTTAGGTTTATTCAGGCATTTGAACCAATTTTCCACTGGTTACACTCCACTTGCTTGATGTGCAATAGTGGTGGTGATAGGATAGGCCGTCCTGGCTGAGTTCAGAAGTACTGTACTGTTACCACAGCTCACAAAATAATATGTTATTTTGAATTACTTATTATTACTATTTTTCTCTCAAAGCATCCAGTATCAATAATAGAATGTTTTTAATGGTGCTTCTACTCCATGGTGCAAGAAGAAGTGAAGAAAATGAGCTTTAAGTGTACGATTCTCCATCGCCATTACCACATACTTCAAATTTAACTTTCTGGGGGTTAAACTGAGACAAACAAACAAAAAACAATACAGGTCATCTGTTGCGTAGATGAGTGGTTCCCAAAGTAGCTTAAATAAAACCAGAATTGACAAAAACAAACCTTTTTTCCTTTGAAGATGGTTTTGCAATTCCCCCATTAGTCCAGCATTGTTCAAAACTGCGGGTGAGTGTGGTCAGTCTGAGTGCACAGACTCCGGTCATAAAATGTCGACTGCCTACTTAAGACTGCCTACATAAGTAAGACTGCCTACATAAGTAAGACTGCCTACATAAGTAAGACTGCCTACACAAGTAAGACTGAGTTTACACGGAGACAATGTGGCAGTAAAACGGTATAGTTGGATGTCGGTTTCTACCAACCGTTCATACGAAGACTGTGTTCCAGGGCGGTGAAAACGTGAAAAAGTGTTCAGATACAGCCTGCAGAGTGGGACAACTCAGATACGCTGCTCAGCGGGGGCTCTCTTTCACACCCGCGAGAGGGAAAAGGTGTGAGTGTTGTAAAGTTAATCTGCCCACTACTGGCCAGGCGCTAGAACTAAGTAAGACGCTGGTGTGTACGGGGCTTCACAGAGAGGTTAGACTTAAAACTTCACTATTGTCATTTTGATCCTTAAGATTAATTTTGAGATGTCCACTACATATTGTACAATATCTTATAATATCTTGCCTCGCCATCCGAAAGGTGTGAGAGCTAAATTTACATACAAGATTAAGAAATCAGTTATTTTATTTCTAAAATGTCTGACTCGTGAGGGGCTGGTCATTTTAGAATATACTGTTAATTAACATTATAGAAATAGAAGAAACTGATTCTGATGAAGAATAGGGCACAATCACAAATATCGGTCATGTGGATTCTGTTCACAACAGTAAAGGCCAGCCACACATCCCTCATTTATGTCAAAAGTTAAACGGTCTGACAGCTGCTCACAGCCAATAATTTCACAATGATTTGCCTATCGCTCCACATATACAGAGAGGCAGGATATACTCTCAGAAAAACACAGAAGCTGACATCGTACTTTTCAACATTTGCTGCTGTTCGACTGTTTTATGTTGCTCTTTTTTGTGTTCTGGTTCATTCTTTTGGTAAACAATCCTTAAAATTGGAGCATGAAACAATGTCAGAAGTATTATATCTGGCATTTCAGGAATTGGTAGATTCTATCTTCCAATCATTCCGACCTGTAAACCACCGAGATCACGCACTCTCCCAAACTACATAACTTTGTAAAGGCTTAAAAACACATGTTGTCTGGCTGAGCAGGTGAACAAGGTCACAGAGCTCTCACCAACTGAACTGAAGCGACCCGTGGACCATCGCACACTCTACTTTTTCATCCACACATGAAGCACAATTAACTTCAAACGAACCGGATTTTGCTTCAAATGGACTTCATGAGACTCCAGTCAGCATTGTTCAACCATGTTGTTTTAATTATCTTGGCAACTGTGGCATAACTGCATCAGTGATTTAGATTAATTGCTCTGTGCTTTGGCGTGTACGTTTTTGGCAAGTGACAAATGTGTGCGGCTGACCTGTGTCTGATCCATGCAGGAGAAGTACCGCTCGTATGCAAACAACTCTATTAGTGAATGGATGATTGAGAGCCTTCTGCTTCATGGGACGTGTTGTCTATCTATTTTAACTGCAACAATAATAATGCATTGGTTTTATATTGCGCTTTTCTGGACACTCAAAGACGCTTCACATGTTATTATTCTTTCACTCCATACACGGTGGTGATGAACTACAACTGTAGCCACAGCTGCCCTGGGGCACAGTGGGGCACACACAACCATACAGTATGCGCCATCGGCACCTCCAACTACCACCAGCCAGACTCATTCTAGGAAATGTGGGTGAAGTGTCTTGCCTAAAGACACAACAACAATTTGGCACTTTACAGTGGCAGCCGCCCCACTCATTACTCATCTCATGTGCATCTTTCGTCTTCAACTTTATGTCGTTTTCGTCTATATCATTATTTTTATGATATAGACAGTGGCTCAGTTGGTAGAGCATTGGCCTTTGAGCCAGAAGGTTGTGGGTTCAAGCCCACCTCGACACCTCCACCAACTCCACTGATGCTGTCTGCTGTGTCCTTGGGCAAGACACTAAACCTACTTTGCCTATACATGGAGCGCGGAAGTGATGTTCGCTGCTTGTATGCTTGCATGTATAGGCATCAAACTGAAATTTCCCCATTGTGGGACAAATAAAGGACCTTCTTCTTTTTTAAACTTTTGAAATTTGAGTAGTTCTACATTTAGTTAGCATTAGCCTTTTCTTGCTGTACCCGAGATATTATCACCAGTTTTAGCACACTCATACAGTACAGTAAGTAAACACCTTGTGAATTATTTTCTTTTCATGAATCTGGTGAAAAACTATGAACAAAAAGAGAAAACAGCTAAGTGTCTTTTATTTACAGACCACGGTATCAAGTTTTTTCATATTTTCCACCTTTTTTGAATCTGGCCTTATTTGAAACCTTCTGGTGAAAATCTATAAACTTCTCAGAATCCTTGGAAATAGGTTGAGGCATTTTTGAGAATCCAAAACCTAACACAAGCTCTTACAGCCCTTAATCCTGATCCGAGCAAACACTGTGTCCATACGGCTCAAATTCTTTTTCTGTCTTTGTTGGCGAAATGTAGACAAAACCAAGGTTGCGATCCAGAGTAAAATGGTAAAAGATTGGCAGAGGGACAGGAGCACTCAAAAGACAGAACAATAAATGAATATAATAATTCTGCAAGAGGCCGAGGAGAGTGACGGGCCGAAGGGGAGAGCCTGTGCACTCTCTGCTCTGGTCCACTGGGAGAAATATAAGTCCACACAACTTCATCATCTGCTTTGCTCTCCACACGAAGTCATTCATTTTGCATTAGTATAAGAGACACTGCTCCAGGGAGCCACTATATTTTCTCTTCAGTCGTTTCAAGCTGTACAATACAATATCAATTAAAAAAGATTGTCTAAGGCCTTTATACACAGCAGCCTCGGGACGGAATGCCATGTCAACTCGGGACACGAAAGGGAAAAATCTAAATGGTCAAAACAGCCTCTATATTGACTCATTTTTGTGGTTAATGATAAAGTTAAGGGATTGTGCTCTGTGTGTAATCTTAGGTACATAATTGTGGAACTTTCCAATCATCTCATTGGTTGTGTTCATGTGACATTACAACATTCAAAAGAGCCTTTAGTTTAAAATTATGATTGAGGGTAGCTGAAAGTTCATTCCTGGTAACTACACAACTCTGTGTAACGTCAGCTTCTTTTGGTAGTTTATAGTAAATTCTAGAGCTGTCCCTCGTATATCACAGGGTTCTGTTCTAAGTGAAACTGCCTATGAAGTAGCAGTTTTATATCTAAAGGCTGCAAAACCCCTCACACACACAAACTTACCTCTGCTGAAGTGCGGTGGCAGAGAAATCAAATCTGATTGTTGAAGGTCTGAGCGCTGCTGCAGCTGTCAAAAGCCGTACATATAAAACACAGCTGCAGCGGACACCAAACTAAGAGGCAAGAGCAGGACTGAGGCCATGGAAAGACCGCGGTGGTCCTCTGAACTAATCACTGCGATGCACACAAAAGTTGTATTCTGACTTATATTCAGGCAACTGTCATGTTATACTACCTCTTATGTGTTGTTGGAGCAAACACGCCGTGCAAGAGAGTCCACAAAAACCGCTTTATAGTGAGGGACCACTGTTTGAAACAACAGCTGTCAAACATCTTTGTCATATCATACGGTCTAATTATTTTATCTTCAAAGGGGTGACAAAACAGCAAACTGTACATAATATTGGCAAGTATCAAAAAATGGGAAAATATTTTTTTCTCCTCTTCATACACTTCCCAAAATAAATATCATGTATTAAAAGAACATGAACATGGAATTCAGTTTTTGGTGAATTAGTATTATAATCTTTTCTGAACTATTTTCTCCTATATTTATCTCCCTGGCTGATCTATTGTTAGGTGTTCCTAGGTTTTTTTGTTTTTGTTTTTCTCAGTTTGTGTTAGTCTTCCTATAGCTTGTAACCTTTTCTATCATGATTTGTCTTTGAACACTTTTGGTTGCTGTATTTTGCAAATGTTAAATGTTGTATTAATTAACTTGGCTTGACTTGACTTTCAGCTGCAGCTTCACACACATTGACCTTGGAAACCTCTTTTCTCCAAGCACTGACTGTAAATGTATATCGTGGGCGTTTACTTGCTCGATCTTCGTAGCTTTTGTAGCCGTCAGAAAAATGCCTCACCAGTGGAAAACATTTTACCAGATGAAATCACGAGAGCGTAGCATGTTTCCTCTTTGCGGCGCCTAAGACTGTGTGACTATTAGCGTACACCCTACATTGACAATGCATCTACATTCTACACAGCGCAGATGCAGGGCCTGGGGGCAGATCAACAGATAGAAGCGTCTCTCTCCGGAGAAACCAGCCATGTGTTATCAGGCGCCCCAGCTGGTCTCCCAGCATAAACACTGTTGCTATCACCGGGATCAAAGAATCTCTGTAAAAAAAAACTGCAGCTTATCAGGAAATAGTGAGGAATAACTATACAGGTATGTGGGATGTAAGCTGCAAAAGACATTCTGTTTGTGTCTATTCGCTCTCATATAAAACCAGGGCAATGATGGTGGCAATCCCTCAAGTTGGTTTCCCTATACTATGCAGGAGAATGAAGTTTAAACTGCAGAGAAGCCAGAGAGTGCTTAGTTTGTTTGAGTTTTTAGTGGTCCCTTGCTATAACACATTTCAATTTTCCAGGATTTTTACACAATTTTGCATGCTTTTCATACAGAGATAAAGATAGATATATTCTTGATGTGAACTGGTGCACCTGGTATTGTATTGTATTGATGTTATCTAAATTAAACGTCATCTCTCCACAACGGAATTATGCATTTTTGTACATGCAGGTATTTATCTAACCCTAAACCTAACCCTGAGGAAGTTTCTGAAATGCGTTGGTGTGTTTTTAAAACATATACACCATGTTCAATAAAGGCTTTGACAGTCGGAGTGCCTTGGTGATTTTGGTCTGCATGTGTTTCAAGCAGACGGAATGGTAGTGGAAAATATGGCAGGTTTATACAACAATATTCCAGATCATTGCTTGCCATTTTTTCTTCGGAAAGAGAAAGGGTCAATACCTTCTGTGTTATACTTCATGAAAAGTTTGAGAATTGCTGTGGGCAATTATTCTCCAACAACAACATACACACCACTGAAACACTTTCTTCAATATATATGAGGTTATAAGGTCATGGCCCGAGTCGAAGTGTTTTGATCTAAACTTAGACCCTCTATGCACCCGACAAACTATACATTCCACTATTCCACAGCAAATGAATAAAATGTATGTGAAACACTTACACTTGTTGGTAGCGTTTGGAGACTATAATTAGCGCAACTCAAATGCAATGTGAATGATCAAAAAGCTACTGAAGACGTGTCACTTTGAGAGTTCACAGTACTAAAGAAAGTACCATTCACATGTGGAACAGGACCCCATCTAAAATCACTTTATCATTATTTTAATAAATAATACAGATTTTAATATTATATTTTGGTTTCTGCCCTGTACATGTGTGTGCTGTACGTGTCTTCATACACTTTTTAAATAATCAATGATACAGAAAAAGATGTTTAACTAGGTTTAAATAGATTTACAAATCATATTTTATTTTAAGGAACAGCCCAAAGTATAACAATGTAAAACAAGTCAAATGCACAAAAATCCAACATTCACTGACCTTTTAAATAACTTCAAACGAATAATCCGCAAACTAATCAATCATCAAAATACTGTTAGGTTTTTTTCCTGTTGAGGGCCAGAGCCTCTCTCCCTCCACCTTTAATCTTGTGTGTGTGAATGGTTTATATTCTGTTGTCTCTGTTCCTATCTTGTAATTATGTTTAGTGTCATTAAATTGTCCTCTTTTACATCTATTTATTTTATCTCTAATATTGATCCACAACTAGATTCTCGTTACAACCACTACTAACACTATACACACTGATACTACTATCTTTCCCATGACTAAACTGTGATTGAGGTCATTTGTGGGAAAGTCATGCACCGAATAGTCAAAATTTATACCAAATTGTGACTAAAATGTGAGGTTATTGAATTCACTACTCTATTCCTCCGAAGTACATGTTGTCACGATCACTGAGGACGATGGGATTGTCTCGGACGTGTAGGTGAGGTGAGGTGTGGCCGAGTGAATGGGACAGTGCTTGTTGTGCTTCGATCTGTTTATGTGAGCCCGGGCCACTGGAGAGATGTTGCACCATGGGGCTTAGCTGCTTTATGAGTTGGATGATTAAAGGCCTGCAGCTGAGGAGCCTCTTTTCATCTCTGCACATCTCTCTGTGGAGCATGTTCCACAGAGATGAGACAACACTTGAAATTGTACATTCAGCGCTGTCAACATTTCCACACATAATTAGGAGCCGTATGACAGAGATGTGAAAGTAACGGGGCCATGGCATACGCGCAAGAACATTGTTATTGAAATGCCCCAAAATATTCTTTATTCTCAGGGGGACACATTAATTTGAAGGTAACAGTGAATGAGCAGAAACGCTTCATCATTATCAGCTGCATTAGATTTCATTTAGACTCTTTTACAGTATTCCCTTGTCTCTGGAAGACGAGCTCTGGGTTAATTAAGACAAACTCTTGAAATCATTGAGAGCAACAAGTCTGTCTACAGGCAAATAGGAAATTATGTGTGAGTGCAACTTTTACTTTGCCTGTGATTAAGGCTGTGTGGCTTTATGGCAGGGCTGCAGAATTAACTAGTGAGCCAATGGACATTAATTCATTTTCTTCCACTCCATCTGTAACCAGCTCTTGATGGCAGGTACAATACAATACAATTAATTCTTGTATAACCCTAAATCACAACAGCAGTCCGGGATCATCACCACAGTTTTTCATGTTAGACACTAACTGCCCAATAAACCCTACTGCATCGGCAAGGAAAAACTCTAAAACACAGTGGGAGAAAAGTGAGAAACCTCGGGAAGATCCACAATGAGAGAGGGCTCCACTCTGCTCTGCTCCACACGGACGGACGGGCTGTAGATCCAGAACCTAAGCTACAGAACGAGGACCAAGGCCACGCAGCTGCCACAGAACGTGGACAGCTGCGTGGTGCCATTTGTATTTGTGTGATATGTTTTGCAATTAAATTTGTGGAAAGATTTTGCATAATCACCACAAAAGAAGCAGATAACTGATTTTTGAGTTTGTTTGTATTGCAACTTCAACCCATACTTACTTATTGATGTTGGCCAGATGACCATTTTAATAAAAGATGGATTCTCTAAACCTTTAATCATGGCCAGTTCAGGAAGCTAAAATCTGAAGAGAACTCCAAAGAAAATAGTTGGTTGTACAGTATAATGTGGACTCCTTTCTAAACACTGCAGACATACTTGGCAATTTGCATTCAAATAAAAGCATTATGTTATTGTGCTTTGATAGTGAGCTTCTGCCGATGCACCAGACTCATAAATGAATAAATAAACATTTTGAAACTGTTAACTTATTCATGCCCAGCTTTCAGTGGGTGAAATATACTCCAGCTTTCACATGCCACTGAGAATCCTTGAAAGTGAAAAGTGCAAATTCAACGGGAGCATGAAAAATGAATCTGAATGTCTCTGTCCCACTCCTAGAATAACAGCAAGTCGCGGTGCAGCCTCATTAAAAACATCTCAGACTGGACATACTGTACTATTTACAGTAACATGTTTTTTTTTTTATTCCCAAGTTAAAATGACTCAGTATGTCTCACCCCCATAATCTATAATAAAAGTCAATTTTTTTATCTCACTCATGCTAAAATCCTATAATCCTTAAAAGCACATATTTTAGCTAAGAACATGAGTGAATGAATGAAAAGAATATAGTATACACACTGACTGCAGCTTACTCAATAGTGCTCTGTGGGCTAAACGTAGTTCATCAGGATTTCCAATATGTCAATTGCGATCTATTGATCAATCAATGAGGCAGAGTGGGTAGTTCTGATGAGGCTGGGCCTCTGCATTTTCACCATTTGAAAGCATCAATCATGTACGTTTCACTCGCCTTTGTTCTTGGTGATAACATGTACCATGCCACACGTTACAATACAACGGGAGACATACCAAAACTAAACAATAAGGTGTGTGTGTGCGTGACACACGCACACACACACACACACACACACACAGAGAGGGTGACACAGAGCACATACTTGGACAATGCAAACAGGGTTTGAGCGTTTTCAAGTAAATCAGAAAACATCAAAATACTGAGAACCAAGCAGTTATGCCCCTCAACATATGAATAGGCACAAGATTCTATGAAATAAAATCAAATAAATGTTGTACCAGTTGTATGCAGTAGCACAAGTACTTGTTTGAACAAATGAATTAGCATAAATTAAACGTAATTGTTGGCCAAACAAAATGCTCATTACTTTTCAATCAATCTAGCACAATGTTCCATTGAGACATGTGATGGGTTTCCCCAGTGGCATTGTGGGATGAGTCAAATGCAGAGGACAAAATTCCCTACAGGGCTCTATAAAGTATACTTTAACCCTTCACAAAGAACCTTGTGAGTGGAAGGATACAGGGGGAGACAGGCCATGCCTTTTGAGCTGGCAATAATTACTATAATTGTGCAATAAATGTAAATAGTTTTTTGACAGTGCTAAGAAATCCATTGGTGTAGACTGTAGAGTATGGCACCACTACAAAATTACCAAGACACGGCCGTCAACCTGAACTAACATATCAGACAAGGATAGCACTGGTCAGAAAGGCCACCTAGTGCCAAAAGATGACTCTGGGAAAGCTGCAAAGTACTGCCGCTGAGCTGGGGGAATCTGGGACAACCATCAGTCATACTCTACACATCTGGCCTTTATGGACAAGTGGCAAGAAGAAAGCCATTAATGACAGGACATAAGAAATTCCTTTTGAAGGTTATGAAGCTAGTTAAGAAGCATTTACAGCTGCTTATCTCTGTATATTCTTTGTGCTCCTTGTGTAGTCTTGTGACTGTCCTTCATGCACGCTGCAACATGAACAGGATGAAATTTCCCCACTGTGGGGTGATAAAAGGTTCTTTTATGTTATCTTATCTTAAAAGTGCCCGGGGAGGAGAATGATACCCACAGTGGTTCGTCCTCAGTCCTTTTCCTCGAGCTCAGGTCTCTGTACCTAAGCCTCCTGCTGATCTAGTTCTGGTGTCATACTGCCAACTCCAACTCAAATTACATCATACCTCTTTTTGAAGCTCAGAACAGCCCAAATCTAGTATCTTTATTTATATAACGCCTTTCACAGACCACAAAGCGCTTTACAATTGTGGGCAATCGTCTCCCACTCCCAAGCCCCGGTGATTCAAGATGGCGCCCTATTCAAATGAATGGCTTGTGCTCAGTAGCGCATGGGACTTCATGGAGACCGGGAGATTAGCTGAACTCGCCTATATTTGGGCATCGTCTGATCCTCCCGGTTCTGCGCAGTGGACGAGCTCCCATGATGCGTTGTGCTATCTCCCATGATGCGTTGCGCCAAACGTGCGTGTGTGGCTCTCATGCACGTGCACAGAGGGGCTCGGCCGCGCTCTGACCAATCAGAGCTGCTCATCAGAGAAGCGGAAGAGCGGAGCCAGAGCGGGAAGGCAAGGAGCAGAGTTTGTGGCAGTAAAGTGTGGATTTAAAGAAAACCGAAGGATTTAAGAAGAAAGAAAGGGGTTACTGAAATCCCCACAAAATCCGAACTTTATGAAAGCTGTAGGTTCTCTGTCAGCTGAGGTCATGCTGTTTTAATTTACATTGAGTTCTATGGGACTTTTTTCTGGGTAGCCCTTGTGAATTTAGTCTGTAGTACCACGGGCGCCCCCTGTGCCCATGGGTGGGACAGCTTTAAGCTAGTAATACCCTATCCAGTTATTATTATAGATCCATGCCCACTCCACACAGAGATGGGAGTGGGGTCACCAGTACAGGAGGCGCATGTCAGACCTAGTAGTTTTACAATCAATACTAAACATATTGCTGTGTACTACCATATTGTACTGAGCAATTAGCATCTGCAAAAGAATAGTAAATCCGTATTTCAGAAAAGAATAAACATTGAGCTGCCAATTGTTCTCAGTGTTGCACATATGAGCAGCTGAGCCAAGGGGAATACCAAGTCCATAAAATGATGATGGACAACCTTAAAAATAGAGAAGTACACAGAGATCTGCAGCTCAGATCAAGCGTCCATGCAAGTACTTCCAACAACTACCTGAAAAAGGAAAAATAACCAATAGAGACAAACTTCCCCCATCGCAAGATAAGATTGAGGGTTCTTTGTTTAAGGCATTGATATAAATAAGTATGCGGAACAAATCTGTACTGCAATAGAGTTTAATTTATAGAGATTTATGACTTAGACTGACAGTGGCATTTCCCGGGGAGAGCTCACCTTTAAACATTCATAAGCCAATCATCCGGTCAAGTCAAACATTTGCTGACCAAGTCAATAATTAAATCATCCATTGAATTCCAATGCGAGCTTTCATGTATGTCCTGCCTACACGTGGGGTTATTTAAATCTTCTGTCAGAGGGCACTGTACCTGCTCGGACTCCTCTTGTTTGAAGTTCTCTGGGGTTTGTTTCTTTGTATTAATGGTAATATTTTAATCTATATTTCATTCCTAACTCTTTCAAATACTTTTGACTGTTATCTGAGTACTCTTTTGTTAATAATTTTGTAATTCATGGTAATAGTATGCTTTTGAAGTTGGTACAGCGTGTGCCTCTGAGCCGCAGGTTGGTGGTTTGAACCGTGCTTCTGACATAAACATTATTAGTTGAGCATACGACCAAATTACATTTAGTTTGGGAGCTGTGAAATCATCTCCCAATATTTGAATACGGCTGTGTGTTCTTGGGCAAGGCACTTGATCTGCCTCGCCCCCATACGCTGGTGTGTGAATGGGTGATTTTTTTTCTCCATGTGATGATTGCAGAGACAGAAAAGTACAAAAAGAAAGTTACCAATATCATTTGCAGATTTTAAATAAACCAATTTTCTAAATAAACGTTTTTATTTTTGCTGACCAGTGTTTAAAGACAAGTATATGATATGACTCAGGCTGCTTAGATTTTTAAGGGGCAAAAACTTGGGGCCGTTGCGATTCAGGTTGGATCGGTGCCCCATCTTGTTTTGCTCCATTATAGAGAGAGAGAAAGTATCATCAGTCTAATGTGCAGAGAAAGAGGAAGAAATAGTCTGGACTCCAAGTGGAAGCACTAATGAGATACTTTTAAAATGACTAGCCTTGCAACTGGCCAGCCGCCTGGTGCTTAGGGGAATAGCAGGCATGTAAACACACTGAAAATAATGCCTCATACATACACAGGGAAACGGACAGCTTGTTACGCTAAACCAAAGCTGTCTTCTTCCGCTAATGAGAGGAGAGGAAGGAGCGAGATGAGAGGAGACAGGAGCATAATGGTGTGCACTGCAGTGAAAGTGCAATGCAATAGTGAAGCCAGAGGAAGGGTAATGTCTGTGTGATGGAAAATACAGCATGGATCTTGTTTTTTTTTCTCAGGCGGCATAGTGTGCATGGTCTCCAAAACATGTGGAGTATAACATGTCTCATTGAACAAAATAACTCTTTTAAAACTTTTTTCAATAGATTTTTTATTGTTCTCTTTGCCTGGATCCCAAAGATCTGCCTTAAAACATTTCACTTAAAGGTGCTTTTGATAATAATGAAATCTTTTTGCGTTTTCACACGTAGGCACCCTGTTAAAGGTTCAGCATGCAATAGTTTAATTTAACAACACATCCTGTATTTGTTTCCCCAGACACAATGATATAAATGCTAATGTGGATCAGGGTTTTGGAAAATGTCCGGAGTTTTTGGAAATACTCCAAAACTGAGAATTAATTGTAGGTATAACCAGTGGGAAATGTACTTTAACTTCACCTAATCCTGCTTTAAAAACTTTAAATACAAAATAATGAAGACACAAATGTCACTTTTAAATAAATTTGAGGTGAGATGTTGATGGTTCCATGTTGTTATATGTGGGTTTTAAGAGTCAAAGTTTTGTGTAAAGCGATACCTTGACAGCTAATAGCTTCCAACTTAGAGTTTGATTATTATTTCCATTATCAACCCAACAGCCCAGTCGACAGGGTTGTCGACTGGGCTGTTAGCTATTAGCTGTCAAGTTAGCCACAGGATGCGTCAACGGGGGAAGGGCCTATTGTTTTTACTCGAGAGATGTCAAATTCTGCACTTTGAGCCTTAATTTGACCCCCTGAACATGCATGAAAAGTTGTAAAATTTTGCCCAAACATCAGACCTGGTGAAAAATTTGATATTTTGGTGTTTATTTTTATGGGACAAAAATTGCTAGAACAGTGCCACCTACAACAGCCAATGGGAGTTTCAGAGGTCAAGTTTCTCGTAGAGCCATGGAACTCGGTACACACGTTCTTCAAGTCAAGACATGCAAAAAATGTTATTATGGCCCCGCCCTCTGACAAACAGGAAGCCCATAAATTTCACTGCAAAATGGAAAAATGAACAGCAATAATTTTCATAAATATCGGTTGGAAATCTTCTCCTTCTCGGCCGTTTCACCGATTTGCCTCAAAACACAAACAAAAATGTACATCTCAAAATGACCAAAGGGATTTTTGATCAGTGAAACGTTGTTCAAGCAGCGGAGCGGCAAAATGTGAGGTTTTTTTGACCGTTTTGGACAATATTAAATTTGCTCCCGTTTGCACATACAAAGTCTGATTTGCACACAACTTTAAATCACAAATAAACTGAATCACAATCGGTTCTTTATCCAGACACACACTCAGTTTGTGTTGGTTGACTTTCAAATATACCACAAACCACACGTTGGATGTCTTTATTTATTTTTATTTTGTTTTTTTGTATTGCTGAGGGGGTGGGGGATAACTATTGTAGACCATTTTCAAGACAACTTCCACTTCTGTTTAAAGTCTATTCCTGTTTCATCTTAACATCTCAAGATCAATGACGACCAAAGATCAAACTCAAGTCTCTGGAGCCAGATCCTTTCAAAGGCAAGAAAACTAATTTTGTAGCCATTGTTAGCAATTCTGTTGCATTTATAAAGTGCCGGTCATAATAATAATCTTTATTTATTTATTTTTTTTTTTTTTTAAAGTGCCGGTCATGACACCAAAGTGCTACTTCTACCTCCTATTTCATGCATTTCGCCACACTAATCATTCATTCCATACAAGGTGGTGGTGAGCGTCTAGCCACAGCTGCCCTGGGGCAATCTGCTGCAAGTGAGGCTGCCAAAGAGGCCCCTCCTACCACCACCTGCCATTCACACATACACAACATTCACACAAGGCAAAGTGGGTGAAGTTCCTTGCCCAAGGACGAAACGACCTGGTGGGAATATCAGGTCTCCCATCAAAGCGGTGCCCAGGCCTGACACGAGGAGACCAGGCCCGATATGTGCTAGCTGTTAGCTTTAGCATCATGACAGGCAAATGCACTGAATCTACTGGTTTTAGTAATTTTTGATTTCGAAGGTCGGCCAAATGTTGCTGTTCCCTGTGATATTGAGATCTTTCAATCTCTTTGTTGAAGTGGAAGTGACCTTGAATCTACAGTATGTTGTCTTTTTGGGGATATTTGTTTTGGGTTATTGGAGTCTTATTAACACCTGGGCAAGTCTTTGTCCTGTTCAGAGGCGTGTACATCTTTCAGCTGCAGTTCCATAATTTTAGCTTCAAGGTGTTTTATCTTCACAGCTTCATCTGTCTTTGCCTCCTAGATTTGATGGTGTAATTACTCGCGGTCTTGAGTGTGCTTCTTGGCTGATTTGTCCAGGTCACTTATAAGCCTACATGGGTTTTCCTCCTGTTTTTTATGCTTTTCTCTTGCTTCTTCTTTCCTTCAATCAGTGCTGTCAGCTCCCAATATTTGTTCTCATCTCTCTTGCCACACTCTCTAACTTTCTTCTTTCCTCTTCAGATGATTCCAAGGATGGTCTTCAGCTCTGGATCTCTTACAGATGGCTTTGCTTAATAGTTTTCAGTCTCTGTATATTCTTCCTCCCACTCTTCTGTTGTCTCGTGGTCGTCTTCATACTCCTCATAATCCTCATACTCCTCTTCATCGCAGACATCACTTTGCCCCAACAACTGTCTATTCTCAGCTTTGAGTTCTGCGATGTACGCCTCCATCTGGGCAATAAAAGAGCTTTTCTGGTCAGAGTTGGTACGACACTCTATCAACCTTTTCTGGGTTCTGGCCAGCTGCTCCTTCTCCTTCTGCTTGCTTTCTTCAAGTTTGCTGATTGCCTTGTCTTTCAATTCAATCTTCTTCTGCAGCTCTTGGATTGTCTGATCTGAGGTCCTCCTGGCCTCCTTCACCGCCTCTTCCACCTCCTTCATGGACTTATTCCGTGCCACGAGAGGTCTTTTCTCTGACGCAGCGTGTAAGTTTTTCAGCTGAGTTTCCAGATCGAGAATTCTTGTCTTGAGCTCACTGTTCTCTGCTTTGACTTTGGCGTTTTCTGCCTCCATCGCAGCAATGATAGAGTTCTTCCTGAGGAAATCCGCGCTATACTCCTTCAACTTTTTCTGGGTCTTGGCCAGCTGCTCCTTCACCTTCTCTTTCTCATTTTCAATCACTTTGCTGATAGTCTGAAGCTTTGTATTCTCAGCTTTGACTTTGGCGTTTTCTGCCTCCTTCGCAGCAATGACAGAGTTCTTCACGAGGAAATCTGCGCTATACTCCTCCAACTTTTTCTGGGTCTTGGCCAGCTGATCCTTCTCATTCTCCTTCTCGTTTTCAATCAGTTTGCTGATAGTCTGAAGCTTTGTGTTCTCAGCTTTGACTTTGGCGTTTTCGGCCTCCATTGCAGTAATGACAGAGTTTTTCATGACGACATTTGCACTGTACTCCTCTAGCTCTTTCTTGGTCTTGGCCAGCATTGTCTTTAACTGAGCAGCTTCTGTCCCCAGTTTTGTCTCTTGCTCCTGCATCTGGGTCTTCAGCTTGTCTATGGTGCTGTTGGCATCCAGTATTTGAGCGTTCAACAAGTCCATTGCCTCCTGGTTTCTGTCAAAAATCTCCTGTTTCTCGTCTTGGTGCTCGGTGACGATTGACATATACCGCTTGGCTTTTTCTGCATTTGCGTCTTTCAAGGCAAGAATCTCCTCGTGAGCCTTCTGCAGTTGTCCTGTCCTTTCACTCAGAGTCTCTTGGAGAACTGTTTTCTCCTGAACAGTATTCTCCTGTTGGCGTTGGGCAGTAGTGGAGCTCTCTGAAGCCTGCCGTAGAGCCGCCTCCAAGGCAGACTGGAGCTGACTCACTTGCTGCTGCTGTAGTCGACTCTCTTCCTGTTGAGTCTTCTCCAGCTCGCCCTTCTGTTGTTTCTCCCTCTTCAGATCCTCAACCACAATCAGGTGTTGTTCCTCCAACTCCATCACGTAGTGTTCAAGCTTTTCTATAAGCTTGTCCTTTTTAGATCTTCTTCTGAAGCACGACATTTTGCTCAGTTCTGTTTATCGCAGTTAAATCCTCGGTCTGTACTCTCTTTTTTTCTCCAACGTATGAATTCTTGTCTGGGACTGTCTCCACGCTCAAACATTCACACTGTAAACTTTGAATCTTTGATGACGTCATTTAGAACATTATGTCATGTTCCCGTGACGACAGCTACATTCCTTTGGTTCTGGAATGCTGGAGGTTCGGTTACCATGGCAATCATGATCCTTATCCTTACTATATATAACATTTATTATTGAGGCAACAAAAGGAATAAATATGTGTATTGCAACAATTCTAAGAAGCCTGTCTCACATTTTCAGGAAGACTATTTGGTTTTTGCTGCATGAAATCTGTTGCTAACTCAAATGTAACAGTGAGTTATTCATAGTGCAAATAATGTAAGTATTTACAATATTACATTGTAAATGGAATTTCACAATTTTTATATTAATATTTGTGTGTTAGCTTTGAGTGCAGCTTTGTTTTATTAGGGCTCATTACAGAGAAAACTTGCTCACAAAGGTACAAAAGTACAGTAGGAAGTTTAACAAAGGTACAGTAGGTAGTTTAACAAAGGTACAGTAGGTAGATTAACAAAGGTTCAATAGGTATTTTAACAAAGGTACAGTAGGTACTTTAACAAAAGGTACAGTAGATAGATGAACAAAGGTTCAGTAGGTAGTTTAACAAAGGTACAGTAGGATCACAGGACTCAATGACTACAGACCTGTAGCACTTACGTCTGTCGTCATGAAGTCATTTGAACACCTGGTCCTCTCCCATCTCAAGTCCTTCACCTCCCCCTCCTGGACCCCCTGCAGTTTGCCTACAGAGCGTAGAGGTAGATAGAAAAAAGCACTTAAACACAGCATCTCAGCTTAACCATCTTACTTCAGAATGGGAAGGAAATCCATGGTTATGTTATTGTCAGAGAAAGCATCAAACTGACCATGATTCAGTAGAAATTAACGAAACAACGTGATCCATTCTCAACGACTGCAGTCCAAATATTATCTGCCTATATCATCAGTACCAGGCTGAGAGCGTAGGACCAGTCCACACTGCTCTGTCCAACGCACCAGCACCAACAACAGCACCAACAACAGCACCAGCACCAGCACCAACAAGAGCACCAACACCAGCACCAGCACCAACATCAGCAGCAGCACCAACAACAGCGCTGATAGTGTCCTCAAATGTTGTGATATTCAACAAAGCACCAACACTAACATCTCCTCTGTGAATGAATGTGCGACATCAGCAACATCCGCCTCTTACCAATGGCAACAGAAAATTTCACACAGGACTTCAATTTGTAGCTAGTTGTGAAATCCTTCCTGCTGCACCTGGACAGGATGATGTTGGTAAAAGTGTGTGGTTTCTCAGGACACAGTCTACAGCCTGTAAGAAAGGTTTGGCAAACTCTCCTTCACTGTATGGCTATGTTGTTAGCACTCAGGTAGTGCTGAGTCCAGTCTCCCTCTGAGTTTCCCTAGTTATACGCGGGGAAAGTGCACACACGGGAAAAGTGCACACACGGGGAAAGTTCACACGCGGGGAAAGTCCAGAGGCATAAGGATGACTTCATTCAGGAAGTACATGTACATATATGGGCAGGGAAGGAAGCCATTATTTGGTCATAGTAGCAAGGAAGTATATGCAGTATATGGTCACAGGAAGGAAGTACATATTTGGTCACAGGGAGGAAGTACATGTTTGGCCCTTCCATTGTATGAACCTTGACCCAGTTAAATGACCTTTGGCACAGTAAGCATGACCTTTAACCCAGTTAGCAGAATGTCACATAAATCACATCAAATGTTGTTAAATTACATGACTGACAGTCAGAATCATTGTTTAATGCATTTTTCTTATATTTGATATATAATTATAAAATGTTTTTTTGTATTACATCCTCCTTTTGAAACTTAAGAAAACTAAGTAAAGTCCATCACCTCAAATCCTTGAGGAGCTTTGTTCTCGTGGCAAGCTTCAGGCTCCGGCACAGCTCCTGGTTGGTACATTCTCTCTCGGGCCAACACGGAGACGCTGATGCATGCTTTTATAACCAGTCGCATTGACTACTGTAATGCCCTGCTCTCTGGTCTTCCCAAAAAGAACATTTCAGGTTTACAATTACTCCAAAACTCGGCCGCACGTGTCCTGACTAAGACCAGGGGGCGGGACCACATTACACCGGTTTTAAAATCGCTGCATTGGCTCCCCGTGTGTTTCAGGATTGATTTTAAGGTTCTCCTAATGGTTTTCAAATGTCTTAATGGTCTTGGGCCTTCTTATCTTTCAGAACTGCTTTTATCCTATGAACCCTCCCGGCCCCTGCGCTCCTCCGGCAGCAGACTCCTAACCATTCCAAAAGTCAGGACACACACTCACGGTGAGGCGTCTTTCCAACACTACGGCCCCCGTCTCTGGAACAGTCTGCCGGAGGAGCTCAGGGTCGCAGAGAACATTCATATTTTTAAAGCCAGGCTCAAGACACACCTTTTTAGATTAGCTTTTGATTAGTATTTATTAGTCCATTTTTATATATTCTATTTATCCTTTATTATTTATTATATTGCTATTGCTTTTATTCATGTTTTGTGTGATAGTTCCTTTCAGGCTCACATTTTAGTGATTTCACTTATTGTATTGTTTTTAAGTATCCCCAGTGTTTCCTCTGGAGGAGCCTTCTGCGCTGGGAGCGGTGGTTGGCTGTGGCTGTGGGGGTCGGACTCTTGGACCTGGTGGGGGCCCGGGGCCTCGGTTTCATGTCTCCTCTGGGTCCTGTGTCGTCCCCTTTGGCTATGGGCGGCTCTCTGCTCCTGGCGCTGACGGCTCCTTGGATGGCGTTTCTTCAGCCGGTTGCATCTGAACCCTGCCAAGTCTCTTATCATCGTTTTATTGTTTTATCGGTGCGTGTGTGTGTGCGCGTGTGTGTGTGTGTGGGGGGGGGGGGTGTTTGCTTGTGGTCTGGGGAGGGTCTGTTGGGCGGTCGGGGGGAGGGCATGGGCAGGATTGTTTTTTAGCCAAACTGTAAAGCACTTTGTGTTGCATCTGTTGTATGAAAAAGCGCTTTATAAATAAACTTTGATTGATTGATTGATACTCTTCTTCCAGGAGCTTGTTGAACTCCCTGACAAAGTCGTCAGAACCATACAGTATATGGATATGTAATCATAATCAGTGACTCGCACAGGTCTTGGTTCCTCGGGTCCAGGTAGGACGATGGCCTCGGGTGCCGTCACAACCATAGCCTCGGGTTCGGGTAGGGCCACAGCCGCATCGGAGAGGAACACATCATTTTCTATTGGAGCACACCAGGGTGATGGGCTCAGAGATTCAGGGGACGGTGGTGGTGATGGCACCAGACCTTGAAAGTTTAATTCCTTGTTCAACCTAGGCATTGGCAGGACGACTGAAACCTCTCTTTCAAAGTTCCATGGCCATGGAAGTCCCCTGACTTCCTAATAGGGATGGTATACGGTCCCTATTCTTCCTATGTTGCACTCCACTTACGGGCAGCTTTTCTCGGGTCTGTTGGTCGATCTACGGGCCTAGCCTTTGGCTTTATTGCTCGCTCACTCCAGCCTTGAGGACTGGGGGGCTTACTCTAGCATGGGCAAATCTCCTGGCAGTGGCGATGATCAGATGCACGTGCGTTGTAGTCTCTGGCCTCACCCTCAGCTGTGGAGAATTCTACAATGTCAATAAGTTTGATGTGACTACCATTTCTATCTGTGCTGTAAAGGACGGGGCAAAGAAGTACAAATTATCTTCTATCTACTCATTTATTCTGTAATGCAAGGTACTTTTACAACTACTCCTCTTTATGACAAGATGAAAAAGAACATAAGTAATGTATTTAAACAGACACAAAAGATTCACACAAAACTTTTATTACAGTTGGTCCAGCTTCACAGACTAAGTTTTTGAACAAATATGAGTCCTTTTTAACATTTTCATGAGAGAAATTCTACCGACCAGGGCTGGACTGGCCATCGGGCGTACCGGGCAATGCCCGAAGGGCCGATGCCCACATTTGGGCCGGCCTGTCTGCCTCATCCAAAAACATGTTTGTGAAAAGTGTAAATCCGTTGAGAATTGTTCGAGGGGAGCGCGCGTGTCCGCGGGGCACCTGCTGTATGTACTCGAACGGGATTCCACCACCTCAGCGGCCGCAGTGTTCCCGGGCTGCTGCGGACGCTTTGTAATGAGCGGTTCCCGCATCCAGCGGCTCTGAGCGGGACGCGGGAACCGCTCATAACACAACACGGTGAGCGCGTAGCAGCAACGTGACCATATACCCAAGACCATAAACGCGCACAGGACCATGCGTGTCTTAGCGTAGTCTGTGGACCCAATAAATACACCGCTGCAGTAAATAGTCCGCGTCTCCCCTCTCCTCTTGAAGCGCGACTAAATTAAAGCTTGGGTACCTAAATTTTCCATTGCATCAAAAGTTCATGTTTGAGCCCAAAAGTAAAATGTTGTGAACAAATCAAACAGATTTAGTGACAGCTAACGGCTGACATTATGCATTTCAGACTTTTTTTGACCAATTCTCATGTCTGTGTCCACCTCCCTCACTCTGAGACATGTTTATTACTCTCTTGTAATGTAGACTATTGAGTTTTATTTTATTATTGAAACTAGAGACATCCTGATCCTCTACAGTATTTGCTTCCACATACTGTATAAACCAGGGGTCGTCAACCTGCGGCTCTTTGTAGCTCCTCCAGTGGCTCCTGGAGCCTTTTAAAAAATGTCTGAAAATGGAGTGGGAGGGCTATATTTTATTTCTAGTTTGAATGTGGTTTCTGTAGGAGGAAAAACATTCTTGATGTTTTTAAATGCTGTGCATAAGTATTATTCAATTTCAAAATTTCTGTCTACGTAGTGCGTCATATCCGGTGACGAGGCCCCGTGCCAGGCGTCGGCTGTTTTAAACAAACGTGTGTGCATCATAGACTGTGTGTGCGCACGGATCCCAAAGATAAAGAGAGAAGGAGTCGATAAGACTGGACTAAGAATCAGAATGAACTTTTGCTTTCAGTCAATGAGGAAGGACTGCCTCATGTTTGTAACGAGAAGTTTTGTTGCAACACGAGGAACAATGAAGCTTTAAACACTGTTCACTGAAGGATTCATTCATCGCAAATTCAAAGCACCTATTTTCAGACTTCAAATACCTTCGCAAAGACGGTAAAATAAAAGGCCATTAAGGACATTCAGCTCCAGCAAACTTCAGCTTGTGATCGATATGAACAGGCTGTGATGCAGGTGAACTCGGAGCCAAAATGCAGATTTATTTACTCTATTTGTACAATTGCATGAAGGCAAAAAAATTGAAGTTAAAGTTAAAGCAGAGTCGTCACATGGTGCGTCATTCTCTCCAGGACACATCATGAATCATGAATGCTTATATTGTGTATTTGTAGCTAATATAGCTAATACAGCCGCAGCCTGTGTTACCTTCATATAAGCCTTTTACAAGTTGTTTTACATGTTTTTTGTTTTTTTGTCAAATATGGCTCTTTGAACCTTTTGAGTTGCCAACCCCTGGTATAAACAAACTTGTATAAAATGTGAAAAAACATGCCTGGGCCGCCAAGAAGGCAAAAATGCCCGGGCCGTTTTTTTGTCCCAGTCCAGCCCTGCTACCGACCACAAGCACGAACCCACCTCTTGCACTTGTCCTGGTCTCTTCGTGGTCTGATCTGGTCCTGGTCTGGTCTGATGGTGTGGTTTAACAAACGGGTTGAATGTTACTTTCATAGTCCTTTTCAGAGTATCTGAAATCGCTCCGACAAGCACCATAACTGCAGTGTTTTGTTGTCACCATGATTCAATGATTTAGCCCAAATAAATACACACGCGTATGTGGAGAACACAGTAGTACTCAACGGAGTTGTACGATGTTTGTCCACCGAGCCGCCCCGCATCAAGCTGCTTCGCACCAAGCCGCCCCGCATCAAGCCGCTCCACACCAAGCCGCCCCGTACCAAGCCGTCCCGCATTAAGCCGCCCCGCACCACGCCGCCCCGCACCACGCCGCCCCGCACCACGCCGCCCCGCACCACGCCGCCCCGCACTACGCCGCACCACGCAGCACCGCGCAAAGGAGGTGGGGCCGCCGTGTGATGATTTGTTGCTGTAGCTAGAAGAACGTTAGTCAAATTGTAATGAATATGATGATTAGAGCTGTTTGGCACCCCATGTAAGGGCGACAGTAGCTCAGTTGGTAGAGCATTGGCCTTCAGGCCTGAAGGTCGTGGGTTCAATTCCCACCTCTACACCTTCTCCATCGACTCCCACTGATGACTGCTGTCGTTGTGTCCTTGGGCAAGACACTTAACCCCACTTTGCCCAAAGCCCCCACTGAAAGATCAAGGCTGTGCTCACACTCAGAGAGCAGCCGCCCTCCTGTGGACTCACCACCTGCAGAGGGTCAGTGAGGGGCTGGTGCTATGAGACTTGGGTGGCATCTCTGATTGCCACCCCCCTGACCCAGAAATGGACTAAAGGGTAGAAAATGGATGGATGGATGGATGGCACCCCATGTAAAACTTTGCCTCAATCTGTATGGGGCGCTAATGGGCCAATTTCAAATATTTCACTTTCACCTGACCTAAACCCTGGAGTTGAACATTGGATTCAAGTTTTTTTCGTCATCAGACGATGGCCCAGTCCCAATACCCACACTGCACCCTACGCCCTCCTATGAAGTGTGCATTTGTTTGAAGTGCACACCAGGGTTTTATTGCGCAGGTTGCAAGTGTGCACAAAAGATGGTCATTTTCAGACCTAAACTTTATAAACATTAAAGGTAATTTTGTCTGACCCTTTGGGAAACAAAATGAATTGCTTCACACACGTTAAAATACATGTATATTAGTTGTTTTTAATTAGGGATAGCTGTATAATTTTAGGTTAAGTGTGGGTAACTAACTATCTGGTCAGTTTTTATACATTCTAAGATTATTGTACTAAGTGTAAAGTTTAAATTGAATGTTATTTGAACGCTTGCTTTAAAAAGTTATTAAATTGTTAAAACACATTGTCCGTAATTTTTCATCAGACGTTTATGCTTCTTTCCAAGTAACATAGCAAAACTTATTTACACACATACTAAATATATATTTCAAAATTTATATTTAAATGCATTTTCCTGACGTTTTGGTGTGTACCGCAAAGAATTATGGGCAATATCCTTCGCTAGAGTGCGCATAGATGCAGGCTACGGCGAAGTGTGGATCAGGGGCGCAAAAGGGGCGGGGCCAAAGACCTCCCTGGAGAATTGGGATATCCTACGCACTCGCACCCTTTATCGGGAACGCGCAAATGAGGGGCGCGAGGGTGGAAGTGCGAGTATTGGGACGGGGCCTTTGTTTGTGCAAAGGGGAGCAAAATTAATGTTGTCAAAAACGGCCAAAAAACACTCATATTTTGCCGCTCCGCTGCTCAAACAACGTTTCATTGATCAAAAATCCCTTTGGTCATTTTGAAGGTACATGTGTTGAGATGATGTGGAGTGATTTTGAGGCAAATCGGTGAAACGGCCGAGGAGGAGAAGATTTCCAACCGACATGTATGAAAATTATTGCGGATCATTTTTCCATTTTGCAGTGAAATTTATTGGCCTCCTGTTTGTCAGAGGGCGGAGCCATGATAACATTTTGGTCTTATCTTGACTCGAGGAACATGTGTACCGAATTTCATGGCTCTACGACAAATTTGACCTCTGAAACTCCCGTTGGCTGTTGTAGGTGGCGCTGTTCTGGCATTTTTTGAGTCCCATCAAAATAAACACCAAAATATCAAATTTTTCACCAAGTTTGATGTTTGGGCAAAATTTTACAACTTTTCATGCATGTTCAGGGGGTCAAATTAAGGCTCAAAGTGCAGAATTTGACATCTCTTGATCAAAAACAAAAAATAAATCTGGCCAAAAGTGGTACTGCAGTCACAGTCAATATTTTGTAGTCCTCTCCCACTCTCCCTGACTCAGGTTGCCAGATACACACCAAATCCAGCAGCAAACACAGGGAATTATTTTATCAGTTGTTTGTCTGTCTCCATTCACATTGCCATGAGGCGTGCTAATGTTGAATGAATGTTTAATTTTTGTTTTTTATTTGGACATTTGAGATAAAAAAACACAAAACAAAATAAAAGCAATGTAATTATGTAGATTATCCAAAATAAATAAGCAATTGATGTCCAAAATAGGAGTGGGAAGAATGGATGGAACGTATTTCTTCAGCGTATCAACATCAGGGTTTCCTTCAGAGGATATCACCTTTCAATTTTATTTATTCCCTATTTTTTAGACAAACATGTATAAGTCCACATCAAAAAGAGACTAACAATATTTTAATTGGGGTACATGTTGTCTGAAATTATTCTTTTTACAATTAAGCTATAATCTGAAAAAAAAAGTCTCGTGACCTTCGTCTTTTACCGTTTTTAGAGCAATCTGTCATAGAATGTGATAACATGGAATTAAATACAAAAAGACTCTGCCCAGAATTGAACCCGGGTTGCTGCATCATCAGCACATGGCTTTAGCCTCTAGACCACCAATTTGTGCGATAAGAATCACTCTGAAGAACGGATTCAAAGCACCAAATTTTGCATCACACGCAAACTTTTATGAGCTGTCTCAATTGTTCAAAGGCGTCCCGATATAAATCCTCGTTTTAGTCTTTATTTTGTCATTAATTATTTGAGAGTCATAAAAAGACCTTTTTTAGTTCTGCGGCCACATGTTATTTTACCTCTGAGATTAGTGAGCCGCGCGGAGTTCTGGCAACCCGATCACGGACTTACATGACACTTCCCGATTGGCGAAACGGCGGAGGGTAGGACATCAAAATCAAAACAATAAGAACTTTTACGGGTCGTAAAACTAATTTTGATATTCAAATATCTCGGCTGAACTACTGTTATTAGTTGAAGATGTATTTGAAAAGAGCATGATTTAATAACGCCTCTTGAAATATGGGGGCCATTTAATGATGACTTGACATGCAAATATTACATACCACTACTTTAAGTGCGTGCGGGTTAGGTGTGTTTGTGGCTCCACGCACACACTGCAGCTGGTGTAGTGCACGTGAGACATCACTCGCAAGTCCGCGGCAAGACCAAGTGCGCGAGTTCACGGTGTGCAGGGTGCAGTTGGTCCAAGCCCTGTTCTGGATCAAAAGCAGATTCAGACTTCTGTGTCGGGGCGCTTCTCCCGCACTCGGACAGTGTACCTCATGGTCACAGACAGAGAGCTTTCGGATCTGACTTTTTCTATTTAGAGAATGAAGCCTGCGCAGATCCACCGTGATCCATACACTGTTGAAATATGTGCCCGCGTTGTTTGTGCCGGAGGCACAGGACGCTGGATTTTCATTGTGTGCAGGAAAGACACAATGCGCGCAACTTAGAGGGAACATTGGTTGGACTGCACTCGGATCGGGTCAGAACATCCTGAGACTGTTGCAGATTCTGCCTCGTTCTCATTATTGTCAGTGTGAAAATGTTTTGTGTTGTTCACGTGTGAGTCTGTTGTGTACAAACTACACGATGTGCCTCTTGCTGTGTTAACGCTGTCTTTGTGCGTACTGTGTGGTGTGGCGAAGTGCTGGGCGTTGTGGAGCGGGGTGGTACAGGGTGGTGCGGGGAGTGCGCACGATGTGGGAAAAAAAAAAAAAAAAAAAAAAAAAAAACTGCCAAACCATTTATCAGCGTAGGCAAATTTTGGTATGATCGGTGCCGCAGTAAGCGTGCTCAACCCCGTGAGGCTTAAGAAAAGCAAGACTGGGAAAATGGCTCGGATGTGGGGAAAATGAACAATCGAGAGACAAAAAAGGGAGGGGGTAAACATTGAGGCAGGGGCAGGCTGATGCAGGTGCACCAGCAAGGGATGTAAATAGGAGTTTGTTCATGAAGTGAAAAGAAGGAACCACACAAGTAAGATAAAAGCATGAAAGGGCTGTTGGTTTTTAGTAGGTTTGCATTACTTTTTATCACAATTGCAGTTTTAATCAAATATTTCATGGAATACTTTGCAAATGAGTTTGAAATTAGTACAAGCAGTACAACAAGAAACCTCAATGAATAAGTGAAAATAAATATTTCTATTCAAATGAGGCTCTTATATTGCAGAACAACTCCCGCCTCCTCGATTGCTGATTGGTCGGATGGACTTCAACCGATTGTAATCGCAAACACAGGGACCAGATTCAGCGTTTACATGCCGGAAATGATAAATTGAGGTAGTGTACGGATGGCTAGGCCAGGGAGAGGTGTCAGTACATGAGAAAGGCACTTCATACACCCTTGAGTGGTATAATTAGAATATGGTTAACCAGCTTTTAAACTTTTTTTAGAAGATGTCAATTATTATGGCATCACAATTCTGGTTTTCCTTCATTGCTTATGTGACCTGTGAACGGTCTGACAGCAATTCGGCGCCTTTCGCGACTGCTCCTTTTCATTATTGAATTTATTGGAGCCCTGCTGAACTTCAATTCCGACTGATCATTTTACACTGGGCTTTAACGCCGACGTGCCATCCGCCAAAAAATCACTGCGGGATTTCCAGTTCAATACCAGTGCTTTGTAGTTTAATTGAATGGAAGAATGCCATTGTGAAGTTGCGCGGTGTCCCTGAAAGGAAGCACAGTCGCTTGTTTCATCCTAGCAGGCTAAAAAACGCAAACAAATGTTGACAAAGTCAAAACGACAAAACGCTGTGATGGAGGAGATTTTAAGCCATTTGTACAATCCTTGTATTGAAAGTTAAAGCAGCATTAAAACACTCCCATTCAAAGGTACAAATTACAGTTTGCAATTAATGCGCTCGATATTTTAACACAGGTATTGGCACGGATTACATAAATCAACAAAATGGTAAGTGTGTGTACGCAAGTAGGTGATGAGGGGAAGAGTGTTATTAGCTAAGGATATAAACAAATATAAGGTGCTTTTTACCTATCATAGGACAATGGGGTGAGTAGGCTTTTAAACTGTTGCATGTGGTAACATTTTTGTCTTTGGATCTGGGTTCAGATACCGAAAACTTTGCCCCATAGGGGGTTGTTACATCGAGCTCAAGGGCATATTTAATAGGAGAGTCCGCAAGCAGGCCAGTTCCTGTACTCCTCCAGAATCAGAGTTGGTTCATATGGCACTAAACATGTCAGGTTGTGGAGACTGGTGCTATGAGACTTGGACTTGGATTGCCACCCCGACAAAAATGTTATAATAAAGGGGTAGAAAATGGCATGGCATGACATCACGAGACTTAATGGGCTTGTAACTTCCTGGTCTAGTCAAGGACTCTAGCTGCAGTGTTTTGAATAAACTGTGGTTTTGCTTTATACCTTGGTTGGGAAACTCTACAGTAGGGTGTGTTTAGCACCTCGTTAAGGACTCACTAATAATATCTTTGATTTTATTTTTCATCCTCCACACTGCAGGTTTCTTTAGTGGCAGAGAATGCGATGGTAAAATAATCTGTTCTGGTTCTGTTAAGAAATTGAATCCGGAGCAAGAGGAATGGTTTAGCAAATGTCATTGAGGCAAAGATGTTGTGGCTCTACTCCCCACGGGCTCCGATAGTGGCAAAGGAGATGGCTAAAGCTGGGCTAAATGCTAAAGCTAGGATCCAATCGTTTCAATCTGCAAAAGGAGTTAACCCCTCCCACCTGTTAACGGAGTCAATTAAGCAAATGCAGACCTTAGTGTGAAATGAAATGAGTACAGTGGTGTGGTAAGACCAGGCTACAGCAGAACAGAAGGAGAAATAAGAACACTCAGATTGTGCAGAAATCAAACTATCTATTATTGAAGTGAATCGAGAATAAGATGAAGTCACAGTTGTTCGGTGTTTGCAGCTGATCCTGGTGTGGTCCCTCTTCACCCTCACCTCGCCCTCCTATGGGACCGTCCCGTACCCAGACTGGGCCCTGGCGCTGGGCTGGGGCCTCGCTGCGTTCGTGCTCATGTGGATCCCACTCATCGCTCTCTACAAGTTTGTTAAAACGAAGGGCTCGGCGTGGGAGGTAAGAATGTGTTGTTTTAAAGACTCAAGAAAGGGAAAGACAAGAACAATGTTCACGGACGTCAAAAATGGCTCAAATTTGGCAAAATGTATCTTGGTTTGAGCACATTCTGACTGAGCCTTAAAACTAGATTCTCCAACGGGACAAAGCAAAATGATCTTGTTTTAAAAGATGTCATAAATGTCTCTTTTGGAATGAGAAAATCTGGAGAATCTGGTTTCAATCTCCAATGTTCACTCCTTTTTTTCTCTCTAATGTAGGATTATATTAAAATATATTATATTTTCTTTTACATATATTTGTTTTGTTTTAACCCCCTAGTTTTTTCAATCATAGGCCTTTACTAAATGGTTGAGATGCAGCTTGAGTGTCTCAAACCCAGTGATGGAGATGAAAATGAGGTAGATTTCAGTTCCAAGCTTCAGGTAGATTTAGTTAGCCTGACTCTGGCCAGACCCATGTAGTTCGCTGCACTTCACACATGAGTCTGGTACTGAGCCATAGTGGTTGGATTTCAGAAGGCAGGGCCTTGTAAAAAAAATCCTTGCATGTGATTGGATAGACCACTTGTCCGTTATCTTGAATGAAGTCTGCTTTCAACCACTCACATCGAAGCACACGGCTCCCATAGGTTGCCAAATCCCAGCAAGATTTTCCACCCCAAAATCCGCGAGAATACCCAAAAAAAAAACAATTTGGCTAAAAACCTAATATAATCAACTTGGGCTATCATGATTCTGTTTATTGTCTTTCTGTTTATTTAATACCTACAAGTCTCTTGGAAAAAAATATGCGGGAACCACCAAACCTGGCAACCCTGCTGCATAGTGTGTAAACAGGAACACTGAACCAGTGCTTCAACCAAACTTTACAGGAACATTTGACTCTTAAAACACACATATATCAACATAGAACCATCAACATCTCGCCTCAAATTGCATTAAAAGTGACATCCGTGTCTTGATTCGATCGTATTTACTCTTTTAAAAAGATTCGCGGACTTTATGTCCGCCATTTTGGATTCCTCTCGCTGCTGCATGAGAGAAGCTTGAGAAGGCAGTGCAGAACCCACGTAACACCGGCAATCCTGATTGGTCAATTCAAAAATAATCTGGGGAAGGCGTTCGCTATGGGCTCGATCCCAGACCCATGTGGTTCAGCCAAACGCCTCTGGTGGAGCATGGCGGAACTACAAGGGTAAGATTTAGTTACTCAAGAGGGAAAAGTTGAGGAAACCATTAAAGGGTTGAAAGTCAGAATGTTCACAAATTAAGAAAACCTACTAGACCAGAGAGAAAGAAAGATCAGAGTAAAAGAGACCAGAGAGAAAGAGAGACCAGAGAGAGACCAGAAAGAGAGAGACCAGAGAGAGAGAAAGAAAGTGACCAGAGAGAAAGTGACCAGAGAGAAAGAAAGACCCGAGAAAGAGACCAGAGAGAGAAACCAGAGAGAAAGAGAGACCAGAGAGAAAGAGACCAGACATCCAGTCGATTAAAGGCCTTATTTCCACATACTTGATCATTTCCTACAGTGTAAATGGTGTTTACTGTAATAATCACGTGTTTTTTCTCCAGCGGTTGAAATCCCTGTGTCGTCCGACTGAAGAGTGGGGTCCGTATCTGGAGCAGCATCGAGGAGAGAGGTACTCCGTGGAACCCCAGACCAACAAAAGTGACTCCTGCAGCGTGTCTGTGGTCTCCAGCTCTTGGCTCTGACTCCTGCAGCGTGTCTGTGGTCTCCAGCTCCTGGCTCTGACTCCTGCAGCGTGTCTGTGGTCTCCAGCTCCTGGCTCTGACTCCTGCAGCGTGTCTGTGGTCTCCAGCTCCTGGCTCTGACTCCTGCAGCGTGTCTGTGGTCTCCAGCTCTTGGCTCTGACTCCTGCAGCGTGTCTGTGGTCTCCAGCTCTTGGCTCTGACTCTTGCAGCGTGTCTGTGGTCTCCAGCTCGTGGCTCTGACTCCTGCAGCGTGTCTGTGGTCTCCAGCTCCTGGCTCTGACTCCTGCAGCGTGTCTGTGGTCTCCAGCTCCTGGCTCTGACTCCTGCAGCGTGTCTGTGGTCTCCAGCTCCTGGCTCTGACTCCTGCAGCGTGTGTCTGTGGTCTCCAGCTCCTGGCTCTGACTCCTGCAGCGTGTCTGTGGTCTCCAGCTCCTG
This sequence comes from Knipowitschia caucasica, assembly GCA_964034765.1. Classification (NCBI taxonomy): domain Eukaryota; kingdom Metazoa; phylum Chordata; class Actinopteri; order Gobiiformes; family Gobiidae; genus Knipowitschia; species Knipowitschia caucasica. The sequence continues at coordinate 21,936,376 of OZ035830.1, forward strand.
GCTCTGACTCCTGCAGCGTGTCTGTGGTCTCCAGCTCGTGGCTCTGACTCCTGCAGCGTGTCTGTGGTCTCCAGCTCCTGGCTCTGACTCCTGCAGCGTGTCTGTGGTCTCCAGCTCTTGGCTCTGACTCCTGCAGCGTGTCTGTGGTCTCCAGCTCTTGGCTCTGACCTCAGATCTGACATCTGGCTGTATGTCCACGGCCGCTCGTGGACATACAGCCTTTTTATGTCTATGCACTGGACTGTATTATAATGTGTTCATAATTATATACGTGTGTGTGTGTGTGTGTGTAGGTATTGAACATGTGTTTCATTCATCTGTGAGATTCAGCAGAAACCCCCGTTTACATGGAACAAAGCTATTTCAAACCAGATTTACTGTGTGTCTGAACAAAACTGCAAGGAATTGTGTAAATATGTGTTTTGGTCCTTTTTGTTTGTGATACTACTGAAAATAAATTGGACAAAAAATATTATTTGTTATTTAATATTTGTTTTTATTATTTATTTGATCATCGGAAAATGTGTTTACAAAACTCTCTGATCTAGTGTCCTTCTTGACACATTAGATAGATAAATAGATAGATAGATAAATAAATAGATAAATAGATCGAGGGCACAGTACTAAGCTGGGCATGGCCTGGTCAGTACTGTAACGGGAGCCCTCTGGGAACAGGTCAAATGTATACACAAAAACAGAATAAAAAATAAAACACATACGTACACACACACATACATCAATGTAGACAGCCATATGCCTCCACACACACACACACACACACACTCACACACACACACACACTCACACACACACATCATTTAATCATTTTGAAGTGCGTTTGAGCGAGTCTCCACAAGAGGGGGCTTGTGAGCTGAGAATCAGACTTCTGGTTAAAACCACAATAAAACATACACAACCGCTGCTTATTCTGCTGCAAACACAACCAGTCACAAAGTCACAACAGCTACAACACAACTGAACCTGCAGCATTAGAGGCCTGTCTCACATTTTCAGGGAGATGTTTTCTGCCCAAAGCCTGATGATACAAGTTTCATCAGAATCAGAATTATTTGCATTGTCATTGTATGTAACAGGAATTCACAAACTAGCAATTTTCTTTCACTCAAGCAGCAAACATGTTGTAAGTAATGTTTATTTATATAGAGCATTTTTCCAGGCCAAAGCACTGTTCAGATATTGTTCCAATCATTCCACACACGGTGATGACAGAAGCAAGTCCAGAACACACCATCAGCTCCAACACCATCCATTCACTCTCATCATTCAGACCTATGGTGCATGTTTTTAGTGGTAGGGGAAACCGGAGCACCCGGAGGAAACCTACGCAGACACGGGGAGAACATGCAAACTCCACTCAGAAAGGTCCTGTTGTATTATTATTATGATGATTATAATTTTTTGCATGTTTTAATTTTAATTTTATGTAATATTTCCTTTGCATTATTAATGTTGCCTTGTGAGGTTTTTATTTTTTTATTTTATTTTTATTCTGACATTCTCCTTGAATTCTAAAGGCAAAAACTCACAAATAAAGTATATACAAAAAAAGAAAGGCCCTGTTCCAACCGGGATTCAAACCCAGGACCCCCTTGCTGAGAAGCGAGAATGCTAACCACTCAGCCACCGTGCCGCCCTTGTAAGAGTTAGCAAGGAGCTGCCTGGGTCCTGCATCGGTCCTCGTTGAGTCCTGGATCTATTGCCCATTCTTCCATCGGAGTGGGTCCCTCCCTCTATGTGAGTCTGCCCGAGGTTCTCAGCCTTGTTGATGCAGAAGGCTCTAAGTACTGTATGTGTTTGTATCATTGCATTTATTGTGTTGGATTCTCTGATCTGTGTTGGCGAAATCGGCAGTTTTCTAAATGTCCTCTGAGATCACTACTGTTGTGATTTAGAGATATACAAGAATACATTGAATTGAATTGGTATATTTTTTAATGCACCACTTTAAGACACACAAATCCAATTGGGTTACACACATACACAACGAGGACGAAAAAAATAGGAGCAATGAAGGTGATGGTGGATGCATTCAATTGCTAAAATAATGCTCCCACCCACAAACACAGACACTACACAAACCGCTACACAAACACACACCGCTACACAAACACACACCGCTACACAAACACTACTACACAGACACCGCTACACAAACACACATCACTACACACACAAACCGCTTCACACACACTACACAAACACACACACACTACACAAACACACACACTACTACACACACATCACTACACAAACACACACACTACTACACTAACACAAACACTACTACACAAACAGACACCGCTACACAAACACACACACTACACAAACACACACACACTACACAAACACACACTACTACACAAACACACACACTACTACACAAACACACTACACAAACACACACACTACTACACAAACACACTACACACACACACACACACACTACACAAACACACACACTACACCCACATCACTACATACACACACATCACTACACACACGCTCACACCACTACACACACACACATCACTACACACACCCAAACCACTACACACACACACTCACACCACTTCACACACACACACACACACATCACTACACACACCCAAACCACTACACACACACACACACTCACACCACTTCACACACACACACACACACACACACACATCACTACACATACTGTACACCACACATCACACCACTACACACACACTCACACACACACACTCACACACACACACACACACTGTATCTTGTCTTATTGTGTATGTATTTGTTTGCACGTCTGCACCTGTATTGTATCTATATAGTTTCAAAATAAAAAAAAATAATATAAAATTGGAACAGGTAAATACAATCATACTCTTAAAATTACTACTATACACAAGAGCACTAAGTACACACCATAGACATTTAGCAGCGCAGCAAAGTGACAGTAGCTTAAAGTGACAGTAGCATAAAGTGACAGTAGCATAAAGTGACAGTAGCTTAAAGTGACAGTAGCTTAAAGTGACAATAGCATAAAGTTACAGTAGCATAAAGTGACAGTAGCATAAAGTGACAGTAGCATAAAGTGACAGTAGCATAAAGTGACAATAGCATAAAGTGACAGTAGCATAAAGTGACAGTAGCATAAAGTGACAGTAGCATAAAGTGACAGTAGCATAAAGTGACAGTAGCATAAAGTGACAGTAGCTTAAAGTGACAATAGCATAAAGTGACAGTAGCATAAAGTGACAGTAGCATAAAGTGACAGTAGCATAAAGTGACAGTAGCATAAAGTGACAGTAGCTTAAAGTGACAATAGCATAAAGTGACAGTAGCTTAAAGTGACAGTAGCTTAAAGTGCCGGTGGATCCTCACTATGAACCTGGATAATGGTATTTTAAACACTTCATTATGACAGATATCTCACAGCAGCAGCAGATCTCTCGCCTGTTGAATCAAACGGCGAGGCAGAACGAGCCGCTGCGTCACGATTATAAATAATAATGTTGATGTGTTTATCTCCTCCAACTGCAGCACGGGCCGTTGCCGTGGGAGACTGCTGCCCGTCGCCATGGCAGCACGGGCTCCATCATCTCTCTCTCTCCGATAAAATGCGTGGGAGCGAGTGGGAGAGACGTCCTTGGGTCTAGAACAGTCCAACTATCAACTCAAGACATGGGAGGATTTCTGATGTGATGTGATCAGAGGTCCTCGTAAAGCTGGGCTACCTTTCTTTCAAACACAGGCAATGGAACGGTGTCGTGAAATCTAGTTCCTCGCTTGTGTTGTTTATGTACAGTGTGTACTCATGGGGATTTAGTGTGAAGCTAAGTCGCGTCTGAGGTCCCGCAGTCACCCTCACAAACACACAATCCTCAGCTGTTGCACAATGTTTATAGTGGTAGGGGGAACCGGAGCATCTGGAGGAAACCTAAGCAGACACAAGAGAACATGCAAACTCAACACAGAAAAAACTGGTGGTGGAATCGAACCCAGCATCTTCTTGCACAAGTGCTAACCACTGTGCCACCGTCCTTTAACTGTGATTTGGGATGTGTTTTGTACAGTGTTGTCTGAGGCAGCATCACAGAGAGCGACAGGAAGAAGCTGGAACAGGTCCTTAGGAAGACCAGCCCTGTCCTGTTCCCTGGACACAGTGCAGCCGGTCCTGGACAAACTAACATCTATGTGGACCATGACTGTCGCCCCCTGCAGGACACTCTGGAGAGCAGCTTCAGTGACAGACTGGTCCACCCCCGCTGAGTGAAGGAAAGGTTCTACAGGTCTTTCCTTCCTTCTGCTGTCAGTCTGTACAATGAGTACTGCTGGGCCTGTACATGTGATCTCATCTGTCTTTGGCATTTACTGCAGTTTTAGAATGTGCAATACAGTACTAAAAGTGTCTACTTGTCGCTTTATGTATTTGTTCTGATATTTAACATGATTTATATATACGTTTATAAATATATATGTATTGATATGGCTGTATATGCTCCTATTAATAAATATTTACTGCTAACTACAGAATCTATATTGTGTCTGCTCCTACTTCTGTCAGTGTCGATCTGTGGGACTTTTAACTTCTTCTAATCTTAATGCATTTTGTCGATGTTTGTTGTCACCGATTGGAAAAGTAACAATTTCAGGTCTATTATTATCGATAATAATTCATGTTTTGGCAGTGTTCACTTCTGTACAGGAGGCTGCAGCAGGATTCCACTGTACTCTTCCTCCTCTTCCTCCTCTTCCTCCTCTCAGCAGAAACACTCTCAGCCTCTTCCTCAAAGACGTGACTCGCATTTCCACCACTCACTGACGTCATCCTCAAAGGCTCCGAGGGAAAGGCAGCAGGGGGAGACCAGGGGAGGAGACCAGGGGGGAGACCATGAGGGGAGCAGACCAGAGGGGAGGAGACCAGGGGGGAGGAGACCGGGGGGAGGAGACCGGGGGGAGAGACCAGGGAGGAGACCAGGGGGGAGACCATGAGGGGAGCAGACCGGGGGGGAGGCCAGGGGAGGAGACCAGGGGAGAGCAGGGGGGGACCAAGGGGGGGAGACCAGGGGGTAGGAGACCAGAGGGGAGGAGACCAGAAGGGAGGATACCAGGAGGGAGGAGACCAGGGGGAGGACACCAGGGGAGGAGGTCGTCACCAAACTGGATTTTCCACTTCAATAAAAGTCTCTAATGTTGCCATCGTTACCGTTTCTCCGCTGGGTCCTTTTCCACCTGTCCTTGTTGCTTTCCCTGCGGCAGGGGCCTGTGGGCGGGGCCTGTGGGCGGGGCATGTGGGTGGAGCCTCTGTGACTTCTTGAATGAACGCAGTCGAAACAGAGCATTTACAGGGTTTTTACAACGTCACAAAATCAAGACGTTAAAACTAGAGAAGAAATACTGATAAAATACTGCAAACACTGAAGAGGTCTTGTCTTGTCGAAAAGGTCAATTAATTTTGTTTCATCCATCCATCCCTAAACCACAACAGTAGTGATCTCGGGGGACTTGACAAAACTGCTGATTTGCCAACAACAGATCTGAGAATCAAACTTTTCCAACACAGAAAATGCAGTGATAAATTAAAGTCGTCGTTGGGTCCTTGCTGCGCCGCGCAATGTCGCACTTTGCAACGCCGCCGCACCACACAACGCCACGCCGCACAACGCCACACAAAGGAGGGGGGCGCCCAGATAAAAATAGTTGATCTAAAAAGTTTGATAAAAAACAAAGTGGGCTAAAAACAGATGTAAAATTGCTAAAAGTCCACAGTGCACCAGCCTGGTCTTACCACACCATCGTAGTCATTTCATTTCATACTAAGGTCTGGATTTGGGTCACAATATAGTTAGTTTGTTAGTTTGATTTACCTGCAGAACACATTATCTTCTCACTAATACAAATTTGAAAAAACAAAGAAAATGTTTGTTCGTTGTTGGAGTAAAAATGTGGAATGATTTAGATTTTTTCAGTTCATTAAAACATTATCAACATTTAAAACTATTCCTTAAAATGTGACACTTAATGCATTTAATTTGCCTTAGAAAAGATTATAAAAGTGAACCAAAAACTATTGTTCTATCAAATATGTAAAGTTTAAAATAAGCGTTTATTTTAATTTCTGATATAGTTGTTGAAGCTCATGACGTGTGTGTGAGACTCTGTGGCCTTTTGTGATCGTCAGCCGAAGGAGAACCTCAAACCTCCACAATCACACTGTCTCATCGGTGTCTTCAGCTGAGATGGATTGTCCTGGAAGATGGATAGAAAGATAGACACACCTCCAACCTTTCAAAAAACTAAACACACAAACCTTCTGCTCTGGTTCAGAGTGAAATTCTGAATGCTTTATTATCATTTTTTGAAAACAATTTCATGTCATCTGAAATAATGACAGCTATCGAGACAGGAGACTGGAAAGAAGAAAGAGGAGAGAGGAAAAAGGAGAAAGAAGAGGAGACAGCAGATGGGAGAGAGGAGAGAGGAGGAAGGAGAGATGAGAAAGAGGAGAGAGAAGACAGGAGAGAGGAGACAGCAGAGGGGAGAGAGGAGGAAGGAGAGATGAGAAAGAGGAGAGAGAAGACAGGAGAGAGGAGACAGCAGAGGGGAGAGAGGAGGAAGGAGAGAGGAGACAGCAGATGGGAGAGAGGAGAGAGGAGGAAGGAGAGACGAGAAAGAGGAGAGAGGAGACAGCAGAGGGGAGAGAGGAGGAAGGAGAGAGGAGACAGCAGAGGGGAGAGAGGAGGAAGGAGAGATGAGAAAGAGGAGAGAGGAGACAGCAGAGGGGAGAGAGGAGGAAGGAGAGATGAGAAAGAGGAGAGAGAAGACAGGAGAGAGGAGACAGCAGAGGGGAGAGAGGAGAGAGGAGGAAGGAGAGATGAGAAAGAGGAGAGAGAAGACAGGAGAGAGGAAACAGGAGAGAGGAGGAAGGAGAGAGAAGCGATGAGACAGGAAAGACAAGATAGGAGAGGGGAGAAAGGAGAGAGGAGAAAGGAGAGAAAAGAGGAGAGGAGAAAGGAGAGAAAAGAGGAGAGGAGAAAGGAGAGAGGAGAGGAGACAGCTAGGAGACAGGAAAGACGAGATAGGAGAGGGGAGAGAGGAGAAAGGAGAGAGGAAAGGAGAGAGGAAAGGAGAGAGGAGACAGGAAAGAGTAGAGAGGAAAGAGGGAGGGGTGTTTAGCGGTGCACAGTCACATCAGACGCCGCGCTCTGCTCCACACACACCGGATCTTTCTGCAGTCTGCTCCGCTACAAACCCAGAGCAGCAGCAGCGACAGAGATGTAGTCTGCACGGTTCCGTCTCTCTGTGCGGTAAGGACCGGGCACCTGCGAGGGGCCATTGCAGCACACGCACACACACACACACACACAAACACGCACACGCACGCACGCACACACACACACACACACTCACACACACACACGCACACGCACGCACACCCGCACGCATTGAAGCCAAGCAGCAGCAGCAGCAGTAGTAATCATTTCAACTAAACACCAAATACATCCCATCGTGTTCTTTCAAAGCTACACACAGCTGCAGACATACAAGTGGTACTTCATTGCTCCCATATTTGCGCCCTGCAGTGTGTGTGTGTGTGTGTGTGTGTGTGTGTGTGTGTGTGTGTGTGTGTGTGTGTGTGTGTGTGTGTGCGCGTGTGTGTGTACAATGTGTGCATATTTCCTCCTATCTCGCCTGTAGCTCTGTAAACGCACTCTCATCTCTGGTTGTCTGTCTGAACGTACATGTGTTTAATAGTACATGTGAATCTATAACACAGCCTGGTTTGGGGTCTGCTGGTTTGGGGTCTGCTGGTTTGGGGTCTGCTGGTTTGGTGTCTGCTGGTTTGGTTTGGACCCATTCTGCATGTTTCATAGTCCCTATCTCAGCCAATCAGTGCTTTAATAGCCAAAACTATCATCTCTATGCAGACCTAATTATCAAGAGCTAATTACAAACTTGTGTTACTGTAATTTAGTTGATATTGGAGCACAGTTGTGGCCTAAACTTGGACCAAGACTACCAAACAATTATAGAATATGACATCATAAATGCTTGAATCTAACGTTTTTTTATCTTCATTTAAGACAGTCATTCTTAGTCAACACATTTCTGACTGTGTTAAAGGGACACAGGAGGGTTTTCTACTTCCTGGGTGGATCATCAAGGCTATTGGTCCTCCCAAATGTCAATTGTTCAATCAATTGTCAAATAAGAGCAGAGAGTTTTGTTCAAAAAGTGGAGAGGGAGGAAGTTTGGGAAAATTCTCCTACAAACCTTTACAACCAGATTCTCCAATGGGACAAAGCCATTTTTCTCAGTCCAAGGGAGACATTTCTTTAATCTTTTTAAAACAAGATAATTTTGTTTTGTCCCATTGGCAAATTTTGATTTAAGGCTCAGTCAAAATGGCAGGAATCAAGATTTTTCCAAATTCAAGCATTTTTTGACTTATTTTCTATCACTTTTTGCAGTGTATACTTTATCAATAATAACAGTTAGACATTAAGTGTAATGCCACAGAAGCATTGGTTGAAGCAGAAGTGATTTTATAGAAATAAAACGTTGCACAGTGGAGCTTTAACAGACAGCTGCTCATATTGAACAAGCACATCACAGAAAAGAGTCGGACAGTTATGACTCATGCTCTTTTCACTCCGAGCATCGTCTGAAGTTTCAATTACAGGCTTCACAAACCACAGACTCCACTCAAACCGGGAGGGCATTCAAATGAAACGATCGATCTCGGGAGCAGAGGACACAAAAGAATCTACAAGTACGCACTGGTTACATGTCTTAGGTTATGTTTACTTCTTCTAGATGTGGGTCGACCTTAATGTCTAGTGAGAATACCAAGACTATAATGTTGACACTATAGCGTTCTGAAACTACTAGAACTCCCAGAGCAGTCATTTTGACGGCTCCCGTTGAAATTAATGGAATTCTGAAAACATCCCCCAAAAATAGTTTTAGCTTTTCACAACTTTTTATCAAAATCAATAGGTAATGCAAATAGTTTTTCCACTTTAACACATGCTAAAACTGGTTAATTTTAAATGAAACTGCAGCTAAACTAAATGCTAACGGATGCAGGTAAACAGTGTGTTGCTATGGTAACTAGCACTCGCTCCAAACTGAGATTGCTCTGAACCTGTCGAGGATCGAGATCATTTAATAAACACGATTCCATTAAAATAAACTACATGTAGAGACAGAAAAGGTTACAAAGTTATGAAGACCAAATACGTACACAAAGTGAGTGACTACACATCCTCTCATCTCAAAACCGTCAAATTGACTGCTCTGGGAGTTCCCATGTTAAAGCTGGGGCCTCTCACTTTTGGGGTTCGAGCAGAGAAAGGTTCCTTGCCCTTTGTCTCTGGGATGGAGTGTGAGGTTGACAGGTGGTATGGAGGAGCGTCTACAGTCAGAGCTGTATCAGACAGTTGTGATGAAGAGGGAGCAGCGTCTGCAGTCAGAGCTCTCGATTTACTGGTTAATCTCTGTTTCCTTCCTCACCTTTGATCATGAGCTCTGGGAACGACTGAAAAGACGAGATCACGGAAACAAGAACTCCACATGAGTTTCCTCCGCAGAGTGGCTTAGAGACAGGGAAAGGAGCTCGAAGTAGAGCCGCTGCTTCCTTAGAGACAGGGTGAGGAGCTCGTAGCAGAAGTTGTTTGGAATCCCTCATGGACTCCGCTCTGGACACCAGGGGTAGAACCAGGACACAGAGGGACTCTCAGCTGGTCTGGGAAGCCTCAGGATTCCCCCAGATGAGCTGGAGGAGGTGTGTGTGGAGAGGGACCAGCGACAGATAAAGCAGAACATAAAACGGAATAGAATCTTGAGAAAGAACAAATGTTATAGTAACTGTTACAATGTTTTCTGATCAGATGAAGACTGCATTTATCTTTCAGACTGAGAGCTGATTGGCTGAGACAGGACTGGGACTCTCCTTTCACTGAGACAGGACTGGGACTCTCCTTTCACTGAGACTGGACTGGAACTCTCCTTTCACTGAGACTGGACTGGGACTTCACTGAGACAGGACTAGGACTTCACTGAGACAGGACTGGGACTTCACTGAGACGGGACTGGGACTCTCCTTTCACTGGGACCGGACTGGGACTTCACTGAGACAGGACTGGGACTCTCCTTTCACTGAGACTGGACTGGGACTCTCCTTTCACTGAGACTGGACTGGGACTTCACTGAGACAGGACTAGGACTTCACTGAGACAGGACTGGGACTTCACTGAGACGGGACTGGGACTCTCCTTTCACTGGGACCGGACTGGGACTTCACTGAGACAGGACTTCACTGAGACAGGACTGGGACTCTCCTTTCACTGAGACTGGACTGGGACTCTCCTTTCACTGAGACTGGACTGGGACTTCACTGAGACAGGACTAGGACTTCACTGAGACAGGACTGGGACTTCACTGAGACGGGACTGTGACTCTCCTTTCACTGGGACCGGACTGGGACTTCACTGAGACAGGACTTCACTGAGACAGGACTTCACTGAGACAGGACTTCACTGAGACAGGACTGGGACTCTCCTTTCACTGAGACTGGACTGGGACTTCACTGAGACAGGACTTCACTGAGACAGGACTAGGACTTCACTGAGACAGGACTGGGACTTCACTGAGACGGGACTGGGACTCTCCTTTCACTGGGACCGGACTGGGACTTCACTGAGACAGGACTTCACTGAGACAGGACTGGGACTCTCCTTTCACTGAGACTGGACTGGGACTCTCCTTTCACTGAGACTGGACTGGGACTTCACTGAGACAGGACTTCACTGAGACAGGACTTCACTGAGACAGGACTTCACTGAGACACGACTAGGACTTCACTGAGACAGGACTGGGACTTCACTGAGACGGGACTGGGACTCTCCTTTCACTGGGACCGGACTGGGACTTCACTGAGACAGGACTGGGACTCTCCTTTCACTGAGACTGGACTGGGACTCTCCTTTCACTGAGACTGGACTGGGACTTCACTGAGACAGGACTAGGACTTCACTGAGACAGGACCGGGACTTCACTAAGACGGGACTGGCACTGTCCTTTCACTGGGACCGGACTGGGACTTCACTGAGACAGGACTTCACTGAGACAGGACTTCACTGAGACAGGACTTCACTGAGACAGGACTGGGACTCTCCTTTCACTGAGACTGGACTGGGACTCTCCTTTCACTGAGACTGGACTGGGACTTCACTGAGACAGGACTTCACTGAGACAGGACTAGGACTTCACTGAGACAGGACTGGGACTTCACTGAGATGGGACTGGGACTCTCCTTTCACTGGGACCGGACTGGGACTTCACTGAGACAGGACTTCACTGAGACAGGACTGGGACTCTCCTTTCACTGAGACTGGACTGGGACTCTCCTTTCACTGAGACCGGACTGGGACTTCACTGAGACAGGACTGGGACTTCACTGAGACAGGACTAGGACTTCACTGAGACCGGACTGGGACGTCACTGAGACCAGACTGGGACTTCACTGAGACCAGACTGGGACTTCACTGAGACCAGACTGTGACTTCACTGAGACCGGACTGGGACTTCACTGAGACAGGACTGGGACTTCACTGAGACAGGACTAGGACTTCACTGAGACCGGACTGGGACTTCACTGAGACCAGACTGGGACTTCACTGAGACCAGACTGGGACTTCACTGAGACCAGACTGGGACTTCACTGAGACCAGACTGGGACTTCACTGAGACCAGACTGGGACTTCACTGAGACCAGACTGGGACTTCACTGAGACCAGACTGGGACTTTCCTTTCACTGATTTTGCTGATCTAAGGCTGTGACAGACGCCAGAAACACGTGTGAAAACTACTGATAGAAGCACCCAGTTTATTACATAGTGACACTGCAAACACATTATGAAGTTATAAATGCTTGAATCTGGAGGTTTTTATCTTTTTTTGAGTTAAAACAAGATTCTCCAGTGGGGCAAAACCATTTAGTCTAGTGCTTTATTTTCTTATTCCAATCGAGACATTTCTTTTATCTTAATTGTGCTTTGTCCCATTGGCAAATCTTGTTTGAAAGTTATGTTCTCCATCTTTAATCTATTATAATGTCCTCTCACCAAAAGAATACTTGAAGTTGTACATTCACAATGTCCTGTAGCAGTGGTTCCCAAAGTGGGGGTCGGGAGATGATTCTTTTGTAGCCCTTAAATATTTTTGTTGCAATTGATTTGATTCAATTGGACGACTTGTGTTTGGAGAAGAGTCTGATAAAATATATACATATGTATATTTCAATCATGGCTGTCAAAAGATTATTATTTTTAAATTGATAAATTGCATAACTCACGATTAATCGCATTTGTAATATTATATTTCAAATCCAATTGAAGATAAATGAGATTATCAAATGTATTGACACATTCATTCAAACCAAATGTTCTTAAATCTGTTTGATTTGCTCACAACCTTTTACTTTTGGGAACAACCTACATGAGCTGTAAATGAAAGGGGAAAATGTACGCACCCCAGCTTTAATTTAGCGAGTTTAGTGGCGTCTCAGGAGGAAACAACCGTATTCTTTTAAAACGTGAATTCCCAGAGACCTGCTCTGTCTCCATCTCACACACGCATGTGTCCGTGACATTCTGACTGATATAATGGGATACATGGGCAGGTCCTTCAGACATACGTTAAACGTGTTAATCTTTTTTTTACACAATTAATACAAAATGTAATTAACATGTGTTTTTGACAGCCCTAATTTACTTAAATTTGTAAGAACATTTGTTGTGGGTGTTGCGGGCTAAGAACTGGACAGGACACATTTCCCGCAGGGACAATAAAGTCCTGTTGACTTGGTGGAGCATGGCAGAGGTTCGGTGGTTTGTTGTGCCGTTTTTAGTCCATAAATAATTTCTAAACTGAACTTTCAAATCACTTCTTATTACCTTTGCTGCTTTTAGAATCCTGACCATTTCTTTGGAACATTGTAATTGCCAAAAGCAGATAATAGAAGTGTTGATAAATCTAATCCTAATTTTATACATTGAAAAGGAACGTGAGTGATTGGAGTTGTTTTTGTTTGATTGTACATGACCCGGTGATGTCACATAATTTTCCAGAGCACACTACTACAGCGATTCAGATGCATGCAACTAAAATCTAGGGCAGTCTTCCTGAAAATGTGAGACATGCTTCTTCTCTGAGGTTAAAAACAGTTCTGTTTAGCTGTGCATATAACTGAAGGATTATACAGTATTTGTAATGTAATTTGTATTGTAATAATAATAATGATAATAATGATTAGTTTTTAGCTACAGCTCCTCAGACTTTCCCTTTCGCCGCAGTTCTGAAGCCATATTTGCAGATTTAATATCGTCTTCATCACACAGACAGATAACTGACAGCTGTTTGAGAGGAATATGAAAAACCAGGTGTCCAATCTGTGCTTCTCATCGACAACAACAAACAAACAGACGGGAAGTTAATGAATAGCACAGAGGGGTTACTATGGCAACTCGGATCTGAGCAGAGAGCGAGAGGAAGGAGACTGGACTAAGGCAGTGGGACATCACGGCCGTTTGAGTTCTGCAGAGAATTAGAATATGGAACAGATTGGACTGTTTGAAGATGCGTTGGTGAAGGATTACTGTAGATCTTGCATTGGGGGCAGTCTGTATTTTGGAAAGAGCCACAGCTGCCCTTTATTTACATTCACTCGTATTAAAGATGTACTGATCGTGTCTGTCTCGCTGCCTATAGTTGTGTGTGAAAGTGTAGACACCCAGCCAGAGATGTCGTGGTTTTGGCGATAGTTTGGACACAAAACTGGACATTTTTCGCCAAGAAGAATGTACTTGAGAGAAACTACCACAAAAGTCTCCTGTCATTGATGTAACAGCAGAAAGACATGGATTTGAGAACTGGGGGATGCGAGCTTCTTGTTGATATATTTTGATAACTATTCCTTCACTTGTTGTTTTCAGTTGAACTTCCTGTCCATTCTCTGTGTATTTATTATTCGTTTGCTTGTCGTTTTTAGTTATACTTCCTGTGTAATGTATGTATTTAGGGTTAGGGTTTGTGTATTTAGACCCTGTGCTCCTGTGTATTTAGACCCTGTATGTAATTAGACCCTGTGTGTGTTTAGACCATGGATCTATAATAATAACTGGATAGGGTATTACTAGCTTATAGCTGTCCCACCCACGGGCACAGGGGGCGCTGAGGTACTGCAGACTAGAGTTTCGCTTTTCAGCCCGAGCCCGAGCAGGCCCGAGCCCGACCCGAGTACGGGCCGGGCTTGGGCCTCACTTCAGCGCTCAGCAGTCGGGCCGTTCCGGGCTCGGGCTCCTTTTTATTTTTCCTTTTTTTATTTTTTTTAATCAATATTTTTTATTATTTATGATTTTCATACATAATGATATGCATATATGTATTTATTAATAATAATGTCCGTTGATTGACAACAAGTTATTAAAAAAGTTGATATATTTATCACCGTAACCGGCGTGTCCTACAGCCGCAGCAAGCCGTGAACGTATCATCCCTGTTGTTCCTGTTGAATGCTACGGTCAACAGCGAACACACGGAACATTAACAGAAATGGATCAGGTGGACGTACAAAACACATTCAGAAGTGGCTAAACTTGCAATTGGAAGGTGAGTGCGTACAACAAGGGAAATCAGATGTGTCGGGCTTCTGTTGGGCTCGGGCCTATTATACAACCTTAATTGGTCGGGCTTATACGGGCTCGGGCTTAGTATTAGCGGGCTCGGGCCGGGTCGGGCTTGATTTTTCAGGCCCGAACGAAACTCTACTGCAGACTACATTCACGTGGGGTACCCAGAAAAAAGTCCCATAGAACTCAATGTAAACTAAACCAGCTCGACCTCAGCTGACAGAGAACCTGACAGAGACCCTACAGCTTTCATAAAGATTGGATTTTGTGGGGTTTTTAGTTTCCCTTGTCATCCTGAACTTTTTTTCTTCTTAAATCCTTCGGTTTTCTTTAAATCCACACTTTACTGCCACAAACTCTGCTCCTTGCCTTCCCGCTCTGGCTCCGCTCTTCCGCTGCTCTGATGATCAGCTCTGATTGGTCAGAGGGCGGCCGAGCCCCTCTGTGCACGTGCATGACGGCCACACACGCGTATTTGGCGCAACGCATCATGGGAGATAATCCACTGCACAGAACCGGGAGGACCAGACGAGGCCCAAATACAGGCGAGTTCTGCTAATCTCCCGGTCTCCGTGAAGACCCATGAACTACTGAGCACAAGTCATTCATTTGAATAGGGCGCCATCTTGGATCACCGGGGCTTGGTTTAGACCCTGTGCTCCTGTCCTCTTGTTGTCTGTCCATTATTGTTTTTCTCCCCGTCTTGTTCCCGCTTTTAGTTTGGATTTTTTTAAATCTGTTTTTATCCTGGATTCGGTTTTATTCAATTAAATGGCGCTTTTATTTGCAGTCCTGCATTTTATTTCCTTCTTTTGTTTTTCACCTCATGACACTTCCATACACTAGATTAGTTCCGGTTTCATTACTGAAAAAATAAAACATGCTAATTTACCCATAAATGGATTCCCAAAAGTGACTAACCATCTGTCTATCTGTATCTATCTGTGTCTATCTGTATCTGTCTGTCTCTCTGTTTCTATCTGTCTGTCTGTATCTATCTGTCTGTCTCTCTGTTTCTATCTGTATCTGTCTGTCTCTCTGTTTCTATCTGTCTTTCTGTATCTATCTGTAGCTATCTGTATCTGTCTGATCGTCTATCTGTCTTATTGTCTATTCGGTTTATCGTCTGTCTCTCTATCATGAGGGGAGTTTTTTCCAAATGGACTAGCTGACCATAACAGAGGAGCCTTCTTCAGATTGCTCTGTGGCTGACTTATAATTGGATGTTCTTAGTCCATCTTGGAGTTTCTAAGTGTTTCGTTTTTCCAAATGCTGTATGTCCAGGCTTGGAGCTGCTGGGTCATGGACTGCCACTTCCACTTTTGCTAATCGTTAGGCCTCTAAAAAAGCAGCCAACCTGCACTATTTCAGGAGTCAAGATAATTACTGAAACCGTTTCTTACGTCAGGCTGCTCTGTCCAACACTCAAACAGGCCAAACTCTTTCCCCAGCTCTGAAGTCACTTAAACTGCACATCAAGTGAAGGCTGAGATCGATACATATGAAGTGGATTATTGTGAAGGACAAGAATTAGCATATTTTAGACAGGAGGGGACCAGGCGGGGAGAGGGAGGCGGCTTAGGAGGTCCTCAAACGGCAATAAAAAACAGTCAATTATAAACTCAACTCTTATTTATCCGACCACAAATGCTACGTACAGATAGTCATCTGTAGACCAGGGTCTCCCTTTGCTCTTTTCATGTTGGTGTATTATTAAATTCACCCTAAGGCAAGGCAAGTTTATTTTGTAGAGCACAGTTTATACACAAAGCAATAAAACAAGATAAAAACAATACAAGGTATTAATCACGATAGATTAACAAGAGTAAAGATCAAATCCCTTTTTATGCAGCACAGCTAAACAGAACTGTATTTAACCATTGATTTAAACACTGTCAGAGAAGAAGCCTGTCTCACATTTTGAGGTAAACTGTTCCAGATTTTAGCTGCAAAAATCTGAAATGCTGCCTCCCCATGTTCAGTCCTGACTCTGGCCACCAGCAGGAGGCCAGTCCCTGTGCTCTTCAGAGTCCCAGCAGGAGGCCAGTCCCTGTGCTCCTCAGAGTCCCAGCAGGAGGCCAGTCCCTGTGCTTCTCAGAGCACGAGTTGGTTCATTCTGCACACACAGCGATGACAAACGCAGGATTGTGGTTCAAAGCATTGGTTGGTTGAATGCTGCATACACCACTAAACCAATATGGCGTATACGAGATCTAAACATGAGTACTTCATCAGTAGGCCACACAAAATCTTGTTCCCAATACCATCTTATCAAGTATTTATGATAAGTCTATTAATATTTAGAAAAGGCGAAGAGTCCATTTAACCAAGGATCTATGACAAAAATCATTTCACTGTCAAACCATCCACTCATTTTCTTCCGCTTTATCCGTTGCCAGGTCGCGGAGACTTTCCTCTCCACACACACTTTTCTAACTAACATTTATCTTGTCTTTCTTGTGTTTGCAGGTTACTCTTAAGCCACACCACAAGAGCAGCATCTACAATCAGGATGTGAGCTGCAATTGTATTCTTCGACTATTTTCGTCAACCTTTGGACGTTTTTCAGCAAGACAAATCAAAACTCATCACTTGGTTCACTCAAAAGGAATCTGAAAGCACCTACAGACAATGTGTTGCCAAGGAGATGACACCTAAACGAGATTCAAACTAATTCACCAATTCTTTCAAACTTAAAACTCATTTATTGGCAGGAATATGAGGTCTAAATCCTTGCTTTTGCGTTGCACTGTATGTTTTTTTTTGCTCATTTACGTGCCATTTGTGGTGGGGAATCTGCCACATTCTCTACCGTGGCACGTCTCTTGCCCAAGCCGCTGCATCTGCCAAATCAAGCAATGGTTTTCCTTTGACTCCTTGTATCACGAAGCTCCAACTGTTGATTGCAATGATCTTTTGCTCACCAGGCTTCCGTCACCCATTCCCAAAATCACACATACGTTAAGACTGCAAAGTAATCTTCTCTCAGACTTGGACACTTCAACTTTGCAAAAACTACCCAATCTGACGGATCTCGACCTGTCACAAAATCGCTTCAGCCACATCCGGACCATAAGCTCAGGTCCTCCACTGCGATATTTACTTGCATTGCACATGGAAGAAAACCATCTAAGCCACCTACCAGATAGGTCTTTCTCATTCCTGCCACTTTTGCAAGAATTGTTTTTAAGTCATAACAATCTGCATACAATTTCGCAAGGAGCATTCGCTGGCTTGGACAACCTGCTACGCTTGCATATCAACAACAACAGATTGGCTACGATAGATCCAAGATGGTTCAAAACGTTGCCAAAGTTGGAGGTGCTCATGCTGGGTGGAAATCCGGTAGTAGCATTACCAGAGCAAGCGTTTATTGCATTAAAATCTTTGCGGAGTCTTGTTCTTGGAGGTATGGGGCTGCAAAATCTGGCAGAGAAAGCACTTGATGGTTTGGATCAACTAGAAAGTCTATCCTTCTTTGATAATCAGCTCACAAAGGTCCCCACCCAAGCTTTACAAAGAGTCCCTGGTCTCAAATTCCTCGATCTCAACAAAAATCGGATCAAATTAATCCAAACTGGGGACTTCCGTGATATGGCGCATCTTAAGGAGTTAGGTTTGAATAATATGGACGACTTGGTTTCGATTGAGAAAGGTGCGTTGGAAAATCTGCCCGAATTGACCAAACTTGAAATCACAAATAACCCTCGTTTATCCTACATACATCCCCACGCCTTCCTCAAGCTCGCCAGACTCGAAAGTTTGATGCTGAGCTCAAATTCTCTTAGCGCTCTTCACCACAACGTTATGCTATCTTTGCCCAACTTGCAGGAAGTTAGCCTGCACTCCAATCCTTTACGTTGCGACTGCCTTTTCCGATGGGCTGCTGAAGAATCTCCACATCTGTACGTCGAGAAAGTCTCATCTCCAATGGATTTGCAATCGCTTCGGATAGTGCGGTTCATCCAACCACAAGCTACACGTTGCTCTGAACCTCCAGAATTGAAATATCGAAAAGTTAGAGAGGTTTCAACACTAGAGATGTCTGCCTCTTGTCTGCCGATGATCCCGTCAAACCTACTTCCTTCATACGTTAGCGTTAGAGAAAGCGGAAAATTGGTCTTGAATTGTCGGGCGCTAGGTGATCCTCAACCAGAAATCTATTGGGTAACTCCTTTGGGCATTAAATTGGGAACAAATAAACCAAATTGGTGCCACAATATGACCAGATCTAATCATAACTTTACGTTGCTTAAGGATCTTGAACGCCAGAATAGGTCGTTGTGTAATCGCAACAAGCACTACAAGCTACTTGCTGAAGGTAGTTTGGAAATAAACAAGGTGACGTCGCATGAAGCTGGGCTGTACACATGCATTGCTGAAAATGTACTAGGTGCAGATACAAGAAGCGTAACCGTTGCCGTACATGCTCGAGAAAGCCGCCGTAAAAAGGCTAATTTTAAGTTTTTCCGAGTCGAGGTTGCCAAATTGGAGATAAGGGAAGTTGGTGAACGCTATGCTATCCTTTCCTGGCAAAATATTCGCAACTTACCTTCCACCCGCCTCTCGTGGCAAGCTATTTACACCAAGTTTTAATCTGACACATTTGCAACCGGAGACGTTTTATAGGGTTTGTCTTCACCTCGCTGTTGTTGAAGATGGGAAGCACAGCAGCAAAAGGGTACGGAATCCCAAGAAACCTCAATGTGTCACGTTTAGGACCAAGGAAGTCAAAGAACCGGAGACAAGTCTGCAGCTAAGACCAGAGTTGACGTCCACGGCGGTAACGCTTCTGCTGCTAGCGCTGATCCTGCTCGCTCTGGCAGGACAGAGCCTGGAGTCAGATGGTTCAAAGGGAGATCACGTGATGCTGCTGCAGGAAGTGAAAGGTGGGATTCAGGTCAAAGATGAGAAAGGAGGAGAGGAAATTGAGAAAGTGCCATTGTGATGGGTTAAACAGCAAAACATGACTCTAGTAAGTAGAATTTGGTCTGTCATATTTAACGGATACAGTACTTGCTGGACTATTAAATCCACATTACTTAGACAATAAACGTGTGCCCCATTTCTTGTGCCCCATTTCCCAAAACTTGTCAAAAGAAAGTTTAGAAACTCTGCTCTAACAATATCCCTAATCACATAAAAACAAGTCCTGTGTATTTGTGCACTTCCTTGTGTTAGTTCTCTTTGCGTTCCCTTCCTGTACCCCAGGGGGCGCCATAACGGGCTGGAGGGTTAAAAAAAACATGAAAAAGTAGTCCAGAAAGTACTGTATTTGATTTAGTTGCCAAGTTGGGTCTAGCAAGGCTCAAAACAATCGGATTGGATGAACACTTACACCACTAAAATGTTACTAATTTTTCATGAAATTGTGATGCAAGTACAGACATACAATAAAATCATAAAAGGCCACGCAAAATCCTGTACATATTTTATTCAGTTTGGCTGAAAATTGTGTTGATAATTAGGGTTGAAGGAGAAGAGATCCGTCCAAGGATCCTTGAAAACATGTTTCTGTATATTGCTGTCAATGACATGTGTGTGATACGATTGGATGAGCTGTAAACTGGACAAACCTGTTTGAACACACACTGACAATGATATAAAAAATGAGGAGTTAGAAATCCATGATCACGTTTGTATTGACCAAATTCTTTTGTATAAAGCCATGTAATGTTGTTGCCCAGATGATTATGATTGTGTTACAGAGTTACAGACACAACTTTACACACACACACACACACACGCACAGATAGACACACACACACACACAGATAGACACACACACACTAAGAAAGACAGACACAAACACACACACACACACGAAGATAGACAGACACATGCATAGCCACACACAGACAGACATACAAACACACACACGCACATCTACAACACTGTATGAAAACATGAAGAAAGATTGTAAATCCAGGCCGTTGTGTGTGGATATATAGATTTGTATTTATTTTCTATACCATTTAAAGTAAATATATATTGCCAATTTGCCATTGTTGTGTGTCAAGTGTTAATTGTACAGAATTAAGCCGAAAATGGACAATCGCAAACGCCGAATTAAAGAATGAATCAAAAGACATTTATCTGACGGTGGTTGGGGCTCCATCTTGTCCCCTCCTTTACAGACGTCATTGTTCCAGACGTTGGACGATAATGGACAGATTTGCTGCTTCCTTTTGCTTTGTCGGTTGGTAAATGGTGTGAACTTTGCTTTGCTTCCAGTCAGTGACACAGGGGTCGTTTTACAGCCTGACAGTACTGTGGAAAATCTCAATAACTTCATCAGACAAGGCCTAAAATGTTCCAACGTATGACATGGATTTCCAGATTTCCTGCAGCTACCAAAACTCCCAGAGCAGTGTTTTTGACGGCAGCTATTCAAATCAACAAAATTCTGAAAAAACCCCAGAAGACAGTTTTAGATTCCCACTAGTATTAAGATGAAGAAAGTTGTGTTTTTTTATCTTTAAAATCTGCTAGAACTGGTCATTTTAACTTTAAATAGAGCAAAAAGTTAGTTGAATGGCAAAATGCTAACTGCTAGCTGCTAACTGCTACAGTATGTTGCTATGGTAACTAGCGCTTGATTCAGATAGTCCTGAACCAGTCCAGGACCAGCACCTTGAGAAAAGGAATTTTACGTTAAAATCATTGGAGCCGTCAAAAGGACTGCTCTGAGAGTTAAAGGATGAACTACTCACATCTAAAAAAAAAAAAAAAGATAAAAAAGATCATTCAATACATATGGTCCAGAGAGAAACCATAGAGAGACAAGAGAGAGACCAGAGAGAGACAAGAGAGAGACCAGAGAGAGACAAGAGAGAGACCAGAGAGAGACACGAGAGAGACCAGAGAGAGAGACAGACTAGAGAGACCGAAAAGAGACCAAAGAAAAACCAGAGAGAGAAAAGAGAGACCGTAGAGAGACTGGAGAGAGACCAGACAGAGACCAGATGCGTATACATTTCCAAAACTAAAAGCTGTCAAATTGACTGCTCTGGGAGTTCTAATGTTAGACATGTCCAACATCTTATTCACTCTTTTTTAATATGAATATAAATTTTTTTTATCTAACATTCTTTGTGGGAATATAAGTTTTATGTCAAACTATTGCAGATTTAAAACCATGTTGCCTGTTTTTTGCCACCTGGTTCTGGAGAGGGCTTTGAAACGGACCATGTCATGTTCTCAGTCATCTCCTCGTAAGAAAGCACACTTTGAACTGAGCGTACGTCTTTCTGTTATGTCAAAGATTGGATCCATGTTTCTGCAGATATCTGTATAATGTATTTCTTTTCTTTTGCTGCTCTGACTTTTGCACAGTACTGTTCACAACACATCCCTGCTGCTTCATGTCAAAGTGATTGTGCTCGAATCTATTTTGAAACATTATCTAATAAAATGAATCGTCAAAGAGCTCTTGTTCTTTCTTTGTCTGTCGCACGTTGAAAACAATAGTGAAATAATAACCTTAAAGCTGGCAGTATTGTGACATGTGCCCCCTGGTGGACAAGACCTGACATTAATGACTTCACTTGAGCTAATTCAATACATAAACTTGAATATAACCTGTAGCTCAGGAGCTACCAGCAGCTCACTTCCCCCAAGTAGCTCCTTAAAAGATTTAGAGAATACATCAAGAATACTGATGATAATAATAATGCATTGGTTTTATACAGCACTTCTTTTTAGACTCAAACCTGCTTCACATGTCATTATTCTTTCACCCCATACACAGTGGTGATAAACTACTACTGTAGCCACAGCTGCCCTGGGGCACACTGACAGAAGAGAGGCAACCAGCATGTGCCATCGGCCCCTCCCACCACCACCAACCATTCACACACACACCAGACTCATTCTAGGCGAGATAAAGTGTCTTGCTTAAGGACACAACAAGAGTTGCCACCTGTTGTTCCCAGAGGTCTCCATATAATTTCCTTTGAGAAAACTAAACTTTCAGTGAAGTTTCCCACACATGTAAACTGTTGTCATGACAGCAGTTGTCATGACGACCGGAATGTCATACTATGTCATCTCCATATTCCGGAAGTCCCCAGTCAAAGCTTGTGTGGGGAACTCAGAATGACGGATAAACAATCAACCCGGTTATCCAAGAGTCGTGTTTGGAGACAGAAAGACAGAGACAGAGAGAGACACTATCTATACATATTCTCATACACACTAGTGAAGAGTAGTAAAGAATAGTAAGAAATGGCCAAAAACTCTAGAAAAAGGAGGAATCAAAAAACATCTGACTTTTACGTCAGAACACAGAACATTTTTAAGCCGATCGAGGCAAATGTCCAAAGTTCTGACAAGATGGAGGTTCATCAAAATAAGTCGGAGTCAAGCTTTGACGCAGGCTCAAAGACACAACCTCAAGAAACCCAACCTCCAGTCGCCCCAGCCCCAACCTCACTGCGCCCAATCACAGAGGATCACAGCGTGGACGCCAACAAAGAGGGATGGGAAGTTGTGAAACGAAAACGCAACAAACAAAAGCAAGAAAAAGTGGAAGAGGCCCCGACACCTCATCAGGGACGTGCTTCCAACTCAAGACTCTCCAAATCACAGAGATCTGGGCCTCGTTGCACTGCTGAGAATGTGGAATTTACTCAAAGGAGATCCCAAAGAAAATCTCAGAAACATTTAAGACCAGAAGCTGAAGTGAGCAACCCCCGAGTGGAGAGATCTGTGGAGCAAAGCAGGTCCCGGCAAACCCCAGGACACGATGGTGAAAACAGAAAGCAGCAAGACAGACCTAGTGTCGAGAAAGTAAAAGGGTCTGAACAAACAAATCAGGCTCAAACTGATTCCAAATCTGTTGCTGCGGAGGTGAAATGGTACGAGCCAAAGCCAGAGATTGTGGTCTATCCCTCTCAGCCTCCAAAAGAGCAGAGGAGACCAAGGCGCCTTCCGAAATGTGTAGTTGAACGTACAGCCAATATGGAAGATTCTGATGATACTCAAGAAACGTTGAATGTAGAAGCAGAAATTCAGGCTCCAGCTGAGGAAGAGAAGGGGATTGTGGAGCAAGCCGAGATCCAAAGTCAGAAGAAGAGAAGGCGAAATGGGCTGAGAAAGAAATCTGCTAAAGAACCAGTGATTTTCTCTTCCAATATTAGACCATTGACATTGTCTGAGGAGTCGTATGATGGTCCTTTGGAGTTTGGAACAAGCTGGACCCCAGAAGAAGAGAAGGAAAAGTCTCTGGAGGTTCAGATCCAAACGGAAAACCCTGATGCCGAAGAGAGTATTCAAGAACCTCAGCCACCTGGGATCGTTTTGTTCAGAAAGACGGGTAATTTAACCAAGTCTGGAGATAAACTGTGGTTTGGCATGCCTGATGAAGAGGAGGACGATGAGATTTACATGTGGCAGCTGACGTAAACGCAGAAATTACAACTCCCACCCTCCCAATCCCCTCTCCCCTTCCACCAAACATAGAACCAAGAACATGACCAACTCCCTTCATATTTAGGACACAATCGGACGACTTTCCACAAGAATTGATTCTAAACCCAACTCCCCAAGCCTAAAATATAAAACAATCCCCCAGGTCTAAACAAAAAGTAGTAGAGATTTGGTCTGTACTACTTTACTTTAATACACCACGAATGCATAACTAACTCCTAATCACCAGTAGGGGGCAGTCTTTGTCGATGATGGATGGTAAAAAAATACTATCTGGCATCAACCCTGACAGCCCCAGACAAGAACGTGACAAATTCCCATCATATTTAGGACACAATCACATGGTTTTCCCACCAGAATTGTCTGATTATCTAATTCTAAACCAATGGTCCCATTATCAACCCAACTCCCAAAGCCTAAAATATAAGAAAATCCCTCAGATCTAAACACCACACAAACATAACTAACTCCAGATCAGTAGGAGGTAGTCTTTGTTGATGATGGATGGTAAATAAAGTACTATCTGGCATCAACCCTGACAGCCTTTCCTGAGTGGAGTTTGCATGTTCTCCCTGTGTCTGTGTAGGTTTCCTCCGGGTGCTCCGGTTTCCCCTACCACTAAATACATGCACAATAGGTCGAAATCCTCCAGCTCTGGTCCTGACCAAGCCGAGCATCAACATCTGGAGATGGTCCCAGACGCTGTCCTACGGCGACCACTGCTCCAGAGAGATGCTCAGATAGACGCAGAGGATGAATTGTCCTACAGGGATAAATAATGGGCTCATTTAATCCTAAATCCAAGTCTAAAAACAGCCAAAAACCCAATCCTAAAATATAAAACATTCTAAACAAAGACAGGTCCAAACAAAAAGTATCGAAGACCAAGAGACAGAAATATATATAAATAACTCCTTATCTCCAGTAGGGGGCAGTCATCGGGCGGTGTACAGTATAAAGTATTATCCCAAAGCAGCAAAAAAATAAAAATATTACACTAACTGTTTGTTTAGATTGATTTGATGCATGTCTGATAAAAGTATTTCTTAACAACAATAGATGAGCTTTTACTAGCTACAGTTTTGTTCGATGCTAATGTGATATGTGATTCGGGCATAAAATTGGGAACATCCATCCATCCATCCATTTTCTTCCGCTTTATCCGTTGCCGGGTCGCGGGGGCAGCAGTCTAAGCAGAGACGCCCAGACTTCCCTATCCACACACACTTCCTCCAGCTCGTCCGGGGGGACCCCAAGGCGTTCCCAGGCCAGCTGAGAGACATAGTCCCTCCAGCGTGTCCTAGGTCTTCCGCGGGGCCTCCTCCCGGTGGGACGTGCCCGGAACACCTCCCCAGGGAGGCGTCCAGGAGGCATCCGGAACAGATGCCCGAGCCACCTCAACTGGTTCCTCTCGACGTGGAGAAGCAGCGGCTCTACTCCGAGCTCCTCCCGTGTGACTGAGCTCCTCACCCTATCTCTAAGGGAGCGCCCAGCCACTCTGCGGAGGAAGCTCATTTCGACCGCTTGTATCCGCGATCTTGTTCTTTCGGTCATTACCCAAAGCTCATGACCATAGGTGAGGGAGGGAACGAAGATTGACCGGTAAATCGAGAGCTTTGCCTTTCGGCTCAGCTCCCTCTTTACCACAACGGTCCGATACAGCGACCGCATCACTGCGCACGCTGCACCGATCCGCCTGTCAATCTCACGCTCCATTCTTCCCTCACTCGTGAACAAGACCCCGAGATACTTGAACTCCTCCACTTGAGGAAGGACCTCTCCACCCACCTGCAGAGGGCAAGGCACCTTTTTCCGGTCGAGCACCATGACCTCGGATTTGGAGGTGCTGATTCTCATCCCAGCCGCTTCACACTTGGCTGCAAACCGCCCCAGTGCATGCTGCAGGTCCTGGTTTGTTGGAGACAACAGGACAACACCGTCCGCAAACAGCAGAGATGAAATCCTGTGGTCTCCGAACCGGACCCCCTCCGACCCCTGGCTGCGCCTTGATATTCTGTCCATACATACAGTGAACAGAACCGGTGACAAAGGGCAGCCCCTTCGGAGGCCAACATTCACCGGGAACAGGTCTGACTTACTGCCGGCAATGCGAACACAGCTCTGGCTCCGGTCATACAGGGATCGGATGGCCCTCAGCAGAGGACCCCCGACCCCGTACTCCCGGAGAACCCTCCAAAGGACACCCCGGGGAACACAGTCGAACGCCTTCTCCAGATCCACAAAGCACATGTGGACAGGTTGGGCGAACTCCCATGAACCCTCGAGTATCCGATGGAGAGTATAGAGCTGGTCCAGTGTTCCGCGACCGGGACGAAAACCACACTGCCCCTCCTGGATCCGAGATTCGACCATCGGCCATAGCCTCCTCTCCAGTACCTTGGAGTAGACCTTACCGGGGAGGCTGAGGAGTGTGATCCCACAATAATTGGAACACACCCTCCGGTCCCCCTTCTTGTAGAGATGGACCACCACCCCGGTCTGCCACTCCATTGGCACTGCCCCTGATCGCCACGCGATGTTGCAGAGACGTGTCAGCCAAGACAGTCCTACAACATCCAGAGACTTTAGATAATCAGGGCGGATCTCATCCACACCCGGAGCCTTGCCACCATGGAGGCTACCAACCACCTTGGTGACCTCAGCCAGGGAGATGGATGTATCCGCCCCAACATCCTCAGCCTCTGCCTCTGTAACAGAGGACGTGACGGGGGGATTGAGGAGAACCTCAAAGTATTCCTTCCACCGCCCGACAATATCCCCAGTCGAGGTCAGCAGCTCTCCACCCGCACCGTACATGGTGTTGGCAAAGAACTGCTTCCCCCTCCCGAGGCGCCGAATGGTTTGCCAGAATCTCTTCGAGGCCAACCGATAGTCATGCTCCATGGACTCTCCGAACTCCTCCCAGTCCCGGGTTTTTGCCTCTGCAACAGCCCGGGCCGCGGCACGCTTGGCCTACCGGTACTGGACAGCTGCCTCAGGAGTCCCCCGAACCATCATGGCTCGATAGGACTCCTTCTTCAGCCTGACAGCATCCCTTACTGCCGGTGTCCACCACCGGGTTCGGGGGTTGCCGCCGGGACCACTACCAGAGACCCTGCGACCACAGCTACGAGCCGCCGCATCGGCGATTGAGGCAGAGAACATGGTCCACTCGGACTCCATGTCCCCCTCCTCCGCCGGGACCTGGAAGAAACTCTCCCGGAGGTGTGAGTTGAAAGTCCGTCTGACAGGGGGCTCAGCGAGACGTTCCCAGCAGACCCTGACTATACGCTTGGGTCTGCCAGGTCTGACCGGCTTCTTCCCCTGCCAGCGGATCCAACTCACGACCAGGTGATGATCGGTTGACAGCTCCGCCCCTCTCTTTACCCGAGTGTCCGAGACACGCGGTCGAAGGTCAGATGATACGACAACAAAGTCGATCATCGACCTCCGGCCTAGGGTGTCCTGGTGCCACGTGCACTGGTGGACTCCAGGGTGGGGCCCCGGCTGCGCCATGCCAGGCGACGTCACAGATTTCATGTTTGTGCTGTCCATGGTGTCTTCTGGACTGCTCTTTGTCTGACTCGTCACCTGAGACCTGTCTGCCATGGGAGGCCCTACCAGGGGCATGAAGCCCCAGACAGCATAGCTCCCAGGATCATCCGAGTACTCAAATTCTTCCATCCATCCATCCATCCATCCATCCATCCATCCATCCATCCATCCATTTTCTACCCTTTAATCCATTTCTGGGTCAGGGTCATAGCACCAGCCCCTCACTGATCCTCTGCAGGTGGTGAGTCCACAGGAGGACGGCTGCTCTTTGAGTGTGAGCATAGCCTTGATCTTTCAGTGGGGGCTTTTTGGGCAAAGTGGGGTTAAGTGTCTTGCCCAAGGACACAACGACAGCAGTCATCAGTGGGAGTCGATGGAGAAGGTGCAGAGGTGGGAATTGAACCCACGACCTTCTGGCCTTAAGGCCAATGCTCTACCAACTGAGCTACTGTCGCCCCAAATTCTTAAGCTTCTTAAATGTATTGCTTGCTTGCAATTACACATGCGTATGTAACCCAGGTCTCGTCCTCTAATCCTCACTGACAGCTCCCAGACAGTTCATTGGCTCCACCACTGATGGCGCTGTAGTTAAAATATGGCTGCCAGGCTCATGCACTGTCTGGCTACTTCCTGTTAGCCCTTCCCTGTGTGGCAGCCTAACTGAAAGCGTCTGTTGACTAACAGAAAACTGATTCCAGCATTCGGCGGTCCGATTTTTTTTCCACCCTGAACCAGAACTGAATTAAATTCCTCTTTTGAGGTGACGAGCTGATCCCAGAAGCCTGCGAATGGTAGGACCTTTATTTTTTCCCCCAATACGTGGACACTTTGAGTTTGGACATCTTTCCCCCCTGGAATGAAGGATTATTGTTTTTTTCTAAAAGGAATCTAAATTGTTTTCTACAAAACTTTCTAAACGTAACTGAACTTTCCTCTCAACCGAGAGTTTTGAAGTGAGAACTATTAAAAGGTTTTTTTTCCCATGTGTGGGTTTTCCCTTTAAATCTTATTTTGAGAATCTTTTTTTCACACTTTTCAATTTTGAATACTTGGATATTGTTTTATTTTCCTTTGCACACTTTGAATATTGAACTTTGTTTTTGAATACTTAAATATTATTAATATCTCGGTTGTTATAGTTATCGATTGCTTATTGTTTTCCACTTCTATTTTCTGCACACAAAAAAGACAAACATTTATAAATACAATATTTTTTATTCCGTTACTCCTTCTCCCTGGTCCTCATTCACACAAGCTCCTCTCACGTATTTAGTTTCTTTCTGTCAGTCAGTCTTACAGTTTTCCTTGCATCCCTTAGCCCTAACCTAATTGTTTGTTATTTATTTACTTTAAATTAGTGTTACACGTATCACGAAGTTGTGGTCAGCCGAGCAGTGTGTCTGAATATGCCTTTTGCATGTGTTGTTTTAAGTTTTCTTACCAATCAAATCGTGAAACCTTTAATGGATACTTTAGGATTCTTCGTGAAGAGATTAATAAAGAGCCTCGCAAAGACGCAGGAAAAGTGGCTCGCTAACATTCCACTAGCTAACGCTTTTACCTCGAAGGATTATTTATTTACCCAGCCATGCTGTCACAATGCGCAGTTAATTGTCAGGTATGAGTTGGCGTTTTAAATAAACATTATGAATGTTGGACCTGAAAAGAACACAGCACACAGACGCATTGTTTTGTTGCGGATGACAAGTTCATCCTTACTTACACGGCTCTTTTAATGTAGGATTTGTCCTTCAGGACCTTAACTCTGAGTTCCTTAACCCACAGTTACAGTGCAAAAGCTTGACTGTAACACTAGCTGTGGATTAGATCTAAAGTGAAGAAAATGACAATCTAGGATCTTGTCTTTAATTCAAACAGAAGACATGTTTTATTGTCGAAGGTAGAGGCAGCATAAACAAAGACATTACAGAATGTAAGTAACATACTTACATTCAGAGCAAGATGGCGCCGTGTCATGGCGCCGCAGTGAGAGCTCTAGTGTGCACAATCTGGGTTTTGTTGCTGTTTGTCTTTGAGTCACTTGCCACTGTGAAGTATGACCGAGAGGCGCTTCTTAACATTCGGGACCTTGCGTGTGACGAGTCACTCATACTACCCGAACTGAGGTGCACAAATTTCCTTGAGTGTCCCACTCGAGAGGCCCGTGGAGCACGGCAGGTGGGCCGCGGCGGTGACCGCCAACAGAGCGAGGGGACCGGGCGTCTGCGGCGTTCTCTCCGCGGTGTGGAGCTGGGCACCTCGAGTCGGCGAAGGAGGCGCAGACACCGGGGAAGGCGAGGCGGTCTGGTCGTTCGTAGCCGCTCCTCCAGGACCGCTCTGCCCTCCATCTACCTGGCCAACGTCCAGTCTCTGCCCAACAAGACGGACAAGCTCCTGTGTCGGGTCCAGAGCCAGCACGAGGCCCGGGACTGCGCTGTGTTCTGCCCCAGCGAGACGTGGCTCCACTCGAACGTCCCGGACTCTGCTGTTCAGCCCCCGGGATTCACCGCTCACCGCGCGGACAGAGTGAAGGAGACCACGGGCAAGGCCAGAGGCGGAGGTGTGTGCTTTTTAATTAATCAGCGCTGGTGCACGGACACTCGCATTGTGAACCAAACATGTACTGCCAATCTGGAATGCCTGGTCTAGAGCTGCTGCCTTTTTTATCTTCCCCGTGAGTTTTCAGTGATATTTTTATGTGCTGTTTACATTCACCCACGTGCGGATTACAAAGTAGCCCTACAGGATCTGAGCGAGATCCTTCACAAACATGAGTCTGCTCATCCTAACACAGTCATCATTGTTGCTGGGGATTTCAATAAATGTAATTTAAAGACTGTACTCCCGAACTTTTACCAACTTGTGACTCAAGCTTCAAGAGGAGCACATGTTCTGGATCACTGTTACAGTAACGTGAAGGGAGCTTACAGGTCCAGTCTCAGACCTCCTTTTGGAAAGTCTGACCACTCCTCTGTTCTCCTTCTTCCTTCGTATACTCAGAGGAGCAGGGAACATAAACCAACTGTAGGATAGGGAAAATGAATGTGGAGCGGCTAGTCTCCGTTCCGGTCCGTGTTGGTATTAACCGTCACCAACCTGCTCGGAGTCTCACCGTTCCTTAAAGATGGATCAGGATTTATATTTAAGGGCACCAGTAGAACTTGAATACCAGATCCAGTACTAATCTGCCTCTATCAGTCCCACTATCTGATAGATCTTGAGTTCGAAATCAGCCAGGGATATCAAAAGATTTATAAAAAAGGACACTTGACGATGACTAAGTTTATCGTGGGTTTATTGACTACATATGAAATAGGAAAAATAAACGAGGAGGTGTTTGGTCACATTAAACAGAGATGTTAAACATATCACGTGAATTACACATTAACGTGGCAATTAGAACAGTCTTGCTTTGACGAAGTAGTAGTCCGTATTTGAAGAAAAGGGGGGAAAGGGGGGTCCACACGTGTTCCTTTGTTCGAACAGGAGAGACGAAGGCCAGCCAGCAGATCGGAGCAAAACTTGAAATCCACACACACACACACGCCTGTCTAGAATGGCGCCCGTGTGTTCGCAGAAGTCCAGTCCAGAAGCCGGAAAGTGGCTTGTTGATGAGAGTTTGTCGTCTCCGACAGCGGGTGTCAGCAGCTGTCCTTGTGGAGGTATAGGCCCAGAGTTGGTACCGGCCGAGAGGTCGCGTTGGAGACGTGTACCCGTAGTTGTTAGATTCATTAAGCAAAGCCAAGAGGTCGTTTTGCTGCTTGCGTGTGCTTTTGTTCCAGTTCAGAGGGGGCGCGTCTATGACGTCATCTTTGTCGTGACCTGGACATCTTTCGTGACAGACATGGTTATAACGACATATTCATCACTGACACCGACGGTTATAACACATATGCAGACACACAGCGCATTTATATTACAGACAATGGTACACACGTGTAGAGCACAATAAATGTTATCAGAACAATGATTTCACGGAGTGATGATTTTGACTGTCCATCTCGGGTGTGCTAGCGTCCCGTGTCCACTGGGGGGCGTCTGAACGCCGTTGGTGGATCGCCAGCCTGCCTGGGAGGAATGTCTCAGGCCTCACCGGAGATTATACAGACGTGAATGGTCTCTTTGATCTCGCCGGAGCGGGAGGCAAATGTTTGTTTCTGGGACCGATCATTGTCCCAGGTTTGAAGGTTGGTATCTTTGTGATTCATGATAGTACTTTGTCCGACCTCTGCTGCCTCAGATGTCTCGCTTTGGGGTGGACATTCCTAAGTCGCGTGTTTTTCTTATCTCACGCTGGTTAGTCTCTGCCGGGGTCATCCTCTGCTGAGTTATGTCCCCTTTGTCATCTTACACAACCTCTCGCACTGTGCAGTGTTGGTCTGAGGAGGCTAGCATGAAGCTACAAGGTTGTTTTGATGCTACGGACTGGTCTGTGTTTCAGTCAGAGGACGTCAAAGAATTCTGTGACGCTGTGTCTGGATGCATACGCTTCTGTATTGACTGCTGTGTCCCACAGAAATTCATTAAAGAACATTTTAGTCAAAACCCTTGGATGAACGCGGAAGTGAAACTGAAACTTCATGAGCGTGCGTTGGCGTTTCAATCAAATGATACAGTTGCTTATAAGCTATCCTGTTACTCATTGAAACGTTCTATTAAATCTGCAAAGCGCAGTTACGGGGACAGGTTAAAGAGTTATTGTGAGGAAGGTGACCCTCGGCGCATGTGGAACGGTATTAAAGCCATCACATCGTGGAAACCTAGCGCTGGGAAAATTGCATCTGTCGGCCAAGCTCTGCCAAACGAGCTGAACACGTTCTACTGTCGCTTTGAATCCGCTGATGCCTGTCCTACTGTATTCCCTGAGTGTTTCAATCAAGGTACCTTCACCGTGACTCAGGAGGAAGTCAAGCGTGTCTTGTCCAGGACCATAGTCCGGAAAGCCCCAGGCCCGGACAGCATCCCTCCTCGTGTCCTGAAACTGTGCTCTGAGCAACTTGCCCCTGTGCTAACAGACATTTTTAACCTGTCGCTAAGGAACTGTACCGTGCCGAACTGCTTTAAAGAGTCGACCATCATTCCAGTTCCTAAGAAAACTCCTGTGACATGCCTGAATGACTATCGTCCTGTGGCCCTCACGTCTGTTCTTATGAAAACTTTTGAGCGGCTTGTGCTGGACTTCATTAAGAGCCAGATCCCTGTGAGTGTTGACCCGCTCCAGTTTGCTTACAGACAGAACAGGAGTGTGGAGGATGCCATCTCCTTTGCTCTGAACTCTGTCTACAGTCACTTGGACACTAGTAAATCTGTCGCGAGAATGCTTTTCATCGATTATAGCTCTGCTTTGTCCTAGGTAAACTGATTGAAAAGCTCATGTCTCTCGGTTTAAGTGTTGCCATGTGTAAATGGATTTTTAGCTTTTTAACTGACAGAGTGAGAGTGAAAATCAATGACTGTTTTTCTGATGTTGTTTCTGTGAGCACTGGTTCTCCTCAGGGATGTATTTTGAGTCCTTTGCTTTTTACTTTGTACACTCACGATTGTGTGTCCTCCTCTGACTCAAACTTGATCATCAAATATGCTGATGACACCACCATCATCGGTCTCATCAGTAACAATGATGAATCCTCTTATAGAGCAGAGATACAAAATGTGGTTCAGTGGAGTAAAACTAACAACCTCCAGTTGAACGCATCGAAAACATGTGAACTGGTTTACGACTTCAGTCGCAATAGTTCTCATTTGCCTGTCGTAATCGACAACTCCCAGGTGCAGATCGTAGAGGAGTGCAAGTTTCTGGGTTTAACTCTGTCTAACGACCTGAAATGGGTTAAAAACACTGACCGAGTCGTTAAGAAAGCTCGTCAGCGTCTCTACTTTCTGCGTAAACTTAGAGAATTTACCACGAACTCTAAGATTCTGCTTAACTTTTATCGCTGCACCATTGAGAGTTTACTTGTTGGTTCTGTGTCTGTGTGGTTTGGAAACATCACAGATAAAGAAAAGAGAGCTTTAAACAAGGTGCTCCGCTCTGCAAAGAGGACTGTGGGCTGTGAGCTTCCTGTTCTGGAGGTTCTTTATAAATCCAGACTTTTAAACAAAGCTCTTAGGATTGTGAATGACTCTTCTGGCCACCCCGGGAAAGCCATGTTCCAGCTTCTTCCCTCTGGCAGAAGATATCGCTCTCTGAGATGCAGGACATCTCGTTACGCTAACAGTTTTTATCCACAAGCTGTTATCAGTGTGAACAGAGCACTTTAATGATTTGCACTTGTTTTGAAACTGTTTTAGTCAATCAATTTCACAGTGACATTTGTTTACTGTTTTATTTGTTTTATTCCTGTCTTTTAATGTTGTTTTATGTCTGTATTTGTCTGTGCACACTGGAGACTTTTTGCTAATGTATTCCAATGTGGTGTTTTTACTGCAAATGGCAAATAAACTGAATCTGAATCTGATACAGCGGAGGAATGGAGACTTATTAGCATTATTAGCATATTAGCATTTGCCGCGGGGCCAGTAGCTTCAACCTTGATATTACCAAAACATGTAGTGGAAAAATTCTGCCTTGTGCATATTGTTAGAATGATGAGTTAGAAAGTTAACCACAGTAGCTTGAAAAGTCATGAAATATCCAAAAGAGCATAGAAATACCCGGAAGAGTCTCATTTTCTCCACTGGCCTGACCACCACTTTGTTAACCGGAAGTTTATGCGTCACGTGACTGCAAGCCAAGACTAGGAGCTGCAGATGGTATGATCCTGAAGTGATACTTTAAAAATCATAACATCGCTCAAAACCATGAGCCATAGTCATCACAATTATGAGAATCAGACTTAGGCGTATATCGTACATTAGTTTCACATTTTAAGTTTAATTACAAAAATGAATTAAAAACAATTCATAACCAATCTACAAAATGATTGTAGATTGTCTTCCTGATTGCTAGTTCTGTGAACAAGTTTTGAGGGCCACTCCATCAGCCATTGTATTTTCAATTATGAATAATTCCGTGTGTGGCTCTCATGCACGTGCACATAGGGGCTCGGCCGCGTTTTGACCAATCAGCTAGATCGACCAATCAGGTAGAGGGGAGCCAGAGCAGGAAGGAGACGAGCAGAGTTTGTGGTAGTAAAGTGTAGATTTAAAGAAAACCGAAGGATTTAAGAAGACAAAAAGTTCAGGATGACAAGGAACACTAAAATCCCCACAAATCCGATCTTTATGAAAGCTGTAGGTTCTCTGTCAGCTGAGGTCGAGCTGTTTTAGTTTACATTGAGATCTATAGGGAAAATGTCTGGGTAGCCCGCATGAATTTAGTCTGCAGTACCACGGGCGCCCCTTGTGCCCATTGGTGGGACAGCTATAAGCTAGTAATACCCTATCCAGTTATTATTATAGATCCATGATCATAACCCAAGGCAAACTATCATGACGTGCCAACTATGTAAGGGATAACGTATATGACGCAGGTCATTATCGGAAAATAAGTACCGTCAGGGCGAAGCGGACCCCGACGCGCTGTGGATGGGTCTGCTTCCGCCCTGAAGGCTTATTATACGGCTTTGTACCAACAGAACACACAAAATAAACTTCAGTCCACTTTTAGGAATGCCGAAAGGTTCTCTGGAACTGCATGAAAACTGAACAAAGAATTCTGAACATCAGCGGTGAGTGACCCATACATAAACCCAACCTAAATCCATTATTCGATCCTCT
Organism: Knipowitschia caucasica; assembly: GCA_964034765.1. Taxonomy (NCBI): domain Eukaryota; kingdom Metazoa; phylum Chordata; class Actinopteri; order Gobiiformes; family Gobiidae; genus Knipowitschia; species Knipowitschia caucasica. Next base: position 21,971,779 of record OZ035830.1, read on the forward strand.
GCAAATGTGTCCTAAAATGTGCCGGTATCTACTTCCGGGTTTTTCGGGATCGCCTTTTCTCTTATATTAGTATTTTTGTCATGAAAACGGAAACAGAAAATTCTGAAAACTTCCGTGCACTTGTATTAATAATGTATATGTATAAAGTACTCTCCTGTCACGGTGTGGATTTTGTTATTTTGGACTTTAGTTTTATTTTGATATCTGTTCTCTGTGCTTTGGTTTTAGTTTGACTTTGACGTCCTGTTTCCCCTGTCTTGATTGTCTGCCCCGCCCTAATGTGTTTCACCTGTGTCTGTCTATAATTACCCTGTGCTCCTCTCCTCTTGTTGCTGGTCCATTGTATTGTCAACTTCTGTTCCATCCTGTTCCTGATTTTGTGTTCCTGGTTCTGTATTTTGGATTTTGAGTTTTGTTTTCACCTGGACATTTATTTTTTTGCATTCCTGCATTTTGGGTCCTTTATCATTTCATCACGTGACACTCTCAGATTAACATTTAATTGCGTTGATTGATTGGGATTTGCGTTTATTGAGCGTGAAAAGCTCTAGAGTGACCGAAACTACTTCCGAGTTTTTCACGATCGCTTTTTGACTCAGAGAAATAGTATTTTTGTCATGAAGACAAGACCAGAAAATTCTGACAATCTCCGTGCACGTGTGTGAAGAATGTATAAAGTATTCTCCGATTAACATCTAAGTGTGTTTATTGAGCGTAGCTAGCTCCGGAGTGGCCGGAACTACATGTAGAGTTATCCACACATCTGAAATACAAGCAGAGAGTGCGTTACCAAGGGCAGCGGCCATTATTGTTTTGAGAGGTCCGTTATAAAAAATGACCGGTAGAACGTTTTAAAATTACATTCAAATCAATGGAGCGTTCTACTGCTTCTGTGAGGAGCCGTGTGATAAGTAAGGGATAATGTATAGCATACAGGTCATTATCGGAAAATAAGTACCGACAGGGCGAAAAAATCGACGCCCACAGGAGATAGATTCTGCTCATCCTTTCCTTGGGAAGTTCGTGCGACAACCAATCAGAGAGCAGCAAAGTGGTCACGGGGACATTAGCAGACTGAGCGAGCAGACTGAAAATACTCATAAACAGCCAAAACAGGACCCACACCAGACTTCACCAGAACTCAAACCAGGGTTGACAATGGGGGACTCTGTGCTTGTGAAAATATGCGTTGTCATGCTCCCGTGACCTTATGCAACTGCTTCGAGTGTGTTCGCCGATGCGGAAATTCCGTTTAATAATATGAAAACACGTATGGCGCACCTACGTGAACACATACTACTGTTATATAAAGCCTGTGGAATGTCTGTGAGCAAAGACACGCTGCAAAGCTGCATATTGGAGAAGCTCTGTACACAAGAAGCCGCTAGCATAGCTCTGTTAGCATTAGAGCCGGCCGGCTACTTAGTAAGTAAGTAAGTAAGTAAGTAAGTCATCTTTATTTATATACCGCCTTTTCACTGCAGATCTGAGTCTCAAAGCAGTTTACAATTGTTAATTATGGGCATTTATCTCTCACTCCACACAGAGATGGGAGCGGGGGTCGCCAGTACAGTACAGACATGCCTATTGGACATATTTTTAGTGGTAGGGGAAACCGGAGTACCCGGAGGAAACCTACGCAGACACGGGGAGAACATGCAAACTCCACTCAGAAAGGCCCTGGTCCGACCGGGATTCGAACCCAGGACGTTCTTGCTGAGAGGCGAGAGTGCTATCCACTCAGCCACCGTGCCGCCCGGTACTTCCGGTACTTCCGGCTCGCGTCAGGACGTTCTGGTGTGAAGTCCTCTGCGTCTGAAAACTAGAGAATGCGCGTCTGGTGAGTGGGGCTTCCGCGTTTCAGCGTTGGCGGTCTGAAAGCACCATCAGTGCGGTGTCCTCTGCAGCTGTCACAGTGTATGCACGACTTTTGACAGCTGCAGCAGCGCTCAGACCTACAATCAATAGGTTTGATATCCCTGCAGTGGTGAGTTCAGGTGTTTAGAAAAGAGTATAAAGTGTGTGGGGAGTTTGTGTGTTCCTACTTGGTAGTAATGAAAACCTACCGCCAAACTACCCCTCCTGGAATGAGTTTTCCTCTCCTTGTCGACACTGTTGGCATCATGCTTCTCTACTGATAAACAGAGATTCAGAGTTTTTGCACGACTGGAGAAGGCGTTCTAACTCTAGTGTCCATAAGCAAGTCACTCTCCTCCTGTGCTTATGCAAACTTCTTCTCTGAAAAGGAAGAATAGGGAGCAGAAAGCGGACAGGCACCCTAGGGCAGTGTAATATTTCTCATGAGGTAAAACAAAAATGACAGTTTTACTTCTATTTGTGGTCATATGATAATTCATCTTCTGTATTTGACCCAACTTTTCCACTATGGCGACCTCAGATTGAAATGGTCACGTCACAGGGACCCATAAATGTTAATCCCAGCTCATACCCAGGAGTTGAAGCTTCTTGCTGTGAGGCATAACTGCAACCCACTCAGCCACATCCATGAGACAGATGATTTACTCTGAAAAGTGATATCTAAATAGACAAGGTTTCTATGGAAAGCAGACGGCTGGTTTGGTCAAGTGAAACATGCTTCAAAAAATAAATCACTGCAATAGAATAACAGCCAAATTGAAAACAAATGCTCTGTCTCGCTAAGATGTCTGAAATTGGGGCTTAAACAACTAAATATTGATGATGTAAAAGTGCTTTTCTTTTTCATGATTTTATCAGATGAGAAATGGATGTATAGGCCCATTTATCTTTTTCTGTTTTATCACCTTTTTCCCCTTGCTCTTTCTTCAAAATCTGTTCAGTTTCATTCTCGACTGTCTTCCACGTTAATTCCTCCTGCAGCTAAAGCGGAGCAGACAGCAGAGTCAGGGAACAAATGGAAAACATTAAAAAGTGTTATGCGACATTCCAGATCATGTCTTTTAGATTTTCTTTTCTCTCTGTACCTTTCTGTTTATTAATGACCCTTCTCACCCTGTCTTCTCTGTTGGCATCTGATTTATCCTTCCCTCAGGTGTTCAGGAAAAAGACTTTAAAGCTATTGGGTCTCAAGGCCTGCTGATTTACTGATCACCTGAGGAGATCCTTGGCGGTTAGCGTTATTGAGATAAAGGTTCTCTTCAGTCATAATGAGCCGGCTCGATTGCATGCAGCCTGCCACATTATTTTCAATTATATATGGTCGACATGTTATATGTTATCTAATTTAGTCTAATGTAAACGTTAAACCCAAAATACATTTGGTAATTCCTTAATTCAAAAAACAGTCTTCAATGAGAAGAAGGCCAGGGTTGGTATGTTAAATCCAACAGTTCTATTTTTTCTTAAATAGAAATTATCATTTGGTAAGAAAATGCCCTCACTTTACTGTACATTTTATTTATCCGCATAGGGAACTTCAGGGAACCTATCTCTAAATGTTGACGCTCGGCTTGGTCAGGACAACCACAGCTGGAGGAATTTACTAGCCTGGCCTTAGCCATCCATACACTCCGTTCAATCATCATTTCACTGCATGTAACGTCTGGGTCTAGTCCCTGTGTTAGCAAATACAATCGGTTGAATTTCGACCGACCATTCAGAGAGCGCGGAAGGCAGGTGTTGTAGTTAGTTGTGGGTGACGTCAAGAGTTTGCGTCGAACAGGCAGGTTGTAGTTTGGCAATGGCGAAAAATGCGATAATAAAGTAATCCGGTCTGGTTCTATCAAGAAATTGAAGCCGGAGCAAGGGTAATGTTTAGCAAATGTAATCGCTAGAAAAAATTGTGGCGCTACTCCCCCCGGGCTCCATTTGCGGTAAAGGAGATGGCTAGGCTAAATGCTAAATGCTAACAACAGACTCGGGCGCACTACATACGTCACAGTAAACTCAGATACAATCGTTTCAATCTGCAAAAGGAGTTAACCCCTCCCTGGAGGCGCTCCATTGAGCTCCGTTTACAGGTAAACGGAGCTCAATGGAGCGCCTCCAGACTTTAGTACGAAATGTCTTTTGTACTATGGTGTGGTACGACCAGGCTAAGTATTTACCTATTTTGCATGTTTTTAGCAGTAAGGTATACCGGAGCACTCGGAGGAAACCGCAGCAGACACATGCAAACTCCACTCAGAAATACCCTGTTCAACTGGGTTTAGAGCCCAGTGTGGGTCTAAACCCAAAGTGAGACTGCTAACCAATGTGCCACCCAACGAGTGTGTGTTTTTTTCTCACTTAATACAGTTGTCACTTTGGAAGGTAATCAGTTACTTTAAACAGACATCACATCAGACAGGTGCGTAAGAGCAGGTGCGCATGGCGTGTCTGTACAGTGCGCAAAAATATGTTTTGTTTTTGAGGTAATTAGTTAAGCAATTACATTTGGGGAGAAATATATACTCATCCCTGTATTTCTGTATTTACAATGACCTTTTAGTTGTAACTTGTACAACACTGACCAATTTCTAATCACCAAAAACTTTGTCTTAGCATGACGATCCTTTTCACCATTTTGAAAGATTTACCAGAATGCAAGTCCCATTTCTGGCACGTCTACGATCCTGTGGTCTTGTGATTGACTGATGCCAATAGGTGGAGTAGGAGAGAAAGCTATATTTCTTATATTCTTCCCCCCAGATTTGCCTCCTCCGCTTGGCTCTCTGTCGCGCCTCTCTCACACGGCTTCAGCATCTGGGCAGCAGCAGCACTAGCACTGAGGGAGACTGGCTGCGGTGGTGCGCACACAGACAACTGAAGCAGGCGCGCACGGACCCTGGGAGACCGTAGCATGACCAGAGGCTGCAGATGGACATGTAGAAGAAGAAGAAGGAGGAGGAGGTGGTGCTCTGATCGTTCGTCCATGTCCGCGCGGGTCCTCTAAGCACCTCCCATCCCCCCTGAACGCACATTCCCTGGCGCTGCGGTTGCCGAGGGGCTGGCTTGTAATGACCCAGGAGAGCCGGAGACACGCGGAGATGTGCTAGACGCAGGAGCAACTGGGAAAAAGGTCTCCCTCTCTTCTCCCCTTTTTTCAGCTCGGTCTGTCCCGTTCGCGCAGACTGACGTGACAGGAGCACCTCAGAGCTTGCCCCACGCAGACGCACGCTCCTGTGGAACTACATGCCTCTTAATCAAGACCAGAGGCACACAGAGGACCTCCACACAGTCACAGGTAAAACATCACACCTGCGAGTCCGCCGACCGTACATGCGTAGTCACAGGATTTTGATTTGACTTCTGTGATTGTCAGCTGTTTGTTTGGCTCGTTATTGCCGAAGCATTGGTGCAATTTGTTTGTATGTTGTGGCTGATGTGCTGCATGGCCATTGATTAGAAGAGAGAAATGGCTCTGTAGATGAGGACTGTAGCAGCATGATAATGGAATATGTCTCCTAAAGGACATGCTCCGATATGTATCTGATGTCTGGGGAATGTCAAAGGAAATGTAAAAGGGCACACAGCTGAGCACAGCTGAGAGGGAGACACACAGTCGAGGATTAAAAAGAGCTTGGCAAACACAATTTGATGAAACAAATTGGAATTTAACAGATGCATTAGAGTTACTGACAGTATAGAGTACAGAATAGAAGATGTATAGTATCCATGAAATTGTAGTTATTGAATGTTGTAGTGTCAACAATTGGAACTGTTTGCTGAAATTTGCATGTTTTGTCTACATAATTGAGAAACCCTGTTTAAACCCTGTTCTGAAATTACCTCTGATTGTAGATTATAGACTTGAACACTGCCTTGTTTAGGATTTCATGTCTTCAAAGTCACATATTATCCTTTGATCCAAACAATTCTGCCTCATTTTTTTCCATTTCTATGTGGGGAGCATCAGAAAGCCCAAAGTGCATTTAAAAAGAGATTGGCCCAGGGTGGTTGTGCTTATTCAGTGGTGCCTGGAGCTGAGAGAGATGAGCTGTCCACTGCCGTTGCATGGAGCATACATCACCAAGTGCGCGGCTTTAGACCCAGGAGGAACCAGCTGAAGAAAAGCTATTACTTAGATGACTGGGCTTTTCTGATTTGATCAGTTAAGCATTCATTATGGACAGAGCTAAAAGACAAGAGCTACATCGATATGAATCATCGCTAAGCAAATTCCAGGTTTTGCTTTGTTTGATTGGCATCTGTTCTTTAATCTTGGTTCCAGATTCCACTCAGCTTGACAATGAGCTTTTCCATTCACCAGTCTGTGCATCCGTGTCTTTGAAAATGCCAAATATGTACGAAAGTGCAGTTGTACAACTATGACAGCCTGATTTTTGTTGGCAAAGCAAGTTCATTTGTATAGCACAATTCCTACACAAGACAAGTGAAAGGGCTGAACAAAACTAGATAGAGACAGTCACACAAGGCATTCACATTCTAAATAATCACAGTACATTCAAAAGCGTGAAGATAAAATCCCTCAGTTGTATCCACAGCTGAACAGAGCTGTATAACTGGATTTGAACATTGTCATAGATTAAGCTTGTTTCACATTTTCAGGAAGATTGTTCCAGATTCTAAACAAATTTTTAAATTTGCCACCAACGTTTTGATATCAAAATGAATATAATTTGGCTATAGTTTCTGTCAGAAGGTGCAGTTCTCCTACATTATTCTTTAGTCAAGAGTATTAAATATATAATGATAAATACTATAGGTTTTTCTCATCCAACAGTTTCATTACCATTTGTGTTTACAGCCATGAAAAGTGTGATTTTAAATGTGCAGTCCCTTGAAATCATGTCAGAGACGTGCCACTTCTGGACAGTTACACAAATGAACCTTGGAAAATAAAGTTATTGGAGTGTTATTACTGTTTGAGTAGCAGATATCAGATGCCATTTATATATGTGTGTATTAAATGAAGGACATTGCAGAGAATAGGATCACCTGCAGAACAATTGAGAGGAATGGATTATTCTGGTACCGAACAAACCAAAGTGACAATCGAGTTCGGCCTGTTTGGGCTTGCACATTCACTATTCGCTATAGTGAAACAGTTTATTAGGGGTCCAAAAATCTGAGCCAATAGATCATGTCTGATGAAGGGTAGTTTTGCCACATCTTGTGGTGTGAATTAAAATCCCTTGGGAGCTAAAGCTGTGTAGAGTCATCTCAATTTTTTCATTTGACTATTTTCAACTTTTTGCACGCTACTCAGATTTGGATGTGCGCGTCAACCTCACTGCCATTCTTCAACAGAATCATGTTCCAATGCTTAACATTATACCATCACTAGTAGTAATGATACCATTTCCATATAGAACCTATAATTAAAGAAGTATCTATTGCTGCAAAACATGTTTTTGCCTGAAATCTGACATGTAAAAAGCTCATCTATGGACTGGTGTTGTGATTCAAATGCAAGCATCAGGGAGGCACACACTTTTGGTATTTGAGAGGGGTATAACCCAAATTCAAATCCCAAATCTTGATTGACAGCCAGGCCTTCTCCCTGTTAGTTATACTCTTTTGACTTTGTTAAGTTAAAAGAATGAAAAGTGTGAGGTAATTCCTGTGTTTGATCCAATATGGCTGAGGATTGAGTCATATTTTTTCTCATATCTGACTGTTTTTCATGATTGGTTTCATGTGGCTACGTTGACATTTTTCCAAGTCAGGCTTCCATAGCCCCCAATGTACATTTACTTTTGAGGTGGCACTAATGAGCCATTTAAAAAAGAAAATCTGGGACCTTGGCGATATCCGACACTTGCATGTGGAACATTGCATACTAAATGTTTGTTTTGATTTTCACAACACTCTTTAATAGTCCCTCTCCGGGACGTGGCTATAACTGAAGACAACATGCAGTTATTACATGTACATGTATGGTCCATCATCTGAAAAAAGCTTTTTTTTTTTCTCAAAGAGATTCCTGTTTCTACTTTTCATCCAGAGGTTACATCACAGCAACAATTCCCATAACGTTCCCATGGAAACCTTCAATATTTCTGCAGAACGGCAAGAAATTCAAGCAAAGAGTATCTGTCTATTGATCCAACTGTCTGTTTCACAGCCGTGGTCTTCCTCCCAATATCTCGTGGTCACCACTGGCAACCAGCTGCTCTGCACCCAGTACCTGAGGGGCATTTGAGCAGAGCTGGCTCCACATCCAAATACAGCAGTATTACTGGAGCGATAAACATCTGAGTAAGTACATGCATATTAATTGGTCTTTTGTGCCAACGCATTTTGGAAAATTACGCCAGTGCGCCACAGAAGAGCAGTGCTGTGTGAAGTCGATACTTAATTTGGCCTGTCTCCAAGTTTCCAACCAAAGGGAATACACATATGAGCCGCAAAAAGATAAAAATAAAGCCATCTTCAGAAACTGGATTGTTAAATGTGCTATAAATGCAATATGTATGATTGACCAAGTATCTTTAAAGCTAATATTTGTAATATAGTAGCCAAATCAGAGGTGCATTTAAGCAATGTATCTCTGGCGCCCAGTTTTAGGGTTAGAGTAGGTCATATAATAAAGGTACTGTATAGAGATGACTAAATGGATACAATACGAAATATTAAAGTGCACATTTTCTTTAAAAACTAAATTAAAGAAAAGTTTCCATTGTTTATAGAAGTTGCTATTATCCCCTGTATTTCTGCCAAATTTTAAAAGAAGCTTAAGGATATGGCCAAGTGAATTGTCTGTGGACACAATGTGATACATTCCATATTGAACCAACATTGGTGCTCACTGTTTGTTGTCTGACAGCAGCAGGAAGGAAAGACTTGTGGAACCACTGCTGACTTTAGGAAACGGTACAAGTGACCAAAGTTTAGGCATGAAATGCACTAGGAAGCCCGGAAGCTGGAGTGGTTACGGCAGATCCCTGGAACAACCTCAGAAATCTCGATCCAGAAATGTGCAGTGCTAGGAACAGCAAAGATACTGCGTAGAACCCTCAATCTGAGGCGGTGCCATTGGAGTGGTAGACCGGGGTGGTGGTCCCTCTCTACAAGAAGGGGGAACGGAGGGTGTGTTCCAGCTATCGTGGGATCACACTCCTCAGCCTCCCCGGTAAGGTCTACTCCAAGGTACTGAGGAGGAGGCTATGGCAGATGGTCGAATTCATGAGGAGCAGTGTGGTTTTCGTCCCGGCCATGGAACACTGAGCCAGCTCTATACTTTCCATCGGATACTCAAGGGTTCATGGGAGTTCGCCCAACCTGTCCACATGTGCTTTGTGGATTTGGAGAAGGTGTTCGACTGTGTTCCCCGAGGTGTCCTTTGGGGGATTCTCCGGGAGTATGGGGTCCAGGGTCCTCTGCTGAGGGCTGTCCGGTCCCTGTATGGCCGGAGCCAGAGCTGCGCTTGCATTGCCGGCAGTAAGTCAGACCTGTTCCCGGTGCATGTTGGCCTCCGCCAGGGCTGCCCTTTGTCACCGGTTCTGTTCACTGTCTTCAGGGACAGAATTTCTAGGCGTAGCCAGGGGCCGGAGGGGGTCCGGTTCGGGAACCACAGGATTCCATCTCTGCTGTTTGCGGACGATGTTGTCCTGTTGGCTCCAATAAACCAGGACCTGCAGCATGCACTGGAGCGGTTTGCAGCCGAGTGTGAAGCGGCTGGGATGAGAATCAGCACCTCCAAATCTGAGGCCATGGTGCTCGACCGGAAAAAGGTGCCTTGCCCTCTCCAGGTGGGTGGAGAGGTCCTTCCTCAAGTGGAGGAGTTCAAGTATCTCGGGGTCTTGTTCACAAGTGAGGGAAGGATGGAGCGTGAGATTGACAGGCGGATCGGTGCAGCGTGCGCAGTGATGCGGTCTCTGTATCGGACCGTCGTGGTGAAGAGGGAGCTGAGCCGAAAGGCAAAGCTCTCGATTTACCGGTCAATCTTCGTTCCCTCCCTCACCTATGGTCATGAGCTTTGGGTAATGACCGAAAGAACGAGATCGCGGATACAAGCGGTCGAAATGAGCTTCCTCCGCAGAGTGGCTGGGCGCTCCCTTAGAGATAGGGTGAGGAGCTCAGTCACACGGGAGGAGCTCAGAGTAGAGCCGCTGCTTCTCCACGTCGAGAGGAACCAGTTGTGGTGGCTCGGGCATCTGTTCCGGATGCCTCCTGGACGCCTCCCTGGGGAGGTGTTCAGGGCACGTCCCACCGGAAGGAGGCCCCGGGGAAGACCCAGGACACGCTGGAGGGACTATGTCTCTCAGTCGACAGTAAGAGCCACTGTCATATTCCCCTCATATACAGTATGCAAGCTCCGGTGCTAGCAAAGGTGTTATACTCTGCGTGGTGGTGAGTTTTCAGACGTTTGATCAAATTGTTGGTGTTATACGTGTTTGTTTTGGACCCACCTCGTTACAGTTTTTCCTTACACAACTTACAGTCCTCTCACTTGCCCCTAAGCTAGTGGCTAAGCCTAGCTGCCAAGATCACCGTGGCAACACAGCTGTCTGCTGTCGTGACGCTAATGTAAATTTAAAATGTGGGTAACGGTTGCGCGGCATCGAATCATATGGTATGAGTACGAGTACAGGCCTATGCTCTTTTTCCAAATTAAATTTGCAGACTTTATAAAAACTGATATTTTTTTCCCCAAGACCTTAACTTTATGTACTTGTATACTTGTGTGCCTACTGAGATTGTACCAACTGTGTTGATTAGAAATGTTAATTTTTTTAACCATAATTTTTTCCCCCATACTTTATTAAGACTTTCACACAAAATTCAAGACTGTTCAAGGTCTGGAAAACAGTGTTTCAAAATTCCATACTTAAGACTTTCAAGACTTGCAAAAACACCCTATTTATGTATATATGTAAATTAGTAGAATATGTTCAGAACAAAGTGGATACATGTAATTGTTTATCAGTCTGTCACTGAAGCTGGCAGGGGGACAGTCATGGATGGTAGTTGAGCAGGACCCTCCTGTCCCCCACCTGCTGCTCTGTGATGTCAGATGGGGCAGTGAACACACACCTCTCTGAATTGTAGTATTGGGCTAATTTGCGGCTTGTCTCTTGTGAAGCATGAGATTATTGGATCCAGGGAGGTACAGTAAAGACTTGCATCTGTGTGGGGGGAGGAACAGCTTGTTGATTGAACCAAAGCTAAAACGGTGGAAAGTGGGCAGAAGAGATTGCATTTTTTATTTAGATTGTAAATGTGAGAACTGCCTTTTCCTCACATGACCTCTGGTCTTCTTCTGTCGGTTCGATACTGATGGTCTATTCATGTACTGCTGATATCAAGTGGTGATATAGAATAAATTATCACTTTTTTACAAACCCACACTAAATCCTTCCATAGGTGTGAATAATGAGGTTCAAAAGAATAAGGTGAAATAGCTGCTTTTCACAGCACTCCATAGTCCAGTATGTACAGCACCAGTATGCTTTCTTGTTTCTTTAAAATCTGATAATGCTGCTCTGAACTGTTCTGTGATATTTCAACCAAAGCTACATAACAATTATGAGCTTGATGGTTTGGACGTGAGCAATGCTATATCTCGAACAAACAGACCTGTACATCTGTTTCATTTGAATCGATGTACATGTTCTGTTCTCTACGAGTGTTGCTGCTACATACTTTTCAGTTTAAGTGAATAGTGAGTTAGTATTGTCCATTTATACTGTATACAATCCAATCCACTTTATTTATACTGCCCATATTATAATAATGCCCTATAAATGCTCTGAATATATATATATATATTATCACTCGCTCACAATTTTTTGTCCAGAGGCCGAATTCATAAAATGTAGGCTGCGCAGGGGCCGAATTTTTTTTTCGCTGTACATTTACTGTATCTTAGAAGATTCAGATTGGTAATTAAGTAGTTCCTTTTTTGTCCCGACTTTTGTCCCTCACTGTTAATCTTATAAATGCAGGCATAATGGGATTGTGGCTTCAACTTTTCTGATTTTCCTCAAGGCTTCAGTGTAAATGTCTCCAAATATATATATAGTTTGAGCTATTATTACACTGATGACACAAGGGGAATTAGCAGCGGACGAAATTGATTTTCTTAATAGAAAAAAGGTCCATTTCATTAAACAGAAAACTGTGGTTGATTAATTCAGTGCAACAAATGTTTCCTCTGCAGGAAGAAAATGCAGCCTATTTTTTTCCTTTGTGATAAATGTGACGAAAGCGTTCACGTGTAAAGCTTGGGTTTGCCATGTTTCATTTCAACATTCACCTGTTTCAACATTTCACATTTGCATCTTGGAAAAAATGCTCATCAAACTGAATTTCTAGGTCTCAACAAGATAATCCTGAAGGAGAGATTGAAAAAAAGGGTTACTATCTTTGTAAAAAAATAAATAAAAAAAATGGGATTGTAGTCAGATTTGTATGAAAATATTTTGTTTTGTCACTTCACTGGTACCATATCAAAAAATAACACGAGAAGCAAAATCGCAAATGTCATATTGGGTTATATTGACTCACAAAATAAATCAAAAACCTATAATATATTTAATTTTCCCACAACAGAGAACAGATGTGCCACAGAACAAACCATGTGCATATAGAATTCAAATTCTGAATATTAGGACTTCTGAGTGTCAGAAGACTGTTGCTAACGAGTGCTAAAAGGATGCCGTATTTGGCGTTCGATGTGAATGTTTGAAGTGCTGTGTATAAGAGCGAAGCCACGCTGCTCAGCGTGTTTTTGAGTTTTTGGAGAGATGAGATGTTCTCTGATGTGTCTCTGTTGACTCTCTGTGGAACAGTGAAACACAAAGGTAAACCTTTTCTTTTAAAACAGTTTTCAGCAAAGAAGAAGTATTAAATAATGTGACACGATGTCAGTATGGGCTAATATCGGTTTGTGTTTTGTGGTTTTTATAGATGAAAATAGCATTAGAATATTGTTCAAAAGTCCATTTACTCCTGTAATTCAATTTACAATCAGTAAGTAATACATGACAGACTCTGTACACACCAAGTGAGATATATCAAGCCTTTCCTTGTTATAATGTTGACCAGTGGCATAATTATCTCACTTACATCTAACAAAGGCTCGGTATATGTCACTTTGCATGTACAGTTCCTGGACTCCTAAGCACACCAGCGTATACACTGCACCAGCTACATGTGAAATGAAAGTACATTTTGTCCACATATAGGCTGCATTTGAATACAAGTATGTTGTAATGCACCCCCTAACAACAGCTGATGGGGCAAAACAAAGCCATTTGAACTGGTCATAACATGATTTAATGATGAGGTGTTTCAACAGACTGTTGAGCTGTTGTGGGCAAAGCTTTGTAAACTTTGAGGAGGCCGACATTACCTGACTTGAACTGTTAGCTTCTGTTCATTTACCAATCTATTTTTTGACATTAAACATCTTATAGCTGCTATTACTTGATGGATTCAAGTATTAAAGTAACAATCTCTGACAAAAGCCTGAGTCAAAACTAGTCAAATTTTCCCTGCATTTCCTCATGTCATCTTCTTTTGTCACACTTTTGAACAATATTCTAATTTCTGAGTTTCACCTTCATACATGATCACCGCAACATCTTTAGACGTATTATGTATTTATGACTGGTTCAGGCAGGTCATCTAGAGTCCTCCACCCAAATATGATCAACATAGGTGGAATTTCCCTTGTCTGAGGTATTTTAGATCAACAAATGTGAATTTTGTGATAGTCAAACAAGTGACTGCTTAACATTGAGCCTTTGATGTTGCTTTTTATTATATCATGTTTGTTGACATCACACTTGTTGACATAAATCTCTGGTGCGAGGTCCTCAGTGGAACAGTGGACCCAGCCCCTGATCTCCTTGTTTGCAGCAGAGCGTCTGAGGACACAAAAACATGCCTGGAATGTTGTCTAAACAACGAGCCTCATGTGCTATTCTGTGTGACACACATTCACAAGAACTGCACAGATACATTGTTAGTTGCTGTGGTAATTTGTGCTGTTGAATTGACAATCACATTTGTATATTTCAACTGTTTGTGCTCCAAACTAGCATGGGCTAAATGCATTTTTCAGTGATGTTCTCTGTTGCCTAAAATATACAGTGCATCATCTTCTGTTTTATAGCATTTTCTAACCATGAAGCGTGGTCTTATGTCATAGTATGCCATTTCAGAAAAAGACTGCATTAAGTGCTACTGTCTGATTAAAGCTCCAACAAAGCTCCAAAATTGTTGCATAATACACCGGTAAAGCTCTTCAAAAGTTTGCTGTCAACAGAACTGATCTATGTACAAACACAGATTCTAATTGAGAGAAAAACCACATCATTTCTGCCTGGTGCAAACCGCACAGGATGAGAGCCTTTTGACTCCAAAACAGACACGATTTACATGGTTTTCAATGGGAGTAAAACTGAGTTGTCCAATCTTTGCTCATAAGTACTACAAAAAGTAATGCCCTGCAGTGCATGTGTCTATACTTTATGTCAAATGTAAATGGCCCTGTGTCACTGACTCACCCTGTTTTTTCATCACAACTCGGGCACATGTGAGTCCAACAACCCAAGAAAAGCATTAAGCGCCTCACCGCATCACGGAGTCGGGGTGCGTTCACTGACCGTGGAAACTGTGGGAATTGTTTGTTTTCGGCGGAAAAAGTGCGGAGAATACAAGAGGGAGGAACTATCGCTCGTTGTGTTTCAAAAGAGAAAACAGATTTCACTAAGTTTTCAATGAAAACAAACTGTCTGCCGTTCATGACACATAATGTGAACTAATTCACGTTCAAGTTCTTTATTAAAAAATCTGTTGCGTTCGGTTCAACGTTCACGAAACTGGTCTATGTACTGTATATAAAGAAAGAATGATACTTTATTGATCCCCGCAGGAGAAATTCAGGTGTCCTGTAGCAGCAAAAACATATCCATCCACAAAACAAATAAAGTGATCATTCTAAAAAGCTAACGATAGTAATAATATAATGCAACAGCAGCAGAGGTGGAGTAGCCGCTAGGTTCGGACCATTTTCTCTGCTCTAGTCCAAAGTAAAATGCTGAATTAGCATCCAGTGGATTTTTGCCTGATCTGCTTGGTTTGGACTGTGAACCACCTCCACTCTGGTCTGGACCAGTGCAAAACCATGAACACTGAAGTGCAGCAACATCTCAGGTAGAACAAAAGCAAGAATAATAACAATTGTAAAGCACAATACAACAACTGTTTCAGAGCTTCTTAGGATTCGCTGCCGTTTTCCAGCGCATCCAAATGTAAACTGCACCATCTAAAATTTAAAACGAAGGGCCACTCCTGAATACAAGCTGCAGGTTTTCATGTTGTAATGTAACACATAACCAGCTGATAATGCAAAAAAATGACATGACATGAGTGTTTTAATTGGACACAGCATGATTTAATTATGCATTTTGGGAAATGGCACAATGAACTTGGAGGAAGCAAACATTAACTGTTAGCTTCCCTGTTGTGAATCATTTACTCTTTTTGTCAAATTTGTCAAAACACGTTTATCCCATAGCGACTAAAACTCTATGGAGTCAAATGAATAAGTCCATGAATAACACTAATCACATAAAAGTCCTGTGTTTTTCCCTGCGTTTCCTTGAGTCGGCTCTCTGCTGTTCACATAAACACAGATGGTTTATTTCACTCTTTGACTGTTTGCGAAACAGCATGCACAATTTCAAATGTATCCGATTTAAGAAACTCTAAAGATATTTTGTCCTGCAGATTTTTATGACCCAGCCACCCCACCCCCCATTCCTACTGTGTGAGAGCCCGAAGCCAAGTCGGAACGTTTAATGAAATAAGCTACGCCAAAATATGATGCAGAACAGAAACCTTGCACAACGCAATGTCACACAGTTCTCCAGAGCCAATGGAGAGGCCAGGACCAAATTCAAATGTAGGGCCACCGAAAATTTAGAGGGCGCCACACAGACAGTTTTAGGCTCAAAAGTGAGATTTCTAATCAATCTGATTTGCACTAAAATGTTAGCAAATTGGCCAGGACATGTAGATAGCACTATAAGAAACATAATTATGAAGTTAAAGCAAGTTGATTTGGTGTTTAGTTGTCCTGTAACTTGACAAAACATGTTCTCTATTTTCTGTATGATTTATTTGATGAACAAACATATTTAAAGAAGAGAAGGAGAGAGGGAAACATGGAGATATGATTGGGTATTGAGTCTCCCTCAGCCAAGTAGAGATCATAAGGTTAACAGCTGGGAAGGGTCTAGGGGCCACAGAGAAAAGTGAAAGGGGCCCCATCCCACAGTTTGCCCAAGTCTTATATACCTGTAGATACATCCATCCATCCATTTTCTTCCCCTTAATCCATTTCTGGGTCAGGGGGTGGAAGTCAGAGCTGCACCCAGTACACTTAGTGTCTCATTACACTCAAAGACACATATAACTTTTTTGTTTTATTTTTATAATAATTATTTTTTTGGCTTACAAAATATATTTTTTGTTGTGAGCCATAATTATTAACTCATTAACAAATATAGTTCTAATTTATAACTTATCATATATTAGTTTAATGTTTCATTTCAAAAGTAAATTAACGCTTCATTTTCAATTCACAATTTGTGCTGTATTTACATAAAGTATTTGTAAATTGGAAAAGGAGATGTATCCTTTTTGATTGTATTGTTTTAAAATGGCTAAAATTGTTTCAGAATCATATCATTTGGCTTCAAATATAAATGTATACCATTGTTCCAAAACAAAATTGTGCTTTGTGTGACCTTTGTCTGTGAAATGTGCGATACAAATAAAGAATATGTACTTACTAAAAACGTATGGTTATATCCATTATGACTATATCCATTATGGCTATATCCGTTACAGCTATATTATATTGATGACTCTGGGGAGATAGTAAAATATGAAATTGTTACACAAACTATACCTTTTTACCATAATAGCTCGAAATATAATAACGATTGGAGCAGAAAGATGGCCGTGGTGAATATTAAACATGAAACGCACTGCTCTCTCCAGACACAAGCTTCTATACTCTATACTGTTCACGTCACACTAAAAGAACACAAAAAAAGTGAATTGTCATTTATCTCTCGCCGACATTTTACAGCCTCTCGAACGGCTGAGATGAAGCTCTTACCTGATTAATTAATGGTGCGGTGGTGTGGGTGTGAGAGTCCAGAGCAGGACTGCAGTACATTCTCAGCAGAGGGATGGGGCTCTAATGAAGGACACTGTAGACCAGCTGCCACGTGGACACCAGCCATGATTAAAAGTCTCCACATTTCCTGCAGCTCAGACCAATTCATTACGTTTGGACCACGCCACGAGTGTCCGAGCGGTCACGCACAGCAAACAAGCGGCCTCAATTAACACACTGAGACAAACGCAACATGCCCAATGCAACTAAAATGGCAGTCAATTTTAGTTTTGGGGGTGCAAATGTAATTACTCGGCTCGTGTACATTTTTGATCTATAGAACTTTGTGAGTTTTTCTGTCTATTTATGTAATATATTTCTAATGTCATTGTAATATTATTTTATGAAATTAGCTTTTAATTTTGAGCAAGTGTTAGTAACCATAGCACATTGTGTTAACTTGCTATCAGTTAGAATTTAGCCTTTCAACAAACTGTTTTTTATATATTTACTATTAGAAGTGAGTAGAGGCAAATTTTAATAAAACTTTTCAGAATTCCATGATTTCAATAGGAGAAGTCAAAATGACGGCTCTGGGAGTTCTAGTAGCTTTAGTTAACTCAGTCTACTGTAGCTTTAAATGCAACGTTTTTGTTTTGTTTCTGTGCAAGAAAAAAAAAAAGTTGATTTCATATGGTTGCGTTCATGTGACATCACAGCATTCCAAAGAGCTCATGGTTTAATATTGTGGTGGAGCACAGCTGGAAAATCTGCTGGTAACTATGGGAATAGTCAAATGTTAAACCCTAGTTAATTTATCTGTCATTTTTTGACCAATCCACATGAAACAAAAACAATTAAAAAGTTTTACATATTTTCTGTCTTTAATTATGATGGTAGGATTATTGTCTCATAAAAGTGTTAAGTGGTGACAATAGTCATAAACAAACACATGATTATGGTCAGTAGACAGGACTTTCAGACAGAGTAATGGGGTGGGTTTGTGAACTCTCATTTGATGATCTGCGAAAATAACAGGAGATTTTATTTGTCAACATTTCTTAATAAGAAGGCTTCTTTCCCATAGAGCATTGACACCTGCCCACAACTTCACCCAGAACTCTTGAACATGAACGCAATACAGTATTGGTCCATGATGTCCTTAGCACTGTGGAGAGCTCCAAATAGACAATGTCCACAACTGCCATGGCCTGTTGTGGGAGAGACTGTGAGTGAGGGGACTTTCACCTTGTTTCAACCATCCTAACCCTATGCAACTTAAATAAATGCAACTATTATAACCCAATTATAACAAAGCAGTCCTGAGACATGATTTCCCTAAATTCTTGACTCATAACTGAATCGTTCTATTTAAAGACATGTTGTGCTTTTGTCTCCCATACTGACATACAATTTTAGCGCACACATATGTAGTGTGGTGCAATTTTACACTAGACATTTATGGAAATGTATTATCTTTTATTGGCCTTATGGACCAATGGCTCCTATGTGTTTGTTATTATCGCATTTCAGGTGTTTGAACTGTTTGATTCTCGGATCTGTTGTTGGTGAATCCACAACTTTGTAAACCTTTCCGAGATGACGGGTGTTGTGTTTTCGGGATATACAAAAATTAGAAGAAATTAGAGATTCATCAATAATGTATCATTAGTGTAAGATTTTGGTCCAAAAATTTTTTTAGACACATTTACCCAGAAGATTTTTTAAAATGCTTTTCTCATATTGTGTATCTATACAGCAGAGGACGCATTTGCTTATAACCTTAGAGGACGTGATAAATGATCCGGTAGTGAGAAAAGTGCAGCCGTGATGAATAGTGCTTGCCCCAGCGTATTTTCATTCAGCCACTGTCTCCAAGGTGAAAAAGTCTAGATTCAGACAAATCCTACTCTAATGGTCTGTCATTTCTCCTGGGAGTACTGCGAACGGAGCTTCTCTAGATAATTCTTCACAGTGCATGTAATTTCTCCTAAATTTGCTGACAATACACACAGAAACAAATAAGAAACATGAATGAAACGATTGCCAATAAAAGTTGAATTTCAAAGAGGCGCATAATTCATTCAAAGCTAAAGAAGAAATGAGTACAAACATGTTGGTGCTGTGGCATGATCGGATGACAGCAGAGCTCTATGCCGATCTGTAGATTCTGATCTTTTCTTTGTCATGAGATTATAAGCACAAGTCAAGCCACAAAGACAGAGAGTTTTACCTTTAAATGCAGCTTTGCCAACGTTGAGTGAGAATGTGGTGATGTATTTTGTTATATACAGTATATATAAGGTGTATATTAGTACAGAAAGAAATGACCGTACGACTGTAATGAAGAGAACAAGTTCATTGTATTCACAGCATAGTATTGTACTGTCTAATTATCTACAACAAGTGAAGAGCTCGGCCTGCGTTCTCTCTCTCTCTCTTGTTTATCAACAAAATAATCATCAGCCATCATCAACAGCCCCATCAGTTACAAAGTGTTGGTACAATTTTTCATATATGCGAAATAATAGATATTTACATGACTAACTTATTATGACATCAACTTCTCTGGCAACACAACAACAGTGAACATGGAACAAAAACCTGTGTAGATTGTCTCTAGAGTTTACATCTTTCAGTTAATGTGATGGATGTGTACATCTTCATTTCTCCTACTGACTCTTAGAGGAAAGTGCTGCTTCACAGGTGATAATGGATCTCACACCTGGGCATGGCTGGAGGCCAGCTGCAGTCTGGCAGAGAGTGAAGGGGTTGGCTCTGCAGGGGCCCTTCAGGAGCCACTCATACTGTATCTTCTTACAGACTCAGCCCCCTGGCACAGCTTAGCTTGCTTTGTAAACAAAAATATGTATTGGATCATGTCTCGGAAAAGACATTTCCCACAGCTGCTTGAGGAAAGTCCACAGGAGCGTTTTGATCATGATGACGGATACAGCGATAACAAGCACGCACCTCCGGAGGAGCACTTACAGACGTTCTGAAGAGCCAGTGATTATTTTGAATGTCCCCACTCTTTTGTCAAAGCATCAAGACAAAAGTGACACACAGCTCCAGCTCTGCTGGGGGAAGATATCTGCATTTGTTATCAGTTTGTGCTGATATGCAAGCGCCTGGTATTTCATAATGGATTGCTTTCTGAGTTGGATGTGGGAAACATGTAGGGCTCCAATTTACCACTTCTGACACCGATGTTCTCTGTGCGATAACGATCTCAGCATAGAATATGACTCCTTCAAGAAGGGGGTCCTGCTACCACTTCATTACAGACGAACCAGGGCACTGAGCAGATCCAGGTGCTGCTGGTTCAAAATAGAAACTTAAATTATTAGAATATTTCATGTCCTCTTTCTTAATTTGGATATTTGATTGTTTGTATTTAAGCATTGTTTAGTGCATGTCATCTTGTGCTGTGTAATTTACAGAAAGTTCAGGAGTTATTTTTATGATATACAGTACATACAATATATTATACATACTCAGAAAGTTACTATAGTAGCAGTTCTAATTAACAATTTGAAGTTAATGACCAGTGTAAAACAAGAGTTATGTGCTTTTGTAGCGTTGCTATTATTACAAAGAGCTGTGGTTGTGGTAGGGACTTTTTTATTATAACAGTAGTTGTATTATATTGTTTGTATAAATATAAGGAAAGTGATTTTTTTGTAGTTGCAGAAGTAATACATTTAAATAATAGTCAATCAAATAATTTGTAATGAATCAAAATACCTACTCCTTAAATGTCATAGCCAAATACAATAACCTGGTATATTATTTGTGGGATGTTTTTGGGCTTTATTGGAGTTAATTGCTTATTCAAATTAGAAGAAAAAGCCAGTCCCGAGTGTCACATTTAAATGATTATAATATGATATGAAGTCCCAGCAGCAGGTTAGACACCGAGCTGCTGTATTGACGTAGAGGCATGACCCATTCTGCTGCTGCTAATCAATGCCCACCTCAACCTTCAACACTTGAGGCTGCGCGCCCTGCTCCCTGTAGGTCCCTGTAGGTCCCCGTAGGTCCCTGTAGGTCCCACACATCCTGACAGCCAGTCCACACAACGTCAATTTTGCTCGGAGTTGCAACTCAGCCCAGTCTTGTTCAAATGAGGTGAGGCTCTCTGTCCTGCTGCAGCTGCTTTTATGGGCCTGCTTTATGGTGCAGTGTAAGTGTGACGTCACCGATATGTGACAGGAATACTGAGGAAAACACTGCATCTGTTCCGCTTTCTCCTGTGTTTGGGACGTTAGTGTTCTGCTCAGTGTGGGATCTGCAGTTCATTTACAGGACATGTCACTCTCCTGTTTTCCAAAAGTTTTCCTTCTTTCACTTTTATAAGACCAAAGTAATGCCTCTGATACAAAAGAACATATTGTCATTGTTTGATTAATTCTTGTTTTATTCACTAAATAAACTATAACTAAAGTCTATTCAAAATAATTCAAAATATGAACAATTATTGACTTTTGCAAGAAAAGCCTATGTACTGTAACCACCACTTATTACTTGAACTCGTCAGGAACATGTGAGACAAGCTGCTCAGTGTATAAGGGACAGATGTTCTTTGTTAGTCATCTCATTTACAGTCTGTGTTGGACAAATTATTCTATTCTATTCTAAACTTGTAATATATAATAATAATGACTAGTTACTGTAATGAATGCGTCATGCTTCTATTGCTATATTCATTTTGTAATCGTGAATGTGATTGAGTTGCATTTAGTGTTATGTTTAGTCTAAAACTCAGCGCTGTGATAGTGATCGTGTTTCAGAATGTAGAAAGCTCTTTTTGTCCCTGACAATCATTATAAAATCAACATTAACGGTGTCATTGTTTTTATTACGCAACTAATTTTTGTGATCAGTTGTAATTTTTTTTTTCAGCTGTGGCCACTTTTAGCAGTGGTAGAAAAACCACAGAAAACAGGAACCTTGTTTCTATTTACTCCCAGTTCTGTTTAAACTTTAAGTGGCAACTGTTATATTTCCCCAGGCTGTGGAGGTAGTTTGCACTGGGCTCACAGCTCATATCCAATTCTTTGGTGAGTGCTGTGCTCTTCGAGGCCTTACGTTCTCTCTATGCTTCAGCGTATGGAGATCTCCTTCATCTGTTTCAACACAACCTCATGTGCTGGAAATGCACCCAGAACTAATGTAGTGCCACTATCGCATATACAGATGTTGTACTTTCTTTACAGTTGTAGCAGTTGTTGTCTGAGATCCTCCACCTCAGCCCTCCCCATCTGCTCATGAATCACTGTCACTGATATCTTCTTCTGAAGCACATCACAAGCTTCTTGAAAGCAATCTCCTCTGTCCTCGATTAAATGTCTTCATGCACATTTGCTGCTGTCTCTAGATCTTAGTGCGCTTAAAATTTAAAAGGTCCTTCGGCTGCGTTACCATGACCCACTCCGTGTAATAGCTCTTGGTGGATGAGTAGCAGACTCGGCCTGCAGTCCTCCACTCATCCAAACCTGTTATGATGCAGAGCTTTTACCACTCTCTCAGGAGACTTGACTTTTACACTGTGCCTGCAGAAGTGTTGCAGTACCTTCTTGCACAGAAATAATTGGTCTTCAAGATTACATGGTAGAGCTGTGTGCCAAGTCTTTTTTATACCTTGTGCCAAGCAGACGTCATGTTCTATATAGACACAGTATTATTGGGATAAGAAAACTGGGCGAAACAAAGGGTTCTTTTGTTATGTCCTACGGCTGCCAAAAATATGGTCGACACTAAGTGGAAGTCCCCTCACTCGCTGTCTGTGGAACAGTGCATCAGTCTTGAATTGGTTTTGTTTTGTGTACAGGTTGTATAGATTATTTGTTTGGTGTGTTATTGTTGTTGTCCTGTATGTGTTTTTCTTTGAAGAAAAAAGTATTAAAAAAAAGAATATGCCCAAATTTTTTTTTTAAAGATGGCCAGTCTGATGACTGCTGTCGTTGTGTCCTTGGGCAAGACACTTAACCCCACTTTGCCCAAAGCCCCCACTGGAAGATCTCAGCTCCTGTGGACTCAACACCGGCAGAAGGATCAGTGAGGGGCTGGTGTACTGTACTCTGTGTACTGGGTGCAGCTCTGACTGCCACCCCCTGACCCAGAAATGGATTATGGGGAAGAAAATGAATGGATGGATGTATAAGACAGTTGTTTAAAATGAGGTCGATTACTTGCAATCAAAAGCACTTTTGACTTGCATGCTGTGATTGTAAATTAGCAAAGTCAAAGCGGCTCCAGGGCTCCAGTGTTTGACTTTGAACATCTTAAGTGCAATGAGATTAGAAATGAGGTTTAAGGTTTTAGTTACTTTTATCAGTATATTTCTTTAAATCTTTAATGTTTTAGGAATATAGTTTTATTGGTTTCTCAGACTAAGACTGAACCAAAACACTTTGAGTAATGATACTCTTGGGCTACAAAAAGGCAAAAGGACTTGGGGTAAGGTTTATATAAATATAATTTACCAATGATTAAAAGTTATTTTGTCTCAAACTAAACTGTATCTACAGCATTGTCGTACTAGTTATCTTGACAAAATAGTTTTGAGGTTTAAGATAAGATAAGATAGACTTTATTGATCTCACACAGGAGAAATGTACAAGAAATGTTGCAGCTCTCAAACCCAAGTAAGGCCTTGCCTGATGCATCTATTTTTTGCCCTAAATCACAAAAGCTGTTTACAAAGTTGTCGATGTACCAACATAGACCAGAGAATCAAACAGTTAAAACACAGGAATTGCAATAATAAATAAACATAGGAGCCATTGATCCATAGGGAGCAGGATGACCAATGTCCATAAATTATTTTAAATGTCCCAGATCTTCTCTGTCCGTGGTGCTGTCCACGAGTCCGGGCCGGGGGAGACAGTCCACACAGGGGCAGATGAAAGAGCCCGGCCTTTCATCTGCAGGATAATGTTCAAGTTACCATACTATGTCAGAAAAGGGTCTCCATATTTAGCCTTTAGACTCACTCAGCTACTGTGCCACTATACCATGGCACCCTCACACACAGGGCTACTCATTATTCTGTGCAAAAAGCAACTATAATTAGTTTCCCACCTACCTATTGTGCTCTCCTTTAGTCTGGTGCACATATGCCTGTCCCTGAGTGTAAACATAGAACTTAATAAGTAAATCATTGTAATTAGTTGGGTGTGGGTTTAGCCGTGTAATGCCAGTTTCAATTCTCTGTAGGTTTCAGAGCAGAATTATTAAGTTGAATCTCAGTGGTTTAATGTTGTCACCAGCATACGAGATAAAACTCCACTCGATAGTGAAGGGATGCTCACAGAGGAAGCTGCTGTGGGGGAACACTGTCAAACACAAAACTAGAAAACTACTGCAATTGGAAAATGCCTGAAATCTCTTTTCCAATAATGGATACATTCAGTCAAAGACACAAAGAAATGTAAAGAATATGTGTTCAGAGAGGGTGTTAAAGATTCAAGACTATACCAGAGAGACTTTAGTCATGTAGTACAATGACATGGAGATCACTATTTATTATCCACCACTGTGGTTGAGGAGCCCCAGTCACACGGCAGGAGCTTGGACTAGAGTCGCTCCAACACCATCCAGAGGAGCCCGCTTCTGCTGACTATAAGTGTCTCAGCTGACCTGGGAATGCCTGGGAACTGAAGTGTATTGTCTGTTTGAAAGAACAACAATTGTAAAATTATTCTTTTTTGCATTAAAACAATTGTAAATCATGGAAAGGTTTATAGGGTATAAAAGGGCTATAGCACTTGGGTACTAATAGCACTTTCAGACTCACACCATGTTTGCCAGTTATTGTTTGTCTTGCATCTTCCTTACTCTTGACACATTTTGTCATTTTGTCAATTTTTTAAAACTTTTTGTAAGTCCTTTTTGGCATTCCCCAATTATGCCAGTTTTGTGCTTCATTCTAATTTTGGGTTTGACAGTACTTGCCCACAGCAGCTTCCTCTGTAAGTTTGAATTGGGTTTATTCAAAACATGTCTAAGGACAGGTGATTGCTGATGTATGTTTTATCGTTGGATTTTTAATAGTTTGATTATGTTATCTACCATTGTAGAATCAACAATTCTCCTACGACAACTACTGTTATGATTTTGTTTTTGGGTTTTGTTTATATATACTGTATTATTACTAGTAATGTAAGGTGTTCACCCTCATCCGGCCTTTGTTCAGGGCTTACCTGCATTATGTGAGTGAATGAATGAAGTTTATTTCAGTCACTTGTACAATTTTACACATCGTTACAGAGCAGTAAATTTGCAGCTGAAAAAAAGACCGAAAAGGAGTAGGCTGGAGCTAATTCTTATTTTGCCTACCCTTTTTACAAGTGTCATTTATGTAAGTGAATGTATACATTAGGATTTACAGAAGCAACTGCTTAAACATCAGCATTCTGAGTTTCATGTAGCTATCCAAAATAATAGTTTTAAACTTATTTTTGAAGAAGAAAAGTAAATTACATGGTTTAAGTTCATCTGTGCATCTATTCCAAAGATCAACCCATCCATCCATCCATCATTTTTCTACCCCTTAATCTAGTTCTGGGTCGGGGGGGTGGCAGTCAGAGCTGCACCCTGTACACATAGCACCAGCCCCTCAAGATCAACCCCTCTAACAGATAAACAATATTTCATAACATTAGTTCTACTGTATATTTTGCTTTATGAACGCGTCTGTTCCTCTTAACTCATAATGACTGTCTGTGATTCTGAACAGTGTCTGTGGTGATTTTGATAGGGGATCATTTATTTATCTTAAAAATCAATATCCAAGTGTAAAGGCCGACTAAATCATAGACGAGACTACAGGTGGAAAGTAGCATGGTGCTAAATCTGTTGCAGCAATCTTTTTAATGCAACTGCACATTGTCATTAAAAATCAAACTTCAACTTCAGAATTATTATATTTGCAGGTTTGTAAACGGTGCATTTGTTGGCTCTTATGCTGACAATGTAATCGCTCTTACTGCCTTTTTTGCACTATGAAAATTGGTTCAGTATTAGTTTTATAATTGTTGCCCCATTTCTCATGTGGTGGTGTTTGCTTTTTGCTGTGTAGACTTTCTGTCTTGTTTATATACCAGGATGGCACGACTCAACACAATGCTGCCATCATAGAAAATACTGTAATTACATGATCAGAAGTATGTGACCCAGAAATCCTAATCCTACAGTTGATGAGGCGTCTCAGAACAGTGATCGAAGCCCATTCCTTCCTTTTTTTTTTTTTTATGTGTGTATATAAATGTATAGGTGCGTGTGTATATCCGTGGGTACATATATGTATGTATTTATGGGTATATATCTGTATGCAGACTTTATTTTATTTGTATTTTTTTTTTTTTTTTTTTTTTTTTTTTTTTTTTTTTTTTCCTCTCCTTCTGCCACTATTACTGCCTTCAACAATCCTTATAGGTTAAACACTTCAACCATGGGTACAAACATATGCTTGCGTCTGGGTATATCGGTTGGACCATTTTCAATTTTTTTAATTTTTTTTAATTTTTTTTTTATTAATATTATTATTTGTTTTATTTTTATTATTCTATTTATTCTTATAACTTGTATTACTGTTTGTCTCATTATACATTTACTACCCCACCATTTCTTTCTTTATGTAGCTCCAATATATCCCATGTCTTCTCTAGCCATAGGTTAAAACTTATCATCCAGTGTTATGCTTATTGTCTGTCCATTATTTTTCTTTTTTTGTTCTTTTATAGTTCATAAATTAATAATAATGTTGCTTGCACAATGTACTGTTCCGCACACACACACACACACGCACGCACGCCACACACACACACCCTCACACGCGCACAATTTGCTGTATTCCTTAAAATATGTGTCTCTACACATATTCTTGTTTGTTTGTTTGTTGAATGTATGTTACCTTGAAAATCAAATAAAGGAAAAAAGAAAAAAATAAATAAAAAAAAAAAAAAAAAAAAGCCCATTCCTTCCCAGCAGAACACACCTCCGCAGAGAAAACTACCCACAGCTTTCCATTAAAGGCTAAAGAGAGTTCAGGCCCCTAGAACATGTAACAGCAGGTCGATCAAAGCTGCTACACGTAAATCAATGAGGGAACCCACATGTAAACACTCGGGTTCAGGTGTGTGGATCACAGTACAGCTCTTTTTTCATCCTACTCATCGTTCCCTCATAGAATCTTTTTATTGGGCTTCACTCGCCTCATTTGCTTTCAATTCTTTTTCTTCCATTGTTGGCAAAAACTGACTTGACTGAAAAAAAAAATTGGCGCGTCATCATAACTTTGAAAATGAATTTCTAAAGGGAGCAAAAGAAAAGAAAGAAAGAACAACAAGCATATAACTAAAAAGGATTTTCACAGAAATAACAGGCAAATGCTGCCAACCTTTTCAATTTGTAGATGTCTGATGCACTCTCTGCTCCTGTTCCAGACCCAGATGCATTTGAAGTCAAATTAGAAGCAACTGGTGTTCTGCCCATAGTCGCTGTCCGTGGTGCTGAAGTCTAGGGAACACAACACATGCATGAATACAATGTGTTTAGTAGTTTATTTATGCATATATCTAGAAATAAACAAATCAAATACATATAATCAATATATCAAATAAAATATAAATAGCCTACTGAAGATATTATTTCTAAATTCTAAAACAAAAATTGACAAAGCAAATAATCATGTGACCCCTTTATTAGCAAAAGCTCATGTGTAATATTTATTCTTCAATAAAAATTCATCTTCAATAAATGGAATGCATTTTTTTCTAAATGGGTCAGAGAAATGTATCAGTATTGAATCATTTAAAGTAGGCTCTGAAACCCCAGTCCTGGTAAGTTGCGTTTGTCTTTTTGGTTAAGGTTCCCCCCACATGTGCTAATGAGCTCCAATTAAGGATGAGGCGGCTCATACCTGCCACAAGCCATCGCAGTCCGTTGCCACGGTAACACGGCAGGTGGCAGAGTGGTGGGTGTACGGGGACTGTTTACAGCGAGGATCACAGTGGACAAATATGACAAGACTGTGGTACTACTGCTGCGTATGAAATGTTACGTTTTATCCGTCATTCCTCTTGGACTGAACAAGCAGGTGAAGTGAAGGCTGCCAGCTGTCCAAAAGTCATTTGTATAATTCACAGGAATTTAAAAATGCTCTCACAAAAATACATTTTGATGGACAATAAAGTAATGTAAAGAAGACAAACCACAAAAAACAACCTACTCAATCTCATACTACCTAACTATACAATACTAACCTCTAAAGCTGTTGCAAAAATCCTCTTTTATGGCAAAGAAAATGAGCAGACAAATAAATCGCTTCCAAACATGTTAGACGCTGCAGGGGTGTGATTGCGAGTGTTTTTATTTCCTCGCGCTCCGCTAAATTCACTGTTGTTGTTTGTTGCCCACTGCCCCGCGAAGGATCTGGAGGGATGTAGTTCACAGCGCTATGTTCGGCAGGGATTGCTTCTCTCATTATTATTAACATGTTTTAATACCGTTACATGAAGAAAACGAGGTCCAGGCACTTTTACTATCGGGATCTCATTACGATATAAGAAGCAGCTGCAAGTTGGTATATTATTATTGTTATTATTCAAAATAAGCTTTCAAATATAAGGCATACAAACATTACTGTACATATATTTAAATTCACAGCTACGGCTTGTAATGCAGCTTAAATGGACTGCTTTTGAAGTCGCATATTTTCAAAACGACAAGATAATATGTTAAGTCAGAGTCTTGTTTGACAATATAAGTGCACATGAGACAAAGACACGTGTTTTCACTTTACAATATACTAAATATGTCAAAATAGATCATGTTTCACAGACTAGTCCTGCTAAACTCACACGCCCCTTTAGTCATATTTGTGATGCCATAATGTTCTTTGACAGTATACGTGGATAATGGTACGGCAAAAGTAATTAGTGGGACTATGTGAGATACAACACATTGTGAGTGAGAACATCTGGCTCTGACACAGTGTAAATGAACCACTCAAAACTTATTAAACTGAATTCGTTCACAGACTAATAAGCATGTTGTCTATGCCAGCAATTATTGTTTAAACGTTGTTGCCGTTTGGAGACCAAACTTTTACAATTAATATTAGTATTCTGGCTACACATGGCGGACCCTGCACTGTTGAGCTCTGCATGGCAATCAGGATTACATATGTACAAAAAATACTTAAAGGGAAAGTATGTATTCATTTTCAAAATGACATCCACATTTATGATTCTGTTTTAGGGTTTGTTCCCAGAGAATTGATCAACTCATATCTGGCTTTTTCTGAACCAAAGTTTAATAAACAAAACATTTAAAATCCACAAGATTTTCAATTAGCAGATTATCCAATCAAAGAGTAGAAAAGGGCAACATTTTAGTTGCCAGTTTCTTGAACCTTTTTCCACAAAGAAATCAGCACCACAATTTTATTTGCGTGAAAGCAGGTGCCAAAATAAGTTGTCATATGTAATGCAAAGTTTTTAGGGAACTTTTTATTTATCAAAATTGATTATCTATTTTATTATATTGATTTTATCTCTTTAATATTCATTCCTTGAAGAAAGCATTGTATTGTTTTTTCATTTTCATTTTCATTCAATTTGGATTATCTAAGATGTAGGAGCACTAGTAAATAACTACCAATTTTTTTTTTTTTCTTTATACATTTTTTTACCCTTATTTTTTATAATTATAGCCCTTTTTCAAATGGTTGAGATGCAGTTTGATGGTAAAAGTGCCAGAACCAAGTGAGAGTCCCCTAAGAAGTAGATTTCAGTTCCAAGCTTAAAGGAGCAATATGTAAAAATCTGGCCAAAAGTGGTACTGCAGTCACAGTCAATATTTTGTAGTCCTCTCCCACTCTCCCTGACTGGTTGCCAGATTCACACCAAATCCAGCAGCAAACACAGGGAATTATTTTATTATTTTGTCCGTCTCCATTCACATTGCCATGACAGCCGTGCTAATGCTGAATGAATGTTTTGATTAATGTTTTTTATTATTATTATTTGGACATTTGAGATAAAAAAACAAAAACAAAATAAAAGCAATGTAATTATACATAGTTTATGCAAAATAAATAAGAAATTGATGTCCAAAATCAATCAGAATCAGCACCTCCAAATCCGAGGCCATGGTGCTCGACCGGAAAAAGGTGCCTTGCCCTCTTCAGGTGGGTGGAGAGGTCCTTCCTCAAGTGGAGGAGTTCAAGTATCTCGGGGTCTTGTTCACGAGTGAGGGGAGGATGGAGCGTGAGATTGACAGGCGGATCGGTGCAGCGTGCGCAGTGATGCGGTCTCTGTATCGGACCGTTGTGGTAAAGAGGGAGCTGAGCCGAAAGGCAAAGCTCTCAATTTACCGGTCAATCTTCGTTCCCTCCCTCACCTATGGTCATGAGCTTTCGGTAATGACCGAAAGAACGAGATCGCGGATACAAGCGGTCGAAATGAGCTTCCTCCGCAGAGTGGCTGGGCACTCCCTTAGAGATAGGGTGAGGAGCTCAGTCACACGGGAGGAGCTCGGAGTAGAGCCGCTGCTTCTCCACGTCGAGAGGAACCAGTTGAGGTGGCTCGGGCATCTGTTCAGGATGCCTCCTGGACGCCTTCCTGGGGAGGTGTTCCGGGCACGTCCCACCGGGAGGAGGCCCCGGGGAAGACCCAGGACACGCTGGAGAGACTATGTCTCTCAGCTGGCCTGGGAACGCCTTGGGGTCCCCCCGGACGAGCTGGAGGAAGTGTGTGTGGATAGGGAAGTCTGGGCGTCTCTGCTTAGACTGCTGCCCCCGCGACCCGGCAACGGATAAAGCGGAAGAAAATGGATGGATGGATGGATGTCCAAAATAGGAGTGGGAAGAATGGATGTTGGAACGTATTTCTTCAGCGTATCAACATCAGGGTTTGCTCAAGAGGATATCACCTTTCAATTTTATTTATTCCCTATTTTTTAGACAAACATGTAAAAGTCCCACATCAAAAAGAGACTAACATTATTTTAATTGGGGTACATGTGGTCTTAAATGATTATTTTTACAATTAAGCTATAATCTGCAAAAAAAACGTCTTGACCTTCATCTTTTACCGTTTTTAGAGCAATCTGTCATAGAATGTGATAACATGCAATACATACAAAAAGACATAGCCCGGGATCAAACCCGGGTTCCTACTTCGTAAGCGCACAGCTTGGACCACTACACCACCGGTTCATACGAACAGAGGCACTGTGAAGAACGCGCTGAAACTAGAAAATTCTGCATCACACGTGAACTTTTATCAGCTGTCTCAATTGTTCAAAGGCATCCCGATATAAATCCTCGTTTTAGTCTTTGTTTTGTCATTAATGATTTGAGAGTCATAACAAGACCTTTTTTAGTTCTGCGCCACATTATTTTATTTATTTATTTTACCTCTGAGATTAGTGAGCCGCACGGAGTTCTGGCAACCCGATCACGGACTTACATGACACTTCCTGATTGGCGAAACGGCGGAGGGTAGGACATCAAAATCAAAAAAATAACAACTTTTACGGGTCGTAAAACTAATTTTGATGATCAAATATCTCGGCTGAACTACTGTTATTAGTTAAAGATGAATTCGAAAAGAGTATGATTTAATAACGCCTTTTGAAATATTCGGGTCATTTAATGATGACTTGACATGCAAATATTACATATTGCTCCTTTAAGGTAGATATATTGACTCAAAAGATGATCCACCAAATGGTTGAGGAAACCATTAAAGGGTTAATATTTGTAAAGGTCCCTCTAAGATACTCTGTCTCACTAATTTAATTTCCACTCCGTAGTCCTTTTGCATATTGTCAGTAATCTTTGGCTCAGGTCCACTAAGTCTTTATGGCATTATGACACTTCCTGCTGTGTGCCAACTAATGAAACATTTAGCCTAACTATTACATTACGCCACTAGGCCTTCAGGGCTAATTAATATGCTCCCACTTTCTGTCACATCTGATTCTTATCTTGGTTTCTCCGTGCGACACGTAAAGAATACTCCAGACCTCACGGTTCAATGCTCCGGAGACTGTTTTGTCTCAGCTCGCCAGGATCCAATGTCTCTTGTTCCCCGTCCAGCCATCAGGCAGGCTGCCACCGAAACCTATCATTTGTGCTGTTAGAAAATGAAGAGGACATTTTTTCATCTTAATGAAACCAGAACATTGTGTTTCATATCCTGGAGAGAATAATCAAACGTGTACGTCAAAACTCGTTGGGAGAGTGATAATTGACTAAAAAGAAAATCTCACCTTCCTTTTTCTTCTTGTGCCACATCTACGCACCTGTCAGAGTTGGATGTGCAAAGTCATTATCTTAAAAAGATATTAAGAGTTGAGATTTAGAACGTTATAAGATGAATTTCCTACATTTCACACCACAGAGGTATAATAAAAGACATTTAACTATTTCTCAGCTCTAAAACAATTTAGTTCTTTGTCTAGTTTTCATGTATTTTATGGCCTCGGTCACATTTTTATCAGCTTTTTCAGACAGAAAAGAGAAAATCGAGGACCATCTTGACTCACTCAGCCAATCAACCTCTCAAGCTTAAGTGTCCTCAAATCTTTCTGACAAGATGAAGAGAGCATATTGTGGTCTGATTGTTCTCAACATTTGGACAAAGATTTTAAAAACAAAAAGTTAGGTACCCCAGCTTTAATTTATAATTCTCTTTGAGGCTTCTGCGGCCCTTCTTACCATATACGGTTTATTAGAAGTGGAGTGACCGGGTGCTGTCGTGCTGAAGTCACCATAGTGTTTGCCAAATGTGCAAGAAGCTTTCAACATAATCTAGCTGGAGCCAATTTACTTATATGGGTAAATGTTGTTTAGAAGGCCTTAGCTTTGTGCTGTAACAGGGGCAGAAGGGTTGCTAACGTGGTTGCTAAGGCAAGCTACAGTTGCCTCTGTGAATGAATGTCTCTCATTAGTGAATCCTTAGATGGCTCACATCTGGATTTACCAATTCAATATCAAAATAAAAACACCAGGATCACAGAGAGCGCTAAACCACTGATTTTTTTAAAGCCAAAAATGGTGAGTGTGACACAAACGGTTACTGAGCTAGAGAAGTTTACTTTTCAACGTAAGTAAAAAAGAATCCGAACGGCTAGAAGAAGCCAGGGACGAGTTGGAGCAAAACTTTGTCCATGAGCCCTCATGCGTTTAATTGAGCTAGCGGGTTGGCATTGTCTGTCTGTGCTTCTTACACTGCAGCGTACATTCAGAGGACATTCTCTTTACATAATTGGATCACTAACGTCTCTGATCCTGGAGCTCAAGGCTATTGCGGAGATCACTGGGGGTCAATCGCTGTATTACTACACATGATTACTTTAAGGGGACAAACAAAAAAGAGGACAAACACGTTATACTCCGGGTCAGGCGGGCGTGCCATATAGTCGTCTGATATAACAAGCGTAAAAATGGCTGACATACTGAAAATGGGTTATCTGGAGGAGGTCAATACCCTTATTAGCAATTTTCTGAAATAATAACAAGATGAAAGGGCTTGTTTGACCCAGGGTACAACAATCGCCAGCTTTGGGATGTATCATGCAATTTCAGTACATGTTTTTATTTATTGATTCACAAAGGAAATATTCTAAAAATGAAAAGAAGGCACATTGTAGCTAAAACTGCTGACTTTTCCCACAGATTGAGATTCATAACATACATATTTCCTTTTCCATTCTCAGACTATTTCCAGCTCAGCATTTCTCTGAGGAGTCTTTATACAACTGCAGCAAATTAAATCATGTTTGCCTCTCAGAGTACACGGATAAAACGAACAGCTAGGCAACTAATACAATGAATCTCCATGTAGCTCTTCTGACTGGGCGCTTTTGCCTGTTCGTCTTCATGTTTCATTTGCAGCTCGTGTCACACCTGTCAGCGCCGCTGTCTAGGTAACACTTAAAACACCTGTGTTAGTTTTGCTGCCCCCCTGTTAACTGGCGTATATATGCAGATGCAGCCGCAGCTCCCTTACACTGATTTTCATGGTCATTTAGCAGCTGCACTTTCTGCACTACATGGTCCTGCACCACACATCGACACATGCCCCAGTGAGATGTGTGGACATCTGTGGAGTACTTCAATCTTCTTCCCACCCATCTCTGACTGCTGTTTAATACCATTGTTAGCTTCCTTTTAGGATTTTGTAAATGGGCTTTGTTTCGTACTGGGATTGCATGATTATTGTGCTACTGGACACTTCCATTTCTTCTTAGGGACCACACATCGTGATTCTCACTATTCTTGTGCTTGTCTGTGGAAAGTGGTTATGCCCGTCTGTGACCCCATTAATACCTTGGAATCAATGTGGCAAGAGCTTCATTATATTTTGCCATTTCACCTTAACTTTGCACCTTGCTATGTTATCATTTTTTTGAGTTCGATGCATGCCTTGTGACAGGTTCTATTAAATACCATAATTCTACTATCGACAACCAGATGTGACCTTACTCGTTGATACTAGCCATACCCTTGCATGTTTACAGCCCGATCCGATCAGACCTCTGAAGCTAACCCGTGCAGGGACGACACTCCCGGGGACACAGGCGCCTAGTGGGGCCACTGGTGTGCAGTCTGTCTTTTGCGCGTCCTTAAGCCAAGACTCACTTCAACCCACACTGCCAGAATGGCGTCTGGTGTGCGTGTGTTGGAGCTGTGTGTGAGTGTGTGTCCACCCAACCCACATATATTATGAACTAATCACCCCACCCTTGCAATCCCCCCCCAAAATTGCTGCCTTATTATTTTCATTATCATTATAGTCGCTCGTGATGAGGTCGCGATCATACCATATAAACGTCCCATATTGACACTTTGTCTGTTCGTAAGTTTGCATGATTATGAGGCATTCTGTTGTAGCCCATTTTATCAACATTACCAACTATACGGCGTTTGAGTAATATCTCATGCTGTATTGATCATCAGTACTTTCGGAGTTTACCATTTTCCAATTTTCATTCGCATGTATCTGTTGCGGGTTCGTCAGGGCTGCAGCCTGGTTCTTCCCTGGCGGCCTTCTCCTGCATTTTTCTGTGCAATCATGAACAACAATTGTATACATCAAATCTACACACATGCAATTAGTGCACGGCCCCCCCCCCCCCCCCCCCCCCCCCCCCCCCCCCCCCCCCCACCCCCCCCCCTGCCAGTACAAAAACTGTAAGGTTTCATCACACCAGTTTTATTTTGTCCATGTATCTTATCGCTAAGCTTTTTCGGTTGTGAACCAGACAGTACCAGCCCTAAATCTGCCAATCTGCTCCAGTTAGGATCCGAACGACAAATCTGTTTACACACTGAGATGTTGTTGTGCTGATTTGCTCAAATAATGCTTACTGAACTCATTGCCTCTCCTCTGCTGGGACACAACCCAACTGTAATTTGTGAGATGAAAAAAGGTAATCCATCTTTTTCTTCCTTTTCTTTTTTCTCCAGGTGACTCCTGCGAACCAACCCACTGTTGAGTGTGTCCCCTGGAGGAGGAAGTACGTCAACAACCCCGCGCTTTTACAGTGTATTGTGCAGCGGTGGCACCAGAGATAGTGAGTACACACAGTGGACTCTCTTATGACATTTTCATGGAAGGACATCACAAGATACCAACATACATTCAATAATGTTTTATTATTTACACTTTACATCATCATTTTTATTTGAGATCATTTCTATTAAAGCTGGGGTACCTCACTTTTTTGTTTCATAATTACATTGTGCTTGTCTTGTAAAAGTCAAATCAATTATTGTCTTATTATGAAACATTATCTTTTACATACTTCTCAGCATGAGCCCTGTGAGTCACTATTTGACGCTTTGGGCAGAGAGCTAATTGGATGAGTGAGGGTCGCCTGCTAAAAGTGATTAAATATGAGGTAATAACGCTTAATGTCCTGAACTGTGAAGCTCCTTTGAGTTCTTGAAAAGCACTTATTTTTTTAAACAAGATTTGCCAATTCCAATGGAGACATATCTTGTATCTTTTTAAAGCAAGATAATTCTGCTTGTCCTTTTGGCAAATCTTTTTGTAAAATGTGCTCAGATTAAGATGAATTTGACCAAATATGAAAATTTTTTACTTACAGTATTTCTCATTACTTTTTGCAGTGAGATTTTCTATAGCGATTTGACAGAAGGCAAAAAATACATGAAAATGAAAACTAGAGCTAGAAGCAAACAGTTTTGAGAACGAGAAACATAGTTACTCAGATCGTATCACATCGTTCATTTTGCCCTTGAAAGTTAGGCACTCCAGTTTTCATCGCAGCCAAGCACCTCTTGAGTATTCCTTGTTTTTGTTTTTTAGTCCAAGTTGCTTGTGGCGCTGGCTTGTATACCTTCTGACTCGTGGCTCTGTTTGTGAAAGTTGTGCTGTGTTAGAGTTGGTGTGTGGGTGGAAAAGCCTGTTGTGTTATGTACAGTGAAGGTGTTATCACATCTGCAGAGGCCCCACACATGCACACACACACACACACACACACACACATACACATACCGCTGCGGTTCAGGCATCTGCGTCTGTTGGAGCCAAAGCCGAGCGTCACTTTACTGCTCTGTACATGGTGAATGCATAATGCTGCAGAGATAATGACTGCAGCCACAGCCATCGCATTTACTGCAATCTCCTGCAACTCTATGCATCCACTGGACCGAATAAATACCTATCTGAGATCATTAATAATAAAAGAACGATCTGCTGCTGAAGTCAGTTATCACCGGAACACACCGCACAAACAAAAGGCTGGTCAACAACTGGAAGCTCGTCTTGATTGGAGTTTTGAAATAAGATCAACCGCGATGGCAAACATGAAAACCGCATTGTTTATCCCTCCAGCACCTTACGATTCTAATCAGCTCTCTTTATTGTCTCGGAGAGGCAGCCACTTGTGCTCGCTGGGAGTTTATGTGCTGACTCATCACCACACTGCTGCAATATTTCACAAATATATGACAGCAAACAAATTCATTAATTCATTTGTTTTGGAGTGAATTAGATTAGATGTTTGCCGGAAAGTTACTGATGAGATAAAAGGGCAGAATGTTACCCCATGTAAACTGGGGCGTCTTGAGATTCTGAATCTGAATGAGATGTTCTGGTTACATAAAGATTACATGAACTTTTATACCATAATATCTAAATAGACAAGAGTTTTGTCAACAATAAATCTATATTTGGAGGTGACAGTGGCTCAGTTGGTAGAGCATTGGCCTGTGGTCCTGAAGGTCGTGGGTTCGAGCCCACCATGGGACCTTCTCCACCGACTCCCACTGATGGTCTTGGCAAGACACTTAAACTCTGGAAACACAGGGATGAGGCTGCGGCTGTACAGTGCCAAACTGCTGTTGTGTCCTTAGACACTAACCCACATTGCCTAGAATGGGTCTGGTGTGTGTGGTCGGAGGGGCCACTGGCACATACTGGTTGCCTCGCTTCTGACAGTGTGCCCCAGGGCAGCTGTGGCTACAGTAGTACCTTATCACCACCGCGTATGGAGTGAAAGAATAATGACATGTAAAGCGTCTTTGAGTGTCCAAAAAAGTGCTATATAGAACTGATGCATTATTATTATATCCAACACCTTTTTCACAATGGACCTGATAGAAAAAATTGTTTTATACCTTGTTTTTTTATTAAGGATTTAAAAATCATCAGCGCAGAGAGTTCTGGCAACCCGGATCACAGACTTTCTGATTGGTAAAACGGTGGAGGGCGGGATATTGAAATTAAAACAATAACAAGATTTAGGGGCGGTAAAACTAATTTTGAAATCCAAATATCTCGGTTAAAGAAGTATTTGAAAAGAGCGTGGTTTATTAATTAATGCCTTTTGACAGATAATGGCCATTTAATGATGACTTGACTTGAAAATCATAGATATTGCTACTTTAAGTGTGCTTTGTGCTGTTGCTTATTCATAGAGGTCGTTCCTGTCAGTCTGTATGTGCAAGAGATTTGAAGACATATCGCAAAAGCGCAACCAACTTTGCCATACACATTCTGTAAAACTATCTTGTTACAGTCATCAAATCTTCTTCATATGATTTCATAATTATAGAAACAATACAAAACACCTGAGTAGCTCTTTTCTTTGGCTCTTTTAAAAGGGCTGAACAATACGGACAAAATGTGTCTATACAACACGGAATAACTACTAAGTAAAAACTAAGAATTCTTTAGAAAACTAATCCCTCATGTTTGTCATTGGTTAGGTTCAGCTGTCAATTCACAGAAAGCAAAAAATAAGATTGATGGTTGCCTGGCCGGAGTGGTGCATTCAAGAGCAATCGTAGAAATAATGTTTATTGTGACTGCCAGAGCTGCACATCGATCAATGAATAATTCATTTTATTTCAAAACACAGTGTACAGCACAAACAAAGCAAACAAAACGCATTTAAAATGCCCACTCAACACAAAGACAGATAGTTTGGAACAAAAAGGTCAAAAACAGTAAAAAAACAATACTGCAGAAGCATAACACAATACAATTACACACGCGCACACATTAATTCATTGATTGCCGTTGACGTATTTGCCTGAGAATGGTGATTTCTGCAAATTTTCCCTGTATTCGACTGGATATTAAAGGAGAACAAAACTAGCTAGAAACAAATTTATGTTTGCTGATGAAAGTAGATAGTCCAGTCTCTCAGAATCTACATTTCACATAATAAATCATAGCACACAGCTTTATGTGGGTCTTGAAAATCAAAAACGGCTGGCAGTCAATGAGTTAAGACACAAGCCCAAATACTCTCCGACCCTACACCTCTCTCCCACTTCTAGCTCTGTTCTGAAGGCCCTTATCTCCACCTATTTCTTTTTCATACCGTTCTTTTTTAATGCAATCCAGTTTTTCATTTCTAATTGATCTGTTAATACATGCAGGACGAGTGCCGGGGAAATCTTTTTTGTTTAATGTGATGCTTTTTCGAGTTTGAGTTGAGGGCTTATTTATTTTGAGTTTTCAAACATTAATTATCAAATATCACAACACAGCATTTTCAAGCAAATCCTTCATTTAACAAATACGTGTCACAATATTGTACATTATTCCAACTGGAAAAGAATCTCATATCTCGATACAATAACAATGTCAGCCCTACTTTACAGTTAAGACATCAGACGGGGCAGGACAAAACACACAACATGCAGTTAGCTGAATGCTGGTTTGATCTGGGGAGTTTTGAGAGATGATTTGAAGCTGGTGAGCGTGGAAGATTTGAGCAGAGGTTTGGGAGCTGCAATATCGTTGTACATGACTTCTTGTGACTACAGCTAAACCGTTCCGCTCAAACACAAAGGACAGGAATCAGTGGTGAGAATGAAATGTCAGAAAAACACTGTTGTCTCACTTCAGACATTGTGTGTAGTAGATGTTGTGTCGGAGCAAAGTACTTGTGTCGGAGCAAAGTGTACTGAGGGCTGAAAACCCAGAGGAGTGGCTGAAAAGGCGATAGACAACATAAAGTAGGCAGCGCTCTGTGGTCTACCGGAGGGAATAGCCGCACACCTGAAGCATATGGACGAGACAGCACTTTGTTTTCTTCCTGTTTCTATACGGCTCGCAGCATCAGGCTTTGGGTCAGTGTGAGATTATTGTGGGGTGTTCCTCTGAGGAATCCCAGACTTGCCTCAAATATTGTGTCAGGACAATATGGAGGTTACTACAGTATATTCTTCCCTTGTGACTGCTTTTATAAATGTCCATCATGATACTATTTTCACGCGATGTACTGTATTTATCTGTAGCCCATTTTATAGACACAGCTACGAAATTGTATTATTTTTTATGTAAACTTTAACCGTAATTTAGACATAATACATGGCAATCCTATTCTTTGAAATAGGGCTGTACTATTTTTTGTTGACAAATATACTCCGGATTTCAGCCTTGGGATAATTTCCATCCGTCGTCCCACACTCGCACTCACAACCACACACTCGTTCACCCTGAACTATTGTACATATTTTTAGTGGGCATTAGAAGACATTTAGAGATCCCTTTTATTCTTCCCACAGTGGGGAAATTACAGTGTTGCATCACAAGTTACAGAACAGTAGGAACGAAGAGCACACAACACAAGATAAGAAGTGAATATTAAGTATCGGACAATTTCATACTTTCAGAAAAATAAAATACAAAAATATAATTTACATTTGGCTTAATCATGAAGTAATCAAGTTATAAACATGCATCCTCTAGTGTACAATTATATACTTATAGATATCTGTAATACACTTGAGTGCAAGAATATTAAGGTAGTAAGCCACAAGAGGCTAAAACCTTTAATTGTCAGAACAGTTTAGAATTGTTTAGAAATATATCCAATTATAACGACTGTTCTTGTATTTGGATATGTATTGTATCGGCAGGCTCTGAAAGATAAGATGTTTCTTGGAATAGACTGATGCTCAGATTGAAAAACACATTATTCATACGTCCTTTGTTTTGTGTCCTTGAATGTATGTAACTGTAGTATAGATAATTACTTGGAATAATGTGAAAATATGGGATTTCCAGTAAATTCATGATGTCTTTTCAGTTTATAACTAAGATTTACAGACTGAGATAGGTTTTCAACACTTAAAAATCCCATTCAAACATCATACAGTATTTGAGAGCCTGTTAATGGCACTTCCATCACACCTCACCTGAATGAACCGCACTATTGATTAAAGAAGTCAAACCGCAGGCTGCTCCGTGTCTGTCTCCGTCCACTTGGAACATGAATGCGTTTGGCCTCCGTTCTGACTCCTGTTACATCAGTCGGCTTCAGTCAGCCTCATCGTCAAAGGCCTCTCTCTTTACTGCGGGCATCTCATTGGTCTGGCTCCTTCCATCCTTATCTCTGCTGGATTTCCCCTGTTGGACTCACGACCCAAGGCACGCTTCACCGCTGGCTTCTGCGTGTATCGACTTTCACTTGTTTGTTTTCGCTCTGTCAGGGCACACTCTCGTCTTGGCTGATCCTCGCATTCAGCAAAAGTTGTGTGATGGTGAGCTCACAGCAGGCATCAAACAGGTTGCATTCCCTCACATGGGACCCCGGCAGCTTTGTGTTTCTCTCATGCTTCTTCCTGTTCACATGCTCAGTTTGGAAGAACATGGATACACATTGCTGCTAAAAGGTTCAGAACAGCTTTTTTATCTCTAAATCTGGGGTTCCACTGGTTGTGTTAGCTTGAAAGCATCACACAATACATCACACCAAGACTGCTAATGGAACTGTTACACTCACAGAGATATTGAAGGAAGATTTCAAGATGGCGAGTGGTTAAAATTAGTTTCTTCTGAGTGCACTGAGTGGATTTTAAGAAATGTTATAAAGACTTTATTTTTATGTATGCCTTATTCTATTTTTACTTTTTAACTTGTTTGCACCGAGAGCCAAACCAATTTCCTAGTCTGTGACTTCTTGTTACTCACAGTGCCAATGAAAAGATTTCTGATTCTGAGCGCTCCCTTAGAAATAGGATGAGGAGCTCGGTCGAATAGGAGGAGCTCAGAGTAGAGCCGCCACTTCCAGGCGTCGAGAGGAGCCAGTTGAGGTGGCTTTGCATCAATTTCTGATGCCTCCGGCAGAAGACCAGGGGAGGATCCAGGACAAGTTTGAGTGACTATGTCTCTATGTGTGTTCTGAGAGGGAAGTTTCTGCTTAGACTGCTACCTTCGTTCCCTGGAAACAGATAAAGTGGAAGAAAATGGATGAATGGATTTCATCCAGATAATTGTACTATTATGTGTACAGTTTATAGGGATACTGACTGTAATATACCTACAAAGACTCCGATTCTGATCCTCCCAAATATTAATCACAAATACCATAAATATATGTAAGCTTTAAAACTATACATATCCATATTTTTTCCTCATTGTGAATAATGTCCAAATACCAGCCTACTATTATTTTGGACTTCTTCTAATCTTCCTCTTAGTCATCCAATGGAAAGCATGCTTCAACCCTTTGAGTTTTTGCAACAACAAAAATTTAGATTTTGTAGAAACATATATAGTCAAAATACAACATTACATTATAGGTTGGCTGTTGTATTCATGCAAACATGTGGTTAGGCAGTTAAAACGATCAGTAGAGGAATCATTACACGACAAAGATGTAGTTGAAGTTATATACAAATGAGATTGTAGTGAATTTACTTACGATTTTCTAAACATTTCAAAACCATTTGATTTGTCCAAACCACTGCAAGTCATTTGTGGCATTTACATGTGAATGTGCCGTGGAGTGACTCCATCAGGATCTGAACAGAGCAGGGAAATTATGAATGCAGATTGATGCATCAGACTTCTGCTTATTGATGGAGTGTGTCTAATTTTGGCATCTCCCTTTAATTTCTGAGCTGAAATGTTTTTGCTGGCGCTCTTGTCTAGATTGCTGCTGTTTGCCAACACCCAGTTTGGGACTA
This sequence comes from Knipowitschia caucasica, assembly GCA_964034765.1. Taxonomy (NCBI): domain Eukaryota; kingdom Metazoa; phylum Chordata; class Actinopteri; order Gobiiformes; family Gobiidae; genus Knipowitschia; species Knipowitschia caucasica. The sequence goes on from OZ035830.1 coordinate 22,014,276, forward strand.
GTATCCATAATCAGCGTTTTGTTTGTCCGTGTAAGAATACAGTAGAATTATACAGTACAATACAGGATACATTTCTAAAAGACCGGAGCTTAAGGATTCAGTTACAAGATGGAGGAATATCTCCAATTGAAAGCCTGCAATAGCAAAAAGGTCTGTGCGCTTTGCTCTGAGCCGTACAGTTCCTACAGCGGCAAAAACATCCCAATCCACATGCAACAGGTTGCCATGGTGATCACTCACACAAGCTCTATGTAAATCCCTCCTTCCCAGGTTGACAGGTATTTTTGAGGAGATTTGGTTAGAGCTGCTTTCTGTCAAAATGACACCCTGAATAATATTTGCACAGTGAAAAGGCACCACTTTAAAAAGAATAGTGACTGGAAGCACTTTGAGAGCAAAACACCACCAGCAGTGCACGCATGTCTCCGCTGTCATGCATTTAAGAGAATTAAAGTATTTCACTGATTTAAAAAGACATTAACACGTACATTTACTATTATAATTACTTTTGAAACCTCGGTACCTGCCTGCACACTGCAGGATAGTTTGGCCAATTTAGGCTGAGTTTGCCTCTCCAGGAATTTGGATAATTCTGTCATTCTTGTAGATTCAGATTCAGTTTCTTTGCCATTTGCAGTAAAACCACATTGTAATATCTAATGCACCAGACAGATATATAATAAATATAACATAAAATAAGCTAAAAAAAAAGAGACGTCCTCATTATCCGTAACAAAACCTAAACCGTTGAGAAAGTGCTGAGGACAACAATACAGGTTCTGGGTGTTTCAGGCAGTTCATTACAGCGACCAACCTCATAATACACTTCTCCACTCTATGCTAAATAGAACTTGCAAACACAGCTCACCTTATGTCCTCCTTTTTGTTTATGACACCTCACTCACAAAGCGTCTGTGCTTTCCTCTGCTTGTTTTCCTGAGTTTAGCAAGTGTGCAATATATCTTCTTTAAGTGACTGGGAGAGAAAGGCACATATGGCTACAATGAAATGTCACTACATGCTCCATAAACGATCACAGCTCTAAGGCCGATCAATTTTGGGAGCTGTGAGTTCTAGATCTGCTGTTTCTCTTTTTTCATAGCTTTATCCTTTCTCAACAAGTGCAAATTCTTATCATGTCTTTTGCAACCATGCCTTTTCTTCTGCTTTTTCCATTTCCTGGTTGCAGAGTGAGCAATTCAAGCAAAGACACCCAGACTCCCCTCTTCAAACACGCCATTTTGGGGGAATCTTGAAGCGTTACCAGGAAAGCTGAGAGACATAGTCCCTCCAGTCCTTTCCCTGGAGCCTCCTCCTGGAAACACCTCCCCACATACAGTATCCACCATATACTTAGGCACATACTTTTAATTCAATCATCACTTAATTGCAAAATTGCGATCTTATCACAGTCTTTGTCCTGAACATACAAGTCAACAATTGTGTTACCCTTGTTAAACTTATCAATGCTCATGATCAAATCTTGTCAATTTATCGATGCATTACAAAACATTACGGTTCTTTTGTGGGGTCCAATTATTTCAAATATTTTCCTCCTTTGGTTTAATCTTGAGGCGTCAAAGACGCTTTACATGACATTATTCATTCACTCCATACACGGTACTATAGTGGTAAACTTCTACTGTAGCCACAGCTGCCCTGGGGCACATTGACAGAAGCGAGGCAACCAGTATGTGCCATCAGCCCCTCCGACCACCACCAACCATTCACACACACACCAGACTCATTCTAGGCAATGTGGGTGAAGTGTCTTGCCTAAGGACACAACGGCAGTTTGGCACTTTACAGCCGCAGCCGCCCCACTGTGGCACCTGGTGTTCCCAGAGGTTAAGTGTCTTGCCAAGGACACAACGACAGCAGACATCAGTGGGAGTCAGTGGAGAAAGTCTTGTGGTGGGATCAAACCCACGGCCTTCTGGCTCAAAGGCTACTGTTGTCTCCTTAACGTTCGAGCAGTGGTCATTGTCTCTTCAATAAGTGATTTCTCCTGCACACCGCTGGAATCCCCTAATTTTCAAAAAACATGTGATTTGACGTCTTCATTCTCCTAAAGAAGCTCAACTTGAGTTAAAACGTTCAAAGGCGACGGTGAATATGATGCAGTCAGTGTTGTCTTGAGCAGTGAAGGCTTTTGACAGTGAGAGAGGTGAAGTCTGGGAGTGTGGAGGCAGGTGCTCCGCTCTGATATGCCTCTTATCGGAGGTCTGGTGGGCTCATCCCAGATCCACGCATACGCACACCCCCACAGCCGCCAATGTATCCCCCTGTGTGTCAAAAGGGAGGAGAGGGAGAGAGGAGGGAGTCTGCTTGTTTGCTTGAAGAAGTCCCTTGGGAAGTGTGTTTTAGGCGCTCCTGGTGATAGCAATGCTTATCCTCTGGGGAAGATGGAGCTGAGGACATGTTTTATAAGCAATATATAAAAATGAAATTCAAAATGATATGCAAACAACGACACCAGCAGCAGCAGCAGCAGCAGTAATAACAAACCCACTTTCTTTTAGCTACTGAATGAATCTATATTGAAGCAGGGTTTGTGGTTTGGTTACATCATACATTTTTATGTGCATCTATTTGTTGTCACATCTTTTTTTCAGATAGCTTCTTCAGATGGAAAAGTGAAACCGATAAAACCACTCTCACTCAGTTCACAAAGCACCAAATAGTGACTCACAGGGCTCTTTCATCAAATGTTTAGGCAGCATGTTGTGATTTGTCTTCGTGTCAAACACAAAAAAAAAAGTTAGGCACCCCAGCTTTAAGTCTGCTGTTGGAAAAGTAATCCGTCAATGGCACACAACGAGTTAAACTTTTAGCCCAAAATAATCCTGTAAGTGATTTGGTAGAATCAGTAAAGAGAGCAGTCTATTACATTTCTGATTGAAAAGCTGTCATGATGTTCTTGTTGAATATGACATGCAGGGCTTAATGTTAAAACTTGGAGGATTATGATCGTGTGACCCTACAATTACAGAATACGTCAAGCACAAGCAGTGTTTTACATGAGCAATTTACTCAAAGCGGAAGCTGAGACTGGGGCTGAGAGGTGACAGTCAAGAAGTGAGCTTAATTAAGAAATAGCAGAATACTGACATCGTCACTGTTCTCCCAGAAAGCTTATTTCATGCTTCGCAAAGCCTTAACAACACTCACACACGCGCCAGTTTGTTTTTTCTGCTGCCACAAATGTTACTAAATTGTTGCAGGTTTGTATAAAACCGCTTGCAAAATGAGAGAAGAGGATTAGTCAGTGCAAATTATGTTTGCAGAGGTTGGTTGGGGCTTCAGACAAATAGCCTCTGGGAGAAGTAAAGTAGTAAAAATTGCTTTGTAGTGGAAATCATTTAAATTGAGACCGGGTAATTTTCATCAGTGATCTTGACCTTGAGAGGCAAGTGTACGGGCAAGTTCTTACTTTTATCATATTATAAAATTTCAACATTGTTTCTCATCGTAAACAGAACTTGAGTTGTTTTTAGATCCATCCACGATAGTATTAGAGACTTCTGCCGTTCTGTCTGCCAGGGTTTGTTATTAATAATAATAATAATGATGCATTGGTTTTATATACTGCTTTTTTGGACACTCAAAGACGTTTCATATATAAATATTTTTTCATAAACTACTACTGTAGTCACAGCTGCCTTGGGCCACACTGACTGAAATGAGACAACCATTATGTGCCATCGGCCCCACTGACCACCACCAGCCATCCACACACACACACCAGACTCATTCTAGGCAATGTGGGTGAAGTGCCTTGCCTAATGACGCAACAAAAGTTTAGCACTTTACAGCCGCAGCCGCCCCCCGTTGGAACCTGGTGTTTCCGGAGGTCTCCCATCTCATTATTAACCAGGCCCTGTCCTGCACAGCTTCAGAAATCTGACAGGGTCTGGCTTTTGCATGCAAGTATCGTCACAGTATGGATAGTTCCTCTATGATATTTTCATGCCTTTTTAAACAAAAGCAGTGCCCATAGATTTTATTTTAGTAATAATTGCTCAGGTGAAATTAAGTGCCCCAAAAATAATATTATTTTTAATAAAAGTAAAATGTCTCATTATTATAATGTTTATTGGCCAAAAATAATGTACTGTAATCTCTTATTTTGTATTGTTATATGCAACTGTAAAAGTAGTAGAAAACAATAGAATTTGCTAAAAATAGAAAAACGGTGTTGATCTGTCCCAAAGGCCTCGTCGTCCTGATGCACAAGGGACTATTTTTGTCCCTGGCCCTAAAAGGCGTTTGATTTGAAAGAATCCGATTTGACAGACCACCCGGAGCATTATCTCCAATCTGTTTGATTATCTCCACATTCTCACTGACGATCATGCACTCGCCTGCCTCGTTACTTGTGGTTATCACTCGCGGGTTGCTGATTTGGAGGTACATTATTGATCAAAGCCCATTAACAGAGATAAAAGTGCAGAACTCTTGTCTGATTCATCACAATTCTCTCACAGATATTACTCAGTGGGCCACCTACACCAGCTGCTGGAGACTTGCTGCTCATTAGGACAGAAATGATTCAGTGCACAACACGCTATCGCTGTTCTCAGGATCTTTTGTGATGTCTACAAATGTCATTGCACATCAAAGTTTGGGACTGAATGGAACTGTGTGTCATTTTATAAATAACTATATACTTAACTTTACAATGTATCTGCAAGTCAAGCACACACACACAGCCCAAGCCTTTTGGGGGCCCTAAGAAATAATAAATTTCAGGGGCCCTTGCCACATCACTGCAATTTGGTAATTATTGAATATTTACATAGTAAGGTATTACATTACATCTATTGTATTTAAAAACTATTAGTTAAAAATACAATATTCAATTGTTTCTTCCTGTTTTGGTTCATTTTAATGTCTGTTATATCCAATTAATTTTAAGGTACAGTTGACTGCTATGGCTTGGGTCCTCAAACAACTCCTTAGTCCACACTGCATGTGCGGAGGCGCTGGCAGTGAGGATCAGACCAGTTAGGTTTCACCATAGAAACCCAGCTGAGAGACTCTATTCTGTTCTCTAATTGGACAATTAAGAGAAATAACTAAGCCTTAAAAATGTTTGCCAGGCTGTATGATTTGCACATGTTGTCATCCCATTCAAGGCCAATGTGTTGGCTTAATATTAAATTAAAATGTAGATACAATTTCTTCAATGATATCAGTGATGCGATTTAATTTTTTAAAAGATTGGATTGCGTTTGTTCGACCCTCTAACTTACTATAATTTAAATAAGTATCTTCCAAAATGTTCACAAGTAAATGTCTCTCTCTCTCCGTATCTCTTTCTCTTACTTTTCATAATTTGCAAATTGATACAGGCTAAAGTGTGGAGGGAACTGTAACTAACCCCAAATATAACAAGAAAGGGTGCAGCAGCACTAAACTGGGCTAAATCCAAGAACAATCAAAGACAAGTGGCCAGAGCGCAGAAAGCATAAAAAAGAGAGTAAATTGTGATGCTGGGGTTGGCACAGAGCCTGCAAATTGCGCTGCAACCAAAGCCCTGACGAGGAGGCCAATTTTTAGATTGAAATTACAGCTATGTCTTTTTCAAGTACGTCTAGCCAATCATCCGCGCTCAGGGCCTAACAGCATGATGTGACCTTGTGCGATTTTAAAATAGTTTGATATCATATTCGGTCTTACAACAGAGACTCTAACTGTTGCTTGTGAACTAATTCCATATACGGCAATAACAAGCGTAACCGCACGTCCGCACAGTCAGCGGTTCTGCCTGAGTTCCGCAGTAAAGCCCTTTAGATGTGCATGACAGCCGGTTACATATTCCTCGGTGCTGTCCTTTGCATTAACAGGATTAAAGCCCACCAGGAGCCAGGCGTTCGTTCATTTCCTCCACATGCCAGGCTGCGTGTGAAGCGTACACTGCCTCGGCTGGCTTTCTAATAGAGATTCAGATCTAGGCAGATACCATCGCCTTCATTAAGATGCTGTGTTTGTTTGTCGGAGAAGGAGAGAACTTACTGCTGTTGTTGTCGCTGTGAATCATAAAATTATCTCAAAGATTTTTTTTCCAAAGATAAACTGGATATGCCGCCCTAAACTTTGTGACATGCTTGATTATTCAGTGTCTGTTTATGAGGGTGGGGCTTTTTGGAAGAAAGTAATTGAGATCTTGATTATAATTGGGAAAGAAAGGAATCATTTGTTATAAGTACTTTGAACCCCGCATTTAGGCTGGCCAAATATAATTCATCAATCAAAGCAAAAGACAATAGACAATATAACAAAGATAATTGCACACAACTCCAAAGTTTATCCATCATAATGTCCAATTTATGTTTGACTAGTCGCGTTCTTAGACTAGTCCAGCCTGTGGTCCAAACAATGATACAACTCAACTAAACATAACTCAGTAAACATTAGTCTACTGTACAACCCGACAGCTGTGGTAACACAATTACTACTACTGTCTTTGTGCCTAAACAAAGCACTCTCTGATTAGTTTTAGTTTGGTTTATTCAGACAAAATGAACATAAATATCAGGACTCTTCTTTTGGATAAAATCACACCTGACTTATACTGTCGTTGAAGTATACACACAGTGAATTAGAGTCATGCTGTAAAACAAGTATCCACAATTGCACACAAAGAAACGTGCACCAGGTTATTATGAGGAACCATTTTACATACAACTGAAGCGAGTGTCTGCAAGCCTCAGCTGTTTATGATGTAATGCAAACCTGCGCTTGTGCGTCTCACGACAGCCGAAGCAAACCAAGGTGGCGGACATAAAGTTTGAAAAAAGATACGAACGAATTAAGACACAAATGTCACTTTTAATGCAATTTGAGAGGAGATGTTGATGGTTCCACGTCGTGATAAAGTTTGGTTTATGTAGTCAACCACTCCTGTCGAACCACACTGCTACTGTATGATAGCAGTCCCTTTCTTGTCGAGTTGAATTGCCGCATATGTCATTTAACTGACGTAAAAAAAAAAAAAAAAAAACTGATCATAGTAACACATATTGTTAGCCTTATTCCACCCACCGAAAGACCCAATCTTGTTTTTGTTTCATTGTCACTGTGAACCATGTCTCCAAAATAAAATAAAACCGTACAGTCTTGGTATTTCGTTCGCTGTAAGCCAAGTATATTTCATGGTGACTCACCAAGATTTTAGTGAGTCACCATGAACTTCTGCCTCTCAGGTTTATTGCAGACGTGTAAAATCACTGTTTGGCAACATAACATAAACAATAAAATAGTAAAAGGTAAAAAAAAAAACTTGCTGGAAAATCAAACTTTTGGGGGGGAATTTATTTGAAATCCTTTGGTTTGAAGTTTTAGTAGTTTCATCATTCTGGGAGTCCTAGTAATAAAATGATGCCGCAGGGTCAAATGTTACAGATGAAATTGCAGATGCCACCTTTAAAGTTCACATATGCTTCTGTCCACTGCGCCATTCATATTTAACTTTATCCAAAATCAATCTGATACAGGGTTGAGGGTCTGATCACTCAAATCCAATTTCACAGACATTACTTACAGTGTATGGAAATTGGACTCTTAAACTCGGACGATAGGGAAGCGCCAGACAGCTCAGGGCGCCCCGTGGCTCTACTGCGGTGGAATGTGGTCCGGACCAGAGCTGGAAACTAATACAGTCCCCAATAAGCAGTAGAAGGCAGGGCACTTGAGTCGGCCAGATAATTACACAGGCCGATGGAGAAAGCACTTGGTATTCCGCACACACTCCACAGCACAGCGCTCACGTACAGTGAAGTTGATGGTAAAATGTGGAGGAGAAGCAGTGAGCATCCACCCCCCCCTTCTTCAGAGGCTGTAACACAAATCAGCCGTCTGTCAGGGCTTCCACCTGATCAATATTGAACTGTGCAGTGCAATACTGCTGAAACATAGACTATATAGAGGCGGTTTTGCTATTTATCCTGGTGTTGTTACATTAATATTAATGATAAGTGGCCATTCGTGAGGTTTTAACTTTGCTATATCGGGTTGTTGAGCGATAAACATTGCCGTTCTGGGTCCAGGCTCAGAGCAGCCCATCTGTTTGATTCGTTCTTATATAACAGTACTAAAACTTTTTATGTTTACTCTTTTTTTTAGTTTGAAGAGTTGTTGATGTTAACTCACTGTATACTTTGAGGCCTGTGTTCGCTCATGTCGTTTTATTTCAATAGAACAGAGCATCAACTCTAACATCAAAAACAATGCAAAAAAGTATTGATGTTAAGTTGCAGCAGCTTTGAACCAAGAAGTGAGAAATGTGTGATGTAAGTAAGTAGTAGTAATGTTTATTCATATTGCGCCTTTCACAGACTGAGAGTCACAAACAAAGCGCTTTACAATTGTTGTGGCCATTTCTCTGTTTATTCCGCAAAATGTGATGCAAGCTGAGGCGGCAGTAGACAGAGTGTGCAGCCAGACAGTCCAGCCACCAACCATTCACCTCATGCATGCATAACTATCTTTCTGTCCGTTTCCTTTTATCCATATAGTACTTAAAACTGCTGTAACTAACTTTCAAGGACTTTTTTTTTTAAAGGTTTTGTCAGGGCTGATGTTGCTCATCTGTAAGCAAAACATTGGTGAAAGGTAGAACTGTAATACAATCCATTACCAATGTTCCTTGCATTATAGATAGATAGAAAAGTACTTTATTGTCACAAGGGTCTGAAAGTTGTTTTAAGATAAGATAAGAGATCCTTTATTTGTCCCACTGTGGGGAAATTTCAATGTTGCGGCGCACATACAGGACAAGTAACAAAATAAGTAGTTGCTATGTTTCTAAGCTAGCTGTAAATGCTTCGATATTAATCTTTCAGAAAAATCTCTATATATATATAGTACAAATGTATATACAGGGTAATAAGTAGATAAAGTGAGATTCTGAAGTTGCAGTATTGCACATGATTGCAGTATTTACTTATTTACAGATGAATGACATGTACAGGCTCAGTAGTTCTCATTTGCACAGTTCAGCATACACACATGCAGGCCGTTTAACAAAGACACACTTGCAATGACACATTTCAATTGTTGATTTAAGCTGTTGTTTGTAAACGGTTTGATTCTATCACTGTTTTTTTTTTTTGCCTCTGTCTCAGCTTTAAATCAATGTATTCAGACCAGTGGGGGTGGGTCCTGGCTCAAAAGTGGCCAAAATGAAGTGCGCTGACATGCTTGCAATACCACCCCGGGCCGATGGGGGTGGACCTAGAAGAAGAATTAGCCAATGCTAACAAATAGCATCCCTTTACCTGTCGAAAACGTCTTTACAGGATGGTCAAAAAGTCGGCTCTTGGCCCAAAGCTCCGTTCTACATGTGTATCAATGCTGAGGGGAGTGATTTTTTTTGGACCACTCTAGTTTAGTCGCTGTGAATTTTTGAAGGCCCTTGTTAAATGAATGGGGCTCGTGCCGGCTGACGCATGCGCAGATGCGTTCTTTCACATTTTCCAGCCCCTGCGGTCATTTTGAAACTGCCTATAGACCGCAGAGGTTGTGGAACATTAGTTAGAACGGCGGAGATAGGCGTGACCACGTCCGTTAATATTTACAGTCAATGATTCAGACAGAAAAGTGAAAAAGAGGAAAGTATTTTTCTAAGAAGACCTCATTTTGCAGTCGGTTTATGTTTAGACCAAATAATGAAGTACCACAGCTTTAAGTCAGGACAAGAAGATGATCAGATGTTGTGTTACTATGTGTCTCTCCTATGTGGACTGGCAGCAGTAGTGGAGTATTTGTTAGAATGTCAGTGTGTGGATGTGGTGTCGGCGCGATGCCCAGAGCTGTGAGCCTCCGTGAAGGGTGACAGGCGAGAGACAGAGGCGCTCTGCTGCTGTCACGGCTGCTCTGGCTCTTTTCTCATCTGTGCGAGCCTGGCACCGGGGCCGGCTGTGGGCAGGCGGTGAGCAGGCTACACCATTTGTGCTGTGCATGTGAAGGAGCCAAGCCTGGCCCTTATGTAATGCACCCATTTGTAACCTGTTTAAACACAGCTGAGGAAGGACGGATTGATTTTCTGAAGGTCAGGTGTATTAGCCTTTGCGTTAGCTCAGTGGTCAATATTTAAAACTTCGCAGCAAATTTACCATCTTTTGTGTCTTGTGCTGAATCAAATCACCTATGCAGCTTGAGAATATTTAAAAATGAATGCACTCAGGAGATCAAAGTTAATCAGAGTTACTGATCCTAAACTGATGCTAAATTTCTCCCTCATCAATAATGATACAAACTATAAATGACTTGACAATACCCACGTACCAATATACCAAAGATATGGCAAGAGATCTAAAAAAAGAGACATACACCTATTTCAATCTGTAGAGACTACACAGACACAAATTGCATTACATTAATTTATTCATTAGTTTGTTTGGCACCCTAGGCCCCGGCTGCGAAAAACGGATCATCCCTTGTGTGCCGCTTATAATCCCCCGGGACATAGGTACCGGTGGTGGAGTAAGGGTGAAGTTGTGAAGAGAGTGTGTGCTCGAAGGTCGAGGAGGTGGTTGTTTGCGAGGCGTGAGTAGACGAATGTGACGCCTGAAAAAAATCCTTGTGAGGCTGGAAAAGGGTTAGTTGTTGGGGAGTTTCCGCTTTTAAACAGCTGGCTTGATTGGTGTAGGTTGGCAGCGCTGATTGGTCGAGGGTGAAAGAATCCTGCTTGGATGGGCTGCAGCAAGTAGCCTACCAGAAGGAATTTCCACAGGCTGCATATGCAATTAAAAATAAAAATACATCACCTTAAGAGTAGATCGGATTCATATCCAGATTCATTTTAATTGCCATTTGTAGTAAAACCACATCGGAATACATTGCCCAGTGTGCACCAGACAAGGACATAAATAAAACAACATAGCCTCATTGCAAAAAAACATTTAGATGAAAACTGCAGTGCCTATGAGAAGACGATCAACTGACCATGGTCCTGGAATAAAATGGGTTTGTAATGTATTAGATGTATTGTAGTTGAATCCTGTAGTAATGCTCTATAACAAGAGAAACCAAGAGATCTCATAAAAACGACAAAATGTCCCAGTCATGAATATTCAAATAATTTAGTTTAACTGGATTCAACGCTAATGCAAATGTTCCTTTAGGCGTTCATCGATATGGTAGTACTGTGAGCAGGATAACGGACGGTCTCTGTGGTGGGAGAAGGCATTAGTCGCACCGTGCCAAACAATATTTCAATCCCTGTGCTGTGTTCTGACAAATACCACACGATAAAAGCATTTGTCTCCTCAAAAGAGATTGTTTAGAATATTCTATTGTTTTGGTCTGCAGAGAGAAACACAAAATGACTTATTATATCAAACTTTATCATGATGTTTTAAGGACAATTTATGACCTCTATGGGGTGCCGCAGTCTCAGGACAGTGTTAAACTCTACTCCTTGGCCACCATAAATATTTCCTTTTACTGCTAGCAAGTACTCAAAATTGTAAGAGGCTATTACATGGATGAGTTGCATTTCTTAACCTCATCCACCTTTTTTGAGAGGAGAGAGAGAGAGTGTCTGGCAACCTGCAGAGACGGTAAAACGGAACATCTGTTTGTCCAATCCAACCGTTAAAGTCCTGGGCTGGCTCTGCAGTGAAGTCCTCTCTGTACAATACTCTACTGTGGTCATGCTTATACCTTTATGTATGGATGTGTACACTGATTGATACATACATTCAGAATTGTTAGCTATTTTCTATTTTGAGAAAAAATAGTTGCATTGCATAGTTCATACAGATATATGCAACTCAATGCCCACTAGAATGGTTTTCATGCAGCGCTCGACCCTGTTTTCCCAGTTGGAAATCAGACATTCAGAGTTCAAATAAATCACTGATCAAATAAACACAGCATATAATGTTTAAAATGTATTTATATTAAAACCATCTATGAATCATGAAAACATCATGAATCATTCAAGAGTGATAATGTGAAAGTTCCCCATATCGTTATCAGCACATAAGAGCAGACTCCACTTAATATGCAGTATATCAGCTTACAGCCTGTACAATGTATTCGGTTCAGTAAGTAATTTAAGAGCTCCTTTATTTGTCCCACAGTAGGAAAATGTCAGTGTTGTATCACAAGTTACAGAACAGCAGGAATGAGGAGTACACAGCACATGATAAATTAATAATAACTCCATACTAAAATTAAATCTCTAACTCTAGCATAAAAAGCAGCACAAAATCTTTATCTTTAGCATGACGAAGAAGCAAGAATACACAAACCCCCTGACTTTAGCATAATGAGAAGCAAGTGTAAAATGCTAGTGCCCTCGAACAAGAGAGGTATGTAGAGAAGCTCATTCACTGACAATAAAGACATGTTTTGAATCTTCCCCCATGCAGTGCCTTTTCCAGAACCATAGTGAGAAATATGCTACTACAGTATGACAGTACAAGTTTAGGCAAAGATGTCACACACAGGGCACGTCGTTTGTCACCTCAGATACAGCTAACACTAATGAAGCCATGTCACGCAGAGCTGACATATGAGATATGTGGTCCCTTTGATCCTCCGCACAGACATATCCCACGTCTGGGTTAAGTCAGTCTGCAGACGGAGCTCTCAAGGTGGGAATATTAATGTTCTTGCAGCGGTGAAGGTCAGCTGAGCAATGATGGCATTAATAACGAGCTGCAGTGAATAAGACTGTCTCACACTGTGCAGCTTTTGAGTCATTTGTACCATCACTTATAATGCGTTTGTTATTATGAACAGCTATTAGCGTCACAGCGTGCCAAGCATTTTATTTAATTCCCCAACATGTTATATGCTCCGTCTTTCGATTCCAGCCAATCCTCTGCCCACACATTCATTTCTTGACATTAGCCATGTCATCTAATTTCAATTATAAATGCAGAAAACCGCGTGTAGCAAGAAGAGCGTTGCCTTATCTCAATGCAAGCCTAGACTCATTATTAAAACGACATACATATTAATCACTGGTGCCTGACATTTGTCTTAATAGTCTTCAGATAACATTGTAAGATATAGCATGCTGAAGGCTGTCGGAGATCGTTCGTCTTCATTTGTCTTGAGATAGAAACCAAGACAAAATGGCTGAGGGAGGGCGAGCAGACACAGAGAGGACAATGAGACGCCAGCATGTTTACAAAGTTAGACTATAAAAGATTTAGATTGGAGTGCCTTTTCTGTCTGTGTTTGGGGCTTAATGGAATATGGGAACAGAAAAAAGTTTACACGAGTTATCCAGAGTCCAATTTTGGAAACTCTGTAACTTTGTTTTTCTATTAAAAAGAGCTTTGCGAAAAACAGACAAATTGAACGATTCATGTCTCTTTACAATTTCAACTAAAAACTGGTACTAGGTCTTTAAAGATTGAGTTTCAAACTTTGAACCCACAAAAAGCGTTTACATGCTTTTTTTTAACCAAAAATACAATAGCTCTCTTCTGGCATGTGCCACCGCACCAGTGGAAAAGTTTGCTCTGACCTTGTGGACATACTTGCATGCAAAAACCAGATTGCAATGGACTTCTGAAGCTGTGCAGGGCAGGGCCTGGTTAGTCCTGTGATGGGAGACCTCTGAGAACACCAGGTTCTACAGTGGGGCGGCTGTATAGTGCCAAACTGTCATTGTGTCCTTAGGCAAGACACTTTACCCACATTGCCTAGAAGGAGTCCTCTGTGTGTAAATGGTTGGTGGTGGTCATAGTGTCCAAAAAAGCTGTATATAAAACCAATACATTATTATTATAATTAGTTAGAAAACCAACAGTCTGACTTCTGCAGACTCAGTTTAAACATAGTTGCACAAAAAGTCTAATCAACAGCTGTGGACATGCAGGATAAAACAGCAATAGTCTTATATCTGGAGCCATCACAGACATTGCATGACGTTGCATAGTTGCATAAAAAGTCTAATCAATGTAACTAGTTCCTTGCTCTCACTACTCTGTCACATCTGATCTTCTTTTTCAGTGATAAAGAACCAACCACCTTCATTCAACCAATTCGCTCTCAGTATGTATTAAAATTGTTTGATTTTGATTAAAACATATCAAAATTTGAGACAGCATGTTTTAGTCTGATTCATTTACAAAATGTTACTTGAACAAGACTCTCACTGTTGGGACAAACATGGCGTATGTATAAAAATATATAGTTACAGGCTCTGTAGTTAATACGTTTCTTTCAAGCTACAATTTTACTTTAGATATCTGCATTTTAATGTGGCATCATGATGTTCAATCAATCAATCAATCAATTAGTTTATTTCAAAACCTGCACAAACATTTTTTACAACGGTTCATCTTGTAAAGCACATGCATGGTTTGAAAAGGGGGTTGGCAGAAGCAGAAGCTTATTTATATCCAACCACCTCTCACACACTCTCTACAACGCAACCACAATGCAAAAACAAGAAATCACAAAAACAAAAAACAAAACAAGCAAAACAAAAAACAAATCTATATCCCCTTGGACTACCCCCACCGGTCAGGTAAAGTAGAGCATATACAATACTGTAGCGATACAACACACAACAAAACCAGACAGGACAACCAGGACAGGACAACCAGGACAGGACAAGACAGGACAGGACAGGACAGGACAGGACAGGACAGGACAGGACAGGACAAGACAGGACAGGACAAGACAGGACAGAACAAGACAGGACAGAACAGGACAAGACTCACTCACTCAGACACTGGCCCCGGACGTTCTCCGACCACACACCACTCGCTCAATGCTCAGCTACTGCTCAGGGAATCATGCTCCCTCTTCTGCGTATTTCTGCAGTAATTCTTTTTTAAAGTATTTTTTAAACTTGGTCATGTTGGAGCATGATTTTAATGCTTCCGTTAAATCTTTCCAGATCTTCACTCCTCTGACTGAGACACACATTGATTTCAATGTTGTTCTCACTTTAGGGACATAAAATTGTTTGTTTCCTCTAAGCCTGTATCTATGATGGGCGTCTCTATCATGAAAAAGGTTTTGTATGTTTGCTGGCAGAGAGCTTTCAGATGCCCTGAACATTATCTGAGCAGTTCTTAGGCTAACCAAGTCATGTAGTTTAAGTTGATTCGTTTTGATGAACAAGGGATTAGAAGGATGTCTGTAGTGAACATTAGACACAATCCTTATGGCCTTTTTTTGTAAAATGAATAAGGGCTGCAAATGAGACTTATAGCAGTTTCCCCACACTTCAACACAATAATTCAGATATGACATTATGAAAGAATGGTATAATAACATAAGTGCATTGGTATTAATTAAATGACAGGATCTCTTCATCATTCCCACACATTTTGCAACTTTTGTCCGCAGGTAACTTATGTGAGGTTTCCATGTAATTTTGTCGTCTATAATAACTCCCAAAAATACATTTTGTTTGACATTCTCAATAGGTGTATCATCAAGTACTATTCTGACTGGTATTTTACTTTTACGATTACTGAAAAGCATAATTTTAGTCTTTTTTAAGTTGAGTGACAATTTGTTATTATTAAACCACCTCATTAATCTGGTCATCTCCACTGTTACGAGGGACAAGAGTTGCTCCAAGTTATTTCCTGAGCATGTAATTGTGGTGTCATCCGCAAAAAGTATAAATTTCATTAATGTTGATACTTTAATACATCATTGATATACATGAGAAACAGTGTGGGTCCCAGAATTGACCCTTGGGGAACACCACAGGTGATGTCTCTGAAACCAGACCTCTGTTGTTCAAACTGTACAAGTTGCTTCCTACCATTCAAATAGCTCACCAACCAGTTTAGGGCCGGCCCCCTTATGCCATAAGCCTCCATTTTGTTTATTAAAATATGATGATCGATCGTATCAAAAGCTTTTTGGAGGTCAATGAATATTCCTAGCACAAAATATTTTTTTTCTATACCGTTTGTAATGTCCTCCATCAGGTCTATCAGAGCAAGAGATGTTGATAGTTGTTTTCTGAATCCATATTGAGCGACAGACAGTAAATTGCACTTGTGAATGAAATCACGTAATCTAGTGTCAAACAATTTTTCCAGTATTTTGGAGAACTGTGGCAGAAGGGAGATAGGCCGATAGTTATTGAAGCTGTTTTTATTTCCTGATTTGAATATTGGGATGACTTTTGCCCTCTTCATTTGGGAGGGGAAGTCGCCAAGTTGAAATGACAAATTGCAGATGTATGTGAATGGTTTAATAATCTCTGTTGCTATCTTACGTACGGTTCTCATATCAATGTCGTCGATATCTCTAGATCAGCCATTCCCAAACTCAGTAACACCGAGGCCCCCTTAAAAATTTGACGGGTCTGCGTGGCCCCCCAAAATAATAACCAAGAAGACAACATTAAGAATAGGCTCTTCTGGTTATTTTATTTTGGGGAAATAGCCTCTGCTACAAACATTGTAATATAAAAATGATTACAGTGGATTATTCAAGTCAAATAATGAACACAAATATTTTAATATTACAAACAAAACATTATAAATTTAACATTAAATAATGATATAATTTTTTTTATGACCTCCCGCGGCCCCCCTGCAGTACCCCACTTTGGGAGACACTGCTCTAGATGTTTTGTTCTTAAATGTCCTTATAATGCTATGGACTTCCTCCTCATATGTGGGAGTGAGAAACATTGATCTGTGATTTTGCAGGTATAATGATTATAGTACAATTATATTATGTAAATGTACATAGGATTAGACAAAAAATAAACAAATAGCAAAACAAAAGTTAGAACATAGCAATGAGTTGATGAGTTCATTTACAGATGTTTTGATTGACAGCACATTTAGAAGGGGTTTGTATGGCACTAAAATATAAACTGCTTTTTAGAAAACAACTTGGTAAAGGGCTAATTGTAAGCCTTTCAAATATGTTTCTAATGACACTGTTTTTGCAAATTCAATTCAATTCTATTCAAATATGTTTTTCTTAGTAATCAGGTATTGTTAAACAGAAAACCTTCTAATCCTTTTGAATCATTCTGGTTTGGAAAGCAACCGTCCAATCACAGCTTGGGACAGACAGTTCTTCCCATTGTGACCACATCGACTGCAGATATTTTATTTTGGGAACAAAGGGGCTTTGGACAAACTGGTAAAGAGCAAAATGAGGAGACAATTGGCACAAAGACTTACAGCCAGAAGGCCTGTCGTCCTCTATTCTCACCGTATCAATCACATCTCAAGCTGTCGCCATCACCTACGGCAACAATCTGGTTCCAAAAACTGGATGTTAGGGAGAGCATGGGCGGTGTCAGACCAAGACACAGACACGAACAGAAGGAGCGGCCAAAGATTAACAGTAAAAGACGGGTGAGGTGCACGATAAGTCTGCCGGTGATGGGAGGAACGACTCAGCGCTTTGCTAAATGGGTGCCATCTGGTCAAACTGGGACAGCACTGGGCATACGGGGTATGCTGGTCATGACAGCTGTGGACTTGAGGGATAAAACAGCAATCGTCTTATATCTGGAGCCATCACAGACATTGCATGACGTTGTTCTGGTTGGTGGGCGACACGGTGGTTGAGTGGATGACTCTCACTTCTCAGCAAGAAAGTCCTGGGTTCGAATCCCGGCCGAAACGGGCTGGGATTCGAAGAACAAGGTCCTTTATTCGTCCCACAGTGGGGAAATTTCAGTTTGATGATTACACTACACATCAAGGCATGCAGCGAACATTACTTCTGTGCTCCTTTTAGGCAAAGTGAGTTCAGTGTCTTGCCCAAGGACAAAACGACAGCAGACATCAGTGGAGTCGGTGGAGAAGCAAACAGGGGAGTTTGCTTGTTCTCTCCGTTTCTGCGTAGATTATTTCTGGGTGCTGCTAAACACATGCACAATAGGTATGAATGTAATAAGTGAGTGAATGGAGGGTGTTGATTGGGGGCTTTGATGCGTCCGTCATCACCGTGTGTGGAGTGAATAGAACAAAATCGTAAAAATGGGCTATATAAATAGAGATTACTTACTTTCTGTTACTGCTGCTGTTGTGTCAAGAAGGATCACACAGAGAACTGCTATTCTGAGAAAGAAATGTGGGCGCCATAGTCCACTTGAATGTATAGAAACAGACTAATGATCAAGACAAACGTGTAGGTGGCTCGGTCAGGTCTCAGTAGCTAAGTAGGGCAGGCCCTGATTAGTACTGTGATGGGAGACTGCTGAGAGCAACAGGTGCCACAGTCGGGGGCGGCTGCAGCTGTAAAGTTCCAATCTGTCGTTGTGTCCTTAGGCAAGACACTTCACCGACATCTCTTAGTATGAGTCTACTGTGTGTGTGTGTGTGTGTGTGTGTGTGTGTGTGTGTGTGTGGGCGAGAGAGTTATTGGTGCTGTTCGAAGGGGTTGAGAGCTCAGATTGGCAGCCTCACTTTTGTTAGTCTACTCCCAGGGCAGTTTAGCACTATACAGTGGATTAATAATGCCATGTGAAGCATCCATGAGTGTCAAAAGATAAGATAAGATAAGATTAAGATAAGATAAGATAAACTTTATTGATCTCACAATGGAGACTTTTACATGTTACATTTGGCATGGATAGAATCACTCAGATTGTGCATACAGACAGAAGTGTGCAACATTTTAATAGATAATACACAATCTATAGTCTATTGTTTGTATCTGCATATTTGCCTGGACTTTAGTCATACATATTGTGACAATAATAATGGATACTGGACCATGATCTAGCTGTAGCCTGAGTAATGTGAGCCACCCTAATAGCTTTGGTCCGAGGGCTCATTTCATTAGGCCTAGTAAGGGCATATACAATAAAGGTTTTATCAGCAAGAAAGGCCACTGCTGTCTTCCTTTTGGCCTGAAATTGAATGCTTTCCGGTGGCTACGTCCCAAACTGACCACATTTACAGAGAGGAGAGGATTAGGCTCAGTGCCGATGGAGTTATTGGCTCTCTCGCTGCAAAAGTCTGTCTGTTACACACCGAAAAGCAGTTGACACCACATCCAAATAATTCAGCTGCATGATTTCAGCTCTTAGAAAACAGATTTCAATAACTCGCATCCAACGTTGTCTGAGCTCCATAAACGATGACGGCAGTTTTGTCCAAAATTGTATTTCACAGCAGCGATTACTGTTGACGCCATTATAATCCTATAACTGGATTTTTCAGATTGAAGGATTTGTGACATTTGATATATGCTGGCAGCCTGAACTGAAGGCGTCGTGCTTGGATACATTTGGGCCAGATTCATTTTCGCAATTTTGTACATCCTGCTTTTTTTTCCCTAGCATAAAGGTTTGTTCGAAGAATCATTGATAGGTTTTACAGCCTGTTTGTTGTTTGTTTAGCTTGTTCTTTGTGTGATCTTCAATTAGTAATAACAAAAACAAAACTGCTGAAAGTCAATTGTCTGTAAGCACCTAATTAGCAGGTCAGTGGTGATCCTGATTTTTTTTAACAGCTTTGATTGTAACTTTTAATGAACACATTTATTATTGAATCATGGTCTTTGTTATAGCCTGTTTGTAGGCAAACCAAAATGGGGTAAATGGAGAACTGGGGAATGTATTTAATTGGCTTCATGTAGATTTTTAGTGAGACAGCGGTAACCTTTGGAAATGTAAGGATTCAGAAATATTCGCTCATGCTACACCACATCTGTAATAATGACAGAACATATCAGAAGAAATCTTTCCAGTCGTTGAATACATGTGGAGAATGAATGGTATGGTTTATTGGCAGGGTTACAATATTGCTTCATGCCCTTTCAGCATGCTGTTATTTTGCTTACAGTCAATCAGTGGTCTCAAACTCATTTTTGCTGGGGGCCGTGAGGTTGAGTCTGGGCCACATTAAGGGCTATATTTATCTTAGTGTGCACAAACATTATTACTACCATTGGAGCTAACGGATGATGTACATGCAGATATATTTTAAACCACAGAAACTGTGCATGCTATTTTTTCTTTGCACCGCAGTTCAGATTAGATTTATAAATATGCCTCTTTCCTCTGAATTTAAAACTGTTCCATTTTCTCATTCTTGGTTAATAACAGTAGAGAAAAAATTTTCCTCGCAGAACAGATACAAAACAGAGAAACCATGGAAACCAGCGTTTGTGGATAGTTTGTTATACAGGTGAAACTTGTACATTTCTCCATTATCTTATTTTATATTAAAATGTGAAACCAATATATGATAGAAACTCATTACACACAACTGGGCCAAAGGCAATGAAGGCTCACAATTGTGACTGCTGAGCTGAACAATTTTTACATTGAAATTATACATCTTGTGTTTAGAGTTCAATGTTTATGATTATGATTATGATATCAATTTAAAATTAAATTTAATATGGCATTATTGCCCAGACTCAATGAGGGACACACTGACATTAACCGTTGATGCCATGTAGGCGGCCACAAAACCAGTGGTCTTAATTATAGTGTAATTTACGCATTATGTCTGCCGAGAATGAGTCTGGTGTTTGCATGAATGGTTGCCCCAGGGCTGCTGTGGCTTCATTATTAGCTTACCACCACAGTGCATGGAGTGAATGAAGAAGCACAATGCCTTGATATCATCATTATTATCACTTACCAGACACTAAATGAATTTCCCTCAATATAAAAGTTCCTATTTGCAAGAAAAGAAAAGAAAATTAACGATACAAAAAACAGCCCAAGCGAAAAGTAAGGCAGATTACCTTTCCGGATAATTCAGTGTCATGTGAAAGCACCAAATGAATTGTCAGTGGGATAGTCTCTTTAAATCCCATTAATCCATAATTAAGCATCTACACTGGAGCCTCTGCATGCGAAGCCTCAGCTGCAATAGGGAAATAGTTGGCCCTAATTAACGATGAATAATACTGCTCCAACAAATTCACTCGCAGCGTTCACTTACCTTGAATTCATAAATATTGTGTGCCTCCCCATATAGTCTCGCAAATGTATGTACATTTATGTATGTGATATTAATACATTTTCAATTTGTACATAATTGAACCAACATAACCTGTGTTTAGAGTTATAGAAATATCTCAAAGGTATTAGCATCTCCATCCAAAGATTATGCAGATTATGTTAATTTATGTGCTGTCTTCAGGGCTTGAAAAACAAAATGTTATGGGATTAGTAGAATGTTATTAGCACAAACCTGGAGCCCAATAAGGCAGTTTCTCACAGGAAATAGTATTTTCTTTGATTTGTTAGTTTATCCATGGGGTCCAAGGGGTTAGTAAAAACGGTTGTGTATTGAGTCCTGAATTAGTTGTGATAAAAACATCACTTTAGAATGGGGTAATTATTCTTAAAGGTCCCATATTTCGCTCTCCTTCACGCTTCACAGTCCACAAGCACATGTCTGATTGACTTGTTCACCTCTACAGCTAACTGTTTAGCTTTCGCCGGTATATAGTCATTTCAGACTGCAGAAGAAACATTTTCTAACAATGGCGATCAGTCACACAGAGCCCTAGGTCCTCAATCCAGAATCAGACCCTAATTATTTAGTCATCAGTTGAATAGGGCCAGTATATAGCACTGTACATATCTTGGCTCCTCGTTAGCTTTTATTGTGCCACGTTTCAAGATCAGCATTTGAGTAAGTCCAGTTTCATGGTAAATGTAGTTCTAGAAACAGTCTTTGGTGAAGTGTCACTTGCAGATGAACAGATTTGTTGTGGATTTCAGAGGCAGATCCCTGTGAATAGAAAGTGCTGCCATATTTGCCCCATTGTAAGCGACAGTAGCTCAGTTGGTAGAGCATTGGCCTTTGAGCCAGAAGGTCGTGGGTTCGAGCTCACCTCAAGACTTTCTCCAGGATTACATTGCCTAGAATGAGTCTGGTGTGTGTGTGAATGGTTGGTGGTGGTCGGAGGGGCCGATGGCACATACTGGTTGCCTCTCTTCTGTCAGTGTGCCCCAGGGCAGCTGTGGCTACAGTAGTAGTTTATCACCAACGTGTATGTAGAGAGAGAAGAATGACATACGCTACATAAAACCGATGAATTATTATTCTTTGTTTTTCAAGCCATGTAGTGTCGTCACATTTTTACACACAAAAATACTTTTTTTCTCAAGTTGAACACTTGCAGTCGGCGACAGTGGCAGAAAAACAATATACCTCGAGCTGGAAGAAGCAGGGTCATATGGACTCAGAGAGGCTGTGCACGCTGATTGGCTGTTTTGGTTTCTCCCCCTGTCAATCATCTCCTGTAGGCGGGCTTCTGCAGCTCATGCCACGTCACCAATGTTGTTCAGTGGCATCAATGTGGATCGAGTTGTTTCACTGCCTCGAGAATGAAAGAGAGATCACTCTCTAACTAAAGCTTGAAGGAATAATTGAAAAAACTACTTTGGGCATGTGCATGAAAGCCGCATAGCACTGTAAGGACGTTTAAAGCAGAGGAAAGTCAAAAAGTGTAATTTGGGACCTTTAAAGGGCTGAGAAAGATCATCTTACTAGTAGGGCTGTCAAAATTATTGCGTTAACACACATAAATTAATTTTTTTCATTAATCGCGTTAATTTTCTTAACGCATTTGACGCATATTATGACCCGCCCACGTATCCCATAATAACACTCGAAAGGACACATGCGTGTGTTAGATGGTGACAGAGCAGGTAGGCAACTTATAAGCTGTACAGCAATCACTGATGAAACGGTACCAAAGCAACGCACTGCTAACAAAATATACAGAACAATAACTGAAAGATTACTGCTAGTTTCGCGTCCAAAGTTAGTCCGAGTCAGTCCTCCAGAGGATACAGTGAAAGCCACCTATGTTCACCCGGGCTTGATTTCTTCTTTGATAATTTTTTTCGCTTTAATTCCCTCTTCTCCTCTTCACGTTTGTGTCTTTTGGGCTGTTTTGCTGTGTATGCAGCTACAGCCAGAGGATATAGCCACTCTCTGCTGCCATGCTGCTATGTTTACCTGTAGACCAGAGGCGCCAGAGACGCCAGAGGACGTGGCCTGTTCGTAACAGCGCTGCCCCTCGGCGGAGGAGAAAGAGCGTCACGCAAAGTTTTTACTCAGCACTTGAATTCATACACAGCTGAATCAATGAGCTAAAATTTTCAATAAATTACGGGTTTTAATTCAACTTTTAATACAATTTTGAAAAAATAATGTCTACTACAGAAAGACCAG